>OV743309.1:16262500-17512500 GCA_928268935.1 Lasiommata megera
ATTTCTTTTCCTTTTGTTATAAAGCTGTCTGCGTCAACATCTACTAATAATACTATTATATTATATTTTGTTTAAATATTGAAATATTATGGCTTACACGGATACGTAACTTCAAGGGCAAAAATTCAATCTATCTGAGTCTGTCTATTCTATCACTATTTAAGTTCCCATGGTTATGAGTAATACACAATATGGACCACAATTTTTTTTTATACCACACAAGTTAGCCTTTGACGGCTATCTCACCTGGTGGTAAGTGATGATACAATCTAAGATGGTAGCCGGCTAACCTTTTAGGGGTATGGTAAACCCACACTCCTAATTGGTTTCCACGCGACATCGTGCCGGAACGATAAATCGCTTGGCGACACGGTAACTAGCCACGGCCGCAGCCTCCCACCAGACCAGACTCGAGCCGGGAATCGAACCCAGCACCTCCAACTTTATAATGCGACAGCGCACGCACTGCGCCATGGAGTTCGTCAATCACTATTTAAGTTCCCATGGTTAGTCGACAATATTATGCTTCCTCGAGCTCTGGATTAACTCCAAGCTGAGTTTCTGAAGCTCACCTACTTCGTCGATTCTAATATAGAGACTATATTTTGACCAAAAAAATATATATCCTTCTAATGACTTGACTGCATCCAAGCGTTCTAGTCTATAATTACGTGAAAAATATAAACTTTATTTTTTATTTTTTATCCACTACATGTTAGCCCTTGACGGCTATCTCACCTGGTGGTGAGTGAGAGCTGTCTAGGATGGTAGCGAGCTAATCTGTTAGGAGTGTGGTAAACCCATACTCCTAATTGGTTTCTACGCGACATCGTGCCGGAACGCTAAATCGCTTGGCGACATGTCTTTGTCAGTAGGGTGGTAGCTAGCCACGGCCAAAGCCTCCCACGTCTTAATCCCCTCATGTAGATTATGGTAACTGGAAGCGAGCTCTCCAAAGTACAGAGCTCTTACTATCTCCCTCTTTCTCTTCCTCTCTCTCTTTTTCTCACGCTACAATAACAGACATTATATTTTTATTTTTAACTTGCATGAGCGTTGCAAGGGTAGACGGCTAAGAGAGTACAAATACATTGATCTTCTCGTATTAAGTGAAATTGTATTCGGAACACGTCTGTATATATGCCGGTTTGAATACCTTGTTTAAATTTACATTTGTCTTACTATATAGGGTTCATTTTATCCTAGCTGTAATATTTGCTTAGAAATGTCTTACGTTGGTAGGCTTATTTCAGTCTCAATGCTAGTTATGTTACGGTCTAAGGTTTATTATTTGTTATTATCATCATCATCATTATGATCAACCCATTATTGGCTCACTACAGAGCACGGGTCTCCTCCCAATATGAGAAGGGTTTTGGCCATAGTCCACCACGCTGGCCATGTGCGGATTGCCAGACTTCACACGCCTTTGAGAACATTATGGAGAACTCTCAGGCGTGCAGGTTTCCTCACGATGTTTTCCTTCACCGTTGAAGCAAGTGATATTTTAATATCTTAAAAACGCACATAACTTCGAAAAGTTAGAGGTGCGTGCCCGGGTTCAAACCCCCGACCTCTTAATAGAAGGCGGACGCCTTAACCACTGAGCTATCACTGCTATTATATATTATAACTGTACTAAATATAAAAAGAAGGAATTACAATCACAGACTGATTGATAATGGAATTTAAAAAGTAAACCGTAGCCAAAAATTATACGCATCGCAGATCTTTAACGGCTTTCGTATTCATCACAACTTATAATATCTTCACATTAAAATTTAATATGAAAGCAAACTCTACTTTAAACTAAACCATTACATCACACTAATGACTTGACTGCATCCAAGCGTTCTAGTCTATAATTACGTGAAAAATATAAACTTTATTTTTTATCCACTACATGTTAGCCCTTGATGGCTATCTCACCTGGTGCTAAGTGAGAGCTCTCTAGGATGGTACCGGGCTAATCTGTTAGAAGTGTGGTAAACCCATACTCCTAATTGGTTTCTACGCGACATCGTGCCGGAACGCTAAATCGCTTAGTGACATGTCTTTGTCGGTAGGGTGGTAGCTAGCCACGGCCAAAGCCTCCCACGTCTTAATCCCCTCATGTAGATTATGATAACTGGAACCGACCTCTCCAAAGTACAGAGCTCTTATGCCAATTCCTAACCACCGGAATGGGAACTGATAACTTCTTGCTAGAAACCATCTACCTAAACATTATCAACCTGGAAATCGAACGCGAAACCTCATGAATATTATATGATAATAGAATTTGTTGGCTATTACCAACATAGCAGAACCTATTCAGTTAAAAAATTAGAAATCTTTAACTCACTCATTTATTTTAGGATATTTCCGCATTTGGCATTAGCTTGCTAACCGCCAACGTAAACAAAATGTTAGTATAAAGAACTTATTGATTTGCATAACACAGGCTGTGTTACATACGAGAATGTTCTGACGTGACGCTATGAACGCGTGAAAAATTTGAAAAGACTTGCGAAGAATTACCTAATTGTTAATTAAGCCAAGCAATAGTTTGAAACGCGAAGACATTAACTGGGTTGAATAACCTCCGCAATTCGTAGTCATGTAGTTTATTATATTAGAGGTATTTATTATTTATATGGATAACTAGATAGGGAAGTAAGAAGGCCGAGACAGAAAAGAACAACCCATTGACAACTGCCGAGTGTTTTGTCGGCTTATTTACAGTAAACGCGTCATTGATTCATATACACGGCTAAGCCTCGATCTTCTGTTGACGGAAAGGTAGCTTCACTAACTGTCCAAGGATCCTTTTAACATCGGAAAAATAGAATAGAACATACGAATAAAAGGGGATTTAAGAATTCATCATCCACCACTATTCTTTCTACAAATTTCTTGCACGCTAATATAAAATAATAAATGATATAACTACAAATTATTATAGCGTGATTCGTTTATTTCGATATCGATAGTAGTCAACTCATTTGCTGTCAATATTGATCTTTTTGTTATAATCTCATGACTACATAAACGTAATATTTGTTCGCCGAAATCCAGGAAACGTTTTTAGCATGGCAGAGACGTTTAACAAAATAACTGATTTTATTAGCACTGTGATCAGTACCGTTTGTTATCACGTACATAATATTATGTTATTGCCAATAATTTGTATATTTACCTATGATCATTATCATTATTTTAATTTTAACCAATAAATATGTAAAAATGTCTGTTTTCTAATTCTGCAAAAGCCCAGCGACCCCCTACGGCTCGTTTGACCTCATCTTGATACCTACTCAATTAGCTCAGATCTGTTGGGAACTCTGGTTCTTCTACATATGATCCCATTTCTGATTTTATCACGTAAAGAGGTACCTCGAGAATTCGAATTACTCACTGAGTGACTAAGAATCTCTTTTTTTATACCAAATTTGTGTTAACAAACACTTATAGAGGTATACAAAGGAAAGCATATCTTTTAAGAGATCTCTTTTTGTGAGGCTTTCAGAAGAGAGTATTTTTTATATTGCTTCGCGGGAAAACTTGCAGGTAGCCTGATGTTCAGAGATTACCGTCGCCCATGTACATCTGCAGCACCAGAGGAGCCACCGATGCGTTGGCGGCGGAAACCATCCTCATAGTCCGTTTCCACTCGGCATCCTACCGGAACCCTTAGCACCAAGTGTTAACGGTATGTCTTTGCTAGTAGGACGGTAACTGGCCGCGGCTTAAGTCCACCAGACCAGGCTCGAGCCGGGAATCCAAGGACCTGACATTTTATAATACTAAAACGAACACACTGCTCTACGGAGGTCAAAGTAATCTGTTTTAACGCCATAAATGGCTGGCCACGGAAATGGGCGATGCATACGGCTGAATGGCGAGCGATCGGCTAGATACAGACAACCGCACCGTCGGTCGCTGCTATGATTTGTTTCAATACAAGCAACACGCGTTGTAGGTCAGGCTCGAGCAGGGAATCGAACCCAGGACCTCCCATTTTATAATACAGAAATGAACACACTGCGCTACGTAGGTCGAAGTTATCTGTTTTGACGCAATAAATGGCTGGCCACGGTAATGTATAATAAATACCGATCCCTGCTATGATTTGTTTCAATACAAGCAACAAGCACTAAATATATGAAATGAATTTGGTGAACGTAATCTGAGGGAAACGAAATGCGTCTGAGGGCCCAAAAAAAACACTCTCCTATAGGAAAGCACACTTTACATGAAGCTCCTTAATAAACGTTATAGCGCATGAAATCACATAGTTCCAGGTCAATATAACTAGATATATAACAGTCATATACAACCATACATCATCATGATCAACCCATTATCGGCTCACTATAGAGCACGGGTCTCCTCTCAAAATGAGAAGGATTTGGCCATAGTCCACCACGCTGGCCATGTGCGGATTGGCAGACTTCACACGACTTTGAGAACATTATGGAGAACTCTCAGGCGTGCAGGTTTCCTCACGATGTTTTCCTTCACCGTTGAAGCAAGTTATATTTTATTTTTTTAAATACGCACATAACTCCGAAAAGTTAGAGGTGCGTGCCCGGATTCGAGCCACCGACCTCTGATTAGGAGGCTGACACCCTAACCACTAGGCTATCACCGCTTCACAACCATACAAACTGCTTCAAATAATTTGAAGCACTCAAACAGTCGAATTTAATATCAAAGGACTGCAAACAGCCAGCCTATATTGACTTTCAAGTTTCAACAAACCCTATTGTCAAACAACAAGTGAAATTGCTTTATTTCACTTCATTGTACCGCCGCAGATAGTTTTACAAGTTGCTAGCTGTTACTGCGACTTCGTTTGCGATTTCAAATCAAAAAATTTGTTTGTTTTCCCGGGCTTAAAAGTAGCAATTAATCAATCATAAACTTTAATAAAACAGTAATCTATAATTGTACACCCCGACCTCGCTTCATATTTTATCCCAGGTTGAGCTAGATTGCCCGTTAAAGATTGCTCATTAGCGCTAAGGCAGCCTATTGCACCTATTAATTTTCTGTGTGTGCGTTAATTTCTTTCTTTTTTCTTTTTGTATGGTGTGCAATAAAGTATATTTTTATTTCATTTCATTGTTTTATTCCTTTAAAAGGCATTTTTGATATATCAATAACTCACAAGTGAGTTGATGGTGATAACTACATTCGTATTATTAAGACTAAAACTATAACATAAGCCTTAGAAGAAGAAACATAATATGACGGTTACCAGGATGTGAACTTCAGACTAAATAAGTTGTGCTTTTTTGATTCCTTGGGAGCAGTTGCTAGTTGCTTTTCCTGCATCAAAAGTATGTGTTGAGGTGCCTATCTCTTTGTCAAATTTCACCAAGATCGGTGCAGTAGTTGTCACACTTCCACATTTATATTATCAGTGTAGACACCAGTAATTTGGACTGCAAAATAATACCTGCAGGGCGGAGCTCGATATGGGTGCTATTTTTGTGGATTGTTAATTACTCATAATGATGCGCGTCTTGAACTTACATTTTCAGGTTTTAGAGTGGTATGAATCTTCTCATACATTTGTTCACAAATAATTTGAGAGGACATATTGTGTATAAAAGCGGTGATAGCCTTGTGGTTAGGGCGTCAGCCTCCTAATCAGAGGTCGGCAGTTCGAATCCGGGCACGCACCTCTAACTTTTCGGAGTTATGTGCGTTTTTAAACATTTAAAATATCACTTACTTCAACGGTGAAGGAAAACATCGCGAGGAAACCTGAACGCCTGAGCGTTCTCCATAATGTTCTCAAAGGCGTGTGAAGTCTGCCAATCCGCACATGGCCACCGTGGTGGACTATAGCCAAACCCTTCTCATATTGAAATGAGACCCGTGCTCTGTAGTGAGCCGGTAATGGGTGAATCATGATGATTGTGTACATGGTATTTCTTTTGAAAAAATGTGATATACGCTGCACAGATTCTTCTAGCTATTGCGTCTATTAAGTAAGTTTGTTTAAACAAATAACATTTTACTTTGTTGTATTTCATAACACCTATACAAAAATATAGATATAACGTTAAGCTTTATTAGCTAATTGTCAGTGTAATTTAAATTTTTTCGAACACCAGGCGTTTTTGGGTGTAATAAATCTTTATTATCTTTATTCTATATATTTATGCTATCGTTAATAAACCAATACAAAACGCTAAGTGATTGATTCACTTTAGCCTAATATTCAGTATCCTATTACCTATTCCGTGGATTAAATTTAGTCATCGGATTTGCAGCCTGACATTTGGGTCAAGCTATATTAAGAGGTTCTAACCATTAGGTAAAGGAGAGAGTTCTAAACAAAATTGAAGTAGAAATAAGTCCAGTGTTATCGCTTATAGACTAAAAATCTATCTATGGGCAGTAATTGAACTTTACCAAAATTTTTTCTCAAATCTTGGGTGGAGATTAAATTGAAATTATATTCTATATATATATATATATATATATTCTTTATATCTTATTTATACAGTAAATTACAACGAATAGTATCTTGGAATATATGAGGCAAAATTTTGAATGGGAAATACCAATAGCTCCTATACGTAGTCTAATGGTGTAGCATACTTCTTTAGTCTTGAGAATATTGCAGCAACTACAATCGATATGTAAAGGGTTCTAGAAGAATAAAAGAACGAGAAAGAAGAACTCCCAGATTGTGAGAATACAATTTCTTTCTATGATCAGATTACAAGGGTGGAAAGAGGGGATCTATTGAAATAATTCTTAAGAAAACTTTATTAAGTCGTAAGAAGCCCTGCCATGACTTCGGTTATCTAGAAACTTTGTGTAAGCACCGTGTTATATGTAAGAACATATTTTTATTAATTTTAAGCTGCAAATGAATGAAACAAATGTTTTATAATACCTACTATTATTGCATTGACTTACTACTAGCCGTAGATAGAGCGCGACATACAAAAACAAGGCGAGAATTTGTCACCAACTAACTATACATTCCTACATATCGGTATATCGATGTATTACAACCCGTCTAATACACTAGACATCTGGCCGTTATATTATCTATAGCGGCGCGTAGTGCTTTGTAATTCATTCGGATTATACGGCTCGAGTGTTAGAATCGGTGACTTTCGTCTAGCCTTGTCACACACTGGGGGAAAGGAGTGCACGCGTCGCTATTTGTGCACTACTTTTCCGTCCCATTTTTTGAGCGTTAATGATCGATCTACGGCTAGCGAATGACTATTTGTTACTGTTTGTGGAAAATCATTAATGAATGGAAACACTTCATTTTACTCAACCGCATTTCAACCGCAGAATATCAATAGTCATAGGCTACAAATGCAAACATATCAAAACTATTCCATTTCAGTATTTAAATGTAAAACGCTACGATAAAATGAGATCGTTTAATGTAGGTAAATTGCTTTTTGATTGAAAACGAAGCGAGTACCTACGCATTTAATATGCCTTTATATTACAATAAAAAAATATAATATTACATTTTAACTGTCTAGAGTCATGTTATATTATACTCATTTTGTACTAGTACAAACAATATTTGCATATTTTTTTTCTATTTTTTAAAAATTAAGAAGCAGTGAAAATTTGCATATATATCCGGGAAATCTGTGTTTTATTTTTATCTTGTTTTATTTATTTTAACACAGTTTTATATATACAGTTTTGTTTTTTATATGCTTAATAATTTTCGCCAAAAAGTAATAAGAGAAGTAAATAAATGGAGTAACATGCTTTTGTCTTCCTCAGTAAATTATATGCCTACAACATTCTCGTTCAAATTCCACTGGTAGTTTACCAGTGTGTTCGAAGATACAAAGAAATAAACTCTGTTTGCAGTATAATTAGATTAGTATTTATTTACATAATGTTGACAAGTCAAAGTTAATTAGCCTAAAGATCCAATATTTGTCATTAAATTATATCCCCCTTATCTAAAATTGTTCGGTAACGGATTTTCAACAGACTATTTATATTGTTTCATATAACAGCCAAAAAACTAAAGGTACTGGGCGTATACCTTCTTAAGGTTGGCGTCTTTTTTTATTATTTAATGTTATTAATATTAACTGTAATGTGATTAGTAAAAAATCAAACAACAAAATAATTGCTTAAAACGCACATAACTCCGTAAAGTTAGAGGTGCGCGCCCAGGATCGAACCCACGACCTCTGGAAGGCGGCGGATGTCCTAACATACGATAATAATAATTAAAACCCGTCAACCCAGATCAGAATGGGTCTATGCTACATAGCTCTGCTATGAGGGAAGAGGCCTGTCACCATGTATGTTATGTTATGTTAAGTGTGTTATTTCATGTTATGCTTGCGATGTTGAGAAGTTAACAATGTCGACGTCCTGAAACATAAAATAGAGAGCATTCGTCTCCAGTACGATACAATAACTTTTATAGTACTTCTAGAGAAATAGCATTCCAATTTTATTTCCTATTTGGAAGCAAAACACGAGAAATGACATTTCAGAGTTAACTGTGTGAGAAATAATAAAATGCTTTATACATTTTTCCCGTTCAATGGCATGACACCTAAACTTTATAGGTTTGTCATTTCGTTCATTCAAAAGGTCACAGAACTGGAAACGAGGGATCCACTTTCTTCAATGGATGAAGATGTTCAATTTAAAAAATGACAATCGTATATAAATTTAAAATGAATGCAGTTGCCATTGGTACTTTAATCCTTACTGATATTATAAGCTGTTACAGCCCAGTAGCTAGGACGTCCGCCTCCTAATCAGAGGTCGGGGGTTTGATCCCGGGTACGCACTTCTAACTTTTCGGAGTTATGTGCGATTTTTAAGCAACATCCTAAGGAAACTCGCAAGCCTGAGAGTTTTCCATAATGTTCTCAAAGGCGTGTGAAGTCTGCCAACCCGTATTGGCCAGCGTGGTGGACTATGGCAAAAATAATCTCATATTGAGAGGATATCTGTGCTCTGTAGTGAGCCGGCAATGGATTGATTATGATGATGATGATGATGATGATGAATATTATTAACGCGAAAGTGCATACGTATGGATGTACGGATGTTGGTATACTCTTTCACGCAAAACCTATTTGACCGAAATTTGGAATTGAATTAGCTTATACCCTGAATTAAAACAAAGGCTACTTTTTTTCCCGGATAAAACGGTATGTTTCCTGTTGGATTGCTAAAAAAAAGGACAAAGCCGATATAATAAATGCGAAAATATCGTCGGTCTATCTCTGTCTGTTTGGTTATTTTTTAGTTTTGTTCGTCTCAGACATTGCACTGACTTTGATATTTGGCAAAGATAAAACTCGCACCCTGGAGACGTAGGGTGTACCTGGACAGCTTCCTGCAGTTTTTTGTGACATATGTTCCACTTAGTAGCGTCCAACTTTCATCTGCAGTAGTTCTATTGTGTTAAGGTTTGGTAAAAAAACAGATTGACCTCCTCCTCTACATGTTCTTCTGGTACTGTATATCTGATAAGCATTGGTACAAATGAACAAACTTGAACATGTTTGTACATTTGTGCTCAACAAACTTGATCAACCTCAACATGAATAAAGTTTAGGCTTTATACCGTTATTATTTCTAAACGGTCTCTATAAATAAGTATCACCAAGACCTATAACAGCAATTTAGTTATGTCAGAGTACTGCTTGCTCTATATAAAGCATCATTCAAAAGAGAACCTCACACTAGCAGTAAATGAGCTCACGTTCAGGTTAAACGGTACTTAAATAGACACAATGAAGAGGCGACAAGACCTTTTAAGTTGTCTCACCTTTGTTCTTGCAAGTATGTTTAATATATTTTATTATTTGCCTAGTTCGAGCTTTCTTCACAATGACCCATAAGTAATTCTACTTATGTCTCATCATGATCGACCAATTGCCGATCACTACAGAGCGCGGGTCTCTTCTCAATTTTTTTTTTTTTTTATCCACTACAAGTTAGCCCTTGACGGCAATCTCACCTGATGGTAAGTGATGATGCAGTCTAAGATGGTAGCGGGCTAACCTGTTAGGGGTATGGTAAAGCCATACTCCTAATTGGTTTCTACGCGACATCGTGCCGGAACGCTAAATAACGCTAACGCTTGGCGACACGCCTTTGTCGGTAGGGTGGTAACTAGCCACGGCCGCAGCCTCCCACCAGACCAGACTCGAGCCGGGAATCGAACCCAGGACCTCCAACTTTATAATACAACAGCGCGCGCGCTGCGCCACGGAGGTCGTCAGAACAGTGTCAAACTTTTCTCAATATTAGAAGAGTTTGGCTATAGTCCATCACTGGCCATTTGCGGATTGGCAGACTTATGTCCTCCCTCTAATAGAGGAATAAGCCTGAATATTAATTAATTTATTCTCCTGAATATTAATAATTTATGAATAGCTTTAGAGTGATATTGATCATGGTAATGATTTATCTATATTCATTGCTAGAATTGTGGATTAAAAGGGGACATGAGATTACCACACATTTACTCAATTTACGGCCACAATTCAATTACTTGACTAGTACATTCATAATCCCATTGCCGGCTCACTACAGAGCACAGGTCTCCTCTCAATATGAGAAGGGTTTGGCTATAGTCCATCACACTGGCCATTTGCGGATTGGCAGACTTGTGTCTCAACTCCCTCTAATAGATGAATAAGCCTGAATATTAATTAATTTATGCCCCTGAGTATTAATAATTTATGAATAGGTTTAAGAGTGATATTGATCATGGTAATGATTTATCTATATTAATTGCCAGAATTGTGGATGAAAAGGGGACATGAGATTATCAGACATTTACACAATTTACGGCCACAATTCAATTACTTGACTAGTACATCCATAATCATTCATCATGATCAACCCATTGCCGGCTCACTACAGAGCACGGGTCTCTTCTCAATATGAGAAGGGTTTGGCCATACGCCACCACGTTGGCCATGTGCGGATTGGCAGACTTCACACACCTTTGAGAACATTATGGAGAACTCTCAGGCGTGCAGGTTTCCTCACGATGGTTTCCTTCACCGTTGAAGCAAGTGATATTTTAATTTTTTTTAAACGCACATAACTCCGAAAAGTTAGAGGTGCGTGCCCGGATTCAAACCGCCGACCTCTGATTAGGAGGCTGACGCCCAACCACTATGCTATCACCGCTTCATAATCATTATTATTATATAAACCCATGGTGGTGATTTAAAACCAAATTCTTTGCTCTTGAGCATTAGAGTACAAGTGACATTAAAAAAATGATCAATCATAATTTCAAATGCACATACCTATGACATACGAGTAGCCATCCAAAGTCAGGACGCATTTCCTCAAAGCGCCGGACACAGATCGGTGTCTTTGCGTTCTAGGGTCTGCACCCAAGGCTCTCCCTCCACCAGGATCACTATGACACTTGTGCACCAGCTCCTTATCACTCGCCAAGTTACTGTTCCCGTCGACCGACCCCTGCCTGCTGCCCTCGAGCAACGCTTTACCACGTCGCATCATCACATCATACGCTATCCCCAGTTCAAAAAAACAGTTCCTTTACCAGGTATTAGTTTCCCAACTCGCGTTCTGTCAACACCAATACAACACACGTTCTTGTCCACTCCAAAATAACTCACGTTCCAGTCAACACTTATAAAACTCACGTCACCGTCAACGCTTACTCGCACTAACTCGTAGACGTGAGGACGACTTTAGCTCACCTTATTGCTAACGCAAATAAAACTCACGTAATGGTTAACACTAATCTGAGTTCTTTCCACAACATTTTGGTTTAGTTTTTTTTAGTATAGCAATCAATGCAAAACTCAGTTATACAAGACCGCCCTAACTCACGTTATAGTCTCCGATCTAGTGCAATTTACATACACCCGATATAACTCAGTTATCGTCCACACAAACTTAGTTACACAAGACACCAATTTCACTCAGTTGGAACTGAAATAGTAGTTCAGAGACAAACGTGCGTTATTCAAACAATTAATCACTCTGAAAACCGCTTACATACGTATTTTGTTTTGATATGTTGCAGCAAGTCATAAACTATGAACGAAGACGTTTTCATTGGTTGTTTATGTAGCGAACTATTTTTTGCTGATAAATTTGTTCTTTTTTTTTGTAAAGTTAACCGCACTACTTTTGGTAACTCATACAAAAACATAGTGCGCCATATATCGTGCTTTATCATGTTTTTGTGTGTAGTTGTTATTTATATTATGTGTTGAGTAGACTCGTGCAATCGACATCAGATTACATGTCAAATAAACTGATTGGCGAATTGTGTATGAACACATTTACAATGGGTTGCCAGTACAAAAAACGTCTTGATGGTTTTAATATTATTACAAAAAAATAAGAATCCTGCTAGGTGTCCTTGAATATTGAACTAGGCGCTGGTTACAAAAAATAAAATGGAGCCAAGACTAGAATAAGAAAAACAATCAAACAAGTGAAATGATTTGAGACACCCTGATCCGCGTCGTCTTAGTCTCTCAAGAAGGCCGAAGTGTATCTAGCAACTGATAACTAATCATAGGGTTTTTACAGCATCACATCAGTGGAGTGGGGTGAGTGCGAGGTACCGCTAGCAATTTTTGACGACCTCCGTGATGCAAAGAGTGCGCTGTCGCGTTATAAAGTTGGAGGTCCTAGGTTCGATTCTCGGCTCGAGTCTGGTCTGCTGGGAGGATTCGGCCGTGGCTAGTTACCATCCTACTAACAAAGACGTAATGCCAAGCAATTAAGCGTTCCGGCACTATGTCACGTAGAAACCATAAAGGAGTAGAGTTAACCATAACATTAACAGGTTAGCCAGCTACCATCTTCGAATGCATCATCACTGACCACCAGATGAGATTGCTGACAAGGGCTAACTTGTAGTGTTACATTGACTTATTTTATTTATTTATTTTTGACTGATGACCAGGGTTCAACTAGATCGGTTGAAATATAATTTAAATCCAATTCCCGCCGTAACAATATGTCATGAACAAACGCGGTGAGTTGAATATTATTTTAATTATTTCGTGCAAAGTATTTAATAAATTAACCTAATAATTAAATTAATTATTATTAGAACATTATCGTTAAGGATACTAGTCAATTGAATAAATAAAATCAGATACATATCAAGCTAAAATTATCAAGAGTTTTATTGTCTAGCCACTCTCCAATATTGCTGTAACACAAGATTTCAACTAATTGCTATCATTATGAAATATTTATAGGTAGAGTATTGAACATAACAGGCAATTAAGATAATGATTGGGGGCGCGTGTGTACACGTCAATCGATATGCCTCAAAACATTTTGTGCACTATTGAGTAAGTCATATAATTTTGTTATTATATCCGTTCAATGCAGTTAAATATATTGTAACGAATCACTTTATAAAAGACAGTTTAAACCGCAATCATATCTGGTGGTTTTTGTCATTAAATTGTAATCAAATTGGTACTTATCTTGTTATCCATACTTCATACTTTACGATTACACTTGGTTTCAAATTAGAATTCAAATAATCTTTATTCAAATAGTCCTTTAAAAGGCACTTTTGACGCGTCAATAATTTACATAGTAGTGGTTTGATGGTGATAACTACATTCGTAAACTTAAAACTAAAGCTATGAGGGTTCCAAACGCGCCCCGATCTAACAAGAAGCCCACAACAAACTTAGACAGGTAAATTTTCTTTTTGTTATCACAATCTCACATGCCACTTAAAATTATATTAAGAGCTATCTTATTACAGCAATATTTCATACCCATGTTTACTATATATTTGATAGATCAGTTAATCAGAGGTTTATATAAAGATTTAAGATATCTGTATGAAAGAACGTCGAAAATTTAATTGTACATAAACTTGGCTAGCAGCTATTCAAATCTAAGTCCCTGCTAAGGTACTGGAGTGCTGACCCTTAGCTTTCACCGCGCGAAAATTATATCTACCCTACATAGGCTATCTCTATTGTAATAAGATGAGAAACGGGTAGGCATTATTATCTCGAGGCGGAAGCCCTACCGGAAAATGCCGTACAAGACCGAGAAGTGTGGAATGTGTGTTCAGCCGTGAACATCAAAATTAGTATGAATCAAATAGTAGTATAATATATACTACTATATAAGATAAAGGATATTTATAATAGTAATTTCCTTTTTGATCGAGTTAGATAAGTAAGTTTTGTTGTGGGCTTCTTCTTAAACCGGGGCGCGTTTGGAACCCTCATAGCTTTAGTTTTAAGTTAACGAATGTAGTTATCACCATCAAATCACTACTATGTAAATTATTGACGCGTCAAAAGTGCTTTTTAAAGGACTATTTGAATAAAGATTATTTGAATTTAAATTTAAGGATAAAATCAAAACACCAACCAACACAAAACTGTCTCAGGTTTTTGATTACCAATGAACTACCAATTCATGAAGAACCGTAAAAAAATCATTTCAAATGTTATTTTTTAAGGTAAGGTAAGGTAAAAGGTAGTAAGCTGTTTGTATCTAATTAGGTATAGGTGATGTTGTATTTTTATTGCCGCCATAACCATACAAGAATCGCGTTATTTGATGTTAGCTAGCTTGCTCTTAATAATCGCGATGTAGTTTTTTATAGTACACTTTGTGATTGTGTGTGTGTGTGTGTGTGTGTGTGTGTGTGTGTGTGTGTGTGTGTGTGTGTGTGTGTGTTTGTATGGGTGTGTGTGAGTGTTTTTGTATTGCGTACGACTGAAATTAATGATATATTAAGTAGAAAATTTATAAAGTGAGCTTAATCCTTTGTCTTAAGATACAGTTAAAGCGAGGCAAAATTGTGTCTGACAAATCTATACCGTTTTAACAATAAGGCCGAGATATATATAGCGAACTTTGCAAGTAAAAATTTGTGTTTTTTTTTTTAAATTATATCGCGGACCAACAGCAAACGGGTTACCTGATGTTAGGTGATTACCGTCACCAATGTACATCTGTAACACCAGAGAAGCCACCGGTACATTGCCGGCTGAACCCACCCTCATAATCGGTTTCTTTACTCAGCATCATACATGAACGCTTAATCGCTTGGCGGCATGTCTATGCCATGTGGTAACTAGGCCGGCCGAATCCTCCCAGAACGTCACACGTTTTTATAGGGCAGCGCACACACTGCACCATAGAGATTGTTGTTAAAACGAGACAAATTTATGTAGAACAGATAACTGTGTCTTGTTTTAATTGTGTCTCAAGTCAGAGGTAAGACTAAAAACTCTTTGTAGATTTCAGTCAGTACTTTCCTTACTCAGCGCTGGTACTGAATGAATATAATTACCTAATTATTATTCCCCCTAACGTTCACGATAACAAAACACAGCTAGATCAATCATTCTTGCGATTATAGTGTGCGGGCGTGGGAAGATATTGATAATTCTATTGTCTGATTTATCATCTCGCGGCGCCTCGTCCTCGGACGCCGTTGTCATTAAAAAAACAATTATGGAGACGAGAAAGGAAAACCCTTATTACTTTCCTTCCTTTATTAATTCCCTAATAATATTCAAATTGAGAAATTGTACACGTATTAGTATATGTTTAATAGTTAAGTAATGTAATTATTTCGTCATACAAACGGTTAGGGCGTCAGCTTCCTAATCAGAGTTCGGCGGGCACGCACCTCTAACTTTTCGGAGTTATGTGCGTTTTTAAAAACAATTAAAATATCACTTGCTTCAACGGTGAAGGAAAACATCGTGAGGAAACCTGCACGCCTGAGAGTTCTCCATAATGTTCGCAAAGTTGTGTGAAGTCTGCCAATCCGCACATGGCCAGCGTGGTGGACTATGGCCAAACCCTTCTCATATTGAGAGGAGACCCGTGCTCTGTAGTGCGCCGATAATAGGTTGATGACTGACTGACTGACTTTGTTAATAAAAACACCTACGATATGTGTAAATTCATTTTGATCTAGTAGTACGGGGGAGATATTTGACACTGAATAAACTTTGAGAAATAATAGACAGTGATTAAGGGCTGTTTTTTTTTCGATTAAAATTAAAAGCGTCGATGTACATGGTTGGTGTTAAACTTAATAAATGAATAGCAAAGTCCTGACTCTTTGACTGACTCATCAACCTTGAACCTAGATAGCAAAAATTTAGCGCAGAGGTTGTATTTATGGTGAAGATAAAAGATATGCCTGGATTTTTCCAAGCTCAGATTCTGAGGATAAAATAGTAAATAATACTTTATTCATATAAACTTATTACACGCATTTATGAATCGTTCATATAGCTATTTCACATTTTTCATTATTTCTATTCGTGAAGTGATAACTACACTAGCCAACTTAAAACTAAAGCTAACAGGGTTCAAATTTCGCCCAGATCTAAGAAGAAACCCACATTTTCTTTTTTGAAAGGTTGTAAAATAAGACGGATATATTACAGGCTTTTGCGAATTTCTATCCTTAAGGATGTTTAATATTGGATAAAAACTATCATTTTTGAATATTCATAAAAATATATTCATAATATTATATTCATAAAAAATAAAAATTGCACTTTCGCTTAGAATAAATTAATTCTTGAGGAAACCGCGTCCATACGCGGACGGGAGATAATACTCGGGGTTTAGAGTACACGTGTTGTGTAAAATAAAGAATTATAGTGTTTGTACAGAAAGAATGCACCTCTTTATCAAAGTTGTAGGCGGACGAATTTGCAAGAACCGCTCATTTAATATATTTAGAAAACTTTGAACTATCAAGCATTTATGGACGCCGATTCTTAATCAGGATTTATTTAGTTCCAAAAGCTTTAATAAAATATAAACGAGAATAGATGTGAATAAGTTAAAAATACTTTAACATATATATGTTAAAGTATTATATTTATATAAATATCTATAAAATGAGATTTTGTTCTAAAAAACGTTTAAACAGCTAGCTTAAGCTCCTTCTAGGGCTGAATTTTTTAAGGTTGTTAGGTCGATCTGAGCTCTAAATTTGAGTATACAATTAATATTTCCATCGTATGTGATTTCCATTGGAAGGACTTACCTAACCTGCCTTATTTGTTGCATTATTTTACAACCCCGCATCAAATCCCACTTTAGAACATAAACAATTCAATACGTTCTTAACCCCTAAGCAGATAAAATGGCATTCAACCCCTAAGCAGATAAAATGGTCTCTAAACTCTTACCTACTTAAGTATAATCGAAGCTATATGTGAAAATGGACTGTATTTATACTATAACGGCATTTTTGTAAAAAATTAAATTTAATGTCTAATTAATATAATAGTAAGCAACCTTCAAAAAAAATCGTATTAATAATATTATATGTTTGTTAAGTAACGTGGTTTTTCTCTTTAGATATATATTATAGGTATATCACAATCAAGATATAATGAACATTTCAAAACAAGTAAATCTTTGTAGTACTCGTTAACAGTTGCCGGCGGCTCACGTCCTCGCTAATTTTGCGTACTCAAAGACGGCTTTATAAAAGTAGCTACGAAATTTACTTCACACTATATTATCACACCATGTCTGCGAGCTTAAAATTTAAAACATTATCAATGAGTACAGCTCCGAAGTTTTGATGGAAATTTATCAAATCACCAAAAATTTATCAGAACCATGTAATTCGAGTTTTACTGTGGAACTATTCGGGAAGGAAGCACGGAAATCTATTTCCACGAATGTTGCTTTTCCGCCATAGTAACGTGCACGGGCCGCTCATAAAACGTTGCGTCACGACGCCGGGGGTAGGGGCGCCCCCCATTTGTAAACAGATTGTGACGTTGTCCATTGGACTATTTCGAATCGCCAACAACAGGTGGTCCCCGTTTGCCCTAATGCCACGATCTAGATATCTGATAGTAAACTTGACCGGAGCTTTTCGAAGTTGTTTCGTGTAAACAAACTCATCAGCATAAAATATGATTGTGAAGTTAAACTTTTTTTTTATTGTTTTATTTTATCTTACTTTACGCACTTAGACACAGGTCGGACGCGATCGAACGCAGCTCAGGGCGGCATGACGACTCCACGCGACCGTCTCGCGTGGAAGCCTGCGCGCGACTGACCATCTAGCCTCCAACGAAGGCACATGTCCCAGCTACAGGTAGCTACTGATTAACATTGGCCACTTGAAGTTCCAAATTCTAAATCCCCGGGGTGTCTAAACAGCTTTTAAAGGATGAGAGCGGTTTTTTCCGCTGTCTGCTATTTCGAGTTATCGGGAGCGTTTTGCGTAATGTTATCTAATTGGAAAGCTTTGACATTTAAAAGATCCTCCAAGATAGACGCGTACTAACAAAAATATATTATAAGTAATCATTCAACTAATAATAACGTAAGGCTATTGTGACGATATTTTCAATAAACATATGCCACACTATGTCCTTTCTAAATTTTATACAATAACTGAAAAAATATACAACCTACTTTTGTCATCGGATTTCGCCATCATTCTCGCCATACGAGAGTCTGCTAACTATGGACATCTTTTTCATTGGCAAGTAAGTTTTAGAGCATAGAACCGTTTGGTTTTCGGACTGACTAGCTATTAGCTGTACTAACCCTTTTGGTTGCGACAGCGTAACCGGGCTGTTTGGTGAGCTTCGAAAAGAATCTCTGCCAGAACAAATATTGGGCCCTAGGGCTCGAAGAAACTAAGGGAACGTCTGCCTAAGGGCGCCTCCTGTGCGACCGAATCTCGGCTTAGGCGACGTTTGGGGCAGCATAGAACTACAACGCTGTTCTAATACGGGTTTGTGCACCTAAATTAACATTTGATTGATTGAAGACCGATCGATGAAAAAAAACCCGTATTAGGAGAATAGATTAGCTAATTCATTTACAACCAACGTTGTTTTCGCTTTTAGAAGTACTGGTAAGTACTGGTGAATTATTATAATTTGTAGATAATATAAGATCAAATTCGATAGTTGGATATATATCTCCTAATAACAGATTGCATCAACAATTATTTAATTTCGGAAAAACCTTGAATAAATTTAATTTTCATCACAAACATTTTTAAATTTTAAAATAAAACTAGTTCAAAAGATTAACTTGTTTCCGTTAAATTCTTTCTACATTAAGTTACCTTATGAACCGTCGTGGTTAGATTTTAATTTTTCAGACTATGTATATTAAAGTAATGTTATAACAAACAATAGATTAAAATATCATCATGATCAACACATTTCCGGCTCACTACAGAGCACGGGTCTCCTCTTAATATGAGAAGGGTTCGGCCATAGTCCACCACGCTGACCATGTGCGGATTGGCAGACTTCACACGCCTTTGAGAACATTACGGCGAACTCTCAGACGTGTAGGTTTCCTCGCGATGTTTTCCTTCTTGAAGCAAGTGATATTTTAATTTGCTTAAAAACGCACATAACTCCGAAAAGTTAGAGGAGCGTTCGAACTCCCGACCTCTGATTAGAAGGCTGACGTCCTGACCACAAGGCTATCACAGCTTATTAGATTAAATTATAAATATATTAAATTTTACCTTGTATACTTCTTCTATAAGTTTTTTATCACATTTTGGTACAAAAAAAAGTGTAAATTTAAAGGAAGTTTTTAAATGTAAGAAACTGTATAAATAAATCATAGTTGAGACATATAAATTGTAAAATTATATTAAGAAATTATTTGTTTGGAATTGTAATACAGGAAACTGTACCAATAATGTATTCTATTTTTAAATATTATGCAATATATATAAATTCAATTGGTATATTTAAACAATATTTATTTGCAAAGATTAATGAAATTATTTATGATTGTTATTTACATATTAAAACAAGCTTTTAGTGATTTGTCATGAAACAGATAATGACAAGCGTCAATAGTCTATTTCATGACAACTTACTCATTCAACGATATAAAACGGGTGGGCTCGAATGTAAAGCCCGAGTGTGTTTTCGACAACTGAAGCGAAATAAACGCCTTATTCTGTCCACATCATATCTTATTTCTAAACACCTTATATAAATGAAACGTTTCTCTTAGTTATTGTCAATGCTACATAATGTTTTATATTGCCTCTTGGTTAATGCACTAAAATACATCCACAGACGGTAAGAGTAAGTCCCTGTTAACAAGGTCTTACGGTCCCAAGATGCACATTGCGATGGACTTACCCCTTTGGGATACATCAAAGCTCAAAGCCGTTTAAATTGAAATTTCCCTTATCTACCTGTGGAAAGCTCATCAATGCCAAGAATCGAGGAGAACACTGGATATTACAGATACCTACGAGTCTTTGAGAGACATCAGCTTGTACAGAAGCTAAACTTGAATAAAGAGTTTATGTACTATGTTGTGTTTACGTACTTATGTGTCTTATAATGTTTATAAAATATTAATATTATTATTACTAATATATTATTATATTTACAATTTACATTTATTTTACTTTTTACATGAGTAAAATAGTCAATACTACTACTCGTTTGTATATATTTTATTTTATTTTACCTAAAATGATTTGTTTCGGCGTGTGTCGCTCAATATTTTCCTATGTATCAGTCATACCTATAATAATTTATTTATAACAACTTAATCTTAAAATAAACCTTAAATTGAACCTAAAATTAATATTTAAAAAAATATAATATGATTAATAAAATATATTATTAAAGGTTTTGAATTGCAAGACTAATTCGTTGTCCGAGGAAGCTGGCAGCTCTTCGGTCTCCTGTGATGTCGACTAACCTTTTTGCTATTACCATATAAAGCGCTAGGAGCCCACGGACCAAGGGTCTTGACACCTTATATTATATTATTATTTAATATTATATTATATATTATATTTTGTTTTTCTGTCATTCATGTGTTTATCTTACTTGCTATATCAATAATAAATATTAATGTAATTTTGAGTATTAAAAGTTTTATGGACTAAAATAAAAAAGATTTTCCTTTGATTCGTCCACTACAGAGCGCAGGTCCCCTTTTATGATACGAAGGGTTAAAGCCACTCTGGCTAAGGGATTAATAGTTCACCGCCTTCGAGAATATTATAGTAAACTCTCAGTCATGTAGCTTTCATTTCACACGATGTCCGCGTTCACGTGAAAGCAAGTGATATTATATCGCAAATATAAATGCAAAAGTTAGTACTCGTAGAGTTAGACTTTAGACTGTGACATTTGTTCTTAACTGACAAGGAAGGGTTTTTATATATAGCACGTAATCGAACTTAGCCTTGTAGAAGCTGTGATAGCCTAGTGTTTAGGGCGTCAGCTTCTTAATGAGAGGTCGGCGGTTCGAACCTCTAACTTTTCGGAGTTATGTGCGTTTTTAAACAATTAAAATATCACTAGCTTCAACGGTGAAGGAAAACATCGTGAGGAAACCTGCACGCCTGAGAGTTTTTCATAACGTTCTCAAAGGCATGTGTAGTCTACCAATCCACACATGGCCAGCGTGGTGGAATATGGTCAAAACCCTTCTCATATTGGGAGGAGACCTGTGCTCTGTAGTGAGCCAGTAATGGGTTGATCATGATGATGATGAATCGATCTTATTAAAATATGTTCAGTTCGTACACAAGTTAGCTCTTGACAGCAATCTTACCTGACAATAAGTGAGGATGCTATCTAACCTTTATAAGTGATGCAAGTTACGTATTTAATTATAAAATGAATTGATACCGGATCGCTGACGTCGTACCAGGAACGTGGTCAAATGTTGAAACAATGAAAAATTTTGCATAGTTAATTATAAACGAATGAATATCTAATAGTAACAATTGTAAATAACTGTCCATAGTTATTTAAAAACGTGAATGGCAGCTGCGTTTTCACGTTTACATTAATTTGATGTTCATCAAAAACTCGTTAACAATTCGTCAAATTCTCTTTATTGGAAAACAATTATTTATTGAATAATTAAAGCGTTTGTTTTAACTGTTTCGTTGTTCACAATTTTGTTTTGTGGGAGTTATTTGCAGTATTTGATCGGCAGCCCACGATATCAGTCATAAATTATTTTTTTATTTTTTAAACGTAATTTCACTAGCTACTAGCTCAACTAAGCCAACATTTCCTAAAAATCATCTGTAACAAAACCTGCGTTAAAAACATATTTTAGATGATACGCACGGTATTTTGTATAATAAAAAACAATCAGCTAAGTGCAAATCGGAATTGAAAACTAAAGGTTCCGTATAACGAGATAATATTGTACCAAGCGATTTAGCGTTTCCGCACGATGTCGCGTAGAAACCAATTAGTACTATGGATTTAAAACTGCCATTACAGGTTAGCCCGCTAATTTTTGAGACTGCATTATCACTTACCATCAAATGACATTGCTGTCAAGGGCTAACTTATAGTGGAATAGAAAGTATAAATATTTATTCCACTATTATCTTTAGTGTCTTATATATAGGAGATACTACATGGTATTGGCAGTTTTACGAGGGAGCAAAATAAAGTTAAATATTAAAAGTAGGTCCTATACCTACTTTAATATTCAACGTTAGCTAATAGAATTCTATCACTCTGTGTTAATATTTTTCATTACGGTTCATGGATGCAGCCGGTGTCAACGACATTTAAGAGTCTTAGTAATTAGACTCAATATTGTATAGATGACTAGGTTTGACCCGCAGTATCGCAAAACAGATCATCAGTTAGATTTTCTTTTTGTTATAACCATCTCACACGCCGCTTAAAAATATTTATGAGCTATCTTATAAGAGCAATATTTTATACCCAAGCTTGTTTATCATTTACATAATCCTTTACACTATAATAAGACTTTTCTACAAGCCTACGTTTTATATAAACTTTGAACTTATTGAGAGACATCCCAAAAATTTTTTTTAATTTCATTTGGTAATTTGTTATAAAACTAGTATACAATGAATTACCTTTGAACGAATTTCTAATTTAATGTAGTCTAGTAGCGTGCAATACAAGTTTATTTTTACTTCTAATGTTGAGATTGTTAATCGTATTTTTTATATGCCGAATTTATGTACGTCATTATTTAATAGCTCGTATTATGTGTTTTTTTTACACTAACACTACAAGCTTGGCCTTGACGGCTATCTCACCTGGTGGTAAGTGATGATGCAGTCTGGGATAGTAGTGGGCTAACCTGTTAGGGGAATGGTACCAGACTCGAGCCGTTAATCGAATCTAGGACCTCCAACTTCATAATTCGACAGCGCACGCACTGCACTACCGAGGTCGTCAAATATATATGTAATCATTAATAGCTGTGCGTGGATAAATAACATGTAAGCATGTTTGACTACGGATAACGATGACCTGGAATCGATTTTCAAGTCGGGTGCAAAACTGTGGTGTTGGGTTTTTTTTGCTTAGTCATTCTTAGTACACATGAACGTAGAATTCGGACACATTAGCGTCTTTTATGAAAGTTACTATTGAAACCAAACCCGTATTGATGTAACTTGGTAGGTCTCTGAAACCTTTTATCCTATATTCCGTTCTTCCTTATTTCGCCCGGACCAATCGGCGGGTCACAACTTATCAATGTAAATAAAATTTTGTCATTTTCATTTATTTTCATCAGCAGTTACTCTAAGATAATTGACTGACAATAAACAGCAAGTATAATTTGCTATATTTCGCCGACCACCGGGAGATTTGTATAATATAACATCACACAAATTCTGCCACTAGAACCTCTACGCACGTAAAGTACTTTTTACTTTTCTCGCTTGTGAAGTCGACATCTCCTGAGGATGATCCGGTGTCGGGTCGAAGCGTGCGTAGAAGTTCTAGTGGAAGATTTTGCGTGATGTTATGTTATACAAATCTCCCGGTTGTAGGCGTAATATAGCAAATTATACTTGCTGTTTATTGTTTATCATGAACTTCCGCAAAGTAAAGCCTGCTTCTATTCATAATAATTGACCGACCAAAAAACAACTGCATTAGCAGTTTTAAAAACTCTATTACTACTAGTCTGGTACGTAATTTGCCAGAAAAGTAATACTTACTCTGTTTGACGTTTTATTCAAGTTGACAATTAAGTAATTGCAGGCAGGGTAATACACTAGTAACTAAAATTGGAAGTTTTTTTATTGTCACGTATTTAGGGATTTTTATAGTTTCCGTAGAAACATCAGAGTAACATAAAAGTTATGAATTACCGGCGATAAGTATTATGTCATAAAACTACTATAGGTAGAGAAAACATGTTTGTATTTGTAAGCATTAAAAGGCAGAAGAAGTTCCATTTTTATTTTACAATCAATGAACAAAAATTGTTTTATTCATGTAAATCTAATACAGGCATCTACATATATAGCGTGTTCAACCCATTTCCACCTCACTGCAGAGCACGGGTCTCCTCTCAATATGAGAAGGGTTTGGCCATAAACCACAACTCTGGCCATTTTTCCTTCATCGTTGAAGCAAGTGAGATTTTAATTGCTTAAAAGCGCACATAACCCCCCAAATCTGATTAAGAGGCGGACATCCTAACCACTAGGCTATCTCAGATTACTATTACATATATATAGCATGCATAAATTATATCTTTCATTATTATAATACGTGGGGGGATGTTGGTAAATACATTCGTTTACCCTAAACTAAAGCTAGGATACGCGCGCCAAAACGCGCAAATTCCAAACGCGCCCAGGTCTAAGTAGAAGCCCGTAAAGAATTTAGCTGGGGTTTTTTGAAGTGAAAACTTCTTTAGCGGCGTTGAGCACTTTTTCTGTAATGGGTATAAAATCTTAAACTCGCGTCAGGACACGTGACCTGATCGAAAAAGCGTAAGACGGATGGAGAGTAGACAGCTATCCCCTCTCTACGGCGCGGCGAAAATGTATGCCTGGGCCTACTGTTTCGTTTAGGCAGCGCAGGGCGCTTGCGCGAATGTTCGTGTATGTTTATTTCCATGGCAACGAACGTCAACCTACACGCTACTAACGCGCTACGCTTTATAATTCAAAAAGTATCGTTTTTACCTGCAGTACTGTTACAGAGTCATAGTTTTTGTATTATTAAGTGATAGGAGAATCGTGTAATGTGATATTTCAAGAGATCATTATGGTTTTCTTCTATTAAAACTTGTTTAACTTGAGCATCGGAGTGGTGTCAAAACGAAAAAGTCAAAACGGTTGTCATAAATATCCACATAATATAAATATGAATTGCGGTGCCTGTAACTCCAGCATTTCTGTCACTCAAAAACGCGTGAAGTGCTCAAGCATCGATTGTTTACTCGTATATCATTCAGATTGTGTTAATTATGGTGAGACTTCAACCCATCGGTCTAAGTGGATATGCCCAACGTGTATTGCCAAGCGTCCTAAGGCAGATAATATTAATACTCCAATATCCAATAAAAGGAAAAATGTGCAGCGTGCGGACGTTAATAGCTCACCTACACCAGTAGACATGTCCCTTGATTGTCTTTTGAGCGAAATACGTAGTTTTCGAACGGAGATAAATCAAAAGCTTGAAAACCAGCAATCTACCTTGGGTAATTTTAACATAGCCATAATGAAATTACAACAAGAAGTTACCGGAGTTATAAAAAAATTTACTACTATACAGGATGAGCTAAATGAGGCTATCAAATCTCTTAAATTTTTTTCTGACTGTCACGACGAACAGAATACTTTAAATAAGGACTTGTCTGCCAGAATATCTAAGCTGGAAATTGAGAACTTGGAACTACGATCTCGGTCGACTGAATTTGAATTTAAAATATCTCAGATGGAGCAACAGTCTCGTGACAGCAACTTAGAAATTCAATGTGTTCCCGAGCATCGATCAGAAAATCTGCTAACATTGATTTCTCAATTGGCCAAGGTGGTTAATTTTCAGCTTGGACCCACTGATATAGTAAACTTTCATAGAGTTGCAAAAATGAATACCGAATCCAAACGCCCACGCAGTATCATTTTTAAACTATCTAGCCCACTTAAGCGAGATAACTTTTTAGCGGCTGTGAGAATCTTTAATAAAAAACATGCAGCTGACAAACTCAACACTTCTCACCTAGGGATTGCCGGTACTAAGCAGCAGGTTTATGTCGCAGAGCACTTGTCCCCAACTAACAAACGTCTGCATGCATCAACTAGGCTTGCCGCACAGGAAAAACACTATAGATACGTATGGGTTCGAGGAGGCCGTATTTTTGTGCGCAAGAACGATGAGTCACCGTCAGTTCAGATTAAGTGACTTGGTCTCGTATGATTCTCGGTTACTATCCTATAATCTTATGTCACTAAAGAACAGACGTAAAATGTTAGACATGGTTTTTTTCTACAAAATCATTAATGGATACACTGATTCACCGGAAATCCTGGAGCGTCTGAGGTTTAGTGTGCCGCGTAAGGGTAGTCGCCTCCGGAATCGAAAACCGTTTCATTTACCGTTTTGTCGAACCAAGGCAGGTCAGCATGCGCATATCTATAGAATATGCTCAATGCTGAATGATCACAGGAATATCTGCGACATCTCCTGCAGTTCTGTAGCCTCTTTTAAAAAGCAAGTAAGACTATCTATTACAGCATTTTAATGCTGTAATAGTCTTACTTGCTTTAGGTATAAATTGAATTATTTAGTTGTAAGGTTAATTTTAAGGTTGTGCATGCTGTGGTCATTTCTAGAAGGCCACTATCTGGTGTCTGTTCTTCTGAAATGTTTTTTGTTGTTTTTAGATAGTGACTAGTTTAATGATCCAATAAAAATAAAAATAAAATAAAAATAAAATAAATGTTACAGCGTGCCACGCGCATCCATGGATGGTGACAGCTGATGGCTCGACCGTCTGTGTAGTGATCACATTGTTGTGTATTCGTAAAATTCGTGAATGTAAAGTGCTTAAAATATGGAAATTGAACAAAGTGCATCTATTAATGATAAAAGTGATGAAGAAATAGCGAAAGAAAATGAGTGAGTACTTTATAAATATACTAGATGAAAATTTAATAAGTTTTAATTTTTAATTAATATAATTTTATAATTAAGGTTAGGTTTCGATCGAGTCTATCGTACTGCTTAACGGGTGTAAACAGACCCTTCACGAAGCCGTCAACCAAGCATTCTGTACATGAAACTAAGTAACACTGCGTAAAAATAATTGCTGGGAAACGGAATTTTTTTTTGGACTTTAAAAATAATCCGATTTTTGTAGCGGGTAATGGTTTGCGCGCAACCGGCTGTTCGAATGTGTGCGTTGTGCCTACACGAGTACACGGACACGGCACACTGCACACACACACCCGACCGGCTCGAGCCGCGCCGCGCGTTGTGTTAACGCTTAGAATTCGATTTTGCAAAAAAGTTGAAAAAAAAATGGACACTTTGACCTTCAATATCTCCAGAACCTGTGGTTTCCCAGGTATTGTCTAGAAGAAAAAAATGATCCCAATGATGGGCAGAATATGTGGTTTTCGTTTTCGTTAAGGGTCTTTTTACACCCTTTAGATACATATGAACTTACATAGTATAAATGTAATATTTGTAATATGTTTATACTTTATAGCATTAACCTATATTTTTATAACATCACAATAAGCACATGTGCGATGTAGGTTTACCAAACAAATAATTTCGAATGAAAATAAATGAAATAAAATGATAATAAATAATCTCCGTTTTTCAGAGAAAGAAAAGAAAAAAAAAAGAACGGAATCGAGAATACCAAAAGGCATGGCGTCAGCGTAAAAAAGATTTGAAGAAAAAAGATTCGAAGGAGGAAATAGAAGAAAAAAAAGAAAAAGACATTGTTAGAATCAAAGAGCATATTATCAACGTACAAAAGGTTTAAAGGAAAATGACGAAAATGTAGAAGAATTGTTCCAAAAGCAATTAGATGATTTGCAAATGTAATTTGATTTAATTTGTAATAGTTTTAAAGTGTTAAATTTTTAATGTAATATAAATTGTCATGTTTGTGTACGATAGCGCAATAAATGAATATTGTATTCTACCACATAAATGATAGTACTTTTATACTGATAAAGCAATTGGTGCAAAATTATTCCCTAACCATTCCAAAATATCAAACATGCTCAACGTTAATAATCAAGTTTTCACTTCTGCCGGCACTCCCGGAGTGCAACCCGTCTTTTTTTTTTTGTTTAACACCTTCTCACATGGTTAGTTAGCTATGAAGTTACACCAATTCACGTCCAAGCTTTTTTATCGTTTATTTTATCCTTAATATAATAGTAACATTTTTCTATAATCTCCAAGGGGTTTAGGCTTTAAACTATACGTTTTAATCTTTCGGAGTTTATGATACTATTTATGAAATCAATATAGATTAAATATGTCAATGTGTAATCCCGTTAAGCGTTTTAGTACGTACATATATACCGTTGTTCGATATGACGGGCTATCCTGCTAATCCGTTCGCGGGGTAAAATTGACAGCGTCCAATAATACGACAATAGCTTCATTATCGGTTATTATTCTGTGAATCGTAACGCTCTTTTATTCGACAGCGGATAAAATGTGACATTAATTTATTTTACGAGTCTTTATTTAGCTTGTGTTTTACATACCGTCTTTTTACTTATATGCGATCAACCCATTGCCGGCTCACTATAGACCAAGGGTCTCCTCTCAATATGAGTTGGGCTTGGCCATAGTCTACCACGCTGACCAGGTGCGGCAGACATCACATTCCTTTGAGAATATTATGGAGAACTCTCAGGAGTGCAGATAGCCTAAGAAAGTAATATTAAAATTGTTTAAAACACACATAATTCCGAAAGTTCGAGGTGCCCTGGATCAAACTCCCGTCCTCTGATTAAAATGCGGACGCCCTAACCACTGCGCTATGACAGCTTATTATATGACGTGATCATGTAATCAAAAAATGTCTTATCACAAATTACTAAAGTAATCATTCGTGTATACTTTTTCCCATTATCACGGGATATATCAGATTATTAAAATTATATTGGTGACCTTAAAAATGAAAGTTACAGGGATTCTAAACTTGTCCTGTGGAATCACATGCGCTACGAGATAATTATGTTTATGATCTAGTCTAGTTGCGGTAGAGCGCGCGTGCGCTTCCGTGACTCAGCCACTAGGCGACGCTAAATAGCATTGCTGGGTTTTAGTGGGTATTATGGTCGGCAGTCTGGCCGCCTGGGAGTCCCACATACCCCGCAGGATCCATAAAAGCATTTCCCAGCATTAAAATGTATATGATCTATCCATTTTCTTAACTTATATCATAGAAATAGGCCTATAAGTCAGGAAATATTCACGAAAAACTTTGCTTAGGATATAATCTCATTTTTTTTTTCTGTGCCACTTGAAACTACGTAGTTACTTAGTTTAATTTATGCCCTAGCTTTAAAATGCGGCTGGAAACTTAACCTGCTTTCCAAGGCTTGTGGCATTTGACACCGCCAATTTTCTTTATACAGGCTGCAGCTGAGAACTTGAAAAATAAAAAACCCACTATCTTTTAAAGCGTGATCTATCTTCTATATATATAAAAGCGAAGGGTCACTTACTTACTCGTACTTACATACTTACTGATTAAACACGAGATCTCAAAAGCCATTGGGCGTATAAAGCTATAATTTAGCAAGTACGTAGTTGATAGTTAAGAGATGTCAGCTAAGAAAGGATATTTGAAAATTCTACCCCTAACGGGGGTAAAATAGGGGTTGGAAGTTTGTATGAAATTTCTTTGTTTTTAGAGTTAGAGACACAAAAATTTGCATTCAGATTAATAATAATGACAGTTTTTGCTTATTTTTTTATTATGAAGCCTACAAGCTTGAAATTTGGAAAATAGATTTTTTTAGGGCGTAAGGCGTAGGGCGTAAGTATAAGGTAAGATTTTTTTTTTCATCCAAATCTACCCCGAAGGGGGTAAAATAGGGGTTTGAAGTTTGTATGAAAGTCCTATGTTTTTAATTTAGAAACACGAAAATCGGCAATTTGACATTTGACTTACTTTCTGAAGCCAGGCATTGGCCGCACGGGAAATACTCGATCTCACAGGAAATCAGCAATTCTACGCAGACGAAGTCGCGGGCAACAGCTAGTAGTTAATATAGTCAAACAAAATATCTGCGTTGAGCGTGATCTATAGTTAATATAAACAAGATATCTCCGTTGATTGTTTGTGCAAATTTTAAAATGGTCATTTAAAATATCAAATACATACAAAATTAAAAGTGTCGATTTTATTTTAGTTTGCTTAGGTTTCTTTTTGAAACTTTATTTTTCTTTGATGGATTACTAATTTATGCTTCTATCATACACGATGCGACACATTCTATTGAAATTCATCTATGTTGATTTAAAACCGTCCAAGCAAACAATGGCAGCAATTTATTACAGCAAAACGTTAAAATTCTACATTTTACATCGCAAAATTTCACATTTTGGCGGGTCACGGTGGTTCAAAGAAAATCGTCTGTCAGTCTAGACAAATGATTCATTCCCTTTTAAACTTAAACTAAAAGAAAAATCTGAGCAATTCCTTAACCGTGAAGTAAAAAAAATCGCTTCTCACGAAATAAACACAATTTTAAGGTTTAATCAGCTATTCGAATGACTTGTGTAATCTTCTAAAGGGGTTGACAGGGTTACATTAAAACTTATGTTTTCCTAATACACTAAAGCTTTAGTTTTAAACGAAAAGACTAATTTAAGATAAATACTTTTATATGCTACTATAAAAAAAAAATCAGCACAACCTATTTCCCGCAATTTGTTATTTCATAGTTCTTTAAACCATTAAAGTTTGTAATCATGGTTTAGAATGCTATGCGAGGCACGGGACGCTAACGTGTTGGTACGGATATTTAGAGACATATAAATGTAATACCTAATAATATTTGGCCCTACCCGGGCATCCAACCCAAGACCTCGTTATCCTCAGTTCAACTATCTTACTACTAAACCAACGTGGCAGTTAAAATATCATGGTATCTTTGAGCGTAAGACAGTCAAAGTCTCTCACTGTTTTTAAAAGTGCTGTCAAGTTTCATTATATTTCGCAAAAATTACGACTTTTATTTTTTTATCATTTAATTTCTTTTTTTTTTATATTACAAGGTACATTTATTACTTTATTGTTATTTATGTAATCTGGTTTATGTATTAGTATTTAGCTATTTGTATGTAGGTTTTTTGTTTATATATTACGCCACCTATTTTCTTCTTATTTAACTTTTCCTAATCCTAAGGTTGCCTGGCAGAGATCGCTACTAAGCGATAAGGCCGCCTTTTGTATCCTGCTTCTTCTTTATTTGGTTTTTTTGTTATTTCTATTTTTACTTGTTGTGGTGTACAAATAAAGAATAAATAAATAAAATGGTAACTCTACTATTTGCCAAAACTTATTAAGGCTCTAAGCTATTTTACTATAATTCGATAACTTTCCAACAAGTAATTGAGGTCAAAAGGGACAAGTGGGTCTAAGAAAGTTATTAACGTCTTGACTCGTGTCTTAACTTGCGTGCTTAGTTACACCACTGTAGAAACTTTATGAGTCTCTAAGGTATGTTTTTTGTCTAACAGTGAGCTTCCGCTAGTTAGTATCGATTGTCTTAGTGGGTATAGATGAGTGCCCTGTTATATATGTCGGCGCGAAGGAGTTATTAACCTCATTCAGCGGCGCCAAGAACAACAAGAATTCATTAAAATCATCAATAGTTCAAATGTGGGTAACATTTGAACTATTGAAGATTTTGCTAACACAATTTAAACGGTAGCAATCAATTTTGTACAAGCAAGCCTTGCTATATATGCGGTCGATGCCTGTCGTGGCATTCTCGCTCGAGACGTCGGACCGTTCGGGGCTCGTAGTTATTGTCGCAATACAAGTGTAATCCCTCAAGTTGTGGTTTTAATTACTATGAGCGAAAATAAACAAGATCGTGACGTCAACAATGCTGACGTCACCCTTACTAAAAAAACAACTCGGACGGCCACATACATACAACGTCTAACATGCTTCGGTAGTGTCAAATTGAATGCACAAACCTCAGCAAGAGGCAGTGACTTTTCTCTTGTATTACATAGTATTAGTATTCGACGACATCTGTGGAGCAGCGCTGCGCTACCGCATTATAAAGTAGGAGGTCCTGGGTTCGATTCCGCTATATGCTCTGGCTCGTTTCCGACAAAGATGTGATCGCCAAGCGATTTAGCGTTCCGGCACGATGTCGCGTAGAAACCAAATACGAGTGTGGGTTTACCACATCCCTAACAGTTTAGCCCGCTACTAGCTTAGGCTGCATCATCACTTACCATCAAGTGAGATTGTCGTCAAGAGTTAACTTGTAGACTAAAAAAAAAAAACATATATTTTTTCTATTATAATATACATTGTCTGCTTGCATAAACATCTTAATGTCTGAGTTTGAGGAATGAATGTGATTTAGTCATTAATAATATCAACTTACTATGTTTTTTTATGTTTGTTTTAAATGTATCATTATTGATTAATCATATTTAATTCAGATTAAAAGTCAGTCTTGAATTTATACATCATCCTTAAAATATTTTTTGATAACCATATATATTTGGTAATGGTTACTGAAATGCGACCTTAAGCTTAAGGATAGGCATTAATTTATGGTTTGTTACGATGTGGCATAAATACTCTTAACTATTTAATAATGTTATATTATGTTTCGGCGTATACCACCGGTCTCTTGAGCCTTGTTTGAAGAAAATATAGTAGATTTGTCGCTTAATAGATGCAAGTTATAAATTAATGGTGGTTGTGGAAGAAAACATAATTACAGTTTGCTATTTCTAGATTAACAGTTATTATTTTATTTATCAACTTTTATTTAAGTTTTTATAGTATTGTATCAAAAACTTCTAATTTTAATAACCTATCCTCTTAGTTAGTTGGATATACACGTGATAGCCTAGTGGTTAGGGCGTCAGTCTCCTAAATCAGAGATCGGCGGTTCGAATCCGGGCACGCACCTCTTACGTTTCGGAGTTATGTGCGTTTTTTAAAAAAAAAAAAAAAACATGGCCAGCGTGGTGGACTATGGCCAAACCCTTCTCATATTGAGAGGAGACCCGTGCTCTGTAGTGAGCCGGTAATGGGTTGATCATGATGATGATGATGACAGATTAAGTATTTTTTTTATCAACTACAAGTTACCCCTTACCGGCACAGCTTACACCAGGTGGATGTAGGTGATGTTGCAGCCTAAGATGGTAACGAGCTCACCTGTTAGGAGTATGTTAAACCCATACACCTAATGGGTTTCTACGCGTAATCGTGCCGGAACGCTAAACCGCTTTGCGACACGTATTTGTAGGCAGTTACCACACTAGCCACGGCCGAAGCCAGAATCAGAACCAGACCAGACTAGAGCCGGGAATCGAACCCAGGACCTCCAATTTTAAATTGTGACAGAGCACGAGCTGCGACACGGAGGTCGTCAAAAGTAAATGCAGATTCTTAAATATAAAAGTCCTCTTAATTTTTCCTGGTTAAAATGCCCGGTTGGCGGTTATTTAACCGCATTGTTTATTACCGCCCTAATCGCTCGGTGGCGTGTCAAAACTGCAATTCATCATAACACCGACCCTTGGCTGCAATTTGTTTTATCGATCCCAACTGTAAAGTGTTCCCGGAATTTCCCTAGTTTTACCTATTCCTTAATTTTAAATCTCACAGATTTGTTAGATAATTTTTAAAAATTCGAAAGCATCTATTGAAAGTAGTGATAATGTGGGAGTGTTTATGATTTTTGCTACAAGCTTTGTTGACTTCACAAAATGCCGAGATAAATTTTATAAAGCTCAAAACTGTAAATATCTGTTTACATTTTAAAGTAATTTAGACGATTAAAATCGATTACATTAGTTATTACGTCAAATCAAAAACTAAAAAATAACTTTGATAAGTGAGATACGAGTACGATATAATATACGATGACTTGCAATATAGGAATATTTATAATATTGGCATTATTAATATCAAGTGGAAATACTAAAAACAAAGCACCAAAAAGAATTTGTATAGGAACTGCATTTTAATTTTGAGTTTTTTTTTATCCATTATAAGTTAGCCCTTGACGGCAATCTTACCTGGTAAGTGATGATGCTGTCTAGGATGGTATCGGGCTAACCTGTTAGTTTAGTTAGTAAATAAATACTAATATTATATGTTGTTGTATTACCTAAACTACGAAGCGGTTTCCCCGCCATGTTTGCCGCCGCCCTATAATGGCCGGGTCGCGTGTTAAAGCTACGTTTACCCCAGTGGTTTACCCCACGCTACGCTACCCCGACCCGACCCGCAGTGCATACGTTCGACATAGGAATTAACCTTTTGTCTTTTCACAAGACTGCCCAAATAAGGAGTGCAATATTTTAAGAGCTCTTGTATGTATATCGTATACTAGCTGTTGCCCGCGACTTCGTCTGCGTAGAACTGCTGATTTCCCTTGAGATTTAAGGGAACCGTTTGCTTATGAAAGAATTATGAATTTCTATTCTCATAAGAAATATTCTTAGTATGATTTAAGTAGAAGTGAATTAAAATTGGTGTGATTGGATGATCAAAATTAAACTGGCTATACTCGGGCATGGGTGGTGAAAGATATAAGAGGCCTACATTGAATTTGCATTCAGAATTTTACATTTTCAGTACATTTTTGAGTGATGGAAAAGCTTTGAGTATGCAACAACATTTAGAAACAGGATAACATGTTTTGATGGATCACTTTCAGTCCCATCAGGAATGTCCATAATATACAAATGAAGATATATGACTGTCTAATGAATTAAAAGCTCTGTCAAAACGGCAGTCTACAGAAATTGAAATAAAAAATAAGCTTTCCTGTTTCTCTCTGATTCAGTAAACATAGGAGCAAAGAATATTATTTGAATACGTGGGCAATCTTTGACTCGTGTATATATATAATTACTACTTGCTATAGTTAGACTTATAATTACTATTATATAATATTATGACTATTCACAGCATTATGTCATATGGTATTTTATTATGAGGCAATGCTGCTGATATTGACACTATATTCGTTTTGCAGAAGAGGGCTGTTCGTGCGATATATAAATTAGGTCCCAGAGAGTCATTAAGAGATAAATTTAAAGATTATAAAATAATGACAGTGCATAGACAATATATATATGAAAATTTAATGTATGTTCATAAAAATATTGATAAATTCAAGAAAAAAATGGACTGTAACGCACTGAACATCAGAAGTAAAAGTAAACTTGTAGTACCATTTAGTAGGCTGCACAAAATTAGTAACTCATTCAAAGGAAATTGTATTTTATTTTATAATAAATTACCTATTGATATCTTGGAGATGTCTATCAATAAGTTCAAAGTTTTTATAAAACGAAAGCTTGTAGAAAAATCATATTACGATATTATGGATTATATAAACGAAAAAAAAGCTTGGGTGTGAATTGCTCTATCTCCATAGGTACTATAGTTTTTTTATTCATTATGTGAGATGGTGATAACGAAAAAAAGAAAAACCCCGGCTAAGTTTGTTGTGGGCTTCTTCTTAGACCGGGGCGCGTTTGGAACCCTCATAGCTTTAGTTTTAAGTTTACGAATATAGTTATCACCATGAAATAACTACTATGTAAATTATTGACGCGTCAAAAGTGCCTTTTTAAGGACTATTTGAATAAAGATTATTTTGAATTTGAATTTGAATTTGACTACATGTCATAATAATTAATGAATAGTATATTTGTGTTGATATGTAGGTATATATTTACTATCAATAAATATAATATAATTATATTATATAATATATATAAATATAATATAATTATATTAATAATTTTAAAACCGATAACTGAATATTTCACATAAAACTTGCCTCCAATCGAAAACGAAAAAACCCGATTCACTGCTTCGCGTCACTCGTCTGTGTTGCTCAGAGCTTTTATTGAGATATTATAATTATTCTTTTGAACTATGCACAAGAGATATTTCAAATCCGACTGGTAATACATAGAAAAAACTATTTAGCTTCATCATTGCTCTAGAAGGATAAATAAGTAGATATTATTTATTATTATTTTATTTATTCTTTATTTGTACACCACAATATAAAGGGAAGGAAATAATAAGAAAAGCAGAAAAAAATTTATTTAAACATTATAAAATATCTTTCTATCGGAAATAATTGTTATATTCGAATAATATTAGTTTTACAGGTTCATTTAAAGTACTGTACTAATGGCAATACCGCAGCGTTGTACGGTATTTTTTTGTATACAAATCTTTAAATAGAAACAAATGCGAAGCTTGTAATTATTATTTGCTGGAAAGGATGTTTAGTCTGGCGTGTTTCCATGTTAGGTATATGTCTCTTGTTTCAGTGTTTATTTAGAGTAACAGTGTTTTAAGTAATTACAAATTCAAAGTGTCTTAATTACCTCACATTTCCAGTGTTATGTAATTTAACGAGGTAACATTATCGTCATCTCGGCATTATGCATAGTCGTTCTTTGTGATGCGTTACGTGTCATTTAGTGACGTATTTTCAATCCGCACATGGCCAGCGTGGTGGACTATGGCCAAACCCTGATCATATTGAGAGGAGACGTGCTCGTGTTGACGTGCTCTGTAGTGAGCCGGTAATGGGTTGAACATGATAGTGACGTATTTTATCTATGTATATAAAAGCGAAATACCACTGGCTGACTGATCATCACGATGTCTCAGGAACTATAAAACATACGACCTTTAAATTTGGAAGGTAGATTCCTTTTATGAAGTAGAGGTCAGCTAAGAAACGGTTTTGAGAAAATCTACCCTAAGGGGTAGAAATGGGGGTTGGAAGTTTGTATCAAAGTCCTATATTTTTGAAGCTAGAGACATGAAGAAGAAGATGAAGTTGGCAACTAAGTTTTTAATGATAAATGATAAAGATTCTTCTCATATTGAGAGGAGACCCGTGCTCTGTAGTGAGCCGGTAATGTGTTGATCATGATGTAGATGATTATTAATGCGAATGTGAGTTTGTATGTTGGTTTGTCCTTCAATCACGTCGCAACAGAGCAATGGTTCGACGTGATTATTAAAATTATAGTTGAGGGCCTGGAGAATGACATAGGAGAGTTCCCGTTGGAATTTTTACAACTTATTCTGACTGAATTTTAAAAACTTATACACGCGGGCGAAGTCGCGGGTGCCAGCTAGTATGTAAGATAAGTCATACGAAACCCTTGAAAGTTCCATGGCTAGAAAAATAGTTTAGGATTATGACACAGCACACTATGAAATTTTACTGACATTTTAATCAATCAAACAATTGATGCATTGTATTCTTATGATTATGTTCTTATGTTATTTAGGTATATGTTTATATGGATGAATAGTATTTTTTATATGAACCTGAAACAAATTAATATTTTAAATGAAGTCAATCAAAACAAAACTACTACTACTACTAGAGATAGTACGGTAAACCTTATCTTTTCAGAAAGAATTCTGGATGGCCATAGACATTATATCTCAATTATGTATTTTGAATAAAAATTACTTGGACATGAATAGCTTTATTCACTGGAATTATTTAATTCGTAAAAGGGTAAAAACGGCAGAGTACCTCTCCAGACAAGAGAGTTTATCGTGGGCTCCATCTCAGACCAGGTTAAATTTAGAACCCTCGAAACATCAGCTCAAGGTTAACGAATGGAAAATATATTTGATTCAAAAATATTTCACTATAGAGCACCTCTCATTATGAGAAGGGTTTGCCCATAGTCCACCGCGCTGGCCATGTGTTAACTTTTCGGAGTTATGTGCGTTTTTAAGCAATTAAAATATCACTTGCTTCAACGGTGAAGGAAAACATCGTGAAAAAACCTGCATGGCTTTGAGAACACTATGGAGAACTCTCAGTTACAGATGCGTGCCCGGGTTCAAACCCCCGACCTCTGATTAGGAGGCGAACGTCCTAACCACTAGGCTATCAAAGCTTAAACAAGAATAATTAAAAAAATAGAAACTTCTTGCCTCAACTATTTTTATGTATAAATATTATAGTAGGTGCACAGTGAAACCCAAGTTTTACTTGTAAGAACAAAGACTCTAGTTGGACTAGAACAAACAAAAATAAAAATTAAACTCAACTTTTGGCAACGCAAGCATTAACACAAAGCAATGTTTTCATGCAAAGAACAATGGAAAATATGCTTTTAATTGTCACGGACTCACGCGCTTTTGTTTTATAGCTTCCCAGTGTTACTATATGCTCAAGTTATCTTTTTGTGTTGTATTCTTTTGTTTCATACTAGATGTATAGAAAAGGACAAACTGAGTCCCTGCGAAAAGCTAAGAAAGTAAGCTATGAAATAAAGGCAGTCACAAAAACCACACCTAATAACTTCTGAACAGATTTAGGTTAAATCTTGAATGTAAATAAATGGATTAAGACCCGAACCGACCTGGCTATCATTTTATCCCGGGAAATTTGGTCATATTAATGAAAATCTGAAATATATATATTGTAGCTTTAGTTTGCCATCGCAAATTTCCTCAAAATAACACTTATATGTTGAAAAGGCTCGAAAATTCATAGGTATTTTTATGAAAAACATCCGAAGAGTTCTGACGACGACCAGCCCTTAACGGCAATCTCATCTGATGGTAAGTGATGATACAGTATAGGATGCTAGCGGGTGAGCCATACTCCTAATTGGTTTCTACGAGACATCGTGCCGGGACGCTAGATCGCTTGGCGACACGTCTTTGTTGATAGGGTTATAACTAGCCACGGCCGAAGCCTCCCAGACCAGACTCGAGGCGGGAAACGAACCCAGGCCCTCCAAATTTATGCGAAAGCGCACGCACTGCGCCACGGAGGTCGACACAAATACTAGATACCAGGAGATACTTCTCCGGATGTCGACTTTGAACTTACACATCATTATGCGAGCCACCGTTAACCCAATTTCATTAATTTGCAGTAGACGTCACCGCACCTGACCACATGGCCAGCGTGGTGGACTATGGCCAAACCTTTCTCATATTGAGAGGAGACCCGTGCTCTGTAGTGAGTCGGTAATGGGTTGATCATGATGATGAGACGTCACCGCAAGCACTGATAATGAACAGTTGTATCGAGATCGAAAAAAAGCGAATGAAATAAATACAGTAAAGTAAGATTCCGTTGAAATATCGTCTCCAATTTCGGATGTATTTATCTGAGTTGTATGGTACTATGTTATTTATCTTTGCGAAAATATTTGCGCGAGTTGATTGTTGGTGTTGGGAATTTGTTTGGCCATTAAAACATTCGACATACCTGCTTTATCGTAATATATCTAGGCTTAAAGTTGTTGTTTACCATAATGCGTTGGAACAGTTGTTTGATGATGTTCAGCTTTTTCAGCTTGGAGCGCTGCGAGCTTATAAGTGGAAGGTCGTTTTGACAACCTCCGTGGCGCACTGTCCCATTGTAAAGTAGGATGTCCTGGGTTCTGAGTCTGGTCTGGTGCTAGGCTTCTTAGAACGTAGAAAACAAATAGGAGTGTGGGATTAGCATACCCCTAACAGGTGAGCCCGCTACCATCATAGACGGCATCATCACTTACCAGCAGGTAAGATAGCCGACAAGGGCTTACTTGTAGTGTATAAAAATAAAGAGGTCACGGGTTCGATATCCGACAGGGGTAATTTCAGTATATATCACTACTGAACCTTCTCTGGCCTGGTCTGATATTCCGACAAAGATGATAAATAGAAAGATATTTAGCATCGCATAGAAAATTATTTGGAAAAGTAGTTTCACATAATCCCATCATCACTTACCACCAGGTGGGAATCCAGTTAAAGGCTAACTTGTATATATATATTAGTGGAGATAAGAGATACTGTGAATAATTTTATATACTTCAAGCTTACCATTAGTTATTCAATGAACTCATTTGATAGTTACCTGTAACAAATAAATTACATTATTAAATTTGTTGTTCAGACAAAATTGCAAATGGACTAAATTGCAAATCAGATTACACAATTAACTAACCTGTATCTTTAGGCATTTTGTTTTACGTTATATGACAGATAAAAAAGTTAATAATAGTTTTCTCTTGTGTACCACAAGTTTTGATCCTACCCGGGAATCGAACCCAGGATCTACCTTTTTTTTTGTTTACGGGGGGGAAATCTCCTACTGAGATACCCGACCAATTCTGGGGAAAAGCTCGGGTTATGTGGGATTTTTACCCATTAAAACTCCCTCGGTGGCCACCATCAGCATAAAAATGGTGAGAGGCTCCAGGATCTCCTAAGAGCGCACCGTTGCCTCCCTTGTGCTAATATTTGGCCTCCTCCCGGACGTAGGTCCGCAAAACTACGTGGCATACTGACGTGCATGTCGAGTAGGATCTCCCTATGCATGGTTGAACATGCTAATCGTTTGACCAAAGATGCAAAATGCTTTGTCCGAACGTATTTCTAATTCAAAAGTAGCAAAATATTGTGCCAGTAATATAGAATAAAATAGTTCTTTAGATATAATGTCAGTGAATGCATAGATTCTGAAAGTTTTGCGAGTGAAGGAAATTAGAAATGCAATTAACATTTCCTAGATTCAAAACGCGCAGTTTATTTTCATTCAGAACACTTCTTATTGAGTGTGTTAGCTAAATTAACTTTTAGTTATAGAGATGAAAACTTTGTTCATTCTAGATAATATACAATTAATATAATAGTTTATTTGCTATAATTGCGTAAAACAGGCAATTAAAAAAACAATCCTTATACAGTAAACAATACAGATCTTCCAAAGCACAATTCCCACCGACACCGGAGCATCTTCAGGAGGTTTTTGGTTTGTTCATACAATCCAAATAACCAATCCAAATAACATCTGCTTCTATTCAATATTTATAAATAATTGGTTTGTACTTACATGGTACCTAATAAATTAAATGAAAACAATAACGAAACTATAAAGCCAAAGTCGCCTACCTATTGTGTAAGTGGCGCCATCTATCTGAAAAGTCGCGCTCTTGCACTTCTTGAAGATTTTCCCGCTCACGAACTGGCGAGTGGCGCTTCCATGGGTGGCTGGGTTCGAGTTGATTTCCCGCCTGACCGTGGCGCTAGTGTCGAACCGGTTCCTCAACTCCTCGAACGACAGATCGCTGGGCAGATCTGGCGTACGTTCGCGACGCACTTGCCCGCACGTTTGCCCTATCGGAATGTCCGAATCGGCCGATTTTTTGTCCATTTTGCTTTTTTTTTCTGACACTCACTCCTTAAACACTTTGTTATCTTGATTAACGTACATTATGCGCTTTGATTATACACTTGATTGTAGTTTTGTCACTTTATAAGGTAACAAAATAAAATAAAATATATAAAATTAAAATATCTACTTAGTTATGAGTACAACATAACATTAAAATGTCTTTACTTACTTACCTAACAATATAAAAATATATATTTTAAGTTTTTAATTTAAGAATATCTTTTTTTTTGCTAAATCCAAAAAATAATTTGTATTTTCGGTTATTGTTTAGTGATTCAGTAGCGAAGCCGATTTTTTTTAATTCCAAATATTTTACGTAGAACTTCTACGTAAACATTCAAGGTAAATATTTATAATAATTGTGTAATAATAATATAATAATTAATATTATTATAATTGAGTAATGTTTGGTTCAATTCAAGGTCATATTCGACTCGAACTGTGGAACTACAAAAAATCTTTAAAATTTAACACTAAAGAGGTAGCAAGTAAAATAGGTTGGAGGTTATAATTTTTAGGGTTCCTTTTCTTAACACTACTGCCCAACTTCAACTAACTGTCTTTCAGCTGGTTGAATCATGAAGGTAGCGGGAAGCTGAAATTTTCATTGTATGTGTACCTATTAGGTTGCAGTAAATGATTAGGTACTGCAACACACCGCACCGACCCTTTGACCGCAGTGACGCATCATTTCAAGTGTCTATTTTAATTTTTTTTTTCGTTTTTTTTTGTTTTTTCTAGTTATTGTGGTTTATAAAGTTTTACTATCACAGCTATAAAAAACTACAGAAGGTTTCCGTACAATTGTTATACTTTTACTGATCTCAATCTTAACTATGTACCTACCTAGTATATTATATAGCCCCGTGGTATGGAACCTTTCATGTGAAAGTGCGACTCACACTTAGCCGATTTTTCATCAGATTATCGAGAGATTTGAGCTGTACCAATTATTAAGGCCTAGTTGCAATGTAGTGGTAATAAATTCCATAGCTACATAGATAATGGAATTCATTCACAATGAACATTCACAGCTAATGAAAAGAATAATTAAAGCCATAAAACACTCCATCAGTCAGCCCTTATTTCTGTTATATATGCAAGGACACGCGCCTCTGCTAAAACCGATGATCAATATACCAGTTGAATAAAGCTGATACCGTGACACTCTCATAATTCAACCTACAAATTATATCGAGGTTGAATCCTAACTAACATTAAAAATGCGTATTGAAGTTTTTTTTTGTTAAGTTTGTGTGTAATCTTTACACGTCTAAACCATTAAACCGATTTTAAAAATTCTTTCACAATTGTTAAGGTACATTATAAGACTAACATAGGTTTTAATTTATCTCCGTACTGCCATAGACACAGAAACTACGCGAGTTAATCCCCAGGGCGCGGCTGGTACAATATCGTTAAAGAATCTCTTATTCGCTAATAAGAAACAAAGTGTGATTTCAAAACTTAATCGCATAAAATAAATAATCGCAAATTAAGTTATTATTTTGCTCAGTCTTTAAAAATACCATAATATCGTACGTAAATACATAATTCTTAGAAACGCAAACTAAAACTTCCTAACTGCGTGCTGAGAATTTTCTAAGTATTTGCCAGGGTGTCACCGTCGACGGAAACGTCTAGGAGGACATCATCATCATCATCAACTAAAAATTAAAACGTACTCGGCCGCAACGAATCGTTACCCGTAATTCGTGATCGAACACGTTAGCCGTGAAATCAACGAGACATATCAAAAATACGCCTAAGCAAATTATTTCTCAATAAGAAGCCATACAGATATATTTTCACTTTCCATCCAATAACTCTATCACCTTGAAAGTAGTGAACAAAATGATACGTCTAAATTTAACCTTACATAAGTCTGGCGTCGGGTTTGTTTTCGCTCCGTCTTACGTAGGTGAACCTGACGCTGTAGTATCGTGGATTAGCCTTTGATATAATGTTTGCTTACTATAAAATACCTTCGATGTGTACGAGCTCTAAATTCATCTTGTTGTATTTTCAAATATTTACCTGAGTATTTTGTGTTGGTCGTGGGAAAATTCTTGTTAAGAGATCTTATTTTTGTATTAATACTTTCGCTGTATCACTTTTAATGTGGTTTATTTTAGACTTGATAATGATAGAAACTTTAATGTTGCAACAGTTTTGGAAAAAAAACTGTACGCGTTACACCTAAACAATTAGTTACGGATAGTTTTGAATAGTACCTCACAAAATCCCCATTTTTGTCGAAAATACATTTTTTTTTTACATTACATTCAAGTCTCTACACACTTTATATGCAATTTTGAATGTGAATTTTAGACTTAATAACTAGATAATCTTGCAATAGAGTTGTGAACACTGAAAACTTTACACGTTACTTATAGATGAATAGTTATACAATTCACACCTCATAAAATCCCTCATTTTTGACCGAAATATTTTGAATTCGATTGTGAAAATAAATCTCAGTAAACTTTTCGTCGTCAATCAATACTATTAATTAAAATTACCGTCTAATGAATGCATGCCAAACTATGATTAAAATAATGGTATTTAGTATTCATGGTGAATACTTTTTCTCAAATTCATTAGGATTAAAACAACCAATGAACCAAATACCAATAATACCAAATGAAACATTCATAAGCTATTATAGTTTAATTTGTTAAACAACAAATTGCAATAACCAGTAACAAAACACAACAGTAAAAAACCAATGCTTAAATCTTGTATACGTAATTCTTAATTGGTATTTAATATATATCAAATCAAATGAAATTAAAAAAAAATTAAAATATCACTTGCTTCAACGGTGAAGGAAAACATCGTGAGGAAACCTGCATGCCTAAGGGTTTTCCATAATGTTTTCAAAAGCGAGTGTAGTCTGCAAATCCGCAAATGGCCAGCGTGGTGGACTATGTTCAAACCCTTTTCATATTGAGAGGAGACCCTGGGCCAGTCTGGAGAGTCTGAACTCGCTCTTCAAGATCAAGAAAGATGATATTGAAAGAAAATGAAGTCTATTTATTGTCTGATCGTTTTCATCTTAACCGAAGAATATTAATATATTCTCAGTTAAGAGTTCCACATCAACCATGAAGTTCATTTAAAATTGTAATTTGCTTTACCTAAATTATGTAACAGTTTCACTCGCCAGTCTTAATTATCAAGGTTTTGAGATAGAATTTATATGAATCTCTTACAGCTCTCTTTCCCTATATTTATATTATAGCGGTGATAACCTATATTTAAAGAAACCCTCGATATTTCGTCGTTAGGTATATGAGTCACATTAACCAACTTAAAGATAAAGCAGGCTCACCAAATTTTGAGGTATTTTTTAATTTAGTCGATAGTTATCATCTTATAAGATATTCAAGGTGTTTTTTTTCCTTCAACAAAGATGAGTTATAAGAACTTAAAGATCATTTGCACAGAATTTTTTTGACAGAATAATGGAAATAAAAAAGTGCTTTTTTAAGCATCGAGCGCTTTTTTACAATTTACTAAAGCAAAGTCGAGTGAGGATTGTTTTTTTTCTGGACTGGACTGGGATCAAACATAATGCAATGAGACGGACTTTGAGCAAATAAAAGTGATTATTATCACAGCTTGATGACAACCGGTAAGTTCTGATAGTACAACGCATTCTCCACCATTCCAGGGTAAGACTTCGATTGTACTGTGAGTTTCAAGGAACACCTACCGTAAATATTTCTTGCCTTAGACTTGATTAAATCATACTAATTACTTAACCAACGAGGTAGTGCAGGCAAAGTTTTTTTTTTATCCACTACAAGTTAGCCCTTGACTGCAATCTCACCTGATGGTAAGTGATGATGCAGTCTAAGATGGTAGCGGGCTAACCTGTTAGGGGTATGGTAAAGCCATACTCCTAATTGGTTTCTACACGACATCGTGCCGGAACGCTAAATCGCTTGGCGACACGCCTTTGTCGGTAGGGTGGTAACTAGCCACGGCCGCAGCCTCCCACCAGACCAGACTCGAGCCGGGAATCGAACCCAGGACCTCCAACTTTATAATACAACAGCGCGCGCGCTGCGCCACGGAGGTCGTCAGGTCGTCTCTCACATCTCTGAAAGAAAGGCTGTAGGTATACCTTTAAAATTCTCAATGATGTATGTTCTCGTGCACTTTAGAGATTACGTTCCTACAATCTGGACAAACTTCAACTTCTCAGAGTTTCTATCTACAAAGATATTAATGTACAAGTTAAACTGGAGGTTTTCTATAGCGACGCGAACAAAGAATGAGAATTTAGGCCAAGTAGGGTGTGTCGTTTAAAGTCTAGCACGAGGCATCCATAGTACCCCTGTGCATGCGTTTGCATAATAGGCATCTAGGTGTACATGTTGCACCAAAGAAGACCGTGCCTATTTGAATGTCACGTGACATAATAGGCAATTACGTGTACATATTTCACCAAGGAAGACGGTGCCTATTTATATGTCACATGATATTTGGCGATTGTTTTTCGTCCATACAGATCCCGCTAAATGATCTTTTATGTAAGGAGGTAAAGTTGTTTGTATAAAATTTGTGTGCCGCTTGATTTAAAAGGTGCGTAACTAAGAAATAAAGAAATGAATAAAATATATATGTTATTGGATCGACAAGAAACACATAAAAATAAACATACAAACAATACAATAAAGTTGTACTATTGACGGCCTAATCGCTAAAAGGTAATCTCCCAGGCAACCGATTGGGTTCGATTCCCGGCTCGAGTCTGGTCTGGTGAGAGGCTTCGGCCGTGGCTAGTTACTACCCTACCGACAAAGACGTGTCGCCAAGCGATTTAGCGTTCCGGCACGATGTCGCGTAGAAACCAATTAGGTGTGTGGGTTTTCCATACCCCTAACAGGTTAGCCCGCTACCATCTTAGACTGCATCATCACTTATCACCAGGTGCGATAAAGATTAGCTATCTTTATAGTATATCCAGTCAGAAGACATCAATTAAAACAGATATAAAACAGTTAAGATAGGATAGACGAGAAGTTAATTAAAAGTAAGACACAAGTTTGCTTAGATAACTATTGATTGACACCGCGAATAAGGGACCTGTCTGAATAACATCGCTTGAAGCCATCTTATTTTAAAATTACAGTTTTCATAGGACATACTTTTACCGTCTTTAAATATTATGTACTATTGTGAAGCGGTAATAGCCTAGTGGTTAGGGCGTCAGCCTCCTAATCAGAGGTCGGCGGTTCGCATCCGGGCACGCACCTCTAACTTTTCGGAGTTATGTGCGTCTTTAAACAATTAAAATATCACTTGCTTCAACGGTGAAGGAAAACATCGTGAGGATATTTCCAGGAGAGTTCTCCATAATGTTCTCAAAGGCGTGTGAAGTCTGCCAATCCGCACATGGCCTGCATTCTCATATTGGGAGGGGACCCGTGCTCTGTAGTGAGCCAGTAATGGGTTGATCATGATCATGATGATGATGATGATGATACATGCTATGTACCAACTATATTCTGGTACGTAATATTTTCGCTTTTATTACCAAAACTAATTACGTTCAAAGCCATTAAGCCTACATATAAATAAATATGGGGGAGTGGAGTACAGAAATTACAGGCCATTGTATCTGAGCCGTAGACCGTTGAAACATTCGCTGAACGCGTTCAATTTACAGTCGATAAAGCTCAGGTGCGATTAATTTATTTTTAGCAAAGTGCACTACCACATACCAATCTGTAGTACTGTGTACACGTTCACGCCTATTTATAGTTAACATAAATAATACATCATCATCATCATCATGATCAACCCATTATCGGCTCACTACAGAGCACGGGTCTCCTCTCAATATGAGAAGGGTTTGGCCATAGTCCGCCACGCTGGCCATGTGCGGATTGGCAGACTTCACCCTCCTTCGAGAACATTATGAAGAACTTTCAGGCGTGCAGGTTTCCTCACGATGTTTTTCTTTACCGTTGAAGCAAGTGATATTTTAATTGTTTAAAAAAACGCACATAACTCTGAAAAGTTAGAGATGCGTGCCCGGATTCGAACCGCCGACCTCTGATTAAGAGGCTGACGCCCTAACCACTAGGCTATCACAGCTCACTCAACAGCATAGTACGTAATATGCTAATGCTTAATCGCTATTATTGACAATGTGAGATGGTGATAACAAAAAAAATACCGGCTAAGTTAGTTGTGGGCTTCTTCTTAGGCCGGGGCGCGTTTGGAACCCTCATAGCTTTAGTTTTAAGTTTACGAATGTAGTTATCACCATTAAATCACTGCTATGTAAATTATTGACGCGTCAAAAGTGCCTTTTAAAGGACTATTTGAATAAAGATTATTTGAATTTGAATTTTAATTTGTGTGCCGGAACGCTAAATCGTCCATGTTGGTAACTAGCCACGGCCGAAACAGACCAGACTCGATCAGGGAATCGAACCCAGGACCTCCAACTTTATAATGCGACAGCGCACGCACTGCGCCACTGAGGTCATCATAAGGGATTTTATATACCAGAAGTTGTACGAGGACACTTACGAAAAAATATAATGAACTAACTGTTGCCCGCGACTTCGTCTGCGTAGAATTGCTGATTTCCCGTGAGATTGAGGTTTCCCGTGCGGCCAATGCTCTTTGTCAGAAAGTAAGCTAAAGGTAATTGTCAAATTGCCTATTTTTCGTGTTTCTAAATTAAAAAACATAGGACTTTCATACATCATTTCATACAAACTTCCAACCCCTATTTAACCCCCTTAGGGGTGGAATTTCCAAATATCCTTTCTTAGCTGACATCTCTTAACTATCAACTACCTACTTGCTAAATTATAGCTTTATACATACAAAAGTTTTTGAGATCTCGTGTTTAATCAATAAGTATGTAAGTAAGTAAGTGACCTTTCGCTTTTATAAATATAGATTATCAAGGCTTTTCATTGAGATGTAGCATTTTTGTTTCAAACAAAACAGTAATAGAAGCGATGTCACGAAGCAGACAGCTAGAACAGTTGCCGCCAATAAAAAAGGAATGGTTTATGTCACTAATAAGATAGACTACAAAATAAAACTTCACAAACATGCCACTAGTCACGCGAAATGCGGGTTACGGCCAGTTTTACACCGGCTAATTTTCTGCATCAATAAAACCGTGCTCGTTATTATTGTCTGTAGACAAGGAGAGCCGTTTGGAAGTAATTGCCTATAACTATGAAAGCGATGTGATGGGATGGGCACTTTGTTAAGGAATATTGTTTGCATCGTGCACATTTCGATATAAATTACGTTCAACTTTCATTTTAAATTTTAAACAAAAGTGTCATTTATCTCATCACTAAATTACGTAAAAACGGCTGAACAGATCTGGATTAATGATACAGAGATTCAGTCGAAATAGATAATATGCTTTTTTTATACACTACAAGTTCTACAATCTCATCTGATGCTAAATGATGAGGCAGTCTATGATGGTAGCGTGCTAACCTGTTAGGCGTATGGTAAACCTATACTCCTTATTAGGTTTTACGTGACATCGTACCGGAACGCTAACTGATTTGGCGACATTTGGTGGCTAGTTTTTAAAGTCCTATGTTTTTTAATTTAGAAACACGAAAATCGGCAATTTGACATTTGCCTGTAGCTTACTTTCTGAAACAGTGCATTGGCCGCACGGGAAACCTCAATGTCACGGGAAATCAGCAATTGTACGCAGACGAAGTCACGGGCAATAGCTAGTAATATAATAAATGCATACGTGTGTATGTAGGTGCGTAATTTTTTAATGCGTAAACATAGAAGCGAGTTATTTATAACGCATAAAAATAAATTGAATTAAATTTTAAATTAAAAATAATTTACCAGCGCATATTGGATGAGGGTAGCTGGAAGAGATCTATTATAGATAGCTTTTCTTTGTATACCCTTAAGCGTTTGTTGTCTCGAAGAAGATACAAAAGTAATAAAAATAAAGAAAATTGGTATACTGAACATCATGCACTGATCCAGCCAGATAAGTCTTACTCACAACTCAATTGTGTCATCTTCTAACGCATAAGGGAGAACGGAATTTGATGAGGTATGATGGTAAGGTTTCCAACTTACAATTTAAAACAAAAAACCTACTAATATTAGGCAAGTTACTGAAATATAATGCTTTATTCGCTGGCAGGTGCACTAAAGGAATTAAGAGACGTTATTACTAATGCTGGGTAAAATTAAATTCATTTAGGTAAGCCCAAAGTTGGAACACTTGGCGGGAAGCCAGGATTAAAAAGACAGATACCCACGTAGAGCCGTGGAGTTCATACCTAAATGGCAATTAATACTCAAACACTAGTTCACCGTATACGTCATAACAGGTATATAAAAGATATGGAATAAATTATTACACTACCGTTTAAATACTACACAAATGTTTAAACATCAATATTTTGTGTGTAACAGTTTATTGTAAAATAAATGTTATAATCACGTATTATGGCGTACAGAGGGTCTCCACTCAATATGAGAAGGGTTTAGCCATAGTCCACCACGATGGCCATGTGCGGATTGGCAGACTTCACACGCCTTTGAGAACATTATGGAGAACTCTCAGGCTTGCAAGTTTCCTCACGTTTTCCTTCACCGTTGAAGCAAGTGATATTTTAATTGCTTAAAAACGCGCATAACTCCGAAAAGTCAGAGGTGCGTGCCCGGGGTCGAACCTCCAACCTCTGATTAGGAGGCGGACGTCCTAACCACTAGGCTATCACAGCTTTATCGACAACATGTGTTGTATGTATGTACGTTTTTTCGTTATGTTCCGAAACATAAATATTTGCTATTCAATTTACTATGCTAGGTATTACAGTACCGAGGTATTTTGACAGGAAATCAATCTAACCGGAAATTTAATTTCTAAGCGTTTGTTTTAGCATAGGACCTTGGATTGAACGAAAGCTTAGCAATGCCTTTAATTTTATTGTTTGTGTATTTTTTGCTGTACCATTATTAAGTGCGCAAGTCGGAATAATTTGTACCATCGTCATCTTTGTTAAACATATTCAGTGGTGTAAATGAGGTTTCGGGTACATACCGTGGCGGTATTATATTTTGCCGAGATAAAAATATAATCATGCAAATGAAGCAAGGCAGCTTTGTTCATTTGTTCATCCTACAAAAAAAAATACGTTTATTTACTCATTGAAATAAATCTCACTTTGGATATTTTTATTATTTTTCTTTCATTGCTGAGAGGACCTCTCTCAAACATATCTATTTGAACAAACGCTACGAAGTTTTTGAACGCGTCCTGTGCCCTGAAAACTGTAATTTAAAATAATTGTCATGACTTAAAATCTCCAAGGTAAAAATTGGTGAAACATCCTTAAGCTGTCATTAAAATGTGAAATATACCAATAAGCATGACTTAGCGGTTTTTTTATACACTAGAAGTTTGCCCTTGACGGCTATCTCATCTGACCTGGTAGTAAGTGATAATGCAGTATTGGATGGTAGCGGGCTGACATGTTAGGTGTATTGTAAAAGCACACTCCTAATTGGTTTCTACGCACTCGTGCCGGAACGCTTAATCGCTTTGCGACACGTCTTTGTCGGTAGGGTGGTAACTAAACATGGCTGAAGCCTTCCACCAGACCTTATTTACAGACTTTTTAAGAATAATTGCTTTATTGTGTTAATTACTACGAGTTTTAAATTAACTTAATTGTTTGTTTTTAAATTGTTTTAATTAAAATTTTTCTTGTAATTGTAAGTTTTCAATTGTAATTTAATTTATTGTTTTTATTGTAATTACTTTAACGTTTTAATGACTAAGTGTAAACCTTTTAACAAAGAAGAAAATTTAAGTGTAACGATTTTTGACAAATAAAGCACAAAAAGTTCTATATGTATCTGTCAATAAGGTGGTAACTAGGTAGCTTAGGTCCCATGCACCTAAGCTACCTAGTTACCACCTTATTGACACGTTGGTAAGGCGGTAAATGACCACGGGAGCCAGGGAAACAACTCTTAAAACTCCTAAGAACTTTATAATGTGACAGCGTAAGTGCTGTGCTACGGAAGTCAACAAATAATGAAGTCGAATAGCCTAAATAACCCTAGCCATTATCATCATCATCATGATCAAAACATTACCAGCTCACTACAGAGCACGGATCTCCTCTTAATATGAGAGAAGGGTTTGGCCATAGTCCATCACGCTGGCCATGTGCGTATTAGCAGACTTCACACGCCTTTGAAAACATTATGGAGAACACTCAGGCGTGCAGGTTTCCTCACGATGTTTTCCTTCACCATTGAAGCAAGTGCTATTTTTTTTAAACGCACATAACCCCGGAAAGTTAGAGGTGCGTGCCCAGATTCGAACCGCCGACCTCTGATTAGGAGGCTGACGCCCTAACCATTACCTTATCACCGCTTCGCCTTATTCGCCTTCGCGCTTCGTAGCTATTTTACTATAAGCAATTACATTTAAATTTGACTGTAACGTAGAACGCTGGATTTTAAAAGGAGAACAATTTTATTTTTTCATTTCTATCCTTAGTAAACAAGTCACCAAAGAGCTTACGCGGCCCGATTAGATCTTAATAGAGGAATTGCGTGGTTTACTCACGGTTCCATCCGTCGGAAATAGCGCCCCTTGTCTACGAGCGTATTTAGTATCGACATCCTACATGTACATTTTATCTCCTCTGCGCCTTAGCTGCGAAGCCGTATAGAATTTATTGAACTTTTCAATCAACTTTCCAATTTATGACGTCGTCTTTCATGGTTCGGCGACAGTTTTACTTCACAAGTTAGGGGCTTAAGATTTATTATTCGAACGTTTACAGAAAATTTTCACAGGAAATCTACTAGAATTTAATTAATTCCTAGAATCGGTATGGTACCTAGGTATGGTATTAAAATATAAATGTATAATTTAAAATAAAATAAAAATGTATAATTTAAAATAAATAATCAAACAATTGAGAAGCGGTGTTAGCCCAGTGGTTAGGGCGTCAGCCTCCTAATCAGAGGTCGGCGGCTCGAATCCCGGCCCTCTAACTTTTCGAGGTTATGTGCGTTTTTAAACAATTAAAATATCACTTGCTTCAACGGTGAAGGAAAACATCGTGAGGAAACCTGCACGCCTGAGAGTTCTTCATAATGTTCTCAAAGGCGTGTGAAGTCTGCCAATCCGCACATGGCCAGCGTGGTGGACTATGGCCAAAACCTTCTCATATTGAGAAGAGACCCGTGCTCTGTAGTGAGCCGGTAATGGGTTGAGCATGATGAATCAAATAATACTAAACCAAAAACATATATATCATGAGAACATTTTTAACAGTTAACAGAATGACAAGTATCTATGCCTTTCTTGCCTATATAATATAATATAGTACGAAATATCTGGGGCGGGTGATATATTTTTCTCTCCCGGAGAACTCACTCCACGTGAAAACAAAACATACAGCTAAGCCACACACACATTTACACACACACACACACACACACATTTACATATACACACATTGTTAGGTGAACGACACGTTGTTAACATATGAAGTAAATATAGAACTTCAACAGGATTCTTTTGTAACGTAACTTTATTATGTTAGTATGTAGCCCTGTAGATAACCGACCTACGTGTAATTTGACTTCGGACCATTGTACCACGTAACATTACCTGAATTATGCGGCCGTTTCCATGAAGGCGTTTACATAGTCAAAAGGCAAAAATATGTTTTACGCCAAGTTGGGTTTATATTTTACTCTAAAAGGGTTTGGCAGAATATGCCTTTTGATTTTCTTGCGTATTTCTTTATTCAAATTCAAATAATCTATATTGAAATAGTCCTTTACAAGGCACTTTTGACGCGTCAATAATTTACATAGTAGTGATTTGATGGTGATAATTACATTCGTAAACTTAAAACTAAAGCTATGAGGGTTCCAATAAGAAACTAATAAGAAGCTCACAACAGACTTAGCCGGGTTTTTTTTTTTCGTTATAACCATCTCACATAATCAATAATAAATTATAGTTACTTTGGAGATAGAGCAATTCACACACAAGCTTTTTTATCGTTTATATAATCCTTAATATCGTAATATGATTTTTCTATAAGCTTTCGTTTTATAAAAACTTTGAACTTATTGATAGACATCTCCAAGATATCAATAGTTAATTTATTGACTTGGTTTCCTATCAAGTTAAACATAATATAAATGTTTCGTATAAATTTAATAATGAAGGAGCAACTGAAGCAATTGGAAGCACTTCTAAATAATCGAATTGTACAGGAATGCTTTACTTTCATTTTGGCTTTTCTAATAGAGTGCCTATAAATAAAATTGGATTTTGTACAATGTAAGCCTACCAACTAAATAAATAAAGTATAAAACACAGGTCATATATGTGAGTGTGATATGGTTCCAAAATGTCAACAATTTCTGCTTTTGTAAAGCAGCTGAAATACCGTTTTGCTAAAAGTGTTACGAAGAACTTAATTACTAGGAACTAGGTTCATACTCACTCATAGCAATATGTGAGTAGGTATTATGTAGGTAAGTAGTTAACAAAACGTACCTACCTGTTGGTTCTTTTAATTCCTTACTAAATTCAAACCGTTCTGAAAATCTCCTTATTCACGTTCTCCTAGTAAAGTTCTACGTTTGAGAGACTGGATATAGAAGCAACGTACGTCACGACGGCTGGTAGGTTATTTTGTGAGGGTAACGAAGAAACTAACTAGGGAAATAATTGATTGAAGTGCGGCGCCTAGTGATCCGGACTGCGATACTTATTCTGGACTGCGATTAATTAATGATTGGAAGTGGTATCGGAAACCTTGGAATAAAGTTGATTAAAAGCTAACCAAGAGTAATCAGATGTTCTAGTTCCGAATCCTCACACCCTTAATCCAAATAGATATTATATACCACTGGTAGAAGCTGCTAGAGAGAGATCGCCAGAGTCGCAATAAACAGTGGTAACCCGTATTCGTAAACCCCGCAGAAGAGTTATTAATTATTATATACATATACACTACCTTAATAATTATTATGTATATCAAAATATATCTAGTGGCACCATTCTATGTTTAAAACAATTTCTTTAGAATTTCTATTTTGCTTTAAAATAGTTTTTAGCATAAAATTGTTAAATTAATAATTTAGGTTTTAGCTTACAGACGCCAGCCACGTTTTTATAATTATAAATTAAAGAGGATTCCAAAACCACTGACATACGAGTTCATCTTATGTATTAAACCTATTCACGTTAAATATGGAGCTTAAAAGATATTCGCTTAAGATAATTATAAATATAATATTCAGCAAATCTATACATTTTCATTCCTAAATTATAAATATAATAATCGACAAATCCATACAATTTATTTACTACAACTTTTTTTATTTATTACCATTTTATTTTAATGTAGTTTAGTTAGACACACTAGCTAACGTATCTAATATCGAATATACCCATTCTAAAAGACACAGAGCTCTCTTTAAAAGAAAGCGAATAAGATATATGCGAATAACATTATTATAAAAAAAAAAAACTAATTGATAAAAATGGAATATGATAACATGTAATGTGCATGATGGCAATAAAATAAATGAATGAATAAATGAAAGACCAAAAAATATTTTCTATAAGCTTTTCGAAATTAATCGTTTCTCTTTCTGTTTCTCAGTTTTTTTTTTAATTCTTATTTATTAGAGACGCGGCCTCTCTTGAGTTTCTCTAAGTCATTAGTCTTACTTTTGCGGCGACAAAAAGCTGTTAGACCACTGAACTGTTTTTGTCTGGACAACGTTTGAAATAAGACTTTTATAAACGGATTCCCGAGACGAATTAAGCGTTGAAATGTGTGACTTAATTGTGCTTTTATCTTCATTTATTTATAGGACTGAAGGCTACACAGTATCCAGAGATAATTACAAAGAGAGATAACAAAATAAATTAAGATTGCTGTTATTCATCACAATAATGTGTATAATGATAATTTCATTTTAAATTCAAATTCAGAATAATCTTTATTCAAATAGTCCTTAAAAAGGCACTTTTGACGCTTCAATAATTTACATAGTAGTTATTTCATTGTGATAACAATATTCGTAAACTTAAAACTAAAGCTATGAGGGTTCCAAGCGCGCCCCGGTCTTAGAAGAAGCCCACAACAAACTTAGCCGGGGTTTTATTTTCGTTATCACCATCTCACATAATGAATAATAAACTATTGTAACCTATGGAGATAGAGCAATTAACCCTAATTAATTATTTTTTCTTATTGATGATGAAAGTGAAATGAACATATTGTGTTTTTGATAACACGTTCGTAACATTGAGTAACATCGTAACCAAAAAAAATTGAGTTTATTTAATGACCACCTTTATTTTTAAAAACATCCAGTGGTTTTTACTGTTGAATCAGAGTTATTTTTATATATACTTTTTCTTTTCATATATGTCATTGAAGATAATTATCAAGAGATGGGAAATAAATCGCAACCACTGCAATGGCTTGGCTTAGTGAAAATTACGTTTGTCTAAACGACACGTATGTTATTTGTCCCGGGGTAAAATCCGATGCAGTCTAAAATTAAACGTGTACGGATACGTGCAGGATTAACTGTTCTGCGGTGATAGTCTACTGGTTAATACTTCCGCCAAACATTTATATATGTATATATATATATATATATATATATATATACCCGACACAGACCTCCTCTTTCATAAGATAGCAAAGCCTGTTATGTGGTTTCGATGTTCTCTTTATTAATACTATACAGCTAAGCGTGCTATGAGGCATAGGCTAGAAAACGCAAATTCCTACATCCAGACTAGTATTTCTTGTTACAATTTTCAGCCTCAACCTGGGATGGAACAAGTTTACTACTCATTATTAGTAATAGACAAACAATAACATGACTTTTATGAACTTTAATAACTTTAATATCGATAAAAAATATTTTTAATTTACTAGTACAGTTCAATTGCGTACAGGAACGAAATACGAGTAAACTTGGGCAAAACCTACCGGAACAAACTGCGTTAGTATGATGGAGTTCTAAAAGTGTTTAAAGGTTTGACCTTTGAGTTTAAACGATCAATTACAAGGAAAAGCCGTAAAATGAATTCCACCGGGCCTTAATTAGCTTTCGAATGGTATAATTACTTCTCCTGCAGACTATGAATATAAATTTTAAATTGAGAGAAAGTAAATTAACGTTTTAAACACCTTTACACATAAATTTTATATAAACACAAAATAATTACAAAATTTTGCATGGAGTTTACAATGAGATTTTTTGTCAAAACAAACAATCGCATTTCTAGCTAGGTAGTGTAATCTAGTAATAACTTATTTTATGTAACACAAAAGAAATAATGAATAGAAGCAGGCGTTACTTTGCGGAAGTCCATGACAAACAATAAACAAAAAGTATAATTTGCTATATTCCGCCCACAACCGGAAGATTAGTATAGTATACAAAATCCTCCACTAGAACCTCTACGCATGTTTCGACCCGACACCGGATCATCCTCAGGAGATGTTGACTTCACAAGCGCGAAAGGCAAAGTCAACTAAAGAAATATTTTTGTTGTCATTTATATAATATACACCCTTCCACCCTTTATATAATATGATATGCAACATAAAGCTGTTTCGTAGCACCACGTAATCTGCCAAACTACACTCGATGCGAACGTTTAATAAATTAACTCAAAAAACTGTGCGCCAGTTATACGGACTCGCACACAAAGGATTAAGTTACACGCAACTATATCAAAAACAACATATAGTACTTTTATGATCGAGCAAAAAACACGTATAAGGGGAGGTTGCCTTTAATTTTCAACTCGCATATTATTTTTATTTAAACTCTGTGAATAATTTAACCCTCTAACTATTACGGTTCACAAGATACAAGCCGATGGGAGACAGACCAACAGCGTAGTAAAAAATACACATGTTTCATTCGAATAAATATAATAGAATTACATTCAAATCGTTCAATCGACGATTTCCCTTCAAAAATTCCATTAGCGTCAATGTCACAAGCAAACAAGTACAAAATAAAAACAGATCTCTTAACTGTATGCGCTATTTTCTTTTTGTTTCCGTTTTAAGAATCTCTTACACCGCAGCCTATTGATGGCCCACAGCTGGGCACAGGCCTCCCTTGTCATACAGTGATTTCTTGGAATCGATTGCTTTACTTGGCCGAGGCGTGAAGATGGACAATTTGCTTCGACTGTTAATAAATTCACTGAGAACCTTTAACGGTCGATCTTAATAATCAATCTAATCCAAAATCTTTCGATATCAGATTGAATCATGCAGTGCTGTCTTTTTCCAATTCTTCCCCTTGATAAGGATGGCGCTGATAAATTAAATCTCTAATTTACAATGCTAACCACTAGGTTATACCAACGAGAAAGGAAATTAATAGGAATTAGTTTATTTTAACATATTGTAATATTATCTAGTTAGTTAGTAGCCATTTTTTTTTTTTGCCTCCCAGCACCCCACCCCACATGTAATTTTATATGAGTAGTTACATATTATATTGAATTTCTTTATCATTCGCTTTAGGCTTCTGTAAGCTCTTAAGAAGGTCAATAACAATTATAAAATCAATATAATGTGTTATCAGAAAACAACTCGACGACAGAAAATAAATCAATTACATAATTTATGTAATCCATACGTGACTGTAATGTAAAATATAGTCTACAGATTTGTATTACGCCTTTTTTAGTAGTATATCTTTAATTTTTAGTATTTTGGTATTTCATTGTAGAACCGAACACCATTTCCAAAGATCAAGAAGAAATTTTTAATCTGTAAAAAAAAAATTGTTCTTGGTTATTTTTTTTTTTGTATTAACGCTGTGATAATCAGTGTTTTAATATTGGTTGTATGATTTTGCTGTTATTATATATATAGGCATGTTATTCAACGGTGCTGATGTTATTCGCTCTTCCCATCCAACAGGGCGTAAAGCTCGTGATAAGGGTGAGTACAACATTAGCAAAATGGATGGGTTTCGAGGGCTTTTAAATTTTACTTCCTTTTTTTTCTGTGATCAGTTGAGCGCGTGATATATTACCGAGTCGTTATGCGTCGACATTAATAACGTGTCCATAATCTATAATTGAAATCAATTCAGTTTGACAGATCGATCTCGTATGTTAAATTGTATATCGGAATAAGCCCGATAGCAAATCTGGTTTATAGTTTAATTAGATGTTTTAAAATATTAATATTAATAATATTAAATGAAAAGCTGTGATAGTAGCCCAGTGGTTAGGGCATCCGCCTCTTAATCAGAGGTCGGAGGTTGAAATCCAAGCAAGGTCACTTGCTTCAACGGTGAAGGAAAACATCATGAGGAAACCTGCACGCCTGAGAGTTCTCCATAATGTTCTCAAAGGCGTGTGAAGTCTGCCAATCCGCTCATGGCCAGAGTGGTGGAGTATGGCCAAATCCTTCTCATATTGAGAGGAGACCCGTGTTCTGTAGTGAGCCGGCAATAGGTTGATCATGATGAATATTGAATGTGGGTGGTATTGGATGAGATGACCTCATTCATCAATAAACGTTTCTTCTCAAATACTGCCTGATGATGGTATTGTCGAATTTTTTAACTGCAATTACATCATCAGTTGTGATGAACGATGATGCAGTTGCAACACCGCTGCTCTAATAAAAAAAATATAATAGCTGTTTACGTTTAGGTAAAATCCATTCCTTATCTGGAAGAAATATAGCTTCTTACAGTGCGTTACGCACCGAGCAACCGAAAGCATTTTTGCAAATGGAATATCGCCTATCTCATAATCATCAGCCAACATTAATCCACTGCTGGACAGAGGCCTCTTTGAAGCAGCGCCAACTCATCTTGTCTCCAGCCGTTCGCATCCAGTCGATGCCTGCCACTTTTCGGAGATCATCGCTCCACCTGGCCGGAGGACGGCCCATACACCGTTTGCCAAGACGTGGTCTCCACTCGAGGACCTTCTGACTCCAACGCCCGTCGGTTCTCCGACAAACGTAACCAGCCCACTGCCACTTCAGCGTGCAAGCCCTTCGAGCTATGTCGGTTACCTTTGTTTTTTGCCGAATCACCTCGTTACGGACTTTATCTCTCAAATAGATTCCAAGCATAGCTCTTTCGATAGCACGTTGAGCGACTTGTAGTTAGAATCACCTATCTAATTTTAAATGAAATCAAATACGGTCAGCTTAGTCAAGTGTTGAGCATCATACTGGTAGTACTGTATCTATTTTACCAATTCAAACTTGTAACATTATTCTCGTCTAAGTGACGTGTTAAAAACTGGTAATGCAGAACAATACATCAAAGTTAATCCAACTTACCTTTAAACATTAATCTTTCATGTGATTTTTCAAGATTATATTATTTTTTGCACCTCAACTGCGAAGCATTTCTTGCGAATATATTTTTTTAGTGCAGACTTTTTGCTCGAGTAATTAGTGGCACTTTGTGGCGACAAATGATGCATGACTACTAAAGCTTTTCACTCTGGAAAGTCTCACTTAGTAAAATAGAAGAGGAAAGTTATTACATTTGAAGTTATCAGCAGAAAAATACAAAAAGATTTTTCTTTTTGTACTTAAACTGTAACTAAATATCCTTATGATATAGTTTGATCAATTGAAACGAGTGGTAATGTTATTTTTAATAAGATTTAGATTTAATACATACAATTCTGAGTAACCAATTTTTATAACATTTGTATAAACTATTTTTAATTTAAGCTAGGAATACAAAAGTGTTATCATTAATCTGGAAATGATAAATTTATCATCATTTCTTTAATAATATTAAGCATTAATGATTAATTACATCAATTTGCTATCTTCAGCAAAAGATCAATACATTATCCTGCCCAACCCCATAGGAGCAGGGTGTAGTGGTTAAGTTAAGTGTAATTTGCCCAGCATTGGACTTAATAAAACGAAATAACGACTATCATTTCATATTCATATTCCTCATAATTTAAAATTATTATTGGAAATACAGTTTACGCAAATTCTGTCCTATAACTAAAAATGTATTTTACTTTGCAAGAGTTTACGAAATGGCCATCCTAGCTAGATTTTATTCGTGTTAAAGATAATCAACTTTCTCCATCAGGTAGAAACAATCAATAATATAGCATTTAAAACACCACAAAATAAAGGAAATAAAGCGTTAACCCGAATACGCGTGTGTGTGTGTGTATGTGTGTTAGTGTGTGTGTGGATAGATCTGAATATGGGATAAAATTACTAATATCCTAATTGTGGATAGATCTGAATATAGGATAAAATTACTAATTCTATTCAAATTTCATCCTAAAAACAAATCTTATGCTATCCTAACACGTATCCTTATCTTGGGTTTACTCCCAAATACATTCGCGGACAGCCGGGATCAATTTTGGCCTCTCTATTTGCATATAGGCTTTTTGAATATTTATAGGAATATTGTGGAACTATTGTATAGAGTTTAGAGTGCCTTGTTAGGGTTTATTTTAATTAATAAAAAAGCATTATGGGAATCATTAGTATAAAGTGAAAAAAAAAAGTTCTATACAATTGACACATTTCAAGCATATCATAAAATCTTGCGGTGCGGTGGTAGCCTAGTGGTTAGGGCGTCAGCCTCTTAATCAAAGGTCGGCGGTTCGAATCTGGGCACGCATCTGTAACTTTTCGAAGTTATGTGCGTTTTAAAAAAAAAAATAGCACTTGCTTCAACGGTGAAGGAAAACATCGTGAGGAAACCTGCACGCCTGAGAGTCCTCCATAATGTTCACAAAAGGCGTGTGAAGTCTGCCAATCCGCACATGGCCAGCGTGGTGGACTCTGGCCAAAACCCTTCTCATATTGAGAGCAGACCCGTGATCTGTAGTGAGCCGGTAAGGGGTAGTTCATGATGATGATGATGATGATAAAATCTTACCCTGTTGAACAGAAGGAACATAAATAAATATGGACCCTAATAGTTCCGTGAATTTTATTTGATCGAGTGAGATAGCCCGTTGACCTTAGAACTAAATAACGTTATATATTTGTGCCTGAAACAATCTGGAATCTTTTATTTGCGAACACAACCGGGCATAACACAGGTTTTATTTGATTACCTACTCAGGGCTTGTGGGCAAAGGGGATTCGGAGGAACGTAATAGGATTTGCCGAATGTTCCACTGTAACAAGATTTTTTTTTGTCTTTAAATTATTGGGTGGTATGAAAAAGTCTGAACTACTAAAACCAGAAACATCTCTCGCCTCGATCAATAATATACTAAATATGCTGTCCCATACAAATAAAACAGAAAAAGGACCGGTTTATTATTATGGTTATCTGTGTTTCACGAGAAGTTAGAAATGTTGATTTTAAGCCATTTTTTAATTATCAGAAAGTCCGTAGAAGACTTGAATCCAGGGTCGTATAGTAAATAAAACATTTTTTTTATTACTATGTATTTACCTAAAATAAGATATTTCGTCACTTTTATTTCGTTACTTTACTTTTCAGACGTTATGCACTAGCACATTGACTAAAGTAATAAACGTAAATTGTAAAAAAAATATCTTGCAGATCGGTGCTGCTCAGAAGAAGCAGATGCTATAAATCGGAGAATGCTTATCAAATACGAGTTATAAAAAAGGAGTGCAATCCTTGGGTAAAGTGCACAACCACTGAATACAATATAGAGAGGGCTGTAACCTCCAGAATCAATGGCGCTTGTTGAACGGATGTATGGGCGGGCGGAGGCTTTAACAAATCGACCACACACCGTATCTCCGCCATTATTTATCGAACGGGTATATTATTTGATACGGATTTACATCCGTTAAGCTGAGTAATCGTTTACTGTTAACCGCTCTGGCAGATTTATGTGTGTCTTTTTTTGAAATGCGAATCTCCAATTTTCGTTTTCACATGAAAGACGAGGGCCATGCCCACTAACTATGATATCGTGATCAACCCATTACCGGCTCACTACAGAGCACGGGTCGCTTCTCAATATGAGAAGGTTTTAGCCATAGTCCACCACGCTGGCCATGTGCGGATTGGCAGACTTCACACACCTTTGAGAACATTATGGAGAACTCTTAGGTGTGCAGGTTTCCTCACGATGTTTTCCTTCACCGTTGAAGCAAGTGATATTTTTTTTTTTTTTAAATGCACATAACTCTGAAAACTTAGAGGCCCGGATTCGAACCGCGGAACTCTGATTAGGAGGCTGATGCCCTAACCACTATGCAATCACCGCTTTTTATGACTATGATGACTATGATAATGACCTCTTAAATAGACGACAAGTTCAAGCTATGTCTAGTTAATGATTTCGAAAAGAAATTAGAGAGCTAACTAAATGCCATAGTATATTTTCTTAAATTCTGTCGCTTACTCAGTAAGGTTACAGAATTTAAGAAGATGAACCGTCTCAGTTTAACAAGTAGATACATCAACGTACACCATGCTTTCGTTACTAGTAGTAGTAAGTTAAACAAGCTTTGAGGTATTATTTGATTCAAGTTAATAAAGTGTTCAAAAGGTTTTCAGCTTCGTTTTAATTTAGAGTAATTTCATTTGTTTTACGATTTAGATCAAACACCTGGCTCTAGGTGTCATAGGACCTATAATTTGGGCTATTAAAGTAATTCCTTTTAGTAATTAAGTTAATGAACTGAGAGGAGAACGAATTATATATTAGGAGCGATCTCGATGCACCTATCACAAATATATTATCATTACTAGCGTATTTTATATTTTTTGGTGTTGATAAACACTTTGTGCAAGTCCGACTAGCAATAAAACGAGTGACTAGCAATAATGCCAACATAAGGTATGTTAAAAGAGAAGGTAAACAGAAGAACTTGCGAGTAAAGTGAACTGGTACATTTTTTACAACTCCTTTGCCGTAGCGAATGATCATCAAAGTTTCAAGACTTCTGAATAAAGTATATAGCACCAACAGTCCTCGAACCAAGAAAGGCGGATCTATTTCTGTAGGATTGACAAAGTTTTCTTTTTCTTAACGTAGTGTCTCCCTCCTAAGGCTAAAAGGCAGTTGTTTATATGCGTACAACTTTTAAATGAGACTTTAGCTAAATCTTATTGTATTCAACAAGAATGATACATCCACATTAAATTGTTACTATTAAGTATTAATTTTTTTTTTAATACGCTACAAGTTAGCCCTTGACGGCTATCTCACCTAGTGGTAAGCGATGATGCTGTCCAGGATGGTGTCGGGCTAACCTGTCAGGAGTATGGTATGCCCACGCTCCAAATTGGTTTCTACGCGACATCGTGTCGGAACGCTAAATCGCTTGGCGACACGTCTTTGTCGGTAGGGTGGTAAATAGCCACGGCCGAAGCCTCCCACCAGACCAGACTCGAGCCGGGAATCGAACCCAGGACCTCCAACTTTATGATGTGACAGCACACGCACTGCGCCACGGAGGTCGTTATTAAGGAGTTGGTATTTATCATTACTGTGGTCAGGAATAAGCTGGGGCATAGGCGACGCACTACGCTTCTCACTTGATTGCATTTTAACGTTGAACAGAATCTAGCACAACCCTCTCGCAGCGTATAGTTCATTTCGAATACCGCTTTAATATTATTCCTTCCATAGTTTTTTATTTCCTTGGACTTGTAAGCTCTAATTTATACTAAAACTTCTGAGACTTAACTGGGTGAATGTGTTAGTGTTAATTTATAATAAGGATCATCATCATCATCATGATCAACCCATTACCGGCTCACTACAGAGCACGGGTCTCCTCTCAATATGAGAAGGGTTTGGCCATAATCCACCACGCTGGCCATGTGCGGATTGGCAGACTTCACACGCGTTTGAGAACATTATGGAGAACTTTCAGGCATGCATTTCCTCACGATGTTTTCCTTCACCGTTGAAGCAAGTGATATTTTTATTTTTTTAAAACGCACATAACTCCGAAAATTTAGAGGCGCGTGCCCGGATTCGAACCGCCGACCTCTGATTAGGAGGCGGATACAATCATTTAAAAAACATTACATATACATCCTGAACACTCCGAATTAGAATAATGAATTAAATATAAATGGCATATTTCTATCGCAGACCGGCAATGCAATTCTCTTCTGGCTTCTTCGCGATAGTGTACCGGAACGCTAAGTCACTTGGCTTTACGATTACTTTTGTTATTCATTATATGTGACTTTCGCGAAGTAACTCCTATATTTATGCAAGACTAATATCGATCTACTAGAACCAAAGAAATCTCCATAAATCTTGAACTGAATTAAACGCCAATATAACTGAGAACCAAGTTATTTAGGATTTTACAACTACTAAAGCTTTGTTTCTTCAGTCCTCGAATAACCTATAAGAAACGGACATTCAGGACAAAATCTACGCTTAGTTTGTAAAAAAAAATGGCACACAACTCCAAGAGTAGCAGTTGGAGATAAAATCCTTTGTTGTTTTTCTGCAAATTTTCCAGGCCCAAGTCCGAGGTCGTAAAATATACGGCAGCCTTTGTAGATTTTCACATTTTTACCTTCCCCTAGCGATGCGTGAACCTTTACCGGAGTATATATTTGTTGTAACTTTATTCGTATGCTACCGAGTTCGGCCTTTTTTGATTGACCTCTATAAAACTTGCCAAACATTTATCTTTGCGATAAATAAGTTTTACCCTTTTTTTATTGAAAGTGTAAGTGATAAATGATCTGCTTTATCCTTACGTGCCTTCTACAGGAAGAGACATTAGGAAATAATACTTGAACTACAAAGCTATATAACAAAAAAATTTACTCACCAACACATGCCTTATGCGAAATATTATTGATAAACAATGAATATAAGCATTAATTATTATTTTTCTTTTTTTTTCCAAAATAATCTTTATTCAAATAGTCCTTAAAAAGGCACTTTTGACGCGTCAATAATGTACATAGTAGTTATTTCATGGTGATAACTATATTTGTAAACTTAAAACTAAAGCTATGAGGGTTCCAAATGCGCCCCGGTCTAATAAGAAGCCCACAACAAACTTAGCCCGGTAGTAACTTAACTAACTTATTAAATTTTATTCATTTCCAATATATTGTCGCTTTCAATGAAAACCATACATTTATTTACTGTTGTTAACGATTATTCCATCTACTGATAGGTATTCCAAATTTCAAGAATTTATTTTATGTATCACTACTATCTAGTTAGTCCTTAACTGCAATCTCACCAGGTGAAAAGTGATGCATGCTTACGCAACATCGTGCCAATACGCTTAATACCTTGGCGACTCTATCGGTAGAGTAGTTACAAGTAACAGCCTCCCACCAAACCAACCACGGAGGCCATTAAAAAATAAGAGACAAAGACAAAGAACTAAAGTATGACTTTTCATCATTACGGTTAGTATTTGCTATTTCGATACAGAATTTTAAAATAATGTAATATGTAGAAAATATCGAACGTAAATTTTTTGAATTTCTATTATCAGAATCTTAGGTTTAGTTAAACACCTAATTCAATACAATTCTAATTCAAATAATCTTTATTCAAATAGTAATAATTGTAAATAATTCCTTTACACAATTTTGACGCGTCAATAATTTACATAGTAGAGATTCGATGTTGATAACTAAATTCTTAAACTTAAAACTAAGGCTATGAGGGTTCCAAACGCGCCCCGGTCTAAGAAGAAGCCCACAACAAACTCAGCCGGGTTACCTGCCTATAGGTATAATTTGTAATTATATTAGTTTCAACCTGATTTAGTTGTACGGGCACCTACGTCAAAAAGCTTTATAAAAGCCTCTGCGAAGCAAGCGATGAGGCCTGACACTGGACGATAAGGTACAATATGTCACGTAGGCAAATTAATGTTTGACTTTCAGTTGAGAACACTGTTGCATTTTTCATGTGAAATCAGTTTAATTACTAGAATACAGCTTTTGATAGTACCGAGTATTTTTTCTACTGTTCCTCTTAGTTTGTTATTCTTAGGTGTTCATAAAAAAACATATTTATGTAAAAATACTGTTTACTTTTACCCTTGTAAAGTTATTTAATATTTTTTTAATTCGTATTTAATTGGTGTAGTTTATGTCAACCGTACTAATTAAATAATTTTTTATAGAATGGTTTATGGAATTCATTAACATAATTATCAAATCAAAAAATAGCTTTGTATTACTGTTTATGTGATTGTTCGTTTATGAAGCTGTGATAGCTAGTGGTAAGGACGTCTGCCTCTTAATCAGAGATCGGGGGTTCGAGCATGAGTTTTTAAGGCATTAAAATATCACTTACCTCAATCCAAACATCGTAAAAACCTGCACGCTTGAGAGTTCTACATAACGATCTCAAAGGCGTGTAAAGTCTGCTAATCCGCACATTTAATAAATGTAGGCAACCGCTAACGTGAAGGTGGGTATGATGAATGAAGATATCAACCAATAACGAGGACGATGGAAAATCCGCAAGGCCCGCTTAAAATAAATTGTTACCTATTTTTCTTGGCGTTTCGCGTTAGTCTGGGAGCTGGTACAGTTTTGTGGACGATGTGACAAAGTTGCCATAAAACAATGGAATAATTAATTGCGTTAGATAATTGATTGATTCAAGTCATTAAATGTAGTCAGTAAAATGAATTCATTTACTTATTTAATTTATTCAAACCTCCAATGGTACACCCTTTGGAGGTTTGAATTATGGCATTTTTAGGCATTAGTAGGCCTCCTTTACAACAACAAAAATCCTTTGAATAATCTTGTTGTGAAGTAAAAAAAGTGACTAATTTGCTACAAAGCGACCAAGATCCAACTTGGCTTTAAGCCTAACCTATCTTTCGGCTTAACTTGCTCTCGGAGAACCTTACAAAAGTTATTGAATACTTTTATGGAAAAACCAATGAAACGATTTGACTTAAATTTAAAATGGAGCTAATTAGAACTATATAGAATATCACAGAAAAATCTATGGTACCCGCGGGATTTTCAATATACCTAGAAATCGAAAAACTACTATTTAAATCTGTGAAGTTTAGTCCTACGGGAATTGGTATACCAGACTTCATCATGATCAACCCATTACCGGCTCACTACAGAGCACGGGTCTCCTCGCAATATGAAATGGTTTTGGCCATAGTCAACCAACTGTGTGCGAATTGGCTGACTTCACACGGCTTTGAGAACATTACGGAGAACTCTCAGGCGTGCAGGTTTCCTCACGATGTTTTGATGTCTTTACCGTTGAAGTATGTAATATTTTAATTGTTTAAAAACGCACATAACTCCGAAAAGTTAGAGGTGCGTGCCCGAATTCGAACCGCCGACTACCGATTAGGAGGCTGACGCCCTAACCACTAGGCTATCACCACTTCGATTTATAAATAAGAGACGTTGGCTTGCTTCATTTTAAAACTATAATACCCACACGACTGACATAGTTGACATTAGACACCAGACAAAAGATATACGAAATATATACAACCTACATACGTCACAAAATCCGTTACCGAATTTTGCTTGATATGCGAACAGACAAGAAACAGAGTAACAAAGTTACATTACAATTTACAATTCTTCATTTCATCAACATTTCAAAATATATTCTAATTACACGTACAGAAGTCATCCAATTATGGTATAAGGTTATGGATACTTCATCATCATCATCATGATCAACCCATTATCGGCTCACTACAGAGCACGGGTCTCCTCTCAATGTGAGAAGGGTTTGGCCATAGCCATGTATGGATTGGCAGACTTCACCCGCCTTCGAGAACATTATGAAGAACTTTCAGGCGTGCAGGTTTCCTCACGATGTTTTTCTTCACCGTTGAAGCAAGTGATATTTTAATTGTTTTTAAAAACGCACATAACTCTGAAAAGTTAGAGATGCGTGCCCGGATTCGAACCGCCGACCTCTGATTAAGAGGCTGACGCCCTAAACACTAGGCTATCACAGCTTCATATATATGGATACATACGAGTAATTTATCATTTGTAAAAATAACACGGTCTTCGTCAATCAACTGAAAACCAAATAATCTTCTTAATTTATTATATTCTATACGTGTTTCACGGTATCATAGCTCAAGTCTGGCTTTTTCTAATCCATTGAGTCCGACCTCCATTATTTATTTTTATTACCAAGGATAAAATCGTAAAGTATGTACCTAAATCTGCCACCAGCGCCTAAACTATAACGGAAAGAGTTGGAAATTGAGAATGGGCAAGATAAACGCGGCAGTCCAGAAAAGACAGATGTTCTAAGAGAAAGTTCTTTGTAAGTTTCTGCCGAATCCAATTATTATCTCCGCACCCTTTACGCCATTCAGGTTTTAAAATATAGCTTAAGGACAATATTAAAAATCGGACTGACGAATTTCCTGGTGTTGGTTAGGCGTAGTGGTCTTCCCGGGAGGTTCTGTATATATCTTCAGTAGGAGAGATTTAGGAATTTATCTTATTTCTGGTCTGGGGTATATATATAGGTTTCAGTAGAGGCTAGTTGCTTTGCTACCGACAATGACGTACCGCTAAAAGCTCTGATTCAATATCATGTAGAAATTAGGGGTTAGCCCACTTACTTAAGACACAACATGAGATGAGATTGCGGTCTAGGGGTAACACAAAGAACAGTAAAATAGTAATTTTCAACCTTGGTTTCATTAATTTAGGTTAAAGTACAAATACATATTTCATATTCCGCAAAGAATTTCAACGTTCTACGGCACACAGTCTCACTAATAGGCACATTTCGGGTACGGAACCCCGGAAAGGTTAATTAAATAATTAGTCAAGTTAGTAGTTAAATTTTTGGAAAATATTTACTGTCAAATTTCTAAAATTAGTTTGAAACTATTCCACTGAAAATTATTGAAAAAATATTGTTTAAACTATTTGACTTATCGCGCTTGGACACAAAAGATGAAGTTATGAAAACTGATTTCATTTTTTTTCATCTTTCATCTTCGTTGCGGTCAAGTGCACAAGTGTTCCCGTGACCCAGCCACCAGGCGACGCGAAGGAGCATCGCTGGGTTTTAGTGGGTATTCTGGTCGCCAGTCTGGCCGCCGGGGAATCCCACATACCCCGTCCGTGGTTTTTTATTTCGTGTTAAAATAAATTGTATTAAATATTCCTAAAAACTGTTATAATCATTTGAATCGGTGAACTGACTAATATACATAGTCACAGTCTTATATTTAAAAAACATAAAAAGAGACTATAATATTTCAAGTAAACGACTTATCGGACTTTGCTAAACTACCTTTAGCCCACTACGTAGAAAATATAATGCTCTTAAAATCCTTTCAAAATGTACCTTTTATCGCCACACGTTTAAGCATCGAACAAAGCGGTCATTCATAGATGTGTGTGTACTAAAGATAAGGTAGTCGTTATGAACATATCCACCTAAAGATTCAAAGAAGTCTCCACAGAGTCAAACTTTGGCACAAAGCTTAACTAGAGACTCATTTGAGACAGAATTATTTGAGCTCAGACAGAATTGTTATAATGCCTGACGCAACTACGATAAAGTTCACTTTAACAGTAGACAATTTAGCTTTTCACAGTGAAATTTATACCTTTTGTGGAACCTACATGTAGCCTTTGCACTCTAGTATTATTTATTCCAAGCCTGTTCCGTACAATAATGAATCCCTACAGATGTTAACGATGCAAAAGTGTGCTTTGTTAGTTTTCCCTTTCACGATGAACTTTAAAGTTAATCTTTGCGAAAGTTTTGATTAGATCACGCCCGAACGGCTGATTGGAGGCGACAACTAGCCGGACAGTGTATTACATTTTTTTGTAATATACATACCAATATTTATTTAGATTGGTTCAATCGACTTCATTATTTAAGTATAAATTGAAAATATACCTTATTTATTTATTTATTTTATTTTAATTTGATTAGAACGGACAATATCCAATAACACTAATTAAATAAATTAAATGATTACACATAATAACATTATAACAAAAACAAAACAAAACAATTATACACTAAAAACTAAATAAAAACAGACAAGAGCGACAAAAACACTTAAAGAACGACACTTACGACTTATAGAACAACAAAAATTAAAATGATAAGAAAAATAAATGAATGCGTCAAAATACAACAAAATCAAGTAAAGTAGAATATTTGGCATTAATTCAAACTTCTTTACACTCTTATATAAAATTATTCAGCTTCCATAATATATCAGGGATTTTTAACGCATCGACGCTTTTTAGGGAACCGAATATCTGTTTTTATAACGAAACTTATGAGTTGTATTGGAGAGATATCTCATTTCAATGAGTCATGCAAAATTGATGGCTGGTGCTTCTTTATTTATTATTATAAGTGTTTTTAATAAATTCCTTAATTACGACGAGAACGTGAATATATCAGACTGGCCAGTGGCCAATCACTTTGCCACTGGCCAAAGGGTAAAAGTAGAGGGTTAAGCGACGACTACACCGCGGCGTCTATTCTGCATTCTTAGCCGCGTTTGTGTCTTACGTTCGAACAATCAAACGACTCAAAACGGTTGCCTTGCGTTTGGTCGCACGCAAAGACAACGGTTGGATCATGATCAACCCATTACCGGCTCACTACAGAGCATGGGTCGCCTCTCAATATGAGAAGGGTTTGGCCATAGTCCACCCGCTGGCCATGTGCGGATTGGCAGACTTCACACGCCTTTGAGAACATTACGGAGAACTCTCAGGTGTGTAGGTTTCCTCACGATGTTTTCCTTCACCGTTAAAGGAACATAACTCCGAAAAGTTAGAGGTGCGTGCCCGGATTCAAACCGCCGGCCTCTGATTAGGAGGCTGACGCCCTAACCACTAGGCTATCACCGCTTCACGGTTGGATACAATATAATAATATTAACATACTTCATCCGCTTTCTCTGATTAATGCCTGTCTTGCTAAGTTCTATGAGTTAAAGAAATTATTATGTTTTCTTGTAACTTGTTGTATTATTAACACTCACTCTTAGGGTTTTTTACTTTCAGACTGTACGCTGTTACGTTGCTCCCTTAAGTTCAACAACTTAAGGAATAATTTTTTAGCTTTTTTTGATGTAAATGAAAATATTTTTAATTGCATCTCATTTGCAATTAAGAAGAACAAGCATTAGCTATTAAGATTTAAAATTTCAAGTATAAGTTTTGACAAACGGATAAAGTAGATTATTAGCATTTGATTTTGCAATAAAATACAGCAATAAATACTCCGCCAAAGTCGATGTACTCAGATTAGTATTTAACGTATTTACTTATCATTTCTATGAATAAAGGGCGGTATAAAAATAATTTGTGAAAACAATTTTAAACGATTAATAGTGTGTTTCCAGCGCCATTGCAAGCAGTGAATATTTAAACCACTATATTGAGTTGCTACATTAAGGATTATTTTATAGTTGACCTTGATAGATCTTGGTGCAATGCACCGAACAATCGTGAATCTATAGCGAAGGCCATACCGCTCCGTCTAACCTGCATCCTTGGCAGCGTCAGCGTCAAGTTTAACTGCATGTGTACAACCAATCACAAGACTCACTCAAGCGAGCACGTCTTGTGATAGGTCGAAGGTCGTTTTAGCCAAGCGAACACACGTTTAACGCTTCGGCTTGGGAAATTAAATTCGGAATATCTATAGTTTGCGTCAAAGAAACGTCATTGATTGAACTATTGAATAGGTGTATATCAAAGGCACCATTCATAGCGCTTCTTCATAGCAGTCCTTGGCATCTGTCCACAAAATATAACACAATTTTTATTCCGATGCCAAATCAGTGTCGATTGAATCCATCGTATTGTATTCGGAGTGATAAAGACAATATGACTCATAAACCTCTGCTGCCCTTGATATTATATTATATTATTAAACACACATGATATTTTAGATTCACATACAATACTTTTGTGTACCTATATATGCTTCTATTTGATCTAGTGGTTAATTTATGGGTTCGACTCACGGATTGGACTCACCTAAAATTTTAATTTTGTTCCGATTTTTATATTCCGATTGCGAATATAATTATGAATCCTTTTTGTTTTATTTATTTATCAAGATCAAAAATACATATTATGACTTTTAGTACAAAATACACTGAAAAAAACCGTTGAGGTTTGTCCGCGATCTCGATGTTTGTTGGAGATTTATTTTTTCAAGTTCACCTTTTTACTGTAGTCTCGAATAAGATGGTAACATATCTAACCTGTTCAGGGGTATGACAGTTATATTAAACTGATCATACCAGGACTCTATATTGCTGTTATAAAATATACAGAAAGATTGAAAACGCGGAAGATCATCAATGAGATAAACGTTCCAAATGAAGAAAAAAAGGGTGGAAAAAAGTATCGGCCATGACAGAAGCAAAAAAAAGAATACTATCTGCGAGCAGGTCTCATATACTATATGTACAATCTATACAATTACTTTAACTTAATAACAAAGGATATTTCATTACGCTATTAAGTTACCCCAAGGGTTATACTATTTGTTAGTGTAAGAGCCCCATGGCAAGGGTTTACTATGCCATTACGATATTGAATAAGGTTTATTAATATTATAATAACATACCATGTAAGATCAAAGCTCTTCCCTCCGATATATATGTTATAATATTGAGTGGCAGACAATGATGTTTGTTTATCAACTAACTAAGGAAAAATAGAAAGAAAAGTTTTTTATTATAATATTTATATTAAATGATTTATTTGTTTTTTTTTACACACTACAATTTAGCCCTTGACGGCAATCTCACCTGATGGTAAGTGATGATGCAGTCTAAAATGGTAGTGGGCTAACCTGTTAGGGGTATGGTAAACCCACACTCCTAATTGCTTTCTACGCGACATCGTGCCAGAACGCTAAATCACTTGGCACACACACGTCTTTGTCGTTAGGGTGGTACTAGCCACAGCCAAGGCCTGCCACCAGACAAAATCCACGTGTGCCCGGAAGCTGTGGGTCCCTCTTGATTCGTCCGGGGGGAAAGAGCAGCATTTGGGCCGGAACAACCACCCTGGTAACAGTTCCGGCACACGTCTAACAGGCGAAACTGGGCACGTTGTGCCCGAGGAAGGTCTGCTCCGGCGGACGCCCGCTGGTGGAGTCGCGGTTGTATGCGAAAGCTTTCCCGTGGCTCCACCATACAGTGGTGAGTAGGAACACGTGGGGTTTAGTCAGTAGGAGTCTGACATAGCCTCTGTGCTTCCCCGTGGCGCAGAGGTATCCTTAAGGATTTACCCAAGATAAAAAAAAAACATAGGAATATGTGTTTATAATCCTCGGTCGCTCATATTCATAGATGAAACAGAATGGGTTTTAGATGTACATATCTCTTATTAGAGAGCGAGAGTTGATTGCTTTGTATCACCATAAATTTTTTATGGTGTTGATGAATGACGGAAATGCGTTAAGCGAATTTCGAAACGGAATGGAAACGTAAAAATGAAACTAATTTTGTTTGAAATCGTTTCGGACGGCGAATTGGATTCTAGATTAAAAATGATGTCCGCCTTCCTTGAATTATGTTTAAAGACACTTGCGTACTGTAAACAGGAAGCTAATGCAAGGCGATGATATATTTTACCTTCCAGTGTAACGTAGTAGCTTAGTTTAGTACCACCGCTACGAGAATCACCACTATTCATGTAATTAGTTCGAAATATCGACAATTATCGAACTAAATGCGTGAAATGTGGTTGAAAATCTTTTTTTATCAACGAAGTATTTCAACCAAAAAGATCTCCAAACCTGACAATTTCTAACCCAACCCCCAGACCCCAGGACCCTGTAATCTATTACCGAACACTAAGGGTTGCATAATGTGCAAGAAATTAATCCACGACGCATTTTATATCGCCTTTTAGAACAAATCTCACGCTTACAACTTTAAAAGTAATTTAAGCTTGATGCCAATTAAATACTGCAGATCTACAGAGATATATAGAGTATACAAGTGAAACGAGAAAAAAGAAAACTACAAATGTATACATAATATATCCTGATTTTATACCAAGTGAAAAATAGCTTTAAGCCATTCATGTATTGTTAGTAAACTAATACCCAATATTGAATCAGAATAAGTTACTTTTTAGGTCGATGTTTATATATAGTAGATACTTCATAGAAAAAATAACGCTGACCCGGGATTTATTAATTAATACTATATGTACTAACAAAATTATAAATATAGATTACATAAAATATTACATCAAAATCAGTGTAATTTGATTTTTATTTAGGTAACGTAACCAATAATCAAATAGACATACACACACTTTCGCGTCTTTTATATTAATTAGTAGACGTGGATTTTGAGTCGTTATTTCAAAGTCGATATAAGTTTAATTAAAATAAAGTAAGAATTTAGTAGGTTTCGAAGTTCATGTTTTATTTATTTCTCTCAAACTTTACGAAATAATTGCTCTCTATTTAGTAATCACCAATAAGAACACATAAAGTCCTTCAAGCCGGTTCGGCTTGAAGTTTTCAAACAATAAAATAATTATTTCCTACTAACTTTAGGAAGAATGAGACTAAATGTATTTACAAAACCGTAATATCTTACGTAAGCTATAAGGTATACTGATGAAAAGGCCCTACGAAAACACCTCTTTATGACTGGAATTCATAAAGGTTTACTAATTTCTCAAGGCTTTGATGTTCAGGCTTTTAGTATCAGTCAAAGGGGACTTTATTAAATGATGAGTCATGCGGATTAATTGCTTTACTTTCAGCTTTATAATTATTTGTTGTGGTGTTTTATTTACCTTCGAAGTGAAACTAGGGAAGTTATAAATGTCACTGCTTTGTCCGTTTATTAGTTTGAAACCGTATTTATTTTTTTTGTAGCGTGAAGAGATGCTTCGTCTTCTTGGGTGTGTGTATGATCATCGAAGCTAGGATCTCTATTGAATTATGTCCATAATAACTCAAGTATTTTTTAGAGCGTCAGAGGTATATAACTGCATTTTTTTTACACGAAAAAAATGAAGTACCAGCATAACATATAGATTCCCATTCCTTACTATAATACCACTTAAAGTTTCTTCCGTGTAAACCCTTTTTGGGTTTTATTTTATCTCTTCTCCTTTTCTAAGACATGAATAAGCTTGCATTGCACCTTAATATTTTAGGAAGGAAAAGATGGCTGTCCACTACTTACGCGCAGTGTATAGTATATTGTATTGTATAATTACATTGTACGCAATGAGCCCATTCTTATTCCGTTTCATCTCATTAAAACTTAATGCAGAAGTATTTGCCCTAACATAGCAACTTAATATTTTTAAATGAATATACCACCACTTTATTGGAGTGCTGTCATTCTACCCTCACCCCGGCGGCGCGGCGAGATAGCTCAAATGCGTAGGTGTAAAAATAACACTTTCTCAAAGTAATTATTTTATATTGCCATCCTTTATTACGTCTCATCCTTTGTCCAGAGCCAATTTTAGACGAAATTTTAGGAAAACAATAAGGGGTTTTATTACTTGAAACATTTGCTTCATATACTATGAGATATAAGTACTATTATTTTGTTCATAATCGTTACAAGTGTTACAAAATTGATTATTATTTTTTAAGGTTCGGTTCATTCAAGAAGCATCTCTTGGAAAGCGACAGTAGCCAAACGTTCTATTGCCGCCAAACAATCCTAACGGCGTCGAATAGCTCAATTTTCCATTACGAGGTGCGAAACCCCACTAACAGCAAGCAGAGTATAAGTATTTTACGGTATTTAATATAAAAGCAAAGGCGAGGGAGGCGTTGGGGAGGGTGTTATAATTTTTACGTCAACCAAGTCACGAAATTCTCAAACTTGGTTCGAATAAATAATATGGATTTGTTATTCGCATATTTTACGAAGTTTCATGAGCCTATAAGCTTGGCTTTTTTGTTACTTTAATATAAACATTGTTATAACTTTTATACGAGAAGGAACGAGCATATGAAATTTCATAATCCTAATGCCTAAACAAAATCTGTAAATATACTCTTATACGCTATTAATATTATGTATGTGCTTCATAGTTGTGTAGCCCACAGCATCATGCGTGGTGGGTCTATGGGAGTCCCTTTTTTCCTATGACATATGAGAATTGCGACCAATGAAGGGGCAGTTATAAGTTTAGAATTATAACGTTTAGTTATATACGGAGAGTTGAATAAGTTTGAAACGGTCCCGGGAAAGAACTTTAAAATGAAACTAATTTACACATTTTTATGCAGATATTTAATGTATTTAAAAGGTTTATTTCCTATAAATTTTGATGTATCTGTATTCCGATTTTTGTCAAGGAATAGTCAAATACAGTTTATCTGTAAGATCTCTGTTTCCTTCTGACCTATTTTAACCATCGTTTAACATTGATATACTAAAAATCTTTAAACGTACGTAGTTTAACTTTGAATCTTCCACAATATTTGTGACATTTTTGTTTTACATTGATGTTCCAAGTTGTTATAACCTATGTTATTTTTTCTTAAATTAAAACAGTGAGTAGACAAATAATTCTAGTATTTATCATAATTATAAAACGCCACACCTATTTTATTGCGTGTCAAGTATTCATTAAACAAAATTAAAAAGTCTGTAGGTAATGCAACATTAAATAATGTTGTATAACTGCACGGAATGTAATCCGTCGGAGAACTATAATAGCTTTGGACTAGGAGACGTTTAATAACTTTAGTTTTAGGGCAGTGTTAATTGTTGGTGATATATGCAAAAAAAAAAATGCTTCCCTCTCGTTTATTTATTTAATAGTAAGACAATATTTCATACCCATGCTTGCTATGCTTATCATTTACATAATCCTTTACACAAAGTAGTTTACAGTAGGTAGCTTTTAAGCTATTGCATAGCTTCTATCGAGGGCCTTGAGCGCGGGGACCGAATCCAGAAATTCCGTAACGAAAAAGCACCTCACGCTCCCCACTCCGACGGGCACAGCGGTGATACTTTTTACCATATAGATATTTCGCCACGGCCATTACTGCCATTACGGCCATTCTGTCTGTAATCAAATCTAGAGTTAAATTTTACTCATTTCCTTTTTGCTTTTTTTTTAAATTAATTTTATCAAAAATAACCTCAATATTTATAATATTTTTATTTTCATTGTTGTTTTTGAAATATTAATAATTTAGTTGATAAAAAATGCTATGCAATAGCGCGGCAGACGCCGAGTGCCACACGTTTTTTTTTGTTTGATAGGATTAAGAGTATTTGGAAGAAAATAAATTGTGGATTTATTTGATATCAGTGGCGCTCCGTATTACAGTGACCGTGACTACGGAGCTATCAACAACAGCTGGCTCTAAGATGCAGAAGAGGATTTTGTTCCTTTTATAACGGGAAAGTTAAAAGTTCTTAGATATCCGAGATCCGAGATAAAGTACTGGTGAATGCATCGAGTTCAATAAATGGTACGAGGTAAGAAATGCTCACTTCTGCATTTCTCGTTTTGCATTTATCCGAGTTTACGAACGGAAATTTTCTCTTTTCATTTAAAAACTTTATTTGAATCGATATTTTTTTTTGTTTGGTGGTTATTTTTATTCTATTATCCGTTCCTTGCAGATCCTATCCTTAACGAATAGTAATAATTATTAATCTATGACTAGGTTTGAAATCACTTTCTAACTTACATTCAGATGGTTAACGAAGAAACGTGCTACCACGAAGAAATGACTGCTGTTGTTTTTGAAATTTGGGTAAACTAAACTGATTTTGGTTTTGACGACTTCCGTGGCGCAGTGCATGCGCTGTCGCATTATAAAGTTAGAGTCCTGAGTTCGATTCTCGGCTTGAGTCTGGTCTGGTCTGGCTTCGGCCATGGCTAGTTACCACCCTACCGATAAAGACGTGTCACCAAGTGATTTAGCGTTCCGGCACGATGTCGCGTAGAAACCAATTAGGAGTGTGGGCTTACCATACCCCCATAATAGGTTAGCCCGCCACCATCCTAGACTGTATCATCACTTACCACCAGGTGCGATAGCCGTCAAGGGCTAACTTATAGTGTTTAAAAAAACTGATAAGAAAGCTTATCTTAAAAAGAATCATCATAATCAATCTAGATTAGATAGATATATAAAGAGCAATTTTACTAGAGTAGCTATTACTAGCAACATTAATAGAGTAAAATTGGCGAAAAGGTTTATCCCTTATGCCAATGGAAACCGTATTAAGTTAAACAAAAGCCTAAAGCCTGACCCAGAATATCATTTTAATTGCTTTTGAATCGGTTAATAGTTTTTGTGGGAGAAAAGGCAAGCAGACAGGCAGATAAAATTTAATAAAACTTTGTTTTCGGTTCAACCTCGATAATATGACATTCCCTGATTACACTTTACATTATTAAAATTTACAGAATGTTTTCAATTACTTGTTCCCCGTGGTTTCACTCGCGTCAACTTAGTGACATTATGTTCATCATCATCATCATGATCAGTCGATTACTGGCTCAGTACAGAGCACGGGTCTCCTCCCAATATCAGTGGGTTTTGGCCATAGTCCACCACGCTGGCCATTTGTGGATTGGCAGACTTCACCCGCCTTTAGGAACTTTACGGAGAACTCCAGGCATGCAGGTTTCCTCACGAAGTTTTCCTTCACCGTTGAAGCAAGTGATATTTTAATTGCTTGAAAACGCACATAACTCCGAAAAGCTAGAGGTGCGTGCCCGGATTCGAACCGCCGACCTCTGATTAAGAGGCTGACGCCCTAACCACTAGGCTATCACTTCCACTTAGCTTCCACTACATTATGTTATGTTGATGACAACATAACATAATTTAATTGTGTTATACATAATATTTATTTTCAGCGTTCCATTTTGTCAGCGCACGTGGTAAAGAAGCTACTTTACGTTATTTCATAGTGAAATCTTGCTATGACTAAATTATAACTCATGATAAAATAGCTTTTTAATGATAAATTGATTATAAAAATCGGTTTAGTAGTTGTCGATTACAAATAAACAGCAACTATTATTTCTAGGTGTACAGGAATCGTCCAGTTTGTTAAAAATATAGATATATTATATATATAAATATAGATATATATTATAAACCCATTCACTTAAAAACGATCACTGTAGATACATATACATAAATTCGTTACAGAGAGCTTACGTGGAACGTGGTTCAAATATGTAGAAATTTTATGAAACTTGGCTATTAGGGCGTTCTGGAATGAGATCAGGGATGCCTGCCATAATTATGTTGCGCAACTCATAAATTGTTTGAAATATCCTAGGTTTTCTTTTTTCACAAACTTACCTAAAATTTGGTAAAATAATTAAACCAAGTTTAAGTTTAAGTAAGTTTGTGCGGCTAAGTTAATAAAAATGTGAATTTAAAAACAATCACCAGCTATTACAAAAGGTATGTATTTATATAATATGTACATGGAAGTCTATAAATAGTGTATTACATTTAAGAAAAACATTGAAGCGGTGATAGCATAGTGGTTAAGGCGTCAGCCTCCTAATCAGAGGTCGGCGGTTCGAATCCGGGCACGCACCTCTAACTTTTCGGAGTTATGTGCGTTTTTAAATAATTAAAATATCACTTGCTTTAACGGTGAAGGAAAACATCGTGAGGAAACCTGCACGCCTGCGAGTTCTCCATAATGTTCTCAAAGGCGTGTGAAGTCTGCCAATCCGCACATGGCCAGCGTGGTGGACTATGGCCAAACCCTTCTCATATTGAGAGGAGACCCGTGCTCTGTAGTGAGCCGGTAATGGGTTGATCATGATGATGATGATTTAAGAAAATATCTTAGGAACGTGATCCATTGTAGCGTCTTTTACATAAAAAAACATTTCCAAAGGAGCGCACGATTTCCGTCCCTCATAAGATTAATAATACCCAATTTTGTTCTTGAAAGTGGTACATAAAAATACTAGAGATAAATGATCAAACATTTCCGAATAGTGCCTCATCTCGTAAAAGGGCGAAACAGATAGAAATAATACTATCCAAAATGTAACACAATAATCAAATTTGTATCGGCATTAAACGTACATGGACATTTAGACGTTCTAGTGAACATATAAATCATTTTACCTTCAATTAAACAGGTTTGATTTAGTTATATTGCCGTAACGTTACATAACAGGGTTAAATCGGTAATTATGTCTGCCTACCTCGTCGATAAACAATATTTTGGTTGCAATATATTCACTATGTATTTTCTTTAATAAATACAAGTAGATAGCAGGTTGCTTGCCTGAAATTAAGTGAAGAGTGCCGATGAATATACAAGACTATTTCAGGATTAAATCTCTATACAGATAAACTCAATTTGTTGAACATATCCTTTTTAGGTTTAGTTTTATTTCGTTCTCCTCTAAATAAATAAACAATATAAAAGTGACAACCGATATAGACGTTAAGCGTTGTGGTATGATGCCGCGTAACAACTGATTGGAGGTATGGGTTTAATATAATTGCCTCACCCCTAATTTGCCTTACCCCTACGAAACAGGTAACCCCGCTATGAACGCAGACTGCATCACTTACCACTAGGTAAAGTAGTAAGGCAAGATGGTGGGAAAAGAAATCTACAGTCTCCTAATGACTTCTGATATGTTACTGGTTTCTACGGAATTCGTTTAGTCACATCTTAAGATGATATAAGATGATTATAGGGTATCCCAAACTTACTGGAAACGCTACATATAAATACAATGTAAATACTAAAATATTCCATATTCGTTTCGAGAATCTTTTTACAGATTAAGACTGAACTCTGTATCATACAAAACTGTTATTTGTACAAAATACCCCTACTACTAAAAATAGTTTACAATGTTTTATTACGAAATTATAGTTGTTTAGCAAATAGAGCTTTATCAATAGTCGATGTATTTGGGCTTTAATCTGATGAATCCATTAAATATTACATCTGACAGTAAACCGACAGCCAATCCATCAGTCTTCCTTGGCTCCTGGCAATGACAAATGATTCAATTTACAGTATCAAAATGTAAAAGTAAAACGACCTTCCTGTCTATTACGTTATGTTTATTGTCCTATATATTTTTCCATCGTGGGTTGAACTCGCGAACTAAAGATTCCGTACAAAAAGAATTTTCGGTTCTGTGATAATATATCCATAAATTTGCGATTTTCGGATACTTATAAAATTTCAAGATTCCATATGCGAAAGACACGATACCAAAAACACAGTCTCTTTTAATTGCGTTGACATACAAAAATGATTTTATTGCTAACCCCCCAATTTTAGTGAATCTATTTGAGTATTTAAACCCAAAATCAATCTGTTACCTACGAGCGGTCCTGATAAAAGTGACTTTGATAAATTCATGGTAAATCTCTGCGGGTTCCAGATGTGAATGAGAGAATTTTGAGCTGACGGTTTCAGTTATTATCACTAAAATGTGATAATAATCATTAATTAACAACTCCCTCCAATACATAATGATGACGTAACGTCGTGCATGCAAAATGGGATGCTTAGTACCTATTAATGATCCAAATAGTAAACACACAAAACACACAAAGAATACACTGGAATAGACTATAATCATTATTAACCTATCTACTCATATATACTTCAATAACCTTAAAGGATTTTTTCTTGTGATATCAAATCAAATCAAAAATAGCTTTATTAATGTAAACCTATTACAGGCATCATATGAATCGTTCATACATAATATATTTTTCATAATTTTAATTCGTAAGGTGATGGTGATAACTACACTCGCCAACTTAATACTAAAGCTAATATTCCATTTTTCGGCATATACTGTTTACAAACGGCATAAGATCGTAGGGTGTGGAAATATCCAAAACCGGTGAGCACTAGAAGTCGTCCTTCATTTAAGACGACGATGATGACGAATCTACAATACAAGATAAAAAATTACGTTATCGTACAATATAGGTACATTGTTATTCGTAAAATTTTGGCACGTAATTTGCCAAGCGATTAGGCCTGCGTAAAATGTATACTCTCTTGTAGAAAATTGCTACGCTTTCAGTTTTAGCAGCAGCCGAAAAACCCGAGAAGTTCAAGTGGAACTTTCTCCTTGGAGGAACCGATTTCGTCGTTAGTAGAACCTAAGTAAGTACTTAATAAATACCTAGTAGAAACAGTTTCACAATACCTCAATCCACATGAAGTAAATGGTCTCGACTCGACTACATGGAACAGTAGAGTCGAGACAATCTTCGACTTAGTGTTACTAGAACTAATAATAATACTGTGATGATTATACGTCTCATATTTAACTCCAAATCGCGTTTTTTTTTGTAAAGTTGTAAGGTATAATAATTTCACAAGACAAATAAAATATGGGGTCTATTTTTCAATCACTGCACAACCTTTTACTGTGTAACAAAATAACATTTGTTATATTGGAAATATGTCTTTATTCCTCATATAAATTATCTAATGATTGACAAAACCTCTTCTTTTTCTTACCCATATCCCATTATGTGGGGTCGGCACAACACGTATTTCTTCTTCCACTCACTTCTATTAGCCGTCACCTCACTACCGACACCTTCTACCCGCATATCCTCTTTTACACAATCCATCCATCTCTTGTTTGGTCTTCCTCTACTCTTTTGCCCTTCCTCGTTCATATGTAACATTACTTTCTTTCCTCCGCATTATATGACCATACCATGCTAGCCTGTTACTCCTCAATGATTGACAGAACTAGCCCCTCTAAAATTTTTATAAATTTTATGTCTACAAATATAAGTCACATAACATAGCAGATTGATTCGAATGCAGATGGAGACATCACTGTCTTTCCTCCGCATTATATGACCATACCACGCTAGCCTGTTACTCCTCAATGATTGACAAAACTAGCCCCTCTAAAATTCTTATAAATTTGATGTCTATAAATACAAGTCACATTAGCAGATTGCATTTGATTCGAATGCAGGTGGATCATATTATTGCCATAATATTTTCAACAGAAAATAAAAACACATAAAAATAGCGGTTAAACAGATGCCTTAAATTATTACGATGACAGTCATTTATCAAATTCCATTAGCATAACGTAACGCAGACTTTGGTGGACTTGTGACCCATTTTTAAAGTACCTATTTACCCTACGACCGATGTCAGGCGACGTTATCGATGTCAAAATTCAACAGCCCAAATTCAACGTGCGTGCGTGCGTGCGTATGAAGAGAGGGTTAAACGTTGTACGTGACGTTTGATTTTTTTTTTAATAATTACCATTATAATAATATTATGCGTGTTAGTAGGCACCGTAATTTTAAGATCGTATTAAATTTAAAGTTAGCTATGATTTAAAGGATTCCGAAATTCTGAAACGATACTATGATCGCTAATGCTTAAGCTAAATGGTACTGAAGTTTTGACGACCTCCGTGGCGCAGTGCGTGCGCTGTCGCATTATAAAGTTGGTGGTCCTGGGTTCGATTCCCGGCTCGAGTTTGGTTTGGTTTGACGCATCCGCCGTGGCTGGTTACCACCCTACCGACAAAGACGCCAAGCGATTTAGCGTTTCGGCACGATGACGCGTAGAAACCAATTGGAGGCGTGTTGGTTTACCATACCCCTACCTATCTACCTACAGGTTAGTCCGCTACCATCCTAGACTGCAAGCATCATCACTTACTACCAGGTGAGATAGCCGTCAAGGGCTAACTTGTAATGTATAAGAAAAAAAAACTGTAAATATATTGCTTTCGATTTTCGATCAGGGAAAGTGTTCGTTAATAACTTTTTGTGACCTCGCGATGAATTTCCTATCAGTCATCGTAACTTAGTTACTGTGCCATTATCGTCAAGCATCCATTATGAAGTTTGAGCATAATTTTTAATTGCAATGCAGTTTGTACATCATTTTAACATGACAATATTTCTACTTAATTTCATTATGTCAAAATCGGTCTGTTGTATGTACATGTACACGTTTGTCAAATATATAGTTGCTGAACAGTTTTTGATGAAATTTAGCTAAGAAATAACTTCTATAATAGAGATGGTCATAGGATATTTTTTGTTTGTTTGATCAAATGCAAAACAAGTCAATGTTATCTACTCACTTCACAGTGTATCTATGGTTATTGGATACAATTAGTCCTTAAAAAACGTTTGACGAATATATTCGGCTTAGTTGCTCAACAGTTCTTCATGAAATTTGCCATAGAAATAACTTGCATAATAGAGATGGCCATAGGATACTTTTTGTTTGTTTTTTCCAACGCAAAACAAGTGAATGTTATCTACGCACTTCACAGTGTATCTATTGTTATTGGATACTATAAGTCAAAGAAATAAAAAAAAAAACACTAGGATTTGAGGAACCCAAACAAATATGGAGGAAATCTCGGACATCAGCTAGTGTACAGTAATTAATATAATTACAGCTTTGGTATTTTACTCGCTCAAATAATACGTGGAAAGTCCCCATGTAAATAATATTTCGTCGATTAGCGTACATCTAACCTACGTTATAATGTATGGTTATTAATTTGGAAGGTAGAATATAGAAACTAGCAAGAATTTGCGTGGAAGGTATATCCATATTAACATAGAGTCCTAGTACAAATAACAAAAAAAAACAAAACGCATTCATATTATAAAATTGTCTGTCTGTTTGGAGTATTGTTTTTATAATACACATTATAAAAAAATGGTGTTTTTTATACGGTTTGCTTTTTAAGATCCAACCAATTATGCCAATTTGGTACAGAATCATACGAGAAGCGTCTATACCGAAAAATGTATATTGTACTGAAACATGACTCATTCATTTTTTTTTTCGGACTGTCTATTAGCTGTACAAACCCTATTGGTTGCTACAGCGTAACCGGGCTGTTTGGCGAGCTTTGGAAAGAAGCTCTGCCAGAAGAAATTTTGAGCCCTAGGGCTCGAAGAAACTATGGGAACGACTGCCGAACCTCGGCTTAGGCGACGTTTGGGATAACGAGAGGGTCGGACGGTGAGTCCGTACGTCTCCGAGGCCGTGGATGGAGCCCACGTCCGGATGACGTAAGATAGCGGGGACCTCGTCTTCGCCGGCGAAGACGGTGTGTAGCGTATGATTGTGTGGTAGGTGGTACGAGTGTGTTGTCAGTAGTCATCTGATCGTCAGGGTCATGAAGGATGACTCATTCATTTATTGACTGTCTATATTAAAAATATCCTCTGATTAGAACCGACTACTAAACAATTGTTACGTAAAATATATTGCAACGTAACTGCGTATATATCAAGTTTATATGGATCTAAAGGGATTTGAAAAATAAATGGAAGAATATCATGGAGCTTAAATTAATTCACTTGACGTGTTTCCCTTTAACTAAGCCATTGAAATCCCATTTACAAATTTGAATTCACTGAAATGGGTTTCGTGCTTGAAGAATTGTGTTCGAGAGATTTTTTAGCCTGCGAAATCTGTGAGTTTTTCTGTAATTGTTGGACAGAAAAGCACCAGTGGTTTTAAGGTCTGTAATTTTAACAATAAATTGTTACAGTTCTATCTAAAGCTATTTTAGCTTCTTGTACGTAATATAATAGCATCTGTGTCAGAAGAATTACAATGAATTGTAGGCGAAGATGAAGTCTTGCGAAAGGGTCAGAAATATCATGCTCAGGAAGAACCACTGCATTTAACATTAAAAGAGGATTACCTTTGGATACCTTTTTATTCCGAAAATTGGCGGTTATTACATCATCATATAACCTAATTGAGGCAGGTTTATGGTCGTCATAATTAGGGCCAATCAACACCAATAATAAAAAGAATTACGTAAAGATACTATACCGGATTAGGGCAAGCAGAGCATTAAAATATGTTTTTCGAAAGCGAAATTTTATAAAATGAAAATAATCTATTTATATAAAATTGGCCTTGAATGCGAGCATACAATTTCTTACTATAAATAGTAAGAATATGACAATAAATATATTTACGAACGTAAAACTATAGCCATGAGGGTTTGAAAACGCTCTTGTCTGAAATGAAGCCCACTACATACTCAGCCAGGTATTCTTTCTGTTATCAATATCTCACACTGTCACTTAAGAAAAATTAAGTTAGAGCAAACATTTACACCCAAGCTTTTTATCTTTAACGTCTTTATACTGTGAACTTTTGTATAAGCTTACGTTCTATACAAACTTTGAAATTATTTAGTGACAACTCCAACATTTCATCCGGTAGTTCATTTTTAAATTGTTTTCAATTTCCTTAAAGCTTATCATTAAAGTTGTGTAGCACAATAAACTGTACTATTTATTTTGCTCCTAATGTATGTGTGATCATATATGAAAATAAAAATAATGAAAATACCATACTATAGTCTGAGTCTCGCGAAGCCGTGATAGCCTAGTGGCTATGGCGTCAGCCTCCAAATCAGAGGTCGGCGGTTCGAATCCGGGCACGCACCTCTAACTTTTCGGAGTGATGTGCGTTTTTTAAAAAATAAAATATTAGTTGCTTCAACGGTGAAGGAAAACAACGTGAGGAAACCTGCACGCCTGAAAGTTCTCCATAATGTATACTCAAAGGCGTGTGAAGTCTGCCAATCCGCACATGGCCAGCGTGGTGGACTATGACCAAACCCTTCTCATATTGAGAGGAGACCCGTGCTCTGTAGTGACCCGAGACTGGGTTGATCATGATGATGACTATAGTCTGATTAATTTAATTTGTCTGTATGATTGTTTTAAGTGCTTTTAAGGCCTACCCGTGCGTTCATTCAACTGAGTTCAAACGTAAACCGCGAGCTATTTTGGACGCGATGCGCAAAAATGACGGAAGCAATTACGTAAATAATCGATGGTATTTTTTTTGCAATTTATTACACTACAAGTCAGCCGTTGACGGCATCTCACCTGATGGTAAGTGATGAAGTCTAAGATGGTAGCGGGCTCACCTGTTAGAAGTATGATAAACCCATACACTTACTTTGTTGGAGCGCTAAATCGCTTAGCGACACGTCTTTATCGGTAGGGGTATTATAAATTGCTCATCCCAAGTGCTCTTCTCATAGACTGAGCTAAGCTCTCGACAAAACCCCCCGGTGTCGCAGTAATAACAACTATGGTTATCTGCAACTGACAATTCGAAAAATGAAAATGAAAATCTGTCTATAACGGACATAAGTGGAAACATTTTTTATGTTTAATATATATAGTTTTAAATAGACCCAAGTTTGTATGATAACGAATAACAACCGCTTTTGCCTCAATATAGCTTGTTCTTCGTGTCTCAGAGAATACATCGGCCTTAACCTCTCAGGCCCTGCAATGTACATCTTAACGTAAGTATATAGTACGGTGACTCCAGTATACAAGCCTTGCCTTATATACTTGAGTACACCGTGATCAGAGATTTCAATCATGGCTACCCGATAGTAATCGAGGTTTTTCTAAGCTTTGTTTGTCGATACTAATTGCGAGATACTCATGCCCGCAACAGTGAAAAAAATTGCATGATAAATTATTATCATGATGAAAATTTCTAAGAGAGATCTCTTAGAAATTTTCATCATGATAGGGCTAGGCTGCAAAGTGCCACTGACATTCAAAAGGAATTTGTAACGCAAAGAAATAAGATGAGTCGGTATGAAAAAAAATCGATTTGATGCGTGAGCTCGCCGCACAAAGAAAATCGCTTTTGGGAACGCCGTAACAGGCATAGTATGGAACGCTGCCATTTCCAATATTTTACATATCTCGCAAAGTTATCCTATACAACCCATATAAGGGGTATTCTGTTCTCTTTATATAATATTGAAAGAAAATGAATGTCGTACAGCCCAAGTTAATAATCAACCTAACCTGAAATCTTCAGATAGCATATTGAAACTAGGATATCCAACCTTATTTGAATCAAAAGCTAATAATGTGTCTATCATTGGATCCCGTTGGATAATTGGTAACTTGGTATGATTGCTTTTTGTGTATCCATTAATTCTCCTAAAAAAGATTCCAAACAAAAGTTTAAACTGAAAAATATAAGTAATTAGAATAATTTCAAAGAACTTTATTTGAGAGCATTGGTTTGAAATATATGTGAAATTATATTTATGTGAATAAATTATCTTTAATTAATTAATTAATTCAATTATTCAAAGTGTTATATCAGTTGTAAATTAGAAAAAACTTTGATTTACTACTTTTGAGTTTATGAAAGTGATATATATATACCTATATATACCAGGATATATCTAAAGATTTTTAAACATAGTTTAACATTGAATTATAAAGTAATAATATAAATAAAAAAATAAATACATTTTGTATAATAATTTAAAGGAATCGAGAAGGGAAACTGTTTATTTTGTGTGTAGCTGCGAAATTTAACATATTTTCATATTCATATATCAGGAAATGTTGTGGGTCGCGTTAAAAGCTTTAGCATTCTATTCTTATTCCAATAATAAATAGTAATTATACTATAATTTATTCTAAGGAAATTCTTACTACGAATTATTACGTAAACATTCATCGGCTCCATCATAAATTTAATTAACGTTTAAAAACTAAACATCACAAACTACAAATAGTTCTTCTATAAACAAAATGTAGCAATGTACTGAGTTGTGCGATTATTTCCTATTTTTCAGGAGATATTTCATTCGTGTATACTCGTATATCTATTAACTTTTCAGCCCATCTAACGCTTATCAGCCCATTTTTCCATGTTCATGTCCAATATCTTTTATAATTTTATTTGAAGGTAATTATGAAACAAAAGTTAAATATGATTGATATTTAAATATACTAAGTTAATAAAATCTCGTTTATAATGTTAATAATTAGGTTGAAAGATTATGTTCTTAATGATTATTGATCCATGATAAATACAATCATATCTAAACACTTTAGCTTCTAGGTCCTGTAAGTTAATTTAACTTAATACGATTAATAAGACTAACATCTTTAAATAAATATTTTAAAACGAAAAAAAAATAAAAAAAAAACACAAGTAAAATTAAAATAAATAACACGTAAAATATTACCGCACGAGTTCACAAATCACAGCAGTAAAGTTTTGAAAACTTTCACATATCTGTCACTGTTTTTTTTCCGCAAAGTTCGTTTATGTAACGCGCTCGCTTAAACGGTAGCCCGACGTGCTTCCGCCCAAGCGGTAACAAACCGTCTGGCTTCGCGCGCCGGCTCTAACTGCATTGCGACCATCTCATGGAGAATCGAGGGCTTTAGGCACTGATAAGCCATAGTCATGGGATTTGGTGAACATAGAGATGATTCTCAAAGCCTGTAAAATAGGTATGTTTTAGAGTTCGCTTTATTGTGCATGTACCCATATTTGCGGAGCACAACGTGGAACGTATATGCGTTAGAAGTAAGACGTAGTGTTTATGTTGACATACATTCCCATGAAAGTTACTGTAAAAATTTCAACACATTTGTTTGGATTACATTTGTATCACTTTGCATAGATTGATATATTTTGCTAGTATAGGCCACAAAGAAGAATGCTTTTTTTTAAAATTATGTTACGATTTTCTTATGAAAACTTCTTTATGATCAAGTTTTTTTGTTTCATAACACAGATTTTGGCAATTCTCTGTTATAACATTTTTTGGTTTCTAAGACTAAGAGGGGACTAATTGTCTAACTTACTAACGCGCACTATGAGATAGACAGCCTTTATTTAGCAATGGGGTTATACTTTTATAGTCTCGGGATGTTTTTTTATCTACTACAAGTTGGCCCTTGACGACAATTGTTGTGTAAGTGATAATGCAATCTAAGATGGTAGGGACTAGCCTGTTGGTAAGCAAACTCATACTCCTAATTGGTTTCTACGCGACATCGTGGCGGAACGCTAAATCGCTTGGCGACATGACTTTGTCGATAGGGTGGTAACTAGCCACGGCCAAAGTATCCCAACAAACCAAACTCGAGCCGGGAATCGAATCTAGGACCTCCAACTTTATAATATCAGCGCACGAAAAATTATGAAGATGACGATGAGCTACTAGGACGTAAGCAACGCAACGGAAGTGGAAAAAAAACATATAGTCACCATTTGTATGGATGTTTACCAACTTTGTTACTATTGAGATAAGCATCGCAACTGAAAGTGATCGCTATTAGCATTAATGAACAGATTTTTCAATTTGCCACGGAGTGAAAAAGATTCTAGATAAGCATAATAAAGTTTCCGACCCGTTTCGTTTAATGGAAGTGATTCGAGTGGCCATAACGCGGATTTTTTATTGCTGTCATTCGCCTTCCCTTCCTTTTGTGGTAATTTAATCGTTTTCCTGATCCCCCTGCCTATTAACGCGCAGGTTTTTTCCTACATTAACTCCCCTTGGTACTTTATCAGTGTCATATTTTTTTGGGGTTAAGCCAGTGAGACGATCTATCTCAATATGTGAAGATGTGTTGTCGACAATATTGAGAATGTGCTTTTGAGGGACGGGTTGAAAAGGTTTTTCGAAATGTTTAGGACACAATCTGACATTCGATTCCATCAATCGAAACTGGTGTCTTGCTAAATATAACTTAGCAAACCCAAGTTGGAGCCATTTCATTTGTTTGGTTACTTGTAAAGGATTCTATCCTGTATAAGTTCAGGCTAGTGAAGATGGCAAGTTAAGAAATAGATACATGGTCTCGCCAATAATTCGTACTATAATACCATTGTAAGAATGTGTCGTTCATCATCATCATCATCATGATCAACCCATTACCGGCTCACTACAGAGCACGGGTCTCCTCTCCATATGAGAAGGGTTTGGCCATAGTCCACCACGCTGGCCGTGTTCGGACTGGCAGACTTCACACGCCTTTGAGAACATTATGGAGAACTCTCAAGCGTGCAGGTTTCCTCACGATGTTTTCCTTCACCGTTGAAGCAAGTGTTATTTTAATTGTTTTAAAAAAGCACATAACTCCGAAAAGTTAGAGGTGCGTGCCCGGATTCGAACCGCCGACCTCTGATTAGGAGGCTGACGCCCTAACCACTGGGATATCACCGCTTCAATTCAATGTGTCGTTAATTATCCGTAAAGACTCCAATATTTATATGTTTATTGGTTACGATAAGAAATTTTGTTTAACTGTAATAAAATTAATTGAGTAAGCATTAAGTATTACACCTAACTTTTTTATATTTATATTTCTATGATATGTTAATATTAAACTTTTGTCATGCTGTACAGTCAATTAGAATTACAATTAGATATAGAACATGTAAAACTAAGTAAAGATTTAATTATAAGGATTGTAATTTATTATGATTGCCAAATAAAATAAAAATAAACACAATTAAACGCCTTATATTATTAACCCAGCTAAATCAGTGTGACGCAAGACAAGAGTGTAAGTTTTAGATATGTATAGTTATATTATATTTATAGTTTTAGAGTGGGACAGTGAAATTCACACCTTTTGACAGCCGGTGTGGAAAAACTAACAAAGAAACAAAAAGAGAAAATAACATATCATTGGGATAAGGCAATTTTCAGAAAATAAGCGAGGCCTAACCAAGTCAAGTAGCTATTGGTAATTACTTTCACTAGTACATTTCTTCTAGAAATATCTTCGTTCTGAAATATAAGTGCTATGTATGTAGTATATATGAATGATATGTTATAGGGTTTGAAAGTGCGCATTCATAATAACGGCTCATTTAAACAGGTAGATGTCGCTTTTATTAAAAAAATACAGATGAGTAGTAAGTTCAATGGGAATTGGAGATGTGTGCGTTTTAATTTAAGCTATTCAACAATATATAAGACTTGATGTAATGGTAATAACAATTATCGTCAGAAAACCTTTGTGTCTGAGAGATCTGCATAATTCCCTTAATGACGCGTAACTTTACCAAACCGCACTTGATAAAATCGAAAACCCTTGTCGTTCTGACCAGAAACCTCCATTCTGAAATGGACTGATAATGGACAATGATGCTGATGATTATGATGACTTAATAATTTTTTTTTTCCACTACAAGTTAGCCCTTGACGGCAACCTCACCTGATGGTAAGTGATAATGCAGTCTAAAATGGTAGCAGGCTAACCTGTTAGGATTATGATTAACCCATACTCGTAATTGGTTTCTACGCGACATCGTGCCGGAACGCTAAATCGCTTTGCGACACGTCTCTATCGGTAGGGTGGTAACTAGCCTCGGCCGAAGCCTCCCACCAGACCAGACTCGAGCCAGGAATCGAACCCAGGACCTCCAGCTTTATAATGTGACAGCACGCGCGCTGCGCAACGGAGGTCTTCAAAACTTAGTAAATGCGATTACGATATATTTTTGTAATGGCAACTGGTGTAAAGTGGTGATACGGTCTTAGATGGTGGCTAACCTGTTAGGGTATAGTAAACCCATACTCCTGATATTGGTTTTTTTACATGAAGCAACCTAAACCTAAACCACAGATAAAAAATTACATTTGATAACTGCCTACAAGTGACAACGATTCACTGAAACATCCTGTTATCGAAAATGTATTTTCACCGGCTTACTGGGATAATATACGTACGAGATTGAAAGGAAAATGTGTTAGGGATTACATTTAAAACTCCTACACCCACAGTATAGCAGATCTTTACAACGAGCGTAATTGGATTAGTCTCACGTCTCCCGTACTGTATTGTGGATGAAAATAGATAAGATAAAACTTGTTTTTACAACTTTTACTACTTTCTTGTAGCGTCTACTTCCTTTGTATTAGTTTGGCTTTATTTCTAAAAGTTTTTCTTCCAACTCAAGTGCGATGAGTGGATTGTAACACCCTGTCGAGCGAGTGCTTAGTTATAGTTAGTTAATGAATAAAGCTGTAACAGCATCTACTTCAGTGGAAAATAATGGTGGATAAAGTTTGATTGCTCATGATTAATCCATTGCCAGCTCACTACAGAGCACGGGTCTCTTTTCAGTAAGAAAAGGGTCCTCCACTATATGCGGATAGGCAGACTTCACACACCTTTGAAAACATTATGGAGATCTCTCTCGCAGGCATGCAGGTTTTCTCAATTTTTTTTCCTTCACGTTGATGAAACTGATATTTTTATTGCTTAAATCGCACATAACTCCGAAAAGTTAATTCAAGTTAATTGATTTAATCAAGTTCATCCTTTTATCAAGTTTAATCCTCGTAATACAAATAAATTTAAGTTAAAGTAGATAAGTTATCAACATCACATCACAACCTCACTCGTTTCTCTCTTTGGTCTGGTAGGAGGCTTCGGCCGTGGCTATTTACCTATATTCATACACGCCGTGAAGCGTTTCAGTGTTCCGGTATAAAACCGCGTTTAAATCGATAGGTTAGCTCACCACTATCTTACACAGCATATTAATTAACCCAAATAACAATCAAAGGCTATCTTGTAATAATATAAATCTCTATAAGATGGGCTATTTGAAAACAAAAATTTTTATATGTGAAAAGACGGAGAGATTTATGCTCGGAGAATCTCTTCGCGAACTAATCAGCAAAATAAGAACTATAAAGGAACCAGGGTTAGTGATAAATTTGAAGTGCCTTTGGGCGGGGCTCATAGCTTGGAGGACCGCTGGACGCTACAGTATCTTTCTAGAGTACCGACAGCGGACCGTTACTTTTATTCCCCTTTGAAGTGCTTATAGCTTTAAAAAGTCGTTTTATGAATTTTATTTTTACTGTCGCTATCGGGTTCTTGACTGGTACAATAAAATGTCAGTATTTTTTTTTATCCACTAAAAGTTAGCCCTTGATGGAAATCTCACCCGATGGTAAGTGATGATGCAGTCTAAGATGGTAGCAGGCTAACCTGTTAGGGGTATGTGAACCCACACTTCTAATTGGTTTCTACGCGACATCTTGCCGGAACGCTTAATCGCTTGACGACGTCTTTGTTGTAAGGGTGGCAACTAGCCATGGCCAAAGCCTCCCACCAGACCAGACTCGAGCCGGGAATCGAACCCTAGACCTCCAACTTTATAATATGATAGCCCGGAGGTCGTCAAAATATAAATAAATAAATAAAATCCATTTCAAAATCCCTACTTTAACGAAACTGTTACAATCAGTGAATTTTATGTAATAACACAATGTAGATATCAGCATCTACATTGTGATATCAGATATCATAGTGATAACGACTTAAGCTTCCTTTTCGTAAGTGAATTCGATCCTAGACACGTGTCTCTAACATTTATTTGTATTTGTATGGTTCTTATAACAAGCTGTTAAATGTCACATTCTTTAACGGAGCAAGAACACATCCTGAGGGAGTCATCGTTTCTGACATTCTCCAGCCTCCATTCGGCCAGGGTAGTGGTGAAGAAGCTGTAATAGCCTAGTGGTTAGGGCGTTCGCCTCCTAATCAGACGTTGGGGATTTCAACCCGAAACACGCACCTCTAACTTTACGGAGTTATTTGCGTTTTTAAACAATTAAAATATCACTTTTTTCAAAGGTGAAGGAAAACATTGTGAGGAAACCTGCACGCCTGAGAGTTCTCCGTAATGTTCTCAAAGGCGTGTGAAGTCTGCCAATCCGCACACGGCCAGCGTGGTGGACTACGGGCCAAACCCTTCTCATATTGAGAGGAGACCCGTGCTTTGTAGTTAGCCGGCAATAGGTTGACCATGATGATTATGATGAGTGAACTAAGGCCAAAACCCGGTTCATATATCGATAAAAAATCTGTGCCGCGTGTTTACCACGGTAATAGTTATAATGATTATGATTTAATGTATAAACAAACAATTATTACCCACATAGTAATTTCCCGCCTTGTAAAGTTATAGTTAAGATTACTATCTATATATATATAAAAATCAATTGCTGTTCGTTAGTCTCACTAAAACTTTAGAACGGCTGAACGGATTCATCTTATCTTGGTCTTGAAATGTTCGTGGAGGTCTAGGGAAGGTTTAAAAAGTGAGAAAAATTCGAATAATTGCCGGAAAACCCCTAAAAACAGCCCTTTTCTTTTTCGCATATAAACGTTTTCTAAATAAAATGAAGAGTAAATTTGAACTTTATTGCTATGCAATAAATATTAATTAAATTATAATCAATCTGTTGTCTAAGAAATGTAGGTGCGTTCCTTACTTTAAAGAGTACATTTGCAATTTATTACCGCTGCACAAAGTCCAAATTCAATCATATCTATCAAAATAGTCTTCGCGTGCGCGTTTGAGGATCTAATGTCGCGTTTCGAAACTCAAAATGTGTATTTAGTTGTTATAATTAATGAATAATTAATTATAACAACTAAAATAATAATCCATTACCATGTTACAATTATTGTATTAATACAAGTAATTCATTACCGTGTACTTTGATTTCATTCATTATTTTTTTGTTATAAAGGAGATACTTTACAGATTATCCTGTAATTATTTTAAGGTCGTCGATTTATTAATCTATTGCTTCGTGATTGGAACAAAAACAAACACACTTCCACCCACACTAACTCAACGCAGACGTAGTCGCGGGCATCAGCTAGTTATATTATATATTACTTGCACAAGTCTCTAAACTTAAAGTAACTAAGTCTGCAGATTACAGAGGCAAACGTAGACAGTATTGATTGTTATTGATTTTTACACTGAAATTTCCATAAACTAGTTGCTTTTAACTGTAGATAATACTGTGGTTCCCCGGGCACGCAACGAAGACGAAGTGAGTTCTCTTATCAATTTGGGACTGATAGTTTATCTTTCAACTAGGAGGTATATAACGTAGGCGCTCTTTAGAGCCTTCTCTGTCTATCGACAACAGAAGGTTTTAAATTTGTTGTTGGGATATTTCTGTGGAAGTAGGTTACCGATGTCGGTAACATTCGTAATAGTCATAGTTTTATTTTATTAGTTTTTAAAGTTTGTTTTAGTAATAAGTTTGTTATATTTGATTAGGCGATGACGGGGCTGGCATACCTGTTTTGGAGAAAAGTCCCAAAAATAGATTTAAAAAAACTAGAAGGTACAGCTGTAAACTTAGCGTTCCTAGTTATAATAGTTAATGGGTGTAGAATAAAAATAATTTTGTTAAAATTTTAGTGAGTTGTATAGTCCGCTGTCACTTTTAGGCGAAATTTAAGTCAATGTCCGAGATTATTTATTTGTGACATTGACTCGTGTTTGATTAATGATTGATATGGATCCACCACTGGTTTATGACATTTCCTTTTACCAAACAAATTAGTGGTAAAATAGGCTATCGGCTCGTTTAGAGAACATAAAGACGATTATAAAAAGTAACATTTCTATAAAAATAACAGTATTAAGTTAACAGTAACGTTGACCCGAGTCAGTTACTGACATTTTTGTTTACCCCGTTTTTATTTCCTCCGTACGCCCGTAATTAACTTCTGACTCTTTTTTATCAAAGATAAGGATAGCAGTACTAAATTCAATCTTCTATCTAAAGATTTTTAAATAGATGGATTATAAACTTCGTCGAAAGACATGCTCGTTTTGAATAGGTAACATGTCTTATACCTAGATAAATTTTTAGTCAAACAAACTTTTTTGACATGAAGATAGATTACTATATTATACTATAATTGAATAAAAATAACATTGGCACAAAATATTAAAGAGCAACATAGAGAGTTTATATAAACATTAACAAGTGAAGAGATTAGAGACAAGAAACTGAACTGGCCTTTTGATATAAGTTAGTATTATATAAAAAGGCCAGTTCAGTTTCTATGCACTATACTCAGTTTACTATTCCCATAACTATTTACTATGCAATATTATCATTGTTACGAGTACATTTTGAAACTCTTCTTATCGCTCATTGTGTATTTTAAAGTACTACAAAGCTTCACTAACTTTTTGTTACCTAGAAATACTGGAACAAATAATTGAATTGTAATGCAGTGATTTGTCTCGTTCTGATATTGAAAGGCGCTGTCAGTTGAAGTGTGACAAAACACTGAATAATCAAGTTTTTAAAGTTTATTTTTATAGTCCTGAATTTTTTCTGGTTACTTCTGGCCCTATGCCCTAGTATTGAGCGTTTGTGGATGTTAAATCTTGTCAAAGATCAATAAACTATATTAAATAATTTCTATTATAAAAACGATTATAACAAACATCGGAATGAGTGTAGTTTTGATTTGCTTTATGTCTGTTTTACTTGTCGGTAGGTAACTACGCAAAATTATAAGCAGTTTAAAAGCGATTAAGCAAATCCCTTACATAATACTGCTGGTGAGCTGACTTACTTAGGAACATGGAAGTCAGCTAAAACTCCAACTCTTAACTTGGGGCAAAGCCGTGAATATCTACGGAGGCGTGAAAGTTACCAAGGCGGGAAATTTTAAGGATTGTATAATATGTTACATTATATATTGTACATATTTATATACGTTGTATGGACAAATTTCAACACCTATGTAATATTCTAACCAATGTACTCGGATTTGTTTGGATTGTAGAAAGTAAATTTAATTAGAGTGTTTTAATAGGATATTTGTGCATATTATGCATCTCAGTATGTTATGGGATCATCATCATCATCATGATGAACCCATTACCGGCTCACTACAGAGCACGGGTCTCCTCTCAATATGAGAAGGGTTTTGGCCATAGTCCGCCACGCTGGCCATGTGCGGATTGGCAGACTTCACACACCTTTGAAAACATTATGGAGAACTCTCAGGCGTGCAGGTTTCCTCACTATGTTTTCCTTCACCGTTGAAGCAAGTGATATTTTAATTGCTTAAAAACGCACATAACTCCGAAAAGTTAGAGGTGCGTGCCCGGATTTAAACCGCCGACCTCTGATTAGGAGGCTGACGCCCTAACCACTAGGCTATGACCGCTTTTTAACCTGGAAAACAGGTTCACTTTTTTAAACAATTAACTTACAAATTGGAAGCTTGTTTTGCAATCTGCATTAGATTGCACAACAAATAAAACAGTTGTAAAATGGATGCAATATGATGTGGGTATTCCGGTTGTTACTATGGCAGCAGGCGAGTCCCACAAACCCCGCCGAAAGCGGCGCAGATCTGCTTGCGTCGCCTCCGTAGGGGATGCGTTAACGCGTTATTTCCCAGCAAAAAAAAGGGTCAACCATAAATATTACAATTGTAATTTGAATTAGGCAACCGTGAAGTTCCTTATTTTTTTACGTAACAAGGCAATCCAATTTCGTACTAAGAAATATATTGTCAATTTTGAAGTATGAAATCCTAAAATGTATACAGCGCACCGGGTAGGAAGTTTTAAAATCTATTTGGCGGAAAACGAGCATCCGTTGCGTATTACGTAACGAAAATATCTTTCCCAAATTGTCGAGTTTTCATGATATTTAATATCAAACTTAGCTGAACATCTGTTTTACAACACGCTTACATGTTACATGATTTATGGAAATAAACTCGAAGTTCACATTTAATGAACAATGAGCTTAGCGAACTATATAAATTTGGTATGTTTTAGAATTCAAAACCTCTGACACGATAATTTACTAATTAAGTACGGTCCGATAGTATCAAAATTATGAACATAATTCTAACAACTTCGTTTTTCAGTGAAAGAAACGTAAATTAGGTAATAAATGTAATAATCAGTATAATTCAAACCCTTATTTTGCCCTCTAACGAAATTAATTACCAAAAATCCATCTGTATTTTATTTAACCAATATGTTGAAAGATCAGCCTGTGAGTCAGCTTCTAGTTTTATTTATACATGAATAGCTCGCGAATGTATCCCCTTTTTTATCGGTTCAAGAAAATCTCAAGGGGTCAGTTAGTTTTTAATGTATAAAATTATATTCACCGTTTCCATGTCATACAGTCTCGTATTTGTGGAACATTTTGTATTTTAAAATAATGAATAGAAGCAGGCTTCTAGTTTCAAGTCTTTACTTTTCGCACTGGTGAAGTCAACATCTAAGGATGATCCGGTGTCGGGTCGAAACGTGCGTAGAGGTTCTAGTGGAAGATTTTGTGTGGTGTTATATTATACAAATCTCCCGGTTGTCGGCGGAATATAGCAAATTATACTTGCTGTTTATTGTTTATTTTGTATTTTGTTATTTTTTAGGATATTTAAGGCGTGACAAACAAACCCACATTTACATTTATAATATTATATAGGTTAAAGGTATAGGCTATAGTTAATTCTACAAAAAAAAGTCTTACCCTCGTTGAATATGTTTAACAGCAGAGCATTCGTAAACTTAATAGTCTCTACCGTAAAAGATTTATGGTAGAATCTATTCGTGGTGTTATCGCGCTACGCTTAGTTCGGATGGCGAATTTCAGACAGCCTTTTCACACGCAATCTTTTATCACCTTATGTTACAAGAACAGATAGACATTGGAAGATAGTAGATTATTATTGGAAATAGCTGGAAGTTTGTAGAACAAAACCTTCACAAAACGTACATGTGACAACGTTAATTTTATCAGCAGTCACGTATTGAAATTTTGACTGGCGTCTGATTCATCGTTTATAACTGTATTCGAGTGTCCTAGCGAATCTAGGTCGGCGGTTCGAATCCGGGCACGCACCACTAACTTTTCGGAGTTATGTGCGTTTTTAAACAATTAAAATATCACTTGCTTCAACGGTGAAGGAAAACATCGTGAGGAAACCTGCTCGCCTGAGAGTTCTCCATAATGTTCTCAAAGGTATGTGAAGTAAAGGTATGTGAAAATAAAATATAATGAGTTATCTAAAACGATACCTGGCATCGACATCTTTCATGACTCGGCTATTACTTTTAAGAAAAAACTGACTGATCATCTATCCCATCAGTAATTGTTAATTGTGTGCTTAGAACATTTCAACTTTCTTTTTTGTTTTTTATGTCTTATTTTAATTTATTTAATTATGTTTTAATTTAGTTGTATTTAATTAGATTTATTGCTTTTTTTTTTTGTTAATCTTAAACCTGTTGTAATTGTTTTTAATTGTTGTTGTTGTTGTTGTATGTTTACTTGGCGCTTTGTGAATGTTGCGTACACTTTTTATAGATATACGTATCAGTGTGTGTAATAGAGTGTAATTATGTGGCGAGTGTATGATATGTATATTATTAGTGTTCCTTTAAATAAATAAATAAATAAAAAGTCTGCCAATCCACACATGGCCCGCGGGGTGGACTATGGCCAAACCCTTCTCATATTGAGAAGAGACCCGTGCTCTGTAGTGAGCCGGTAATGGGTTGATCATGATGATGATGATGATGATGATGAGTGTCCTAGAAGAGAAGACCTGTGCTGAACTGTAGGACGTTAATAAGCGGAAAATCTTTGTCTGGTTCCCACGAGACTGTCGCGCTTTTTCATGATGCGTTTGAACGGTGACCTTAATGTTTTATTCCAAGACTCGTTTTGAAGTCATCAGTAGGTCAAAAATTTGGAGCGTTGACAGCATGCATGATTCGCCTGTACTTTCCTTACTTTCCGGCCAATTCTGCATGTTTTATTCTAAACTATGGTTCATGATGATAAACTTTTGGTGAACAACTCAAAAAGTTTTTTTTTTAATTATTATTGTATGAGGAAATGCCCATTGCTTGTCATCAGGCTTGGACCGATTGGTATGCCCGAATTCAAGACTTATGGACTAAAACCTCCTACATTTACTGACTGTCCTTCCCGGAACCGCAATGCGTATCGGGAAGGGGGCTGTCTGATTAGGCTTCGTTCACTGTTAACCGATCCCATTCATCCTTTACGCGTCGTTTCATTATGTTCTGGAGCCCAGTTCACTCTTCACCATTAAATAACTCAGTTTAGAGCGACCAAGGTCGAGATGAATTTTAGTTTAGTTACCACGCCAACGAATGAGCTTTATGTAGATACGTCACGTCCAGCCCGTTCCGTTTCCTAAATGTCGGAAATCGAATCGCTATCGCGAAATCCTCCAGGATTCCAGTCACATTTTTGTAAGCCCAAAGGGCAAATAATACTCTTTGGATACGGATTACGAATACTCTGAATAGGTTATTGGGTCATTTGGTAATAGGAATGTATCTTTTCGCTTGATAGAAATTCCCAATACGATTTTAGGGTTACGTTGACAAATAAAGCGGCTTCCTTTACGAATACAAATCTTAGCTAGGTATATTGAAGCATACAATATTGTAAGATTGTTACTTTAAGATTCTTTCAGCGGTTTATAGCAATTTTTGGACCATGACAGGTCATGGCCATAGAGTTATTTAAACCACTTTATCTCGGAAAACCTCACCATCTATGCGTTCTTATATTCAGACCTATTACTGTTTAGTCATCAATGTCAAACAATTAGGTTACAATCATATATTTTAAGTTTTGAAATCATTCAAACAGTCAAAATAAACTTTATTCAAATATATTTTGCTTAAAAAATGACGAAATTCTATACAATATTCTTCCACTGATTAACCCTTTAGTGCTTGAATCAAAAAAAGTCCGGCCTTATTCTTTGTCTCCATAAAAGTTCATAATTTTTAGATCCCTCATGTATCTGGGCGTTGATGAGTCAGTCAGTTATTCTTTTTTATTTTAACTCTCTAACTGTGCTCAAATAAGATTCAACTGGCAGATAATTTAAAATTAATTAGGTAAATTCCTAGCTCTATACCTACTTAAAATTCATGCGACTAGTGACCTTGAGGATACATCTCATTAATAAAAGGGACACCTCTGCATTTAGAGAGGTATGAATAGTTTGGTAAATATTTAAAATATGAGAGTGAATTTTTTTTTATACACTACAAGTTAGCCCTTGACGCCCTGGTAGCGGGCTAACCTGTTAGGAGTATGATAAACCCACACTCCTAATTGGTTTCTACGCGACATCGTGCCGGAACGCTAAATCGCTTGGCGACCCGTCTTTGTCGGTAGGGTGGTAACTATGGCCACGGTCGAAGCCTCCAACAAGAGCAGACTCGAGCCGGGAATCTAACCCATGACCTCCAACTTTATAATGAGACAGCACACGCACTGAGTCACGGAGGTTGTCAAAAAATTACAGTACCAGAATAACATAAATATGAAGAAGAAAATAGCATAACATGACAATGTGTCAATATAAAAAAAATATACATTTTTAAAAAACCATTTGAATAATGAAACCTTGTGGTAGTCTGCAATGCTGAATTATGATTGCAGTACTTAAACCTAGAATAGTCATGTTCACGGTCCAACATATAATATGCCTGGTATGGCATATATCCAAAAAGCGAAAGGAATACAAATATTATTTTAAAATTCAAAAGGTACACCGCATATAGTATTCCGACAGTGAATTTTCCCCGCGTTTTCCCTTTCCACCATGTCAGATTATGTGAAGTTTTACAAATGTGGACTGACTATGATTTTGTGGGGCCTGACCCTTTTATGCTAGTGTCAAAAAGATGTAGTCAAATCACGGTAACTTTGCAAAACAGTTAACATTATTAAGTGTTAAAACAGGAGACTCACAAAGCTTTGATAGCCTAGTGGTTAAGGCACACCTCTAACTTTTCAGTTATGTGCGTTTTCAAATATCACCGTAATATTCTCAAAAGCGTCTGCTAATCTGCTCATGGCAAGCGTGGTGGACTTTGGCCGAACCCTTCTCACGTTGAGAGGAGACCCGTGCTCTGTAGTGAGCCGAGAATGGCTTGATCATGATGAAAAAGACTCAAATGTACAAAGTACAAACAATGATGGAATTATAATTTTTTTAACCAAGGGTTGTAAATAGATGAAGATTTTGAATTTGGTCGATTTTATCCTGTTAAGGTTTCAGAAGATAATTTAACGAAGTCACTACTGTTTCGGGTTCATTTTAGGGTTTTGTGCCTAAAAAGTAACTACGAGTCTCTTCTTCTGTCAACAAAATGTATCCAATAACCAGCAATAGGTAAAAAGTATACATAAAAAAATTAAGTAAAGTTAAAGGTATTTAAGCGGTTTTCCCATACAAGAAATGTGTTTTCGGTTTTTATTTCTCAACCTTTCATAGTGCCAATATTGTGTGGTGGTCATATTCACACATGGTACATAGCCCTTCGTATGAAATTCCAATCCGCACTTAGCCACTTTTTAATAGAACTTGCGCCCCAACGTTTGAATTAAAAACGTTTGACGGTAATATGATAGTTAAGTCTGCACAGCGCTGTTATAAGCAGTGAACTTAAAATAACAAACAATAAGCTTAAAATTAAAACCCGTGTAATTTTCATGCGTCTTTTGGGCACGATGGTACGATTCTTTTTATTACCTAAGGCTATAAAAGTTCCATATAATCGTGAAACCACGTGGGGCATTATTATGAATACCGCTTCGTTACGCGTTCGACATAAACCTAATTTTGTTTTAATGTGCGACAAAACTGGAATTGGTAGATGTAAGCATACGTTAATCGATCTCAAGCAATAAAGATCACGTATAACCATGAGGGTAATTTAAATCGCCATTTGTGTACCAGCCCAGCGAGAGTTAACCCAGAAAGGTAACCAAGAGTTACGAAGGGTCTGTTATGGTGCGTAAATAGATTTTTGGCGTTTTCTGTATCATCTAATTTTTTAAGCAAATCAAATTTTTAATGTTTAATTACATTTAAACACCAATTTACAAACAAGTCATGGCTTTGTTGATTTGTTTCTTAGTAGAAGCTTGTTCTCCCTTAATCGGAATCTAACAAACTAATTTGAAATATTTTAAGTATTATTTGAAGTATTTAATTTTGAAAAACAAACACCAGTGCAAGCAAAAAGCAGTATTGATTTAGGTACGCTACGAAAATTTGGTATTTTATTCGTTATTTAAAAAAAAAATCTTTAGCGTTACAACATCCAGTTACATGAATAAGTATAATAATTTATTATAGATAGATAGATAGCCTTTATATAGTGTGATTAATACTCTTAATTGCACACAAATTACTTTAAAAAAATACATGAAACACTTCAAAAACATTGGCATGCAAGATCTGTTTTATTGGTTGAGCAATCTTTTCCAAAAGTCAAAGACTATCTCAATGAATATGGTGATGGAAGCGGAGTCGTCCATCAATCCCAGTACGGTCCTCAAGTTGGATGGTTTGCTATTGTTCCGGCACAATTGGGCACGTTGTACAGTGCCCGAGGAGTGTCTGCTGCGGCGGATTACCACTGGTGGAGTCGCAGTTGTATGCGAGAGCGTTCCCGTGGCTCCGCCATACAGCGGCGAGTAGGAACACGTGGGGGTTTTAGTCAGTAGGAGTCTGACATAACCTCTGTGCTTCCCCGTGGCGCAGATGTATCCATGAGGATATACCCACGACAAAAAAAAAATCTCTATGAATATTAATATTATCAATATATCAATTGTCAAAGTCTAAAGATAATTTTAATTTCTGAATTAGTACTATATCACGTTACCAGTTTGGCAAGTTAAATTATTGATTAGTTGGTATAATGTTCAGGAACGGCCTGCTAAGAGGTTTTTGATTATGTGCCAAGAGATAAACAAAGTTCCATACGTCATCGTAGTTTACACAGTGTTGGGTTTACAGCACTATATCATTAGTTTATGGTATGAGATTTTTACCCATGTTCATTGTAAATGAGGATTTGGGTGACAATGAAATTGCGATGAAAATATATGATAGAAATCTTTCGATCAAATCGTTGGCCTCGTCCTACGAATATTTGAAATATATCGAGTTTCAGGGACACTGAAGAACGATGCAAGAAACTTTGTCGGTAAAGTGGCGGTCGGGGAGTTCCCTTCTATTGATTAGGGCAACGAAAACTTGGGACGAAAATAAATTGCTAGTCGTATAAAAACCACGCAGCTGCATCATTGATCTAATGGTCTAGTGATAATATCGGTTACTGGTTCGTAGGTTTCATGAGCCGTCAGCTAGGTATTAAGAATGTCTGAATAAACGCTCCGGGCCGGATCTGTGAATATCGGCCGTTTAAACAAAAGTGTTGTTACACCATATATCCAATGAGAGACCGGTGAGTTGTTGATCGGATAATAATCGTAAATGACCGCCAATTGGAATCAAGTGTGACTGTATTTGTTTACTTATTTCAATTAAATCACACGCAAATGAGCAGAATGATCTGACGGTAATTACTAAACGTCTCCTGACGTGTCGCCTATGAACATACGTCTAGGGTGACTCCCACCAGACCAAATTAGAGAGGATGTTAACGAACCCTGAGCATCCCACTTTATAATGCAACACCACAGAGGTCGTTTCTCTAAACCCTTTCTTCTATGAACACGGATCCTTTGCGCAGTGCTATGAGATTACTTAAGAATGATATATTAAGATTAATTTGGTAAATAGATGACGAGAGAAAAGTCTCGCATTCAAGCAGGGTGAAGATTTGAAAGGTTTATGCCCTACAAGACATTAAAAACTATTGAAAATGAAAAATTGGGATATGAAATGGGATTTGTTTAAATATCTACTCTTTTGCAAAAAGTAGGCACTCAAGACTAAAAGAAGGGAAAATGCGACACGTTTTCTTAAATAGATTTAAGTTAACCAGGTGTGATGTTACATAACTGAAGTTTTTGCGAATAAGAGTGTTTTCTTTAAAATAGTAGCTATTCTTGAATTCCATTTGAACGGTAGAAAAGTACAAAATCAAATTTGTAAAGCATTGTGACAGTGATAGATCGCCCTAATACTCAGGAATGATTCACTGTAGTCTTGGGTCCGATGAAAGACTATCTTTACAGTGAAATTCGTGGAGAAAAATACTATAAACCCAAAACGTATATAAATCTTCACAGAATTAAGTGAGGTTTCGGGCACATGTTTGAACATGAGCGAAAACAGATGTTCGAACAGTGCGTGTTGCCAGTGATGAATTTGGCTCAGTGGTCGCAGGTTGTTAACAGGTTAGCCCGCTACCATCTTAAACTACATCATCACTTACACCAGGTGAGATTGCTATCAAGAGCTAACTTGTAGTGTATATTAACTTATTTAATTTATTTATCTTTACAATGTTGCGTACCAACCAATTAGGAGTATGGTTCTATCATACCCTTAACAAATTAGTCCGCTACCATCTTAGACTGCATCATTACTGACACCAGGTGAGATTGCTGTAAAGGGCTAACTTGTAGTGGATTAAAAAGAGCTGGTTTAGCTAGAGATCGTAAGATGAAACAAATTCCCGGCATTCACGTTATTGTCTGCGGCGAATGTGGAATGATTGGCGGTCGTGAACGAAAGCGGGATATTGTGCGGTCGGAGCCGCACCAAATTGAATGCTTAATATGCTCTATAGCAGGAACTTCAATTGCTTCTCGTTTATACTCCACTACAGTAGGTACACATTTATTGCATGTTATATTAGTTTTTGTTATATTAATACCCTATTCACGTAAAATACATCAGTTACATGAATAATGCTTATCATCATCACATATTTAAAGTTAATAAACTTGAAATGTACAGTGTCGATTCTGTTGCCTAGCGATTTAGCGTTCCGGCACGATGGCGCGTAGAAACTAATTAGGAGTATTGGTTTACCATACCCCTAACAGATTAGCCCGCTACCATCTTAGACTGCATCATCACTTACACCAGCTGAGATTGCCGTTACAGGCTAAGTTGTAGTAAATAAAAAAAAATAGACATGTACCGTAGTACATGTCTATTTTTTTTTAATTTACGACTAAATCTCTTCTGATGCTGACAAGACCCATGCCCTGAAGTTCTTATGTTTAAGTATTTTATGTAAAATACCGATTAGAAAATTATACTACAGATAAACAATACATATAACAGCGACAGAGTCAAAATTACTACAATATGCTTCATAAAAATATATTTTTTTTAATACACTTAGTACATTTTATAAAATAGATAATATTATGTAAAGATGTATGACACGATATATATTGTAATAATCTCAGCTGCTATTAATATTAATAATTAAGAACCCTTCTCTTAATAGAAGCTTCTGTATGAGCTAGTTTCCATTGGGATCGTAGGATGAATCAAATTCCCGGCATTCTCGTTACCGTCTGCGATGAATGAAGAATGAATGGCGGTCGCCAACAAGGGGAGGGGTATTGTGCGGTTGACGCGCCATATTGTCCATTGCATGAACTTCAATTGTTTCTCTTTCATATACTCCAATGCAGAAGGGTTATATTTAGCTGTTTGTTCTCTTAGACGCATTCACCGTAGACATTCTAAAGCCGTTTTCTTTGTATGTTTCACTGAAGTTTTTCCTTTTCCCCCATAATTATCATCATCAAGAGTAATTACATTAATAACCAAATCTAGGCTTCGTAGGGTAGCTATTAAAAGAAAACCCCAAAATTATAATACGTTTTGATTTCTCTCTTCCTTACAATAGTTCGTTTGATTGCTTTATGTTTTAAATTTTATTCTTAAATGGAAACTGTGGTTGTGTTATGAAATAAAAATCCAATACAATAAAATACAAAAGTTCCTATATTTATCCTAAAAGTCTTTAACATTTTTTTCATTGTTTTTTTCCACTAAAAGTTACCTAGTAGTGATGATGGTAGCGGGCTAACTTGTTAAGGGTATGCTAGACCTGTACTGCTAATCTTTGGTTTATATGCGCCAACGTGCCGGAACGCTAAATCGCTTGGCGACACGTCATTGTCGGTAGAGTGGTAACTAGCCACGACCGAAGCCTCCGACCAGACCAGACTCGAGCCGGGAAGCGAACCCAGAACCTCCAATACGACAGCGCGCGCACTGTGCCAAGGAGGTCGTCATTACTTTTGATTAAATAACACTGCATCGTATTTGTTAATTGGTAAACTAACCAGACCAGACTAAGGCTGGGAATCGAACACAGAACCTCCCACTTAATAATGCGAAAGCGCACGCGCTGCGCCACGGAGGTTGTCAACATAAGTTGATTAGTGACATAAAGTTAATTCCTACACTGATAAACTTAAAATTAAATTTTATGTTTAAGAAACCCCACAACCTACTTAGCAAGTTTTTGTTATCCGCGCCTCATTATCACTATTCGAGGGCTACCTATTATTAAATTAATTAATACCAAAATATTTTACGTTAACGAATCTAATGATTAAAGATTATGTAATATAATGAGATATCTTTTTCTTTTGGAAACTCAACAAGAAGCAAACAGAACGAAACATTATTGAGTTCTAACTAACTTTTGTGAACGAGTCTCAGAAAGAGTAATCTCCCCGATGTTGCCTTTCATGTTATTTAAGCACCATCACTTAGCTTGCAATAGCACAGCTCTGACTGTTTCCAACTAAGGCAAACGCTGAAATGTCATTTAGATCCATTCGCTTAAATGCCAAAGCGATATTCAGATAACTACAGCTGTCAATGTAGATTCCCGTTCCTATCCAAGTTTGCTACTGTTTCACGTCTGTTTTAGACGTAGAACGTTCTAAACCCCTTAGGGTACCTTTGTTGTAATTTTGCTGTTAGCCTAGATATATAAGAGATATATATATATATATATATATATATATATATATATATATATATATATATATATATACATATATATATATATATATATATATATATATATCTTTTATTTACTTAAAGAACTACATTCAGTTATTTTGAATACAAACTCATCATCATCATGGACCGCACATTGCCGGCTCACTACAGAGCACGGTTGTCCTCTCAATATGAGAAGAGTTTTGCCATAGTCCACCACGCTGGCCATGTGAGGATGTGCTGGCTTCACAAGCCTTTGAGAACATTATGGAGAACTAACAGGCATGTATGTTACCTCACAATGTTTTTCTTCATCTTTGATCCTTCAAAGTTTATCGGTGCGTGCCCTATGAAACTCTGATTAGGCGGCCAACGTCTTAACTACTAGGCTATCACAAATTACAAAATATATATGGGCATGGTTAATATATGGTTCTGAAAATACTACGGAGATGTGGTACGGACGGTTTATTACTATAGCAAAATTAAAAAATCTGTTCGCAATTACGCCAAAGCGAGAACAAAATCCACTAGCAAAAAAGAGTTGCTACCTGACACTGAAGACGACACCCAAAATCTGTAGCAAAACGAAACAACGTCAGCCAGAACGTTGAGAAAGTAATTAGTGAATGTAACGAGACAACAGACGACCTCGTTTACCTCGTTGGAAAATGTTAGTTCAAACTGGGAACTGCAAATACATCCGTGAAATTTCACTTGTGATTAACAAAATCGATTCAACGTGCCTAATTAACATCCTTAGTTTATTACTAGCTTCTGCCCGCAACTTTATCTGTGTGGACTTCGGAATTGGGTCTAAAGCTTCGCTCGTTAACAATTTTTACGGGAACTATTTTAGAGATCAGTATAGAAAATACGTCCGGTATACGATATACGATACGATCGGTATAGAATATCCTTTTCCATAGCATAAGTGACATGCATACCAAACGTCAAAACTGACTTCTAAGCAAACTTCAAAAAATAACTAAAACACAGTAAAAGATATTATACAAAGTTGGGGTCATTATCACTAATACCCTGTATAATAATCGTTTCAGCCCACCTTATTAGCGGCTTGGAGCATCATGGTTATATTCCTTCATACGAGACCTGAGGCCAGTGCTCATCAGAGGGACATTAATGCGCTCAGGATGATGACGATGACGTAATTAAGCAAACGTTTTAATCTGTCGCCGATAATAAGACAAAAAAAAACAAAAAACCATTAAAACAAAAAATTTCATATGGTATAGACGACACAAGGGAATGATTCCTTTTTATTGCCACACGATAAAAACTTCGTAAAAGCCATCGTCATGGAGCCCATTTGAATACCGCTGCGTCAAGTGCTTTCGGACCCATAACCTTGTTCTCCGTTGATGCTTGAATAATAAGAATTTATGGAAGATACCTTTACTATTAGTAGCGATTTAATGACCTTTTTTTAGTGGTGTAAGTGATCTTAGAAACAGCTTATATTTATATACGTATGTAGGTTTTATTATCGGAGCATAATGGTCGTCTTTTTCTTCTTGCCCTTATCCCACCCTATTTGGGGTCAAAACAACATATGTTACATTTTCTATTAGAATTTGAAGACACGTTGTTTTAGTTTAACTATATTTTTTTACGACCGGACTGCCTACATCCGTCCTCTTTATGGTTTGGCTAGGAAACAACCGCTATATTTCAGTTCAGTAGAAAAAGTATATATGCCTTTTTAATCGCAAGGTCCCCGAAGGTCTAATATTATTCCGGACCCTTTTGCAGGAGTTCGTCTTCGTATAAGACTTATTCTAATTCTCCTTACACAGGTGTTATTTTTAACAGAAATAACCACCCTATCCGTTACAGTAATAACAAATAGCTCAACGTGATATCCGACCCTGCTCTGTAACGATAAACGCAAGAATTGATTAAATAAAACAAAGTGTAAAATTGTACTTCTATTAAATAATGTGATAATTTTCAGTATCATTTTAGTTGTTATTAAAGATACTGTGCTAATTCCATTCGTAATGCGTGTAGCGTATGGATAGAATTACTCGCGAAGGTTTAATTTTTTATATGGACGACGTTGTAGATTCTACTACATTTTTATCAAATTTTGTTTCAATAGTCGAAAAGTTTAAACTCTTTTTACTGTAAAAAATAATCAAAACATTCGATTTTAATAAATAACAGTAATATCTAGACATGATGTGCTAAATTTCAATCTGTGATATACACAAAAGGGCAATTTATCTCCGTCAAAATATAAAATTAAGAGTCATTTACCCTTTAATTCTTGTGTTAGACTTTCACAGCTGATACCCTTTGATTTCAGCTAGCGTGCAGCAATCAACCCAGTTATAACCCAGCCAAAAAATGGTCATCAAATGGTTACATGTAAAATTGTTTATAGCTATTGAATGGTGTAAAAAAACTAAAACGCTGTATATAACCGGAGATACCGCTTTTCGGGCCTATAGCTGCGTTCGTTTAAAATTACAGTTACCTCCTTACGGATTACGGACGACCTCCGTGGCGCAGCGCGTGCGCTGTTGCATTATAAGGTTCTGAGTTGATGAGGTCCTGGGTTCGATTCCCGGCGCGAGTATCGTCTGGTGGGAGGCTTCGGCCGTGGCTAGTTACCACCCTACCGACAAAGCCGTGTCACCAAGCGAATTGCGTTCCAGCACGATGTCGTGGAAAAACCAATTAGAAGTGTGGGTTTACCATACCCCCTAATAGGTTAGCCCGCTACCATCCTAGACTGTATTAGGTGTTAACCATAACCATACCCCCTAACTGATTAGCGCCGCTACCATCTTAAACCGTTTCATCACTTACCATCAGGTGATATGTCATCAAGGGCTAATTTGTGGTGTATAAAAAAAAACCTCGACGTAATTAATAAAAGGGGCATGTAGTTATTAGAGTGTATGTATATATAGCTTTTTCTAGCTTTTCTTGTTTTTTGCAACTTCCGTGTAATTTTTAATACATCAGCTTCAACGAAATGGTTACCTGGAAGAGATCACTATTAGTGATAAGGTCGCCAGTTGCTAATCGTTTTTGTTTTTATCTATGTTATGTCCTATAAATTGCAATAAAGTTATATAAAAAAAAAGGGAATAATTTTGTTACCAGAATCAAACAATATTAAAACAATACTGCTTGAGCGATGACAGCAAGATGCCAGTGCGATGACAGCCAACCGTTATCATCAAAGCGGTTTCTCTTAAGCGCAGATAAATGTCAACACGTCAGCCGGAGTTTTATGGAGCCATGATTTGGGCTCGTAAATAATTTATTTGTACCTACTCGCTCTTTCTACGGAGGTCGTAAGATTTTATAACGTCATCGGATTCGGGTGAGACGAGCGTGCGTAATCACAATATAATGTGAACATTTTGTCGGTATCACTTAATCGCGATTTTTTTTATGCCACTACGAGTTACCTCTTCTTCTTCTTGCCCTTATCCCACATTATGTGGGGTCGGCATAACACGTCTTCTTCTTCCACTCACTTCTATCAGCCATCACCTCACTACCCACACCTTTTACCCGCATATCCTCTTTTACACAATCCATCCATCTCTTCTTTGGTCTTCCTCTACTCTTTTGCCCTTCCACGTTCATATATAACATTCTTTTGGTGATCACTTTCTTTCCTCCGCATTATATGACCATACAATGCTAGCCTATTACTCCTCATCTTTTCTGTCACTGGCGCTACTTTTAGACTTCCCCTTATATATTCATTTCTTATCTTATCCATTCTTGGCACACCACACATCCATTTCAACATTCGCATTTCTGTCGCATGAACTCTTCTTTTATCCGTTATTTTACGAGTTACCCCTTGACTACAATCAAACCATGTGTAAAACAGCCTAAGATGGCAGTGGCTTACCGATTAAGTGTTGTTATATTAAAGCCATACCCCTGATCGGTTTTTACGCCACATCCTACTAGAATTCTATATCATTTGGCAGCCTTGTCGGGTAGCGGTGGTAACTTATAACAGAAAAAAAAAACAGAAAATTGAGAACTCCTAAAGATGAACTCCTACAGGAAAATGATGAACTCCTAAATTGTTCTCATTGGTGAGTAAACTTTGAACCTCCGACAATATATAAGAATCTTTTTTATTATTCTATATCTTAGCTGTTGACTGCAATATCACCTATTAACCAACATTCTCTTACCACGAATGTTGCGTAATACCGATATGTATTGGAGCATTGGATGATTTATTTTCTCCGGTCTCTGATAGGAATAGTTTTAGTTGCGATAATAATAAAAACTGCATCTCGTAAAATTCAAGCGTCCAAGACCTTTAGTGGCTGAATATATTATCAGCAAAAACACAAAGCTATGGCAAATGCAAATGTGAGCGATGAGCGAGTGAATATATTTGCTTAATATACTGATGCAATGCTTAAAGACGAAACTACGTCATTTTTATTTCTGGTTAGTATATGAAAATAATTCTTAATTAAATCATATTGATGGATATAGAGACTGCCAGAATAGTATATTTTAGCTACTTTCACAGCATTATGTCATATAGTATTTTATTATGGGGTAATGCTGCTGATATTGACACTATTCGTTTCATACATTGTCATATATATATGGCATAATATATATGACAATGTAATGTATGTCCATAAAAATATCGATAAATTGAAGAAGCATTGGACATTAAAAGTAAAAGTAAACTTTTAGTACCGTCTGAACAAAATTAGTAACGTAAAGTTCAATGTTTTTATAAAACGAAAGTTAATAGAAAAATCCTAATACGACATTAATAGGTACTATAATTTATTATTGCTTATGTGAAATGGTGATAACAAAAAAACAGGCTAAGTTTGTCGTCTTCGCTTAGAGCTTCTCTTAGATCTGGGCGCGATTCGAACCTCTTGTGTTTAACTCAAATAATTATATTAAAAAATTGTATATAAAAGGTCGGTACATATATATCATATAAGGTGCTCATAAAAGTTAGTTCTCCATGAAGAGATATCAGGAATACGTTTTGCTACGAACGGTTTATTGTTAGGTCTTCGAATATTTTCATAACACACGCAGATCATTATTAGATAGATTTGATAAAACAAGATTTAGGTACATATCAATTAATATGCAGGCTACAGCGTGCTTGATATAATATGTGTCGTGCCAAGATCTCATATTAATGCAAAATTACATTTTTCCGTTGTGCCGTGACTAAAGATTATTTATATGAACTTCATGACGCAGTATTTTATGGCCTTTTCATTAATCATAGCATCGTATCACGTTTAGTATTCTTAGCGTGGAATTTATTTGCTCGCAATAGCACTTCTATTGCAGAGTATCGTAATACTAAAATGTCAAGGTCAAATGGCCCTAATGCTCCTTATTTTAAAGTCTTGTATTTAGTGCAACCGATTCTTAAAACGAAGTTATAAAACGCTAAGAGTTAACTGGGAGAAATCGTAACGAAACTCTTTATGCCACCCGTTTGGTTCAGTCCGGCGAGATTTGGATATTATCGTCAAGCGCTGGCTGCCATACTTGCTTATATTATGAGTTATTTAAACAGAGCAAGTTCAGTGCCAAGTAACTGTGACTGGGATTAGTTTGTATGTATGAGGCATGTAAATAAAGAATCAGGGTCGTTATATAGATTAAATTATTATAATTAAGAGAAAAAAAATGACAATCATATTCAACTGTAGTTTGCAAAACCTTCCCTCATCTTTAGAAATTTGGATTTCTTTGGTTTTGGAACATAACGAATTGAAAAAGACTTACGCTTTGTCGACCACCGTGATGCGCTTGTATTTTTTTTCATTTAAAAATATGAGGTCCTGGATTCGATTCTCGACTCTAGTCTTGTCTGGTGGGATGCTTCTGCCGTGGCTCGTTACTACGGTACCGATAAAGAAGTGTCGCCAAGCTATTTGGCATTCCAGAACTATTTCGCATTGAACCCAATTACGGGTATGAATTTACCGTACCCCGCTATAAATTGTATGAAATATTTCTTTAATATGATAACTCTTAATATAATTTTAAGTGACATATTGTGAGATGGTGAAAAAATAAATTAAAAAGATACCCGGCTTAGTTTGTTATGGGTTTTTTTTTAGAACAGGGTGCGTTTGGAACCCTCATAGCCTTAGTTTTAAGTTTACGAATGTAGTTATCACCATCGAATTACTACTATGTGAATTATTGACGCGTCAAAAGTGCCTTTTAATGGACTATTTGAATAAAATAAAAATTATAGGTTAGTCCGCTTCCATCTTAGACTGCATCTTCACTTACAACCATGGGTTATTGCAGTCGAGAGCTAACTTATAGTGTAATAAAGAAAAAAGTATAATAAAACACGTTCATTAATCTCCCCACAGCAAAATAATTATGACCCTAGTCCAACCAAGCTGGTTGGTAGACTTGACACACACTTGGGAACATTATGAAGAACCCTCAAGCATGCAGGTTTCCACACGACGTTTTCCTTTGCCGGTAAAGCAAATTTTATTTGACTTAATTCTGTTTAAATTTAATAAAAAACGCACATAACTCCGAACGGTCAAGGTCGCATTTCAGATCCGACTTAGTCGCCTTATTAAGGAAGGCCTATATCTAAACTGGGCTCTTAACTTTACATTAACCACTCGGTATAAAATACGGATGCTAACCTTACCGTAGATTTTATAAAGGACTGATAACTATTGATTGCTACAAACAAAAACAGTAAATGGTAAACCGCTTGCAGAGCATGAAACACGTTTACTTTCATAACAATATGAAACAAAGGAATGAAATTCACGTTGGGTAAGTATAAAGTGGGCGTTATATTAAAATTCATACAGCCTTTGTATCCAGCCAAAACATTGTTGGCAGAGATTCAATGTATGGAAGCTAACTGTAAAATGAAACAAGTGGAATTACCTACCTAACCGGGTATCGACCGCGTTAAAGTTAGCAAATTTAATAGCTCTTTTGAATGAAAAGATAAGGCAAGCGTAAAACAGATTGTATATAGGTAACTCTACGAGTATAACAAAGTATGGAGCGATATATTATGTGATGAATAGTTTTAATATACTATTATGTATCAAGAAACGACAATAATAAATGTGGGTATTGATGTACACAAATTATTTAATACTATACTCTAATAATAAACAGAAATACAGTAAAATTTTAAAGCTTATTGTAAATAGATCTAAATTGTCTGACTTTAATAATAACCTAAGCATAACAACGAAGTAAAAATATAATAGAAGTTTGAAAGTAATAAAATCAACAAAATGCTTTTCAGGTTTATCCACAACTGAGGTAAACGAGCGGGAAAACTATTTCATATTTTATTTTTGAAAACTTTATTTAAGCCATGTTTTGAAAGATTCAACTTTACTGTATTATCGTTTTTAAATAATAAGTAAATAAAGGTTAATGAAAATGATAAAGTTCCACTAACATAATATTTCATTGTGATTTCGGTAAAACAATTTTTCCTGCAATCTTTTTCTTGCGTGTAAACATTTACACACAAGCAAATCAAAAAGGCAAAAACGGACGATAGCAAATATTGCCATCTCCAAACAATGGAGGCGGAACTCGACGCAAAGCTTTTAACTTTAGGCTTACGAGAAAAGAAAACAACAGGACTTGGCCGGAATCCCGCGGGCTTATATTCCGGGATGAAGTCCCAAATTCCACTTATTTATCTTTGCCTTATCCTGTCTTTGGAAAGGTTGTTATTTAATTTTCCGGGTAAATTTTCGTTGACATGCCTGTTTTAATTTGCTCAGTCAATAGAGGTTAGAAGCCAGATTTAAACAAGATTTGAGTTAATGTTTTAGGTAATCAGTGGGACAACGTCACAATTCTCAGAAGTGGGAGTATTTTCGATGACATGCTTGATTTTATTTGCTCATTTAATTAGGCTTTAATTTTATTTTCAACAAAGCAGAAATATAGTTTGTCCGGTAATCTGTTAATTAAAATAACAGCCACAAATACTAGCTTGTAAATGGTACCGACTTTATTGTACACAAATCTCTAAATTAAATTGGCAGCTCTAAAATTAGTGTTTGTATTTTAAATGGAACCTAAATTGTTCTCTAGTTAAAACTAAAATCACGAGGCAATCAAAAAGCAGTGGCAACAGTATTGTCGCTTCCAATAATTACAACAATGTCGGACTGTGTACAAAAAATACTAAACCAAACCTTTTTCTCTGTTACCTTATCACGAACCTATAACTTACACAGGTTTTCACTGGTAATGGCATTGTATATCTAAAATCACCGATAAAGAGGGTGTCAAATATGATCAAAGCGGCATTGATAGTGTCGCACGAAAATGGCAAGTTTATTGGCAAAATGCCGAGAGAATTACATTGTATAATGTTACAACTTCCAAAGACTTTACACTGTTTTCAATACTACTATATCTTACTATTACTGTAAACTGTTACTGTATACTTGTTATATTATGAAAGTTGTTACCAAAAAAAAAGAGTTAAAATAACAAAAAAAAAACAATAATTGATAGGATTGCTATATTACATGAACATAAAATCGGTCATTAAAAATATATATTTTTTATAATTTAAAGTCCAAATGTTGGTATTAGTTTCGACTTCTTAATGTGAAGATTTTTTTGTTTTATATTAAATATAAGTATCACAAAGTTTTATCATTTTAAGTTCGAATATAACGCGTAACTGGCAAAATGAAAAGCGGAGCTACGGAGGCGGCGTAGCACCTTGTAGAAGACTCGTAGAAGGCTTCGACGCTGCGGAAAAAAGTACTAGGGCCGCATAAGCGTTGGGAAAGTAAGCTCGCCAACCATGGAAATTTATAATTCTGGAAAAACCTGCAAGGGGCGAGGGGTGGTGACGGATAAAGGAAAATCTAACAAGCTTATGGGATAACAGATATCTGGAAATCCCGATTAGAGCGGAAAATGTCTACTTTATACCAGGAGTTCATAGGTGTGAAAGAACTGTTGGCATTAGAATAAGATAGAAAGTGCTTAGGGGGTGTGGCATGATAATTTTCACGCAAGCGCACTAGACTGTACTGTATGGGAGGGCTACGAAGTTCAGCGAAAGAAACACAGAGCGACATATTTTTTTCTCAAAATAAATGTTACCAAAAGGGAAATTTTTAATAATTGACAACACGATATAGGTTTTTATTAACTATATAGTTACATAGAAGATATAATTAAAGCCTAGAAACATGATTTTCTGCAGCTCTGCTCTTTTTCAATATAAAGTAAATACTTTTATTAAAATGATAGCGATGTAATATTCCTCATGGTATGTAACAAAGCGAATACTAAATTCATTGAAAAAACAGCTCCCTTGTCACATAATTTAATAATTGTGACTTATTAAATTAAGTTTAGCAAAACACCTAAGCACGCCATCTATCTTTAATACGGTGAACTACGACGTAATCCATGAACCATAACACTTTTTCAAGGTTTCTTTTTTAACATGATATTATAAGATAATTAGATCAGGCACTCATACATATTATTAGTTTTAGCAATATAATAATAATTTTAAAGTTAATTTAAGTTTAATTTTAAAAGTAGGTTTAGTACCTAATTTATGGTTCTCTTCGAAGTGCATCACAATCAAAACCAACCCGTGGTCGCTGTTTTGCTAGCAAGTTTCTTGAACATTCAACAGATGTCACTACTAGTATATGAAACCAACTTTGTCAACTTTAAATTTTGTAAACCTTTTTTAAACTAACATCAAAACTTACCGATACAAAGACCAAATGATAACTTTATTGAGTGTAATGATTTACCTGGAAGAAAAAAAAAGATAATTATCAATAAGACATTAATGTTATCTTACAAGATATATTATCTTGTAAGATATATTTTTGTCGATCTTATGTATACTTATTATAATTACAACAGAAGTCAATATCAAATAATTTTTTATAAAATTATAACGCAATCCTTATAAGCTTATTTTCTTTTGTTCAATTTCCCGCTTATTCATCCGGGTCTCGTTCGATATTCTAATGTGCTTTTTACACCGGATTTTTCTATAAGGCCTCGTAATTTTTTGCCTTTTTTATGATACTCACTACACGGATTTTGGTTCCTGTCATTTTGAATTTCTAGCCTAGTAGACTTCTTGAAAGACCACGGACCATGCGTAATTTTGAATATTAAAATTTTCAACATAGTTCTATTTAAAAAAAATATTGAAAGGCGTCTTGTTACTAGTAATTAAGATAATAATATTGTAATTACTAATTACTAATTACTAATAATAATTAAAACTTATTTTAAATAATTTAATAGATTATAATCTTTGAGTTCTTTTTTAGGGTTCCATTCCCATGGGGTGCCAATCTGTCACGTTCCTATCATAGTAGAACATATTACGTTAATAAAAAAAAAAGTTAGGTACTAAGTAGTTTATATTGTTTTTCTGACTAGGTTGCCCTTAAATACTAGTATATGACTATGTATTAATACAATAAAAACAATTAATTACAATGTAAGACAGATTGTAAAGCAAAGACCCATCACTTTGCTTTAATGCGGATTGGTGAGTGTTAGGTATTACTACTTCAAAGAGCGTTGAAGATGCACCCGGGATTATATTATTTTCGTCCAAAATCCCTCAGTCCCTTAATACTAAAATATTCGAACAGTGTGTGTTGCCAGTGATAACTTACGCTTACTATGGGTCTCATAAAAAGGCTTAGAGTCATTCAACGGGCAATGAAGAAAGTAATGCTTGCAGTATTTCTATGTAATCAAATCAGAAATGAGGTGATCTGTAGAAGAACCAGAGTTACCAACATAGCATAGCGAGTTGTGAAGCTGAAGTGGCAATAGGCGGGGCACATAGCTCGGAGAACCGATAGACGTTGGGCTTGACGGCTATCTCACCTGATAGTAAGTGACAATGCAATCTAAGATGGTAGCGGGCTAACCTGTTAGGGGTATGGTAAACCCACACTCCTAATTGGGTTCTACGCGACATCGTGCCGAAACACTAAAAAGCTTCGCGGGACGTCTTTGTCGGTAGGGTGGTAACTAGCCACGGCCGCAGCCTCCCACCAGACCAGACACGTGCTGGGAATCGAACCCAGAACCTCCAACTCATTACTTTTAGTCAAATAACACTGCATAGTATTTGCTAATTGGTAAACTAACTCTTGCTTTGTCATGGTAATTTCATTTAATATTTCATCGGATAGTACGCGGTTACGCAATTAACGCGCAAAAATAAAATGGAAGCCGCAATTCCTGGTCGCCATTTATCACAATTTGTTACAATTCTGATAACGCCAACTTTACTACCAGGTTGAGAAAGTTTCCCTTTAACATTATATTATGACAATTAAAACTTCTCCCTACCATTTTTTGTTGAAGTACTTTTTAGCTCGTCCCATCAGTCCATTGATACGACTCTTCTAAATATACTTTTGAGTTCTGATTTCTCAATTGTTTTAAATAATCTGCCGGAGGAAATCATTCGAAAAGACTATATATATAACACTTAGTTCCAAAACTTCCACATAATTTCAAAAGTCTTCGTCTGTTACTTTTTCATGCTAAGATTTAAATAAAATTACTAATATATTTGCTTTTTTAGTGTAGATTCATCATCATCATGATCAACCCATTACCGGCTCACTACAGAGCACGGGTCTCCTCTCGATATGAGAAGGGTTTGGCCATAGTTCACCACGCTGGCCATGTGCGGGTTGGCAGACTTTACAAGCCTTTGAGAACATTATGGAGAACTCTCAGACGTGCAGGTTTTCTCACGATGTTTTCCTTCACCATTGAAGCAAGTGATATTAAAACGCACATAACTCCAAAAGTTTAGAGGTGCGTGCCTGGGTTCGAACCGCCGACCTCTGTTTAGGAGGCTGACGCCCTAACCACTAGCCTATCACCGCTTCGAAGTGAAGATTGAATACGTTGAAATACATAAATGAATTACCGCGGCATTGCTTGGTTTAAGAAGTAGTACCGACAAAGACGTGTCGCCAAGCGATTTAGCATGCGGGCACGATGTCGCTTAGAAACCAATTAGGGGCGTGGGTTTAACATACTTCTAACAGGTTAGCCCGCTACCATTTTAGACAGCATCATCACTTACCACCAGGTGAGATTACCGTCAAGGGCTAACTTGTATTGTATATAAAAAAAGCATAAAATACCTTAATAAAATAATTAACTGGCAGTAAAAATCAGTTTTAACACTTAAAATTAAAATGTATATCGTCGAATATACCCATACATACATTCTGCCGTTAATGTACCTTTTGGTATGGTTATGGTTAAAGTCGCCTCTCTGGCAACGGCCTTTGTTAGAAATTGAGTGTTATAATTCAGCTAATTTATTATATATATTTTTTACTATGAGAAATGGTAAATCATTTATTCATTATAACCAACAATCATTATTGTACGTACTTGAAGATCGCCAATAAATTGAAGTACCCAATAATAAACCGTTGAGAAATAACCGAGTACCGTACACCGCGATCGCTTCGCTTCAACGCAAATATTGGCAATAATTAATTTTTTATCATATTATAAATACTTGTCTTATTTGTGCTCATTCATCAGAATTTTGTCAATGGTTGAATACAAAGTAATTGGGTCAGTAGGGTATCAATTAAAAGGGTTACGATGGACATTGTTTGTTCATACTTCAGTACTAATATTATAAATGCCAAAATGTCTATGTTGTGTTATCGCCACGATTCTAAGAAGCTATATATAAACATTTTGATGTATTTATGAATTATGAAATATACATTATACTCAACCATTGAATCCTGGAAAAGGTCACAGGATACTTTTTATCCCAGTAAAACAAATGGAGACCGTTCCTGAGGCATTTTAGAAAAAAAAAGACGGGTTGCACTCCGGGAGTGCCGGCAGAAGTGAAAACTTGATTATTAACGTTGAGCATGTTTGATATTTTGGAATGGTTAGGGAATAATTTTGCACCAATTGCTTTATCAGTATAAAAGTACTATCATTTATGTGGTAGAATACAATATTCATTTATTGCGCTATCGTACACAAACATGACAATTAATATTACATTAAAAATTTAACACTTTAAAACTATTACAATTATTTTACATTAAAAAGTTTATCTCTCCGAAAAATCAACTTTCATCCATAATTTCAACGACTTTTTCACCATCATCATTACCAGAACTTTCCATGGATGCGCGTGGCACGCTGTAACATACACGAACATTCGCGCAAGCGCCCTGCGCTGCCTAAACGAAACAGTAGGCCCAGGCATACATTTTCGCCGCGCCGTAGAGAAGGGATAGCTGTCTACTCTCCATCCGTCTTACGCTTTTTCGATCAGGTCACGTGTCCTGACGCGAGTTAAAGATTTTATACCCATTACAGAAAAAGTGCTCAACGCCGCTAAAGAAGTTTTCACTTCAAAAATCGAAGGGGCTTCATGAACTCAACGGGATAAAACTCCCTGTTTTCTAAAGCGTATATTTCTTCCCCTTTAATGTCTCTTGATCCCTATAAAGCCTATTAATCATAGATGATTACCAAATTGAGTTGCCAAAGGGACGATTTGTTAGTCAAGATTAATTGAATTAATCTCAAAGTTATAATTAGGGTTTGTCTATCGCTTAACAAATCTGTGTGTCATATCATAGGAGGGTAGTCTTGTAAAAACCGTCAAAGAAAGCGGACGTCTGCAGTTTAACGGAGCTTATTTATTGTCCTTATTCTTATCAACCTATTACTGACTCGCTGAAGATTCTTCGTAGTCGCCCCCGAAAGGGAGGCCGAAATCTTAACCACCAGGCTATATCCACAATTATAGTCTACAATTACGACGACTGATTGTTAGCGTACTCCAATGAAATTAAGCAGCAGTTGTGGGTTTTAAATTGTAAGATACAATCTCGAGACAAGGGCATAACACATCAAGGACCTTTTCATTGATCAACCCATTACTAGCTTACTACAGAGCACGGGTCTCCTCTCAATATGAGAAGGGTTTGGCCATAGTCCACCACGCTGGCCATGTGCGGACTGGCAGACTTCACACGCCTTTGAGAACATTATGGAGAACTCTTAGGCGTGCAGGTTTCCTAACGATGTTTTCCTTCACCGTTGAAACAAGAGATATTTTAATTTTTAAAAAACGCACATAACTCCGAAAAGTTAGAGGTGCGTGCCCGGATTCGAACCGCCGACCTCTGATTAGGAGGCTGACGCCCTAACCACTAAGCTATCACCGCTTTAAGGACCTTTGATCGTCCTTAATTCAGGAAACCGCCGCATCAGGCACGTAGATAATTATCGACACTTCTGGCTTGTACTCGTAAAAATTTTACAGTCTAAAGCTAAATAATTTTAATTACTTTCACACATTAGTTATTTACAAAGTCACTGCAATCAAGACAACTTGTTCAAGAGAGATCACCGAACGCATAGCCGGAAAGAAAAAGTCCTGTTCTTTTTTGTTTTCATACTACCCGCGTTGCAAGCGATAATGAAAAATAAACTCTCAACCAGTGTTGATTCTATTAGATATTTCTTACCCAATTATTGCTATGCTAACATGTTCTAGTCTACAAAACTCTGTTGGGGGTTTTTAAACTTAGATAAATTCGCCAGTTGAATTGAAACCTTTGGCGGGTACCTATAGCGTGGCGGCACGACATGTTGACAACCAACTTAATATATTAATAATAGTATTTTAGTCAAGTTTTATACTCTTTTGTACGTATACAGATTAATAATATTTTAACCCTTACAAACAACGCGTAAAATATAAGTCTTAATTATTAAAAACATAAATTATTAAATATATAGCTTCTTAGAATAGCGGCGATAACACGTTGTTGACTCTGTTGTTGCGCAGGCGCAGCGTGTCGCGAGTCTGGTCTGGTGGGAAGCTTCGGCAGTGGCTAGTTACCACTCGACGATGTGTCGCCAAGAGATTTAGCGTTCCGGCACGATGTCGTTTTATCAGTAACAAAGCAAAGCAAAGTCCTATAATCACTAAGCCTTACCTGAAGCTGTGATAGCCTAGCGGTTAGGACGTCAGCCTCGTAATCAGAGATTGGGGGTTCGAACCCGGGTACGCAACTATAACTTTTCGAGTTAAGTGCGTTTTTAAGCAACTAAAATATTACTTGCTTCAACGGTGAAGTAAAACATCGTGAGGAGGAGGAACCTGTACGTCTGAGAGTTCTCCATAATGTTGAGAACATTATGGAGAACTCTCAGACGTGTGAAGGCGTGTGAAGTCTGCCAATCCGCACATGACCGAACCCCTCTCATATTGAGAGGAGACCCGTGGTCTGTAGTGAGCCGAGAATGGGTTGATCACGATGAAACCTTACCTTAGTACGTAATGCTCAAAAAAGCTTGATAATAAAAAATTTACTTTATTTCACAGCCACGATCCGGTGGAAAGTAATATAGGCACTCAAACTGGAATTTCTTTTACTATGGGGCTGACGATCTCATTCTGAATGACAATGAGGCGAATAACTGAATTTTATCATCCGTGGCGCGACTGCAGACGTCTTATTTAAAGCTATTTCACTTCGACGCTATTAGGTGTGATGGAAATTAATATCTTTAAGTAATACAGACAGAACATTATGCTTTTTTTATACACCACAAGTTAGCCCTTGACGGCATCTGACCTGATGGTAAGTGATGATGCGGTCTAAGATGGTAGCGGGCTAACCCGTTAGTAGTATGGTAAGCCCATAATCCTAATTGGTTTCTACACGACATCGTGCCGGAACGCTAAATCGCTTGGCTACACGTCTTTGTCGGTAGGGTGGTAACTAGCCACGGCCGAGGCCTCCCCCCAGATCAGACTCGAGCCGGGACCTCAAACTTTATAATGCAACAGCTCGGTCAAATCGGTCGGTTATAATGCAACAATGTCAAATGCTCGGGTAGAGTCTAATGGTACTGGTGGTCTAAAAAAATTAAGCTTTAAACAATGACAAACCGCTATTACAAACAACCACAGAAAACCCGTAGTTTTACGAGACTTAAAAAATTAAAAACACCATGAAAAAATATAAAAATAATTCCATAACAGCGATATTATAAAGCATCGCATCGCATGTTGCTTTAAAGAGATTTTCACATTATAAAAACATTTCCCCTTCTGTTACCTTCTTAATTTATTATTTATTATTTACAACAGCTGCAACAGAAATACACATTCCGAGAAAATTTCAGCTCGCTAACTCACTTCTTACGGTTAATGAGATACACCTACAGATTTTTATTTAATTTCTGTCTCTCTGTTGAATGACTGGTACTTCGACTGGTCTTGAACTATTTTAACCCCATCAAATGATCGGGAGACTTTTTTTATTCAAAATAAAATCTTAAAGAGTCTAAGATTTTTAGGATTATTTTGATAACAGTTTTTATATGTTTCGTATCTTCCACACGTCGTGATCATCTATTAGATAGTGAAGTCATATTTTATATTAAAATATTTATAGAAAAATACTTTATTATTTTATTTTTGTTATTCTGTTAGTTTCTTGTATTAATATTAGACTCTTTAAATTAAAATTTTTCTCTTAATTTTTAGGATTTCAATATTCATATTTATTATTTATTTATATTATTTATTGTACGACTTTGTTTGTCTAAATATGCACGATGTTAGGTACTACCTTTAATTGGGATTAAACATGTACTTCGAACTTGAGGCATATTTTTGTAACATATCGTATACTACTCGTACTCGTACTCGTATAATATTTGTAATATAATATTCTGTTGGCAGTTCATAGTAAATAAATAAATAAATACAGTTACGTGAAATGACAATCATTTGTTTTTAATTTGTATAGATTATATTTAAATACAGGTATAGTATAGCTATCGCCAATTATTTCTTAAGTAAGCGTCCACGTCGCTCGGCCATCGGAATATTGTGCTAAACTGGCAAAACATTAATTGGGGCATGCATAATAAATTGACGAGTTTGAAAACGGGTAATCCTTTCACATCGAAGATGTTAAACTACGGGATAGAACGGCGTTTTAATATGAATTACGCTACATCGCTGGTTTCGTAGCTATTAATGAAAAGGGCCTGGGTTTGATTCCAGGACCGACACAAAACGTGTCTGATATACAGTTTATATAGTTTTCTTGGAAATATTATGATCATTCAAAGTCAAAGCTTGAAACCCTGCATCTGTGGCATCGTGGATTTTCTAATAACCCCTGTAGGACATAAAATGATGAGAATGAAGATCATCATTATAACATGATGGCAAATATCAATTTCTTTAAATCAAATGTTGTACTTATTTAGAGTTTATATTTGCAGATTGTTTACTTCGTAGCTTTTTTATGGATTATGTTTTAATTATAAACAATTTCAGCGAATATTTTAGGGTTGCTTGACTTAGTTTTTATCATACCTAAATTAATGTGTGGAGTTGTGGCTATAACTAAGAAATAAATAGGACATTTTGACGGATGTTGCATATGAAATCAGATAAATATATTCTTATGAAATGAGCCCGTTTAGATCACCCAGATTATTTATCAGTTTGTAATTATTAAACGTTAGCCTAAAATAAGATATTTCGTCAAGTTTATTGCTTTGTTAAATTTAAATTCTAAAATTAAAAAATATTCAACCATATACATTGAAGCAAACTTCTAATATTGTTGTATCATATCATATCTCTCACAAGTATACGATTAAATATCTACGTTTCTCGCCTACACTACGCTGCTCGGATTAAATAGGTCCGGTAAATTAAAGAATACAATAAAAAAACATTTACAATATTTTTAACTTAACTTGCAAGCATAAACCTAGTGTGCAATAACCGTAATAAAAAAAAAAAAAACTAAAGAATTGAATTAGATAATTGTTTTCAAAATAATTAAGAAATGAATTGAATTGAATATAATAACATCGTGAGGAATCCCGCATGACAGAGTTCTCCATTATCATTATCTCGCATGGTCAGTAATTAATTATAATTAGCTATTAAGTTTCAATTCACACCGATATTTATCGTTTTCTTAATATCGTAAAAGTTTTTTTCTATAAGCTTACATTTTATAATTATACATTTAAGTTATTGAGAGATATCTCCAAGATTTCACGAAGTAATTTTTTATGAAATAAATTTAAATAATCCTTAATATCGTAACAGGATTTATCTATAAGCTTACTTTTCATACAAACTCTTTGGTAGAAAGTAATAGCTATATACTAACTAAATGACGTCTTTGTCTAAACGAACGTCCTGTTAACAAATGGGGTCCTTTGTTATTGCAAATCTGAAAAGCCGCGCCATATCTTACAAGAGCTGACCGTTTCACAACTTTGTACTTACTCTTCTCTGGAGACAGTTCATCATTCGGAGTTTAGAAACGACATAGATTTATTACAAGTGAGAATTTATTTCTTCCTTTATATAGCTGAAAGCTAAAACTCCTTATTATTCGATTTAACTGGAAGTAAATTACTTACATAGAATTCAAACATTGGTATACGATTACTAAACAAAAACATATCAATATAGGTAAGTACTCCTCCCTACCTCTAACTTTTCGGAGTTATGTGCGTTTTTAAGCAATTAAAATATCACTTGCTGTAACGGTGAAGGAAAACATAGTGAGGAAACCTGCACGCCTGAGAGTTCTCCATAATGTTCTAGAAGGCGTGTGAAGTCTGCCAATACGCTACCAGCGTGGTGGACTATGGCCAAACCCTTCTCATATTGAAAGGAGACCCGTGTTTGTAGTGAGCCGGCAATGGGTTGATCATGATGATGATAGGTAAGTACGTGTGATTGGAAAACTTTATTCCTTGTACCACAAAATTTACCACAATTGTATAGATAAATTCATTTGGGGCAATTTATTTAAACCTTAAACACTTAACCAAAATTACCGTACAGTGATAGAAAATTCGAAACACCAGTCAGTTCCCAACATACATTTTCGTTTTCAACTCAATTAATATTCCCCCACTCATTTGAGTCACTTAACTTCACTCACTGAGCTTTATGTACAGTTGTATAGCTCATAACGGATAACGCTGCTCTCGAGATTAAACGCCACTCAACTGTCTAGTTGCTTCAGATTTATAAAATACTCGAGTAATTGAAACCTCGCCCCTTATGGCCCATTAGAGCTCGCGTTTGCATTAAAAAAAGCGTGTGTCAGCTCCGACGTACGAATGGAGTATACTTCTTCAGATCTACCGTCTTAATAGGCACAAAAAAGGATTTCTAACCTAAGAATTTAAAGAAATTAAAGAAAGATTAATACCTTTTCAAATGGTAAATAAACGAAACAATCAATGACATCTAATGACCAATGAAACCTAAATAATGTATATATTTATATATAACGCTGCTCTCGAGATTAAACGGAACTCAACTGTCTAGTTGCTTCAGATTTATAAAATACTCGAGTAATTGAAACCTCGCCCCTTATGGCCCATTAGAGCTCGCGATTGCATTAAAAAAAGCGTGTGTGTCAACTCCGACATACGAATGGAGTATACTTCTTCAGATCGTCTTCATAGGCACAAAAAAGGCTTTCTAATCTAAAAATTTAAAGAAATGAAAGAAAGATTAATACCTTATCAAATGGTTAATAAACGAAACAATCAATGAAAATACCTAAATAATGTATACATTTTTATTCCATTTATTATGATTATTCGGTAAAGTATTATACATTAAACATTTTACAAAAATAGATTTGCGTGTCATACATGTAAATGAGAATAGAATAGAAAGGAAAACATTTTTTTAATACACTACAAGTTAGCCCTTAACGGCTATCTCACCTGGTGATAAGTGGTGATACAGTCTTGGATGGTAGCGGGCTAGCCTGTTAGGGGTATGGTTAACCCACACTCCTAGTTGGTTTCTTTGCGACATAGTGCCGGAACCTAAATTGCTTGGTGGCTTCTTCATCGTTTTATCTTTGTCGGTAGGGTGGTAACTAGCCACGGCCGAAGCCTCCCACCAGACCAGACTCGAGCCAGGAATCGAACCCAGGACCTCCAACTTTATAATGCGACAGCGCACGCACTGCGCCATGGAGGTTTATTTATCAGAACGACACAAAATATACAACACATCATCATCATCATCATGAACAACCCATTACCGGCTCACTACAGAGCACGGGTCTCCTCTCAATATGAGAAGGGTTTGGCCATAGTCCACCACGCTGGCTATTTTGGAGAAAATTTCATTATGGAGAACTCTCAGGCGTGCAGGTTTCCTCACGATGTTTTCCTTCACCGTTGAAGCAAGTGATATTTAAATTTTTTAAAACGCACATAACTCCGAAAAGTTGGAGGTGCGTGCCCGGATTCGAACCACCGGCCTCTGATTAGGAGGCTGACGCCCTAACCACTAGGCTATCACCGCTTTTAGCCATACAACAACACATAAGAGATTGAAACTTTGAAAGTAAGGTAACCTAACACTCACGGCTGAAAAGTGATAGGTAAGCAGAATAGTTTGCACCCAAAACGTAACGAGGCCATTAATTCAGTAGATTTTACTGCTCATTTTTTTCCATACCGGGACCCTTATATTAAAATCGATTTTTAAGGAGTAAACTCCAAAAAGTAGGTATTAAGGTATATTAAGATATAAACCTTTTGGATAGATCAGAGCAAACCGTAAATAAATTGGGTGCTATTTTTAGTTGAACCTTTAGGATCAGACCAAACTCGATTACTTTCTGTATCTAAACACTGCAACACTATGTAATGAATAATCAATGCAATGCAGCATAGAAACAATAAACCATGGCAAGTACTTATTTTTTTAATTGAATGCGTGTAAACGAATGTTGACCGATGAACCTTATTGGTGCGTTAGACAAACCAATAAACACACCTTCGCATTATTAAAAAAATTGGTTACTATAAAAATGGATACTATATTAGAGATAAACCAATAAACATACCTTCGCAATATTAAAATAAACCTTATTATAATTTAAAGTTGATATCGTAAATTAAATTTTGTTGACAAATTATTGGAATGCATACATTAAAATTTATCAAACAATCTCTAATTTTAGAAAATAAATCTTATTAATATGGTTTTCTTAACAATCAATATATCAATCAATTATAATCTTTATTCAAATAATACTTTAACAGAGACTTTTGACGCTTCAATAATTAATTTAGAAAGTAGTGAGTTGATGGTGATAACTACATTCGTAAACTTGAAACTAAAGCTATGAGGGTTCAAACGCGGCCTGCTCTAAGAAGAAGCTCACAACAAAGTTAGCCGGATAAATTTTCTTTTTGTTATCACCGATTTATATCAAGATCTTATTGGAGATTTTAAGAGAGAGTAACAATCAGTCAATTATGTTTTTTATATTTATATTGTACAGAATGTAAGTTAGTTATAATTTACGTATATATAAAACCAGTAGGCGTGTCCGTCTACTGTGTAATGGCGTTAAAGCGTTGCCGGGGCGCAGTCGGTGGCCGCAAAAAAGCTGCGACGTGACCAGATAAAATTAATGATCCCAGCATTTCGACGCTCCACTAAGCTGTAGGCGGTCTTTGAGAAAACGGCAAACTTGTCGACAAAATGGCGATTCCATAGATTTCTTTCTTGTTTCAAAACAATCTAAGTATGTATATCTTAAAGATAAAATAAAGGAAGTGTTATTTAACGTACACAGAATATTACATACAAACGATACATATTAGTGTTCTTTGCATATACTCTTATATATATTTTTATACACTAGAAGTTAGCCCTTAACGGCTATCTCACCTGATGGTAAGTGATGATGCAGTCTAAGATGGTAGCGGGCTAACCTGTTAGGGCTTAAATAAGCTTTTCTGTTTTTAGAAAAGAGTAAAGGCCGAAGTAATAAGATATTACGTAATGTAATAAATATATATGTAGTATAATATTACTGCCAATTATATATTTTAAATTCAGACCAACTAAACATACTGTTTTAAACAAATCAAACTGAATAAGTCTATGCAAAATTTCTTATCATTTCTCCCGCAGGCAATTGAATTTGAATTTATTTCAATATTTTCACAATGAAATTTAATCAAGCGACAAAACAAATTAATGAATTCGCAGCGAGTCGATAGCGGTATTTAAACCTCAGACCTTGGCTCTTACCCTCGTTAAGGCGTTAATGCAAAATTAATTAAGAGTTTAGCTTTATATTTCATCGCAATAGAAAATTAAGCAAAAGATTTGGGTGAGGCTAGTTGACCGCTACAGATCTTACTTACTTTACCGTTATATTTTTAGACAACATTTCTTGTATAGTTATGTAACCTTACTACTAAATGCTTCGGGGCTATTTACTCCAGAGGCCATTTTAGACCCTTGCCTTTTTATTTCTAAATTAGCTCAGTATATTAATCTATCTGTTGTTATGTATTATTATCTATTTTTCTATCTATAATTATTTATGGTAGGGTATGGTAAGCCCATACTCCTAATTGGTTTCTGCGCGACATCGTGCCGGAACACTAAACCGCTACCGTCTTTGTCCAGTACCAGATTAGTCTCGAACTCAGGATAACACATATTAATGCCGATTTTCTAGGTTCAACTCTTAGAGAGGATTATCTAATGAATTTTGTGCGTTCATGAATAGACCTAAATCAGAGATTAACTGATAGTTGGGATAGCCATTTTGTAATGAAGCACGATTATATCTACGCAAAAGAACTTACATGGAAAGTCAAATAAAAGCTTGTAAAATGTTTCGCTAGCAATGACATATACACTGCAGTGGTACAAACAGACGTGTGTACAAAGGTACAGAAGGTACGAAAGTCCCATCGTATGGCAGTTCGTTGAAAAAGCTCGCCCAATTAGCAAAGTCTTCCCATCCTCGCTAATGATACACTCATATTTCAGTGAACAGACCCTTTCTTACTTTCTAGACTGTAATGTAGTCGAGCAAAACCTACTTGACTCCAAAGAGAATGAAGCAACATCCGTAACTTCAAGATACTGCTTGACAATGTAGGAACGATGTGTACAAACGCATTCGTTCAGCAACTAGCTGTTTCCTGCGTATATCCGCGTGACGTAATGTTATTATGCATAATACGTGCCTCGTCCATATGAAAATAGACGTCAAATCCCTTTCTGTACAAACTTTACTTTCGTATTACCTCCTACACATAACTACTTACATACTGATTAAACACGAGATCTCAAAAACTATTGTACGTATAAAGCTATAATTTAGCAAGTAGTAGTTGATAGTTAAGAGATGTCAGCTAAGAAAGGATATTTGGAAGTTCCACCCCTAAGAGGGTAAAAGGGGGGTTGGAAGTTTCTATGAATTTTCTTTGTTTTTAGAGTTAGAGACACAAAAATTTTCATTAAGATTAATAATAATAAATAAAAAAACATGTACATAATTTTTTTTAAATATTACCTGTTAAGGGTGGTAAAATAGTGGATGATAGTTTTTGCTTATTTTTTTATTATGAAGTCTACAAGCTTGAAATTTTGAAAATAGGTTTCTTTTAGGGCGTAAGTATAAGGCTAGAATTTTTTTTCATCCAAATCTACCCGAAGCTATACCGAAGGGGGTAAAATAGGGGTTTGAAGTTTGTATGAAAGTCCTATGTTTTTTAATTTAGAGATACGAAAATCGGCAATTTGACATTTGCCTGTAGCTTACTTTCTGAAGCAGGGCATTGGCCGCACGGGTAACCTCAATCTCAAGGGAAATCAGCAATTCTACGCAGGCGAAGTCGCGGGCAACAACTAGTATATACTATATATTAAAATAGTGCGTTAATATAACTTCTTCATAATAGTTAGATACATAGTTCCGTGGATTATTTTAAGATCTATTTCTGTAAGAAAAGGTTTGTAAAGTTAGTGCTTTGGACACCTACAATGGACATGGTATTCATAAGAAATGAAAGAAATGAAAAAAAATGTGCGATTGCTTTTTGGAGGTCAGTGTGAGCTAATGTGAATGTTAAGCTTTTTACAGGATTTCACAACGTTCACAATTAATTTTAAAGTAAGAAACATCTTAAGTCATTTGCTTGAGTAAATATATAATATACAATAATAAATAAAAGTGCAATATAAACAATAATTTAATTGATCTTTGTAATCAAAGTAACAAATTAATAAATGTAATCTTTAAAATAAAGCATAAACTTGGATTTAATAAAACCACACCCATGTTTCTTACAGCTTGAAAGTTTCATTAAATACTATTTAATGAAACCTTTTTCTGCGATGGATGCGTAAAAACTATCTTTTCAACCAGATTTCCAGATACATCGCTTTGATTGGCCAAATTTGAAATGCACTGGTTCGTATAAATTATTTGTCATTTCTTTCAATATAGAAGTAGGATCTATGCGGACATTTTCTATTTGGAGAAAATGAATTCAATTTGTTGGGACGCGAAGTTTTAATAGAATTTTTATCTCAGCAGTTTTGCAATTTAAAATTTATATTCGGAACGGACATTTTTGTGAATTTATGTTGAAGTGAAAAGTTTTTACTGTTCCCCACACACTTGTATTTTTTAGAGTATACTTGAATTTAATTAAAATAATTACATGTTGGAGTAGGTACAGAATTTCCACATCACAACTTATTAACCCTTTGAGGTACTTCTGATATCGTTCACCGGAATATTCAGAGCGCCTAGGTAACTACCTGTTTTGAGGTTTGGAACTAAAAATGTATAAAAAATATTCAAGTACTAACTGATGCTTGCAAATTATACCGCGTAGATGAAGGGGTTTTAAAATTTTGTGGAAAAAAGCAACCTTCCCTTATTTCAGTAAATTAATGAGTTTTATGAGTCAGAACTTTGGCAGATTTAAGGAGTTAGCCATTGACCGTTTACCGTTCCTATCTATATTATTTACAACGAAATAGTAATGTAACGAAATCTGTAAGTAAAGAACATTCTGGAATATTCTGGAAGACCTTAATCATAAGTCGGTTGTGGTGGTACCTAATGATGAACTCATCATCAGCGTCGGATATTCATCCTAGACTGTATCATCACTTACCACCAGGTGAGATAGCCGTCAAGGGCTAACTTGTAGTGTATAAAAAAAAAAACAGCTGCCAAATTTCAGCGCCGTATTACAAAAAATGATCCAGGATATTAACAAGAATTATTTCCGCCCGTGTCGGAAATATTGATGAGGTTAATATCCGGTTAGATAATCATCAGGAGGAATTTAACAATCCTGCCTGATTATTATTTCACTCTTCTTTTTCTTGCCCTTATAACATGTTTGGTGGGGTCGGCTCAACATGTCTTCTTCTTCTACTCACTTCTATCAGCCTTCACCTCACTACCCACACCTATTACACGCATATCCTCCTTTTCACAATCTATCCAACTTTTCTTGGTCTTGCTCTACTCCTTTGCCCTTCCACGTTCATATACAACATTATTTTGGTGACATCATAACATATATGACCATACCATGCTAGCCTGTTTCTCCTCATCTTTTCTGTCACTGGCGCTACTTTTAGACTTCCCCTTATATGTATATTCATTTCTTATCTTATCCATTCTTGTTACACCACACATCCATCTCAACATACCACACTATACAGATTATTATTTCACTATGAAATTATAATCTCAAAGCAATGACGCTTTGTATAATAGGCAGTGTTTTTTTTTTGTCCACTACAAGTTAGCCCTTGACGGCAATCTCACCTGATGGTAAGTGATGATGCAGTCTAAGATGGTAACGGGTTAACCTATTAGGGGTATGGTAAACCCACTCTCCTAATTGGATTTTACGCGACATCGTGCTGGAACGCTAAATCGCTTGGCGACACGTCTTTGTCGGTAGGCTGGTAACTAGCCACGGCCGAAGCCTCCCACCAGACAAAATATATACATAGGCATAGGTTAGCCCGCTACCATCTTAGACTGCATCATCACTTATCATCGGGGGGATTGCAGTCAAGGGCTAACTTGTAGTGGATAAAAAAAAAAAAGGCATAAAACTTTTTTTGACAGTCTTTACGTTGAATGTTTTTGGATCGGTTGAAACCATTTTTTATAAAACATTCAATTAAACAGGTACAGTTACGTCTTTCTTTTAATATAAGGGAGTTGACAGATTATATGATAGTACTATGTTGGAAAAACTAATCTAACTTCTAAATTGCAGTGAAGTTCTTTTTTGAGATGAAGTTGGACTGTTATTTATTATTTGTCGAAGGCGTTGAAACGGGTGTTGGTTTTTTATGTATCCTTCAAAACGTCATACATATAAAAAAATATGTATTCAGTAATATCCCTGTCAAGTGTTTTTAGAAAACTCATCCATTAATAATTTCTGGATCATAACCCGAATTCATCATGAAAGACTTTTTAAAAGTCGTCTTGGTTTCTTTTTATTTTTTAACATACGAAGAAAGCATATTGACAAAATACTGGCCACGTCCAATGTCCATTTGGAAGAAAGGGTAACCCCCGCTTTAATTTCGGCATAGGGTCTTTCGTAGAAGATTCAATTAAGAGTCAAAACAAATTTATTATTTTCTTAACAAGGTGATAACGGAAATTTAAGCGCCCCAGACCTTCATTGTTGGCCTTGATAGAAATTTTACGTGAAAGTGAGCAATAAATTCCCCTTTTAATGGAACACATTTTAAGTAAGAATGAAGATATTCTAAGAGTCCAAGGAGAAAATTTAGTAAGGTAAATTAGAGTTAAACTTTATTGAAGTCTCTTCAGACAAGAATACAAAGATATATCTATATTAAAATATATTTGGTTGGTAAAATTATTTGGTCAATAGGCGAATATTATAGATAAAATAAAATTTACAAATAAGTTTTTGCAATAGTGCCTATTATCATTATTATAAGTAGTGCATATGACACCAAAGCATTAAGAAGTAAGCTGTTAATAATCGTGAATAAAACGCATTTTTCGGTATTGTATAAAATTAACGAGTAAATTCTTAAAAAAAAAAAGTCGCATAAAAGAGGTAATCTGTGAACAAAAATAACATAAAATCTTTAAATAATGAAATCCCAAAAAAATATGATCACACGTGATCTATAAAATATAGGCATGCTAGTATCGTTCCACGGAATTTTACTATACAACCTAAAGAACATCACACCTTTTACCGAGGGTATCCTTTCATACCCTCTCCGGTTTATAGCCAATGAACAGAAGAAGTGGCTATCACCTTCAGGGGAATCAACTCAACCTTTTGTTTGTTAAGCAAATGTATGTTTTCCCAGTTCATTGTTTTCGCTCATAAAGTTAGGGAATAGTTTAATAACTACATTTTAAAACATTATAGTGTTTCAAATAAATAATTAAATTTATTTGTAGGATGACTACGGGCGGGTGCGTGTCTTTGTCGGTAATTTAGGTAGACGTGGGTAGTTTCGGGCGAAGAGACCAGACACTCTTGGTAGAACAGAGCTACAATTATAAGTATGGTAATTTATAAGGAGCAGACTATACGCTCCACCAAGTACGAATGCACCACCGCAGCGCAACCACCGGTCCGACCCGACCGAGTGCTATCAATGCAATGCGCCGTCCCGCGCCGGTGAGTCTTATAAGAACCTGCATACGTCACTTAGTGTTGCGTAAAGAGAGGGGGCGATGCCACTCTCTTGTCTGTAGTAGATGACTCCAAAACTAGATGGCGCTGCTCTCTGATTGCCGTCATATTATTATCCTTGCCTTGCCCTGAATGTTGATGACATAATATTTTGATACAAATACGGGTTAATCAAATAAATCCGGCCAAGTGCGAGTTCGACTAGTGAATCGTGGGACCTCCGCACTCTTAAAGGAGATAGATGCATAGATGCAACTCGGTTTCCCCGAAAGGCAAGTCAAAGTTTTAACCAACAAGCTATCTCCGCTCTCCCTCACTGTGTATGTTCATTTGTGAGTGCTGGACCTCATGTGTAAGTTCTATATGAGTTAAAATATATTTTCATACAGTTAGTAGCCAGTATCTTCGGATTCTTGCCTAAAGCGACTCGTTTTAATAATATATTTCAGTAATTATATTATATTTTTTAAGTTTTTATTTTTAGGTTCAATAATATAAGTTTTATTATAAGTTTCAGTTGTTATAAATGAATATAGTTTACAGACACAGCAAGGTTCCTTTTTCCTTTGTATACTTCTTTTGTAAAAGTTTGATATCACAAATTTGGTACATAAATAATAAAAATAAAAATAAAGGTTGCAATAACAAAATTGCTCAGTTATATAACTCATTACATAGAGAAATAGAAAAAATTGTGTTAGTAGAACTGTTGAGATTCTTCCAAGCTTCAATTTGTCACTATTAATAGATATACTTGAGGTTTCAAAAGTTATTCAAGTTAGGCAAACATAAATTAAATACATTTTTAAAGTTTTTTTTTAATTCATCTCGCGTCTTCTAAGTAAGGGTGATAATAAAAAACTGAGTAATAACATGATGGATTACAATAAAGAAGTTTTTAATACTTTACGTGTCTTTTCGCCGGTACACAATATTAAATTCCGAGCCAGGTGCGCGTGAACTCCGCATAAAGGTCTGGCTGTACTGAAGATATTTCCTCGTGAATTTTGAATTGTTGAAGAAAGTTTTAGATATCAAAGCTTTTGGAGATATACGAGCATAACTTATCCTTACTAATATAAACTCGAAAGTTGGTTTGCCTGTAAAATTTTCACGCCTAAACCGCGAAACAGATTTTGTTAAATTAGGCAAGGAAATAAATTGCTTTCTAGAAATGCTGTGTACTACAGATACTATAGAAATACAAAATATAGGCAAAGGAGGAGGAACTAGTGTGTTAGGAAGGCTTTGTATTGTCCCCAATGTCAGGAAGCATTTTCGTTATCGACCTCCTTTAGATGACAGTAAAAAGGCGTGACTCGCTTGATGAGGATGCGAGAAATCGTTCGCATATTGCTCAATCCGTAGTAAGAAAGGGGTGCAAAACAAACTCAGTACTAGCTGATGAAAGCGACTCCATTCACTTAGATCTAGGTGATCAAAGGCGATTAAAACTGTGGAAATACGCAACGTTGACTGAAGTAAATACGTTGATGAGTGACCAGCTTCCATCGTTTACTGTTCATATCATTAACAAGGAATATTAATCTATATATATAAAAGCGAAATACCACTGACTGACTGACTGATGATCACGATATCTCAGGAACTATAAAACATACGATCTTTTAAAATCTACCCCTAAGGGGTAGAAATGGGGGTTGGAAGTTTGTATGAAAGTCCTACATTTTTGAAGTAAGAGACATGAAAATTGGCAACTAAGTTTTTAATTATAAATGATAAAGATCTGTATAATCAATGTTACGAAAATCTACCCCAAGGGGGGTGAAATGGGGGTGGGGCGTTTTCATGAGTATTCTATGTTTTCGAAAACGAAAACGAACATGAAAATGGGCATTTAGGTAATTTGTTTTAAATTATAAAAACCTGCATACGCAATATTACAAAAATCCACCCTTAAGGGGTAGAAATGGGGATTGGAAGTTAGTATGAAAGTCCTATATTTATGAAGTTAGAGACATGAAAGTTGGCAACTAAGTTGTTAATTATAAATAATAAAGATCTGTACAATCAATTTCGCGAAAATCCACCCCAAAGGGGATGCAATGGGGGTTGGAAGTTTTCATGAGGATTCTAAGTTTTCGAAGTTAGGGACATGAAAAGTGGCATTTAGGTTATTTGTTTTAAATACTAAAAACGTTTATACACAACATTACAAAAATCCACCCCTAAGGGGTTGAAATGGGGGTTGGAAGTTTATATGAAAGTCCTATATTTTTGAAGTTAAAGACATGAAAATTGGCAATTAAGTTGTTAATTACAAATAATAAAGATCTGTATCAATCAAAGTTACGAAAATCTACCTCAAAGAGGGTAAAATGAGGGTTGGAAGTTTATATGAGGATTCTAGGTTTTCGAAGTTAGGGACATGAAAATTTACATTTAGGTTATTTGTTTTAAGTAGTAAAAACGTTTATACACAATATTACAAAAATCCACCCCTAAGGAGTGAGAGGGGTTAGGGATTGGAAGGTTACATGTAATTTCTGCGTTTCTGGAATTAGAGAAATAAAGATCGGTAATTAGAGCATTACTTTTCAGTAATAATGACATGTAGATATAAGCCCTTTTGCAAGTGGAAACATAAAGAATGAAAAGGAATTTGGAAGTTAGGCCCTGCTTAGGCGTAGACATCGCTAAGAAAATCATTTGTGAAAATGATTTAAAGAGAAAGAGCTTAATAACGGGGTTCATGTTGAATGAAAATCTTATAAAGTTTTACTTCTTTGAATCCACTCGAAGTATTAATTATTAGTATATCACTGAAATACTTCGTACTAAGAAATCCTTACTATCTAGACAAAATCATAGTAATATTATAAATGCTAAAGTGTATTGGTTTGTCCTTCAATCACGTCGCAATAAAGCAATGGATCGACGTGTTTTTTGAAAGTATCGTTGAGGACCTGGAGAGTGACATATGAGAGTTCCCGTAGGAATTTTCACAACTTATTCTGACTGAATTTTAAAAACTTATTCCACGCGGACGAAGTCGCGGGCGCCAGCTAGTAAGTAATATTTTACGAACAATGTTGATTAAGAATAAACGTTTTTATTTTTTTATTCCTTAACTTTGGCCTTGCCAGCAATATCACCTGGTGGTAAGTGATGATGCAGTCTAAGACGGTAGCAGGCTAACCTATTAGAGGTATAGTAAACCCATACTCTTAATTGGTTTCTACAGCGACATCGTGGCGGAACGCTAAATCGCTTTGCGAGACGTCTTTGTCGGTAGCGTGGTAAGTAACCACCTACCACCAGACCACACACGTACCAGGAGTCCAGACGATCTCCAACTTTATAATGCGACCCTGCGCAGACAATTTTTGGGGGTATTAAACATTATCGATATTATAACTTCATTTGATAATTTTTTTATATTTATACAATGTACCTGTAGAAATTAACATTATAAGTACAGATATTTCGTGACAATTAGTTGTTAGGAATACATATATAACTTAAAACAAAACTTAGATTAACCTAAAACTAAAAATCTTAAAAAATAAATAAATAAATATTGAACATCATAACCAAAATATATTATTAAAACCTTGCCTAAAGGGGAGTCCCTTTAGGCAAGGTTCCGAAGATACTTCTGAAATACAGATATATGTTTTACCCTAAACCAAGACAAATACTTTCACCATCGAACGATGCCATGAACTTTCTTTAATTGCTAAGTTATATAATTAACACGTAGCAAGAATTCGTTTATATAAGGATATTACCAGTGCAAAATACGAGTGTAAAATTGCTAAAGTTCTGAAACGTATTAAGTTTATCATAAATTTAAAGTTTATCGGTCGACTATATTGCGATATCAAGTAACAAACTTACGAGTTTGGAATATGAAAGTTTGGTATAGTGTTTAGCAACAAAGAGATGATCCTAATAGTCTGAGTTTACACATTTTCATTACAAAATCTTCATTCAACATGGATCCATTGTTGGACATTGGTCGCAACAATCTCATCATTACACAAGAAAAACGTAAGCTATGCTTGATTTACTCCTATTCCAGTTAGTCAGTTTATGAAGTATATTGCAGCGCTATTTAGTAAAATTATTACTCACATAAAACACAAAATATATTTTAGTATCTTAGGGATCTTCTAGAATTAGATATTCTAATATTATTCTAAGCTAATTCGCCAACTTTGCGGTAGGGAAGCAAATTAAACCATTTTTGCGTGAAGTATCTCATATTAAAGCATTGTACTCCAGATGGCAATAAAAAGTACAGAATCCGCTTCTTGTTCACAATGCCGAATTTTCTGGCGTCTTGCAATGAGAAGTTTATTCTAGGCTTGTTCGTGAAACGACTGAAGGAAATTTATTCGGATTCGGATTTGTTAACGTTCGTACACGTACACTATGTTAAGGTTCCAGATAAATGTTAGCTAGTTTTAAAATAATGACTTACTGACTTTCTCACTCTGTCTTTTTGTACAAAGATATTAATGTTTTTTTTTTTTAATAAAGCGATGGTACCCCAGGCTACCCCCAAGCTAAGGTACTCGTAGAACAAGACAGATTATTTCTTGTACTTAACATTTTAACTTAGCATTGGAAACACTTGATCGGTGGAATCCTGCCAATATTTTACTGTCAATCAAAATGAAACTAAAACAATTTCAAATTGATATAATTATCAAAAAATTAATTGTTTTGATAAAGGCATCAAACTTGCTGTTATGTTCGTTCGATCTATGCTTTAACCATTGGAGATTCTTTTTATATAACATCGCAGGTAAACGAGCAGTTGGATCACCTGATGTTGGGTGATTATCGTCGCCAAAGTATCGGCAGCGCCAGAGAAACGAACCCTTCATGCTACTCGGTTTCTAATTATTACTATATAGTACCTCCGACTTTTTAATACAGATCAGCATTTTGATGACCTCTGGGGTGCAGCGCGCGCACTGTCACATTATTAAGTGGGAGGTCCTGGGTTCGATGTCTGACTCGAGTCTAGTCAGGTGGGAGGTTTCGGCTATTGCTAGTTACCCCTCTACCGATAAAGACGTGTCGCAAAGCGATTTAGCGTTCAGGCACGATGTCGCGTAGAAACCAATTAGGAGTATGAATTTACCATACCCCTAACAGGTTAGCTTGTTACCATCCTAGACAGCATCATGACTTACCACCAGGTTACATAGCCGTCAAGGGATAACTTGTAAAGTGTAAAAAAAGAGATGGTTGCTAAGGTTTACTAAAAACTACTTCTTCTTAACTCCGCACTCCCAAAACCGTTATATCTCACCCAATTCTAACTCAATCTGAGATGTTGCTAATGGCTATCATTTTTACGATATTTATTACTATCATGTAGTCAATTAACAAAATAAATTAATTCATACAACTTTTGTACTGTTACAAAGTTGACCACGTCACAGCAGACCATCACAACAGTTTCGTAGAACACATTCCAATGTTAATTGTCAAAATTCGTTTTTCCAAATACTCTATAATTTGAACCGACAGCTGGAGTATCTATGAGATCACTTGCAAATGGACGGAGCTTTTAAAATTCGTACAGAACCAAATTCAATGCACTTTTTGAATGCAAATGGAATTGGTGTCAACGCTGCTACGATTTGAATTCAAATCCGTGTGCAGATTTTTCGGCATTCAGATAGCAAATGGAGTCGAATTTGTATCAACCTGCTTTATAAAAGGAAGAAAGTCCATTTGATCTGATTCTTTAAGGGTGTAGACCTCCATTTCTAAGAATTGGCTTAGTTTCCTTTTGACAGATAGAAAAATTGATGAGGAGTCTAATGCTATGCGAAAGTTAATTTTTTTTTTAATCCTCATTCAAACTGCTACAGAGTAAAGGATCAAGGTAATCCAAGAGCCGTATATTATTACTAAAGGCTTCCTCTTTTAATTTGTAAGCATAGGTTTATTCACACAAATAAAAATAAGTAATGTCAAGTAATTCGCAGTAATTGTAACCCAATCTTAGGAAATAGGTGTTGTCATCCACCATGCCTCGCAGAAAACGTCAGATTGAGAAAGTGTATGTCTAGCAGTGATGTAGTTATTACATGCCTATTATAACTAACTTTAAGTGACAAATATATATATAATATAATATAGTGATAAATATAATATAAATATATAAGGTAATTGCTGCCAGGTCTGACTGCTCCATACTGCACCACTGTATGGCGGTGGCTATTGGGCGAATAAAATGAAAAAAAAAAAAAATGAATTTGTGATGTGATCAATAACAATACTAACACAGTAATTAAGGATAAAATGTTACTAACATCGGACGTGGAAGCGTCTATAGATTACTAACAATTCACGCTTTCATTTCCAATTTAAATGAGGAAATTAAATAAATAAAATAACCTCCAAGGTCACGAAAAGTAACAATATAATAAAAAAGCAGCTCATACAAAATATTCAAGTAAGTTTAATAATAGTATGATTATTTAGTGTCACGGACTATACCGATTCAGCCAAAATCCATTTCAAAATGGCGATTCAGTCGATTTTTAGCGAATCCCTTTGATACGGTGTGATCCAACCGGGCTGGATTTGTCCTATTCAAAATAAATGAAGCGATGTCGACGTTCCGCCGATTAAAATTCGAACATGAATTGGAATTGTACGGTGTTTTACTCATGATGGATGTAATTCTAATAACTGGAATCACTCAGGGCAAAGGAGTAGAGGAAGACCAAAGGGAAGATAGATGGATTGTTTAAATGAAGATATGTGTGTAAAAGGTAGTGAAGTGACGGCTCATAGAAGTGAGTGGAAGAAGAGTCATGTCGTACCGATCCCACATAGCATGGGATAAAGGCATTATGGACGCAGTCGGTTGTATTTATGCTCAACGAAATAGGGGTTGTTGTTCACTGTAAAGTTTAGGCAAATATTTTTAGTAGAAATGTTGCAAATGCAAAAGTAATTGTGCTGAAAAATAAATAATGCCATTGAAATTTTTGTTAAGCTCCCAGTTCCTATAGAAAATGCTGAATACTATGAAACGCGATAAGTTAATTAATTATGACATTGAATAAATTATGGGTGTATCCAACCTAACGTAAACTATGTATATAAGCTCGGGATCAATTTTTAGTAGTATCTTGCAAAGAGAGTGTTAAACACAATTAGGGAATAAAATTACAAACAATTTTTTTTGGCTGTCCTTTAACACAGATTGACAAAATCTAGCAAGAACAGCCAGTACTGATCTTAACAATTGTTTTTCATTTATTGTTATTAGTTATGTATTTATGATTATGATTATGAAATAAAAGAATTACTCTAACTTGTAGTTATAAATTCATGCATTTTTTAAACGACAATGCGTCAGAATCTATGTTTACAACAGCTTTAAAAATATCAAAAACATTTCAGTCCGTAACAAAAAATAGGATAAACAACGTTGGACTCGACATTGGAAATGTTGAAATTCTCTTGTTTTAATGCACTTGATGGAAGCAATCGGTTCTGCCCAGTCAAAATCGTTTGTGTGTAGTTAATCTTTTTTTTTTTATTTACCACAAGTTAGCCCTTGACTGCATCTCACCTGATAGCAAGTGATGATGCGGTCTAAGATGGTAGCGGGCTAACTTGTTAGGGGTATAGTAAACTCATACTCCTTATTGGTTTCTACACGACATCGTGCCGGAACGCTAAATCGTTTGGCGACACGTCTTTGTCGGTAGGGTGGTAACTAACCACGGCCGAAGCCTCCCACCAGACCAGACTCGAGCCGGGAATCTAACCCAGGACCTCCAACTTTAAAATGCACCGCGCACGCGCTGGGCCACGGAGGTCGTCAACTATTAAAAATGGGAATTCATCATATTCATTTAAAATGCGGAAATTATTTAGTTGCATTTTACAGTTGCCTTCAACTGTAAAATGTAAATCGTGGGTTCGATTCCTGGCTTGATTCCGGTCTGGTTGGAGGCTTCATCCGTGACGAGTTACCGCCCTACTAATAAAAACGTGTCAGCTAAGCGATTAGGAGTATGGGCTTACCATACCCCTAACAGAATAGCCCGCTACCATATTAGACTGCATCATGACTTACTATCAGGTGCGATTGCCGTCAAGGGCTAACTTGAAGTTTATAAAAAAAAGCGGTAGGAGATCTGAGTTTCTTGCCAGCGTATTTAAAGTAGAAGCTGCCTTTCGAACTGGTGGTAAAATAGTCCTGAGTTTGGAAACCGAGAGCCTGTCTAGATATCCTACCTGGAATAAATGAATATTATATTAAAATGCTTCGCAATTAAATCCAATAGGTATTCATTACTCCTTAATGACAAACGGGGAAATCGAATTTGCTGTAATAAAAATTTAATAGTAGATGAAATAAGGTAAAATTGCAGCCAACAGCTAACTTGTAGTACAATAATAAAACAATATGCAAGCTGTGAATGTATCGTAAGATCGGTTACGTAAGTTACGCAAAAGTAACAAATAAACTGACAGACGCCTTTAACCTATAAGTATAGTCGTAGAACAAAAGCTGATAGCATATTTCACTGAACTAAGTTTCGTGTTCGTTCGTGAAACGGAACTATGAATATAAAGTTTTATAAGCACCTTATAAATAAGAAGCTAAGAAGCTGTGATAGCCTAGTGGTTAGGGCGTCAACCTCCTAATCAGAGGTCGGCGGTTCGAATCCGGGCACGCACCTCTAACTATTCGGAGTTATGTGCGTTTAAAAAAAAAAAAAAAATATCACTTGCTTCAACGGTGAAGGAAAACATCGTGAGGAAACCTGCACGCCTGAGAGATCTCCATAATGTTCTCAAAAGGCGTGTGAAGTCTGCCAATCCGCACATGGCCGGCGTGGTGGACTATGGCCAAACCCTTCTCATATTGAGAGGAGACCCGTGCTTTCTAGTGAGCCGGTAATGGGTTGATCATGATGATAAGCACCTTCTTGTAATGGGGACGAGGTGGCTATCATTATGCCGGCTTGGTACGAACCTTAATTGACGATCGCTGAACTTTTGTTCGAGAAAATTTATTGTGAAAGTTATTAACATGCACAGTTTTCTCACAGAAATTTCGAGATGGCCGCTGAAATTCCAAAAAGTATGAATATTTCAGCTCGATTTAAATATTTAGTAATAAAGTATTATTACTTTTGTTGTAGAAGCGGTGATAGCCTAGTGGTTAGGTCGTCAGCCTCCTAATCAGAGGTCGGCGGTTCGAATCCGGGCACGCACCTCTAACTTTTCGGAATTATGTGCGTTTTTAAAAATTTAAAATATCTCTTGCTTCAACGGTGAAGGAAAACATCGTGAGGAAACCTGCACGCCTGAGAGTTCTCCATAATGTTCTCAAAGGCGTGTGAAGTCTGCCAATCCGCACATGGCCAGCGTGGTGGACTATGGCCAAACCCTTCTCATATTGAGAGGAGACCCGTGCTCTGTAGTGAGCCAGTAATGGGTTGATCATGATGACTCTTGTATGAAGTTAATTCACACTTTTATGCATGTGTATTTGTGTTTTAAAGTTTTCTAGTATTATCATAACATGATACCTGAACGTTGGTCTACGTAGAATTGAAATTTCTTATAAATATTGTAGAAATAAATGGATGAGTGAACAACTTTGGTTCTAAGCCTGACCTTTCTTAAGAAATCGGTTCAGTATATATTTTGTTGGATTAATTCATGTCTATAACCACTAAGACGAGGTCCCCGATATCATACGTCATCCGGACGTGGGTCTCATCCACGGTCACGGGGGTGCTCGGACTGATACACCAGTCCAACAAACCCAACAAGTCACCCTAAGTCGAGGTCCGAGTCTCACAGGAGACGCCTTTAGGGGGACGTTCCCCAGATGTCGTCGAGCCCAAGTGCTCTTCTCTCAGGCCGAGCTTCATGCTCGCCAAACCCCCGGTGACGCAGTAATAACCACTATGGTTATCTGCAACTGACATTTCAAAAAATGAAAATGAAAATCTGTCTATGACGGACATACATTAAAACATTTTTTATGTTTAATATTTATAGCTTTAAAAAGGATATTCCGATATACTTAATTCCCCTTTTTTAATGGGCAATCATCCAAGACAAGAAAAGGAATTACTGTTGATGCATTTAATACATAATCTTAATAGATACCTATCATATAAAAAGCTTTTTTGTAGGAGTAGATATATGGAAACAAATTATATCTCATTCCTTATGACGCGGTCGGGTGAGCTACTGAGATGAAACTCATGAAATTTCCTAATTAAATTCCTTATAAATTCGTGCGACCGTTAGGGAGAATTCTTTCTGATTTCTTTCCTTTAAGAGTTTCTTTATCAGGAAAATATTATAGGGCAATACCAATGGCAATACTTATTGACGATTGAATTTTATTTGTTATCCTAATCGTATTTTTTTTCTCGACGAATAATCAGTTTGCGAATAGCTTAAAACTGTAACATAAGTTGTTTTATTTATGTTGGCTGTCAGACACATTGTACGCCCGACAAAAAGTATCTAAGATCATTTATTACAGCGGAATATAAAGGTGTTCTCACTAGGATAACATGACAGACAAGAAAAAACGTATAGTTTTGTCAAGGGCTTGAAACCGGTTTCGAAATAAACGATTCTTTTTTCAGTTATGTCATTTCTATTACGTTTAAGCAAATTGCTTTTGGAACTTTGTCCCAACCACACTTTAATCTATTTCTTGCATATGTATTCAAAAATATGTAGATATAACACATTCCCAAGTAGATTAAAAGCAAGATCTTTTAGTCATACCATGCAATCAACAACGTAAGTCATAATTGGGAAAGAAAAGAATACGCTTGACCTGTAAAAAATAATTGAATTTGCTACAACGCTAATTATGGGCCGCTTTTGGGCGAACCTATGCAGTCATTCGAACATTCCTTATTCCTTTAAAGTGTAACCGATGATTACAGATCACTTAACACTGTTATATTTATAGCCTCTTGTACCCACTCGTATCAGCTGGGACTGAAAGTTCACGGTTGATAATTTTACCCGTTTAACTAGCTCTTGCCACACCGTTGAACTCGAGCGGTGTACCCGTAGCTACTCGTATGTACACTGTCCTTTATGCCTATTTTATTTATTAAAAAAAAAAAAACTACTTTATTGACTGTATTTTTTATCTCTCTATTTTTATCGTCATCATCATGATCAACCCATTACCGGCTCACTACAAAGCACGGGTCTCCTCTCAATATGAGAAGGGTTTGGCCATAGTCCACCACGCTGACCATGTGCGGATTGGCAGACTTCACACGCCTCTCTCTTATACTATATTACATATATAAAGTACCAGAATGATCGAGGTTTTTACTGAATACTGGTTTTACTGATGGTAAAGACATAGACTCCAGGAGTTATAAACGCGCCTGGACTGAAATGCATCACATCGTGAACATCAGCAAGTCAAATATAATTTTAATTATTTCTTGCAAACAATTATTCAGTAAATTAATACTTGGATTATAACAGTATATTAAATTAAATGTCAGCTTACGTTGAAGGTAAACATCGTGAGGAAACCTGCATTCCTGAGTGTTCTCTAGAATATTCTCACAGGGGTTTGAAGTGCACTTTGCCAGCGAGGGGGACTACGAACGAAACCCTTTTCATACTGTGATACACGCCCTGTGGTGGTCCGATAATGTGTTGATAACGATGATGGAATTGAATAGCAAAACATTATCTTAATATATTTTAATTATTAATATTAATAATAATTTTCGTCCCAAAGTACCTTAGGGTTCGATGCCCGGTTCGAATCTGGTCTGGAGGGAGGCTTCGGCCGTGGCTAGTTACCACCCGACAAAGTCGTGTCGCCAAGCTATTTAGCGTTCCAGCACAATGTCGTGTAGAAACCAATTAGGGGTATTGGTTTACCATACCCCTAACAGGTTAGCCCGTTACCATCTTAGACTGCATCATCACTTACCATCAAGTTAGATTGCCGTCAAGGCTTAACTAGTGGTGGATAAAAAAAAGCTTGCGGTAGAAAAGCATTGTTTTTTATGTTACGCAAAACGTGTGCAGAGAAAAAATTACAAACTTCACTTCCACTGAAACGTTAAGCAAACACTTTCCCACACTTTATTTAATAACATTAATATCATAGAGAATCACGTCATTACTTGGCATAACCTTTGATTTCGGATCGATCAATCAGCTGAAACAGTACATTAAGAAATGCTTATTATATAGAAATAACCGTATAAGATAGTAATAGTCGATAAAAATAGATCTCCGCAGTATTTTGATCAATGTGAAACAATTATCAAGTTGTATCGAACAGGAACAGGTTCATTTAAAATTTAAACTAACTTAATAATGTCACAGGAAGCTACAGCATTAAAAACTTCGAGTACAAACTCGTAACAGCTATTAAGAAATCGATTTAAACTTTAATAATCCAGAACACCGTAATTTATTTAGAGCAAATTGACTTGTAGGGCCACCGCCCAAAGATTCTTAAAGCGAGATTATCCTGTCGAGATATTATGAGGCGTCATCAATTTAATTAAGTTGACATCTATACAGCTAAGCTAAAACCAGGGATGTACGGAAGGCAGGTTAAGATTGAGAATTAACTTGCAATATTACAGAGAAGCTATGATAGCCTAGTGTTAAGACGTCTGCCTCCTAATCAGAGGTCGGGGGTTCGAACCCGGGCACGCACATCTAACTTCTCCAAGTTATGTGCGTTTTAAACAATTAAAATATCACTTGCTTCAACGGTGAAGGAAAACAACGTGAGGAAACCTGCATGTCTGAGATTTCTCCATAATGTTCTCAAAGGTTTGTGAAATCTGCCAATCCGCACGTGGCCAGCGTGGTGGACTATGGCCAAACCCTTCTCATAGTGAGAGGAGACCTGTGCTCTGTAGTGAGCCGATAATGAGTTGATCATGATGATGATTGCAGAGGTAGAAGTTATAGTCAAACCGGCTTTGAGACTTTTCTAACGTCAGCTGGCTAGGTTTTGGACGAGTGTATGAGCGTTCCTGTGACCCAGCCACCAGGCGACGCTAAGGAGCATTGCTAGGTTTCAGTGGGTATTCCGGTTGCCACTTTAGTCGCCGGCGAGTCCTACATACCGGCGCAGTTCTACCTGTATTACTTCCGGAGGGAAGTGTAAATGCATTTCCTAGCATTAAAAAAAAGCGTTTGTAAAGTCAGTTTTTTTTTTATACACCACTACTCGGCCCTTGATGACATCTCACCTAATGGTAAGTGATGATGCGGTCCAAGATGGTAGCGGGCTAAACTATTAGGGGTATGGTAAACCTCCTCCTCATTGGTTTCTGCACGACATCGTGCCGGAACGCTAAATCGCTTGGCGACACGTCTTTGTAGGTTCATTGTTGGACATTTCATCATCATCATCATCATTAATCCACTGCTGGACATAGGCCTCTTTGAAGTAGCGCCAACTCATCCTATCTCCGGCTTTTCGCATCCAGTCGTACATTTAATTACTAAAAATACATTATGTATCCAAGATCAAAATGTTCCGATATATTATGTGAATTTAACATAGACAACTTCCTCGAAATTTGATTCATATATTGGGAAAGGGAGCAGAAACGGGACCAGGAGCAGGAATTCGACATAGGATACCCAATCTTCAACTACAAGCATCGCAATGCCACAGGAACGAAAATTCGAAATAGAGAAATATAATATAATTTTTATTATTTTTAAACATCGAAATCGAATGAAAAATTACATAAAACACCACACGCCTATATCATAACCTAATAAACATGCAACATCCTTCTACTTACGTATCAATAAAGTATATATAGCTAAGATTGAGGTGAAAGCAATAAACAAATTTATTACGTGGAACACTTCACAGCTATTCGCTTCTATTATATTATGGCTTGTAAAATATATATGGAACATTTTTGTAGTTACTTTCGACGTTTTGAAATATGTTATGAAGTAAATAAATTATTAGATATTGCTTGCTTAAAACCCAATCATAATACGCCAATAAAGTAAACACTATCTCTTTTCTTCTTTTTCGTAAGTGTGTTTGCTCTGTTTGTTTAAGCTTAACCACTGCTAGATATTGATGAAATTAAACCAAAAAAGCTTTCCTGAGGGATTTTAAAACTACTATTGCACATTGCACTGCTTAAGGACTCACGTGATGTCACTGATACTGTCTGATAGTATAGATATAGTTTGATTTTTTATAATATCCTAAATAGCGGCGGCGGCTTCAACAGTGAAGGAAAACAACGTGAGGAAACCTGCACGCCTGAGAGTTCTCCATAATGTTCTCAATGGCGTGTGAAGTCTGCCAATTCACACATGGCCAGCGTGGTGGACTATGGCCAAACCCTTCTCATATTGAGAGGAAACCCGTGATCTGTAGTGAGCCGGTAATGGGTTGATCATGATGAATAGCGCGGCAGAAGTCGCGACCAACTGCAAGTTGCATCACATCGATTGCTAGTTGTCACAAACTTCCAAATAATTATCATTCTAGATTACATATATACATATAAATAAGTACCTGTTGTAAAAACGAATGATAGGAAAATGGCACTAATGAGATCTATACAAGTCGCTGGCATGGGGAATAATATTTTTGTATGATCTCTCACAGCAAAACCATTTTCTCATAAGGCTTAATGCTCTAGAACTTGGCAAGGCTCCTGCAAAATAATTTAAACGTTGGCAGGCTGTTATTGCTGCTATATATAAAGATATCAAAGTTATACTTATAACTATTAATTTATATATTTATACTCGTATATACGCATAACTTTTTTTTTTTTATGGTGATGGTTTTTGGAAATAAGTTCATGGGCACGGAATTGCATTTCAAACTATGCAGAAGGATTGTTCCTTCTGCAAAGTTTGAAACGAAACACTTGCACTTTTAAGCTGTTAGCTGCAACTTTTTCAAAAATATATTTATATTTATTCCGCTGGGAAATGCGTTTACGCATCCCCTCCGGAAGCGACGCGGACGCTTCCGACGGGATATGTGGCACTCCCCGGCAGCCAGACTGGCGACCAGAATACCTACTAAAACCCAGCGATGTTCCTAAGCGTCACCTGGTGGCTGGGTCACGGGTACACCCGCGCACTCGACCGCATCCCAACCAGCGGCGTCCGCCGAGGCATACGCGCCAGGAACATTGGACGGTAACCAATTTCCTGGGATAAAATCATCTTAACTGTTAAATAAATTGTTAGTTTTATTTTAAACAAAATGCAATTTCTTTTTTTAATACCGCGGGAACGCTTCCTTAAAAATAAACCGGAATAACAAGTATCCCATGTCCTGTCTGTACAATAAAATCTGTCACGTCACCAGAGTACTGTCATAATACTGTACATAAATCATCTACGAAATAGTTTAACGATGTCTCCACGAATTTCAAAGAAGGATTAACTTAGAGAGGAGTGATCCAGGCTTCTTTATACACCGAGAAACATTTTAGTAAGTAAGCGGGAAAACAAATTTTTGTCCCTCGGGAAGTACGTACATTTCCGGAATCTATTCACTTGGTCTTTCTCTGGCACTTGGTTAATATTTTATGCGGTGCTTCGCTTATCCAAAACAGGCGTACATACAATGGAGGTTTTAAATATTATTATTTCCTGCAATGATACTTGTCCAGATTTGATAACATAATATATATATATTAGATTTCTGCATTAATGCCCATTGAGGAAGCTGCGATAGCCTAGTGGTTAGGGCGTCAGGCTCTAACGTCTAACTTTTCGAAGTTATGAGCGTTTTAAAAATTAAAATATCACTTGCTTCAACGGTGAAGGAAAACATCGTGAGGAAACCTGCACGCCTGAAAGTTCTCCATAATGTTCTCAAAGGCGTGTGAAGTCTGCCAATCAATCATGCAGACTTCACACGTCTCATTGAGCGTGGTGGATCATGGCCAAACCCTTCTCATATTGAGAGGAGACCCGTTCTCTGTAGTGAGCCGAGAATGTGTTGATCATGATGATGATGATGATATACCGATTACGTAACTAACCGTAGCCACTGAGTACGCAAACATAAAATTAATAAGATTCCAAAGTTCAACAATGTAAATAAAAGTATCACAAAGTATTGCATTCTAATATCGTCTCCTGAGTCCGTATTGTATAGGAAATGTCCAATATCAAGCTCTTGAAAGTCAACAAATAACGTTTTATTAAGTTTACCTAGAATACGCGCCGAATATTATTGCCTCTTATTACTTTTATAAGCATCCAAATAAATGGGATAGAAGTATATTACTAAAACATACTTGCTGACCGATGGACGTTGGGGTCCCAAGGTGATGGAATGGCGACCCCGCACCGGTAAACGTAGCGTTGGTCGACCCCCAACAAGGTGGACAGGCGACATCAAACGAGTCGCAGGGAGCCGCTGGATACAAGCGGCCCAGGACCGTGGCCATTGGAACTCCCTACAAAAGATCTATGTCCAGCAGTGGACGTCTATGGGTTGAAATGATGATGATGACTTGCTGATATTTTCTCTCTATCAATTGTATTTCATTGCCTATAACCACCTGTCGTTTAGATAAAACGCATTATACGCAACAATAAAGACGTATAACTTTTAAGAAATATAAAATGGTTTTGTTTTTTAATACACAACTAGTTATACCTTACGGCTATCTCACCGGGTGGTACGTGATGATGCTGCTTAGGATGGTAGCGGCCTAGCCTCTTAGGAGTATGGTAAACCCACGCTCCTAAATTGGTTTCTATGCGACATCGAGCCAGAACGCTAAATCGCTTGGCGACACGTTTTTGTCGGTGGTAACTAGCCACGGCCGAAGCCTCCCACCAGACCAAACTCGAGCCGGGAATCGAACCCAGGTTCTCCAACTTTATAATCCTACAGGTTATTTAGGAGTATATAGCATATTGGTACGTTTCTACGTCATGGCATGCGATACCAAGTCGTGGTAACGTATCATCTTAATCAACCCATTACTGGCTCACTACAGAGTACGGGTCTCCTCTCAATATGAGAAGGATTTGGCCATAGTCCACCACGCTGACCAAGTGCGGATTAGCAGACTTCACACGCCTTTGAGAACATTATGTAGAACTCTCAGGCGTGCAGGTTTCATCACGATGTTTTCCTTCACCGCTGTAGCAAGTGATATTTTAATTGTTTAAAAACGCACATAACTCTGAAAAGTTAGAGGTGCGTGCCCGGTTTTGAACCGCCGACCTCTGATTAACAGACTGACGCCCTAACTAGGCTATCATAGCTTTGTTGTATTGCTCAATAATTATTGAGAGTAGCCAAAATTAAATTATAATATTAAGAATTTTACCTAATATTCCCATTTAATAATCACCAATTGTATCTAGTCGGTAACAACTTTAATACACGCGTCCTATTTTTACCTCTCCCGAGAGATTGCCAGCGAACTCAAACCACATACAAGTTAAAACAACACTGCCTATTTGTATGGCAGTGTAAATAACGCTGGACGTTAATTCGTGTGGCACGAATGTGTGTTACGTATATGTGTCACGCAAATGTCACCTCTGGGCCGAAGCTCCTCAATACAAACTTCACAACTGCCCAATATTGGAACAAATGATTCCAATGTTGGGCATTCAAGTTTGTGTACAATCCTAAACTAACCAGCCAATTAGAAACTATAGAGAAATGAAGAATAATAATTTTTTTACGCAGTCCCAAAAACTTTCTATTGTCTTTGGGAAGTTTCCTGAAGCATTCTTTAATTTATTATTGAATGGTAATCGATGGAAACAATTCGCCCGATCACAGCTGAGATCACACCAGGACCATTTTGACGAACTCCGTGGCGCAGTGCGTGGGCTGGCGCATTATAAAGTTGGAGGCCCTGGGTTTGATTCCCGGCTAGAGTCTGGTCTGATGGGAGGCTTCGGCCATGGCTAGCTACCACTCTACCGACAAAGACGTATCGCCAAGCGATTTAGCGTTACGGCACGATGTCGCGTGGAAATCAATAAGAATGTGGGTTTACCGTACCCCTAACAGGTTAGCCCGCCACCATCTTAGACTGCATCATCACTTACCATCAGGTGATATTGCCGTCAAGGGGTAACCTGTGTATAAAAAAAAAAACCATGATCTTCAAGAAATAATAAGAGAGGCAGACTTATGATAATATAATAGACGTACCTTTGAAATGTAATACAATGCAATGTGATCTGGCCAAAAGTTATATGTTATAAAAATAACGCATCGCGCAGCATTTATTTCTTAATAATTTCTTTAAAATTAATTAATAGTAATAGTTATTATCAAGTGTGTTTTGACTTTATTAAGTCAGGCACTAACCGCATCCAATTTAGGAAGTCATAACGACTACTAAAACCACCAAGAAGAATGGCATTGGGGGTGAATTGCTCTATCTCCATAGGTACTATAATTTATTATTGATTATGTGAGATGGTGATAACAAAAAAAACCCGGCTAAGTTTGTTGTAGACCAAGCCAGACTTCTTCTTAGACCAGGGCGCGTTTGGAACCCTCATAGCTTTAGTTTTAAGTTTACGAATGTAGTTATCACTATTAAATCACTACTATGTAATTTATTGACGAGTCAAAAGTGCCTTTTAAAGGGCTATTTGAATAAAGATTGTTTGAATTTGAATTTAATGGCAATATATGCCCGAACACCTTAACGGTTTAGGTTCTATTGGGCACCTAATCAATTAAGCGAACCCTTCTATGCGATTAAAGTTAAGGGGGCTAGTGAGGCACATTAAAATATGATAGTTCGAAACGTGACGTCATATTCCTACTCACACGTGTATGTACTGATAAACGAAGTGTTTCCAACTGTAGTACCTGCAACAGAATAAATATGAGTTAATATCGAATAAAGAAAGAAATGATAATAAATCTCATCGCATTTCTTATCATTGCAGTATTAAGCAGACAATTAAATTTCCAATATTTTGAAACCATCGCATTGCAAACTAAAAAGTAATGTATTTAATTAAAGCATTATAAAATATGTGTTTATACCATCGTAACAAAATTCAAAGCAAAGTACCTTAATCCGGTGTCGGGTCGAAACGTACGTAGAGGTTCTAGTGGAAGATTTTGTGTGGTGTTATATTATACAAATCTCCCGGTTGTCGGCGGAATATAGCAAATTATACTTGCTGTTTATTGTTTATCATGGACTTCCGCAAAGTAACTTCTATTCATTACTTCTATTCATTATTCAAAGTACCTTAATCCTTATCTTATTAAATGTAATTCATCGTTAACTTAGAGTTGTTGACAACTTAATGAGTGAACGTTTCTTTGAATTAAAACCGTAAATGCTACTACTTTTAAATGAACAATTAAAATGGCATCGCTTAGTCGGGGTAACTAATTGTTAGTATATAAGAGCAGCACAGATTAAAAGAAAAATAGACATATGAAACCTACCTACATCAAATTGAGATGCCAAGCTTAGCTACCAAGAACTTACCTACCGTTTTTATTAGTTTTATACTTTAATTTTAGCTGCTACAAGCTAGTCCTTAACTGCATTCTCAGCTTATGGTAGGTAATCATGATTGAGAATGATGATGATGATGAAGTAGCCGCCTAAATTATTAGGTGTATTAACATTATTTCAACCGAAACTGCTATTTGCGATATCGAAAGCGAAATAACTTGGCGGAGGCACACGTATTTTTCTGCAGGACGGTAACTATCCACGGCTGAAGCCTCGTTCCAGATCAGAACAGATACTATTCAGAAATGATAAAGTTCCAAATGGTCCATGCTGGGGACTGAATCGAGGACCTCCCGCTTATAGAATGGTGGCAAAGAGGTCCTGATAAATTCGTTTAAAAAGTAGATCGGAATCAATGAATTCGTTCTGCAATTTTTATGGCGTAATGATAATGGAAATACAGTTCTGTTTAATAAAGGGTAGGTTAAACTGTACACTGCTTTTAATATAATGTACATGTTGCCAACGTGACGAGTAAAAACTGTACATTAGTAAAAAATACATGCCTCATAAATAATCGCGCTTTTGACTAACGTAACGAAAATAGTAAGGATTCGGAGAAAAAAATACGCAGAACAGATAGCAGCGTCTGAAGCGTTATGCCGGCTTATGGCTACGTTACATAAAACACAACATGCCACCCACTCTTCACAATACCGTATAGGTTTAAATACGTATGTAGGGAATATAAATATTTGCATTTAAGAAATAAAATTACTTTCACTCTACAGGAAATTTTCTATTTATTTTCGGCTTTGTAGAATACCTAATCTGATTTACTTTGGATTGCCCAATTCCAGTTGCGTAGGCTGCAAAGTAAAAGTAAGATAAAACTCAATCTAATGTCCGGATTTTTGACTCCGTCTGTATATTTTCAATAGTCTCTAAACATTGGCGTAACTCCGTTAGAGTGTTTACAGAGTGGTGACCGCAACACCCAATTAGTTCTCGCTGACTGTCCCCTAAGAACAGTGTCGAGTAACCGCAACGCGAATGGGCGTTCTAGTTAGCGTCCTGCGTTCAACCAATCACAAGACGCGCCCGTTTTATCAAGAGTTTTGTGATTGGTCGACCGCAGGAGTCAGACTTGAATACACGCCACGGAGTGATCTTCGCTTAACTGCAGCTTAGATAAGATTACTTTAGAATTAACAATTTATGCACTCTGCGAGTTTGTCATGTTTTCACTGTTTTTACCTACTCTCAGTATTACTCTAAGTTAACCCTTCATTGCAATCTCGCCTGGTGGTAAGTGTTGATGCAATCTAAGGTGATTGTGGGCTAGCCTGATTGCGGTAAAACAGCTATATTAACCGCATACCCCTAATATGATTAATCGCTTAGCTTAGCGGAGCCAGTTCACAACCAAAACCAGTTCACAAAAATCTGAATGAAAAATTGCCAAATGGATTTCAAATTATAAATTCCTGAATTGTCCATGCCGACGACTGAACCCGGCACCTCCTACTTAATATTATTACGAAAAAATAGACAGGTATCTATTAAGGTAACTATTATTGTCAAATGTTATGTCAAATGTCAAATGTTAAATGGCGCATTTGGAACCCTCATAGCTTTAGTTTTAAGTTTACGAATGTAGTTATCACCACCAAATCACTACTATGTAAATTACTGAAGCGTCAAAAGCGCCTTTTAAAGGACTACTTGAATACAGATTATTTGAATTTGAATTTGTTAGCTATAATCATCAAATGTTAATGTGAGTGAACATCACTAAAATAAAAAAAACTCGGAAATATCTCTGAAATGATTCACTTCTTGTCATTACCACAAAAATGTAATCGGTTTGCATATGCATGCTAACTCCTTCAGCATGACAACTCGGTGCAAGTTCGTTCGTATTTCTTTCATATAACAAAGATTTTTCAAACAGCAATCTGTACAAGAAACGTTCAGTACAATGCCTTGTGACTATGCGAAGGTGTAGGTAGATTCTTGTTTCATTTTATATGCTCCAAGATACACCGTGTTTTCTTAATGCAAGTTTGATGAATAACTGTTCTTTGAGCTGGCAAATAATTTGCGAACCGTTCGAGAAAACTTTGTTAGTTGCTGAACAACAAGTATTTTCATCTTTAAGTTTTCTTTTTATCGACGCGATTGTTTTCATCGGTTCGTAATTTGTGTGCACATAGGAACTACTTTAAGGTTTCTTATAGAGAAAACGTTATAAAAGAAAATGTTACTTGTATAAAAATCATCAGGGATGATTTTAATAAAAGTATCATTTTTAGTGGAAAAAATAGTATATATTTTTGAATTATTTATACCATATTATGATTTTAAAGTCTTCATATGTCTAAAATATTGGGATAAAATATTATAATGTTGCTTAATTAAGCCATTGTAAGGATTTCTCATCTCAATTGATTTAATACCAGGTCTTATTGCTTAATAAATACTAATATAATAAATTTTGAATTCCCGCTTTGTACTCATTTAGCTTCCATTTATTTTGGTAGTCGAAATAATGAATCATGCATTTATTAATATGTCGAAACATTTTCTACATATTGCATTACCCATCAATTAAAGATAAAATTTAAAGAAATTCAAATCGACAATAATCCGGAGTATAACATAGTATGTTTCAATTACGACCGAGCAAATTCAGTTTTAAAAAAAAGTATCGGATAAAAACTGCAATCACAGTTATCTATTTTAAAAAAGATGTGTTACCGATTGCATGCTATGTTTGCCATGTAATTTTGTGTTTGTCGATTAAAAAAAAGGGTTTTGTTAAACTAAATATTTATTCTTTATTCTACATGCATTTAAGAATATCGTTTCACTTATAAAACCAATTACCCAATGTTACCTATACAAATATAAAAGTCATTCTTTCCCAGTGGCTCGATCGCGGAAGTTTTTCTATTTTCTAGATCGCACCGACCGGTCGGAAACTTTTATCACGTTTCACGCATGCCTAAATACTTTACGAGCCAATAAATTCCATAATGGTATCTGAATTCTGAAGTCAACCATACGTCGTACATGAAATGAAAGTTTTACATAATGTGCCTATCAAAAGTATGTGGGTTATAAAACGGTTATAAATAACGGCTTTAGATTTAATTTCAGAACTATATTAATACTTATCCCGAATATCTAAAAACATTTTGATGAAATTTTAAATTTATATACTATATACTTTATACCTAATAGTTCTTAGAATAAAAAAGTCAAAAAAATATTTTATTGCTATTGAAGATATCTTTTTATTTTATATTTAGGTACCAACAGGCCTTGTAAAATATTATTGTAAACTAAGTATACAAGCTTATAAGTATATTTTCTGTGTTAAAGATCCACGTGTAGGTTGCCATGACTTGCGAAAGTACTTTCATTTGGTTAGAGATAGCTTAAGGTCTAAAAGCGAAGGAAAATGTATATGTTTCTTCGACCGCTAACTTCTTTCCTTCTCTTAAGTACAAAAAAAAAACATAGTATAAGAAACTTATTTAATAAGTATGTAGTTAATGTACTAACATAATATCTTAGGCACTGATCATTACATTGATAAGACAAACATATGAAATTGTGGGGCCTAGCGTAACCTGAGTAAATACTTATGAAAAAAGCGTTTATAGTTGTATAAGTTTTTGACTGTTGATAGATCATTTCGCAGCTGTATGTATTATCTGTGTATATTATCAATGCAATTTTTATTCTGTTTATTAACTCACAATACCCCTGCAATTATCTTCAAATAAATTGGTACAATTCTAGGTTACCTTTAATAACGGAAAAGCATCGGAACGTTCCCTGGGGATAAAAAGAAAACCGGAAGAAATCTAGTGACTCATATAGCAAAAGTTTTTTTCACTTACTACAAGCTAGCCCTTGACGGCTATCTCACCTGGTAGTAAGTGATGATGCAGTCTAGGATGGAAACGGGCTAACCTGTTAGGGGTGTGGTAAACCCACACTCCTAATTGGTTTCTATGCGACATCGTGCCGGAACGCTTAATCGCTTGGCGACACGTCTTTGTCGGTAGGGTGGTAACTAGCTACGGCCGAAGCCTCCCACCAGACAAGAAAAACAAAAATGTGGAACGCTTCACGATTTTGCGTGTCATCCTTGCGCAGGGGCAGTATATGAGCTGTAACTGCGTCACTGATTTTGGGGAACAGAGATATCATCTGTCTGTCTCTATCCGAATATTGCCAAAATCAGTTTTGCTACTAAGCTGCTGCTTCGATATATAGTTTACGAAGAAACAGCCCCAGGTGTTACCAGAAATAAACAGTAACCTACGAGTACGTCCGTTTCTATAAGGCAAGCTATCTATGAGTAAAATTTGATCAAAACAAGTGCAGTAGTTGAGCCGAACACCGTTGAGGTTACAAAAGACACTTTCGCATGTAATTTATCATGAATTACTTTAATTATAAAAACCAATATAAACCAAACACTAATTTGTTGACCTCCGTGGCGCAGCGCGTGCGCTGTAAATTTGGTTCTGGGTTCGATTCCCGGCTTGAGTCTGGTCTGGTTAGCACCCTACCGATAAAGACGTGTCACTGAGTGATTTAGCGTAGCGAAACAAAGTAAGACTAAGGGTCAAAAATACTCCTAACAGGTTAGCCCGCTTTCATCTTAGACAACTTCATCATAATCATACATTGTCGTGAAAGGCTAACTAACTAACTAACTGGTTGAAATATAAATTTAACATTTGTTCTTAAAATTTGTTACATTACTCCTTTGCTGTGGCGAAAGATAAAACGTTGTAAAGAGTCAGTAATTCAGTCGTCAAATAACACCAAATTTTAATTTTATTTCAAAGGATGGGTGTCTCAAATAAAAATGTCATCTGTCCATTTTAACTTTGGTCGGGTACTGTGACCTTTCTTTTTATTATTGGCGAAAATTTAATTAATTGTAACCCTTTTCTTAACGTCTATGTTATAAATATACCAAAAATATATATGTTACTGGATAATTGTACAAATTGAAAAATAACGAATAACCTAAAACAATTCCAAAACATTACGTAAAGTTATTACAAGGATAACGATTCTATTTAATAAAAAAGCTCTTACTTATTTCTTAAAAATTATTCTTGTTGGAAATAACGTTTTACTAATAAGTTTATTCTTTCACGCTTAACTTTACATATGTTTATGATGGTGATCATGGCTAATTTTCATGTAGGTATGTGTGTCTGTTCTAATATTATAATTCCTTCTTTGAAAATAAAAAATTGCATGTATATGTTATCTAACTAAACTCTCCGAACCTAAAAGTTTATTATGAAAAGAAATAAAAATAATAATGATTTCCCCGCGGAAAACACTTTCGTTAAAGTCATCAGAAACAATAATAAAGACTTTCACAAAACAGCTGTATTTAATTTCTTCATTTTACTTTTACCTACTTTTGTAGAATACCTTTATGGAACGTGGTTAAAATACTTTGTAAGTTTAATGGTAATATTAAACTAATCTAAAAAGGCATGATTTTTTTTTTAGATGCTACAAGTTAGCCCTTGCCGGCTATCTGATGGTGGTGGTGACGATGCAGTCTAGGATGGTAGCGGGCGAACCTGTTAGGAGTATGGCTAGCTCATACTCCTAATTGGTTTCTACGCGACATCGTGCCGGAACGCTTAATCGCTTAGCGACACGTCTTTGTCAGTAGGGTGGTAACTAGCCACGGCCAAAGCCTCCCACCAGACGAGGAATAATAGGTTCTTGCAAATAATTTGCGCGTCTTCGTTTTGCAGTTGGGACAAACAAATAAAAAAAAAAATTTGGTATCTTATTTTATGATTCGATGATTATATTATGTATTTTCATTTTATTTAATAGTACATTAGTGTTTATATTAAACGGTCCGGTAAAATATAGCGTAGAAACCGATATTTAACCGGTTGTGGTAGTTCAGTCTGTGTCAAACTTTGATTTAAAAACTATTTCTCCCTTTTACTGCATCTCATTCAATTTCCTTCACTCCTATCTATTTTCTGTAGTTCATACCGTAAATAAACCGGCGAAGATAAAAAACAACAGCATCACTAGAACGATATTTTTCAGTTTTCCAAAACGAAATTTAGTTTCGAGTTCGTATATAACAACCAACCTTGTCCTTAAGACTTAGGGATATAATACTTTAAGAATAACTATTGTATATAGTCTTATTTTAATAATTATTAATAAAAATATAATAATATTTATGCTAAGTTTAAAATATTAAAGCACGTATAGATAGTACAAGGTGTTTTTATTATATGGACAAATAGCATGTGGATTTTTTTTATTTCACTACAGGTTAGCCCTTGCCTGCAATCTCAACTAAAGGTCAGTGATGATACAGTCTAAGGTGGTACCTAGCGGGCTAACTTGTTGTAAATACGTGGCAACGTGACGGAACGATGCGATTTAGTGCTTGGCGGCACGATTTTGTCGGTAGGATGGTAACTAGCCAGAAAAAAAACAGAAATGGTAAATTTCTAAATTGTTCCTGCCAGTGGTCGAAACGCAATTATGAAACCTAAGCACAAAACACTGCGACATTGAAGTTGAAAGCCTGAGAAGATTACTTGATGTTAAGTGATTTACGCTAAAGAACATCTACGAATCAAAGGAACAAGCAAAGCATTGCGAGCTTATTTGTATTGTAAGAAGGAGGAGAGGTAGAAGAAGAAATATAGGCATCATCAGGTGAAGATCAAATTTAACAAAAAGGTGGTAATTTAACAGGTTTTTAACAAGAGGTAGTGTGAGTGGTGGTAATAATTTAACAGGTGGTTCAACAGGTTTTTAACAATATATTATTGTGCTTTAGACTTATAAAATTAATTTCGTAACTCGCAATACCGCTCAATTTTTCGAGACGTGCGCTCTCTCAACTCGTACTGAGGATACAGTTTTATAGGCTCGAGGGTTGGAAGATAGGTATCTGTTGATATTTCATAGGCGTGCGACGTCATAGTAAATAACTTCGCCATCCATTTTATCGATACCCCCATATCCCGGAGGTAGTGTAAACGCTTGTGACATAGGGCCCAACTCAATTGACTGAACACACTATAATATTATGATACACGTCCCGAACGTACCCAAAAGGCTACCAATGAGGAAGTCTTGCGACGTGTTGGTTGTCATCGCGAACTCTGGAAGACTGTCAAAAAGATTAAAGTTGCTTATCTAGGGCATGTGTTTAGGCATGACAGATACAGGCTCCTGCAACTAATCTATACAAATAAATAAAATTGGAGTGTCTGTTTGTAATATTGAAATAACCGTTTTTTACGATATGCATATGAATATATAACATTTTTGTCTGTCTGTTCCGGCTAATCTCTGAAATGGCTAGACCGATTCTTAGGGGACTTTTTTTGGCAGGTAGCTGATGTCATAAGGAGTAACTTAGGCTACTTTTATTTAAGAAAAAGTCTTTTATTTTAGAAAAATAAAGTAATGTTGCAATGTCCAAGTACTATCTAGTACCGCGCGCAGCTCACGCGCATGCCACCGCCTGTGCCATCACGTCTCGGGCGCCTCCCACAACTTCTCCCACCAACGAATCAATATCCAATTTCACTCCTTTTTTTTTGAAAGGATATACTTTAATGTGTATCCTATAATTTTTTCAAGTAATTGGGGTTAGTAATCTATTGCTTCGTGATAGAAAAACAAACAAACACACTAACTCCACGCAGACGAAGTCGCAGGCGTCAGCTAGTAAAAAATAATAATGATGGGCAAAGTAGTGGGAAAGAGGCGGATCGGTCGCAAGAGAAAGTCTTAGTTGCGAAACATCAAGGAGTGGACTGCATGCTGAAAGTTCTCCACAATGTTCCCAAAGGCATGTGAAAATAGTCCAGCGTGGTGGACTATGACCAAACCCTTCTCATATTGAGAGGAGACCCGTGCTCTGTAGTGAGTCAATGGGTTGATCATGTACACACAATTGCAATAGGAAGAAAGAAATGTCATAAGGTCACCCTATAACCAAGCTGCCTTTATATGCAGCACAGTCCTTCAGCCAATCAACGTTACACGCTTTAACAGTGTCGTTTCCTTACTTTTCAATTCCGCTTGACCCCAACAAAAGATTACCCAGTCGACTCTTATAAGCAACAAAGCGTAAATTCTTTTCAACGGGAATGCTCGTTTAAAGGGGATCGCTTATTTGAACACACCGTAGTTGCTGAAAGCCTTTACATCAGCTGTCACCAGCGCAACGTATTAATATTTCACAATTCGCCAGTCACATTTGGTCATCATAATAGCTTTGTGTAACTTGTGCTCTTTGTGTAACTTGTGCTCGACGTGGAATAAACGTTTAGCTAAGTTTGCTCGAAATACTTAACACCCAGATAAATCTATGTGGGGATTTTTTTCATTGAATCTTTAACAAACTTATTGTATAGTATACATGCTTTAATCCACGTTAATTTGGGGGGAAAACCGAAAACTTATGCACGTAAAGGTTAAACTAAAGTAAAAATAATTAAAGTTAACTATGATATTTCCTAAGATATTAATTTCATGTCAGGGGTAAATACTTAGCATGAAAGACTTAATTATTTAATTCCGATTAGGATTAATATCATATTTACACAATTAATTTAGCAAATAGTGCATTATTTTAGAACAAATTTGATTACTTTTTTTTTATATTCACCATAAGTTAGTCCTTGACTGCATCTCACCTGATGGTAAGTGATGATGCGGTCTAAGATGGTAGCGGGCTAACCTGTTAGGGATATGGTAAACTCATACTCCTAATCGGTTTCTACACGACATCGTGCCGGAACGCTAAATCGCTTGGCGACACGTCTTTGTCGGTAGGGTGGTAACCAGCCACGGCGGAAGCCTCCCACCAGACCAGACTCGAGCCGGGAATCGAACCCACTACCTCCGACTTTAAAATGCAACAGCACACGCGCTGCGCCACGGAGGTCGTCAACCATGAAAAAGGTCAACTTTTAAATATAGATATAAATAATAGTAATTTCTATTCTATTTTATTCTATTCGAAATTTGCGGCTGCGGTCTTTTTCATAAGAGGAATAATTCCACCATATACAATTTTTGCGGAACTTTACCCGGCTTGCATAGCCACATAGCGCATACTACGGAAGCTCTCAAAGGGAATATTTTTACCGTTTTTGCAACATTTTTCATTACGGCTCCTTTTAGTCGTAGCGCGGTGTTCTATAGCCTATAGTCTTTCTCAATAAATGGGGATTCCGTCACAAAAATATATTTAATTCTACTTGATCTAAAAATTGTTCCTGATTTAAGTGCGATTTTCAACATAATAAACTCGTTAGCTTTATTATATTAGTATGGATATACCTAGTATATTTTATTTATATCTTGAAACTACGTGCACGTGAAGTATAATAATCAATTATTTTTAATGTAAGATAAATTATACTAAAAAGTGTGTAATGTAAAATTAAAAACTCTGGTACTCACTGGATAATCTAGATTACGGTAATTCGGAGGCAATCTTATGTTTTTTTTATAGACTACAAGTTAGCTCTTGACGGCAATCTCACCTGGTGGTAAGTGATGTTGTTGTCTAGGATGGCAGCGGGCTAACCTGTTAGGAGTATAGTAAACGCTCCTAATTGGTTTCTACGCGACGCTTAATCGCTTTGCGACACGTCTTTGTCTGTAGGGTGGTAACTAGCCACGGCTGAAGCCTCCCACCAGACCAGACTCGAGCTGGGAATCGAACCCAGCACTTCCAAATTTATGATGCGACAGTGCGCGCGCTGCGCCCCGGATGTCGTCAAAATGATGAGTTTGTAATAGCTTGTTTCAGACGAGCGTTTGTTGTCGTGGGCAAGGGTACCCGTGACCCAGACATCATGCGACGTGAAGGAGCATCACTGGGTTTTAGCGGATATTCCGGGCGCCACTCTGGCTTCCGGCGGGTCCGTCATTCCTCATTAGAAGCCTCCAGTTCAGAGAGAACGTTAACGCATTTTCCAGCGTTGAAAAAAAAAACAAAAAGGTTTGTTAACAGCATATACGCGGATTGGTAACGAGTGCGAACGAGATTGATTGAATTATTAAGGTAACAAAATGTAAAACTCCTCTGTCAGACAATTGGCTGTTGTTTTCACAGCGTTCTATTTGTAAAAGTCTTAACAGTTCTGTTATTGCAAATTGTGTGAATATTGTAATAACAATAAACTAAAATGTGCTACAAATTACAAAATCAATAAAAGTACCGAAATTGTCGAATTTTATTTCAAACTAGCTGATGCCTGCGACTTCATCTGAATTAATGTGTGAAAGTGTGTTTGTTTGTCTTTCAATCAGGAAGCAATGGATTACTAAAGTACGATAGACGACCTTGAAATTATTACAGTACTTGGACATTACAACATTACTTTATTTTTCTAAAATAAAAGACTTTTTCTAAAATAAAAGTAGCCTAAGTTACGCCTTATTACATCAGCTACCTGCCAATAAAAATCGTAAAAATTTCGTCCCGTAAAAATCGGTCCAGCCATTTCAGAGATTAGCCGGAACAAACAGACAGAGAGACAGACAAAAATTGTAAAAAATGTTATTTTGGTGTATGTACCGTATATATGTTCATATGCATGTAGTAAAAAAACGGTTATTTCAATATTACAAACCACTCCAATTTTATTTATTTATATAGATTACGTAAATTTTGCATTACGGTACATTCGCCGCATATAAATAAACGAGCATACATTCTGCTCGTGCAAGAAACTTGACAATGTCCGCTTAGTACCTTAGCCCAAGGCAATGTGAAACCTTATTACAAAGCGATGAACGCGTCATAATGGAAAGCTATTCCCTTCCAAGCTACGTGACCAAATAAAATTAATGGCTCAGGTTTCTCGTATTCGCTGCTATGAGCTTTTTGGTGGATAAAGTTTAATCCCTGAAATGCAATTCTTACTTTTCTGAGTTATGAGCATTTTAAATAAAATATCAGATGTTTTAGTAGCGAAGGAATACATCGTGAGCAGTTTTGTATGCCCTGACGATCAGATGACTACTGACAACATACTGTACCACCTACCACACAATCATACTCTACACACCGTCTTCGCCGGCGAAGACGAGGTACCCGCTATCTTACGTCATCCGGACGTGGGCTCCATCCACGGCCTCGGAGACGTACGAACCACTCACCGTCCGACCCCCCCGTTATCCCAAACGTCTTAGGCAGTCGTTCCCTTAGTTTCTTCAAGCCCTAGGGCTAAAAATTTTTCAGAGCTTCTTTCCGAAGCTCGCCAAACAGCCCGGTTACGCTGTGGCAACCAATAGGGTTTATACAGCTAATAGACAGTACGAAAAAAAGAAAGTTTTGTATGCCTGATAATTCTCCATAATGTACTAAGCGTGTGGAGTCTAGGTCTACGACTTGATTTGTTATATAAATTTGATAATAAATAACTAAAATGAAAATTCGTACATACGGTGGCAGTCGCATGCTTTTTTTAATCGGGTTAGTAGATACCCATTAGTACGTTTATTTCTCTGATAACAAGATAAATAAAATGTAGCTATTCAAAGGGGGAACCCTGCCAGTATCTCCGGAACCTTGCCTAACGGGACTCCTTTTAATAATCATCATCATCATGATCAACCCATTACCGGCTCACTACAGAGCACAGATCTCCTCTCAATATGAGATGGGGTTGGCCATAGTCCACCACGCTGGCCATTTGCGGATTGGCAGACTTCACACGCCTTTGACGACATTATGGAGAACTCTCAGGCGTGCAGGTTTCCTCACGATGTTTCCTTCACCGTTGTAGTAGCAAGTGATATTTTAATTATTTAAAAAAACGCACATAACTCCGAAAAGTTAGAGGTGCGTGCACGAATTCGAACCGCCGACCTCCGATTAGGAGGCTGACGCACTAAGCACTAGGCTATCACCGCTTTTAATAATATATTTTAGTAATTATATTACATTTTTTAAGATTTTTTATTTTTAGGTTCAATATAAGGTTTATTTTAAGTTTCAGTTGTTATAAATAAGTAAATACAATATAAGAAATAAACAATATTTGAAACTAGTTAAAAACAAATTACGCAGAGCGCGGATGCGTCTTTTCCTCGAGATCCAATAAAAATGCGGTGAGCTTCCGACTAACTTTCGTCAAATATGATAATTGCGTTGGCACGGTAATGTACCATGAAAAATTCACTTTAAGGTCTCGTCATTTGAAACGAGAGCACATTACGTTACGTAATTTTATCTAATATTTACTTGATGTCTAATAGCTTTAAAGTAAATTAACTAAGCCTATTTTTCACAGACGTAACGTAGACGTAAGCTCGTAGAAAAGTCCTACTATAGTGTAAAAGATTATGTAAATGATAACCAAGCATGGGTATGAAATATTGCTCTTATAAGATAGCTCTTAATATAATTTTAAGTGGCATGTGAGATGGTGATAACAAAAAGAAAATTTACCTGGCTAAGTTTGTTGTGGGCTTCTTCTTAGACCGGGCGCGTTTAGAACCCTCATAACGTTAGTTTTAAGTTAACGAATGTTGTTATCACCATTAAATCACCATGGAAATTATTGACGCGTCAAAAGTGCCTTTTAAAGGACTATTTGAATAAAGATTATTTGAATTTGAATTTAGACTATTGCTTGACGTTGTTACAATGGATATGTCTTAGTTCAATTTAGGCGTGACCAAAGTCGCGGTAATACGTCAAGCATACCTAAACATCTATGTTATATAATTTCCTATAACACATAAATTATTTCAGACAAAAGCAAGTATTTATGGTAGCTACATATCTGTAGTCAATATACAAATGGTCTTTTTTAAATATCTCAGAATGAAATAGGCGGAATCAACGCCGTCCTATAATACATTTATGCACAAGATACGTTGACATCGATAACGAATATATTCTGAATCAGTATTGCTTCTATTTAATATTTATAACTCAATTATTGCGTCCTAGCTGAAGCTCGCGGCCTACATAAAGGGTTCAAAAAATTCCTGTGGAATATGCAAGGATAGTAATTAAAGAATATCCTCTGTCCCATTCCTGTCCTCATTCTCGTATCAGTTTGCATTCCCAGCATATAGATCTAGTTTGAAAGAAAGTGTGATAGCCCAGTGGTTAGGACGTCCGCCTCCTAATCAGAGGTCAGGGGTTTGACCCTGGGCACGCACCTCTAACTTTTCGGAGTTATGTGCGTTTTAAGCAATTAAAATATCACTTGCTTCAACGGTGAAGGAAAACATCAAAACCTGACAGTTCTGCAAAATGTTCTCAAAGGCGTGTGAAGTCTGCCAGTCCGCACAGCATGGTGGACTATGGCCAAACCCTTCTCATATTGAGAGGAGACTCGTGCTCTGTAGTGAGCCGAGGATGGGTTGATTAAGATGACGATGAAATCTAGTTTCGGGTTAACTTCATCAATATTATAAACGTAGTTGGTACCAAACCTAACGAGGATAAAATCGCAGGCTTCAGCTTGTATACTAAATATAATACTAGTTTTAAAATTCCCTCTGCATGCGAGTTACACTCCCATTTCCTAATATTCCCTTCCACTTTTACTTTATTAAACATTTACTTTATTTAACGACTTGCCATGAAATACGAGTAATGTATTTTAAAAAACAAAGTGTTGATTTTTCTTTTTCTACATTTTTATTTACGTTCATCGTTTCATACTTTCGAATACTGTTCGGTTTATTTTTGTTATATTGAATCAATTCAAATGAATAAAGTATGAAATACGGTATACCTATTCTTCGCAAGCCCAATAAAATTTTGTTTGCAGACTCTCAAGAGCTCGGTATTAGATGCTTCCTATTTTTAGTATGTAGATAGTGGTTTTATTTTCCTTTTACTAGAATAAAACTTATTGCGTAATTCATTTTTTAACATAAGTATAGTAAATAGATAAGTATACAGTGCTTTGCATATGAGGCTATTATACCTTATTTTATAAGTAGACAAACATGATTTGACGCATTCATATCATAAGATTATGCTTTCAAAGGTCAAACAAAATTTTGGCACTGACGCTAGATCCAATTTGAATAAAAAGTAAAATGTTGGCAGAAATCCATGATGGTAGCTGATAATGACAGTACATTATTGTCGAGGCTGGAAAAGAAGACGATTACATGACGAGTACAGTCTGAGCCACAGGCAAAGACTGCATTTCGAGTTAGGCAATTGGCATATCCACCAAGGCGTGTTTTTCTCCAAAAAATGCTACAGTACGAGTATTATATAATAACTAGCTTCTGCCCGCGACTGCGTAGACTTCAGAATTGGGTTGGAAGCTTCGCTCCTTATCAATTTTTAATCTTCCCACGGGAACTATTTGAGATATGGAAAATACATATTCTATTCCATAGCACAGGTGACATGCATACCAAATTTCAAAGCTGTCTGCCCCCGGCTTAGCTCGTAAACAATGTTCAATTTTCCCTCGGGAACTACTTAAGGAATCGGGATAAAAGGTAGCCTATGTTCTTTTCCATGTCAAAGGCTACATGCATGCCAAATTTCATCAGGAATATAGGATATAAGATCAACCCATTACCGGCTCACTACGGAGCACGGGTCTCCTCTCTCTATATTGGATGTATAATAATATTTTCCATAGCCACTTAATCGGTTTCTGCTCTTAAATTATGTGGAATACAATCAATGTCACTGCTTAAGCTACAAACTCATTTTATTTAATTATCTATATTGCAATAGTTTTTAGTACTTTGTTGGAGCTGTGATAGCCCAGTGGTTAGGGCGTCGGCCTCCTAATCAGAGGACGGCGGTTCGAATCCGGGCACGCACTTCTAACTTTTCGGAGTTATGTGCGTTTTTAAACAATGAAAATATCACTTGCTTCAACGGTGAAGGAAAACATCGTGAGGAAACCTGCACGCCTGAGAGTTCTCCATAAGGTTCTCATAGGCGTGTGAAGTCTGCCAATCCGCACATGGCCAGCGTGGTGGACTATGTCCAAACCCCTTCTCATATTGAGAGGAGACCCGTGCTCTGTAGTGAGCCGGTAATGGGTTGATCATGATGATCACTTTGTTGGTCTTCCCACCAAACGTATTTGTTTCGTTACAGGCTAAAATACAAAAAAATATATAAGCGATTAAAGTGAATTCAAACCCTACGAAATCTAGCAATCACCAACAATCCTTTAAAGAAATATATAGTTGTTTATTGTTCCAAATAAATAAAAATAAAATAAATACGGGGTTAATGTACTAGGGTCAAATAACTGAAGAGATAGGAAAGGAAACTCGGCTTAGGGAGCTCCTGAATGTGTTACAAACACGTACGACATTGTACGGGCAAGAAAACTTTATGAATTACTAACAGGAACTTTATGGCGCTCTACTTTAGTTAACTTGGTGAAAATTAAAGTATCATACACGTACATTGTTGACGAGTCTATAGAATTTTAACTTGAAGTTATAAGCTCGGTTATATGGTTGATGAAGTAAGTTCATTCAATCTTACTTATCCATGTCCATAAAAACATCAAAATGCAATCTAACTCTGTGTCAACTTTTTAAGAAAACTACAGAACAGATAAAAAACAGATAAAAAAAAAATATCACATGCTTCAACGGTGAAGGAAAACATCGTGAGGAAACCTGCACGCCTGAGATTTCTCCATAATGTTCTCAAAGCGTGTGAAGTCTGCCAATCCGCACACGGCCAGCGTGGTGGACTATGACCAAACTCTTCTCATACTGAGAGGAGACCCGTGCTCTGTAGTAAGCCGGCAATGGGTTGATCATGATGATGATGATAATGATGACGGAACAGATTTCAAAAAAGTCAGGAAACTGAAGAATTTAGTAACGTTCTAAAATTATCAAGAGATTTAAAAAAATATATCACGCAGACAAAATCACAGGCAATGTATATTATTAAAAAAGTGACTGGCTGAGTTACCGACTGATCCAATCTCCAAATAATTGAGGTGTGTCTGTTATTAGGCCTGCAAATAGATATTATAATGAAGGTATTCGCTAAGACAGGATACCTAATAATCACCTAAGGCGATATAACAGAATGTGTATGAAAGTTGGTCGGTATTGTATCCACACGGTTAGCAACACGAGAATGGTGGGCAAAAGTTTGTATTTTGAGGTGTTTGTTGCCACTTCATAACACAATTAGTGGATCAATCATGCTGCAATTTAGAAACAAAGTTTTTTTTATGTATACTTTTTTTTATACACTACAAGTCAGCCCTTGACGGCTATCTCACCTGGTGGTAAGTGATGATACAGTCTAAGATGGCAGCGGGCTAACCTGTTAAAGGTATGGTTAAACTATACTGCTACGGTTTCGTTTGTACACGAAATCGTGCCGGAACGCTAAATCGCTTGGCGACACGTCTTTGTCGGTAGGGTGGTAACTAGCCACGGTCGAAGCATCCCACCAGACCAGACTCGAGCCGGGAATCGAACCCAGGACCTGCAACTTTATAATGCGACAGCGCACGCGTTGCGCTATGGAGGTCGTCAAATACACTACAAGTTAGCCTTTGACGCCAATCTCACCTGGTGCAAAGTGATAATTCAGTCTAAGATGGTAGCGGGCTAACCTGTTAAAGGTATGGTTAACCTACCAGACCAGACTCGTAGAGTTCGTCAAAAGTAGCTTATACCCTGTTCAATTGAAGACAACAATTGACCCATACACACTTATACAGCCATGGTTAAGTGTGTATCCCCCCCCCCCCCCGTTATCCCAAACGTCGCCTAAGCCGAGGTTCGGCCTCAAATAGGGTTAGCATAGCTAATAGACAGTCCGAAAAAAATATAAGTGTATGAGTCAATTTTTAGAGAGATGTTTTTACACTCTCACATTATTTATTTCTCTAGGAACTCAATGTCACACAGACAAAGCTGCTGACACAAACTAGTGTTTGATTAGTTTTGACCTCGCGCCACTCATTAACTATCAAGTGATTCGCTCTAAAGCGTTAAAACTGTCCAGCATTCAGAAGCTTCCGCTATCTATTCACATAAAGAACCTTTAGTAAGTTATACAACAAAAACAATTTGTACCAAGTAATTATCCAATGGTAAATAATTTCATAATATGGGTTGGGTGGGTTGATTTGTTCCGGTGCGGGTGAATTTTGAACTTATCGTTTAACTTGCCGAGTCACTCCCCTTAATGAGTTTCAGTGTGAAACCTGTTTCAGACCAACTTGATTAACGTGCGCTAATAATCCCGGAACTTAATAAATTAAGCGGAATCCATAGTATTATTCTACTACATTACAACTTTCATGTTTTTTGTACATTACCTAGAGCACCGAAGAGACGTTAGTTCTCTTTGTGTGTTCTATCGTCTCTACAATGGGGAGTGCTCTGAGGAGCTATTTAATCTAATTCCACCTTCCGTGTTCTCCAGTCGCACTTTTCGTCGCAGAAACAAATATCATCCTCACCACCTGGATGCCTGGTCCTCCTCCACCACCCGCTATTCCAGGTCATTTCTGCCACGAACCTGCAAATTGTGGAATCAGCTTCCATCTTCTGTGTTCCCTAATGGTTATAATATGGGGTTCTTCAAAGGGCGGATTAACAAATTGCTCAAGGGCCAGCAACGCATTGGCGGTTCCTCTGGTGCTGCAAATGTTCATGGGCGGCGGTAATCACTTACCATCAGGTGACCCGCCTGCTCGTTTGCTCGCTATGTTTATTAAAAAAAAAAAATAACATTACAAGTAAGCCCTTGACGGCAATCTCACCTGATCGCAAGTGATGATGCAATGTAAGATCGTAGCGGGCTATCCCGTTAGGGGGTATGGTAAACCCATACTCCTGATTAGTTTCTACGCGACATTGTGACAGAACGCTAAATCTCTTAGCGACACGTCTTCGTCGGTAGGGTGATAACGAGAATCGAACCTAGGACCTCCAATTTTATAATGCGACAGCGCAGTTACTTTCAGAGTTTATTGCGTTTTTGAACAGTACGATTTATTTTCCAAGGAGCCATATTTGAACTTTGGATAAAACTTAATTCTTAATTATAACGTCAATTAATAGCCCCAACAATATAACTAAAATCATTTTTTTAAACTTTCACATCTATTTAAAGCCCAAGAATATAACGTTAATCATTTGCTATTATTGTTTTAAAACGTATGTAGATAATGAAGATATTTATTTTAATTAGATCCATTTTGTTTAACTCGTCTAGTCGTTCACAGAAATGAGTTTCATTATTAAACCTCTAGATGGGGACCCCCGTAATTAATTTGCTATCATAATGCTCTATGTAACGATGAGTAAGTATCTACATAACTTTTGTCATTAGAGTTTGTATTACGATTAATTGTTTGCAGAGGCGCCCTAACCCCGTAATAAGACAATTTATGAATGCCATCGGCCTTTAATTATTCCTTATAAGTATTAAAGATCACTAATAAGACTTCATCATGATCAACCCATTACCGGCTCACTACCGAGCACGGGTGAATATAAGAAGGGCTTGGCCATAGTCCACCACGCTGGCCATATGCGGATTGGCAGACTTCACACGCCTTTGAGAACATTATGGAGAACTCTCAGATATGCAGGTTTCCTCACGATGTTTTCCTTTACCGTTGAAGCAAGTGATATTTTAATTGCTTAAAAATGCACATAACTCCGAATAGTTAGAGGTGCCTGACCGGGTTCGAACACGCGACCTCTGATTAGGAGGCGGACGCCCTAAATAAGACTTAACGATACTTAACTATATTATTAAGTCTTAGTTTTATTTTGGGTTAACAATGTTGCGTATGCAAGGAAGCTAGGCGTCAGGTTTTGTAAGAGCAATCTCAGTTAGTTCTCTCACTCTAATTCAAAGTGGTGACACGTGTCAGGTCTACAAGTTTTAGATTAGATATATATTATTAGTTATGCGCGTTTTTAAGAAAATAAAATATCACTTGCTTCAACTGTGAAGGAAAACATCGTGAGGAAACCTGCACGCCTGAGTTCTCCATAATGTTCTCAATGGCGTGTGAAGTCTGCCAATCCGCACATGGCCAGCGTGGTGGACTACGGCCAAACCCTTCTCATATTGAGAGGAGACCCGTGTTCTGTAGTGAGCCGTTAATGGGTTGTTAATGATGATGATGATGATTATATACGCTGCACATGTTAGGGAACTCTTTACTATTAATTCAGTTAAAGCCAATCATTTGATTTAATTTATTTATTACTACTTGCTCGCGACTTGGAAAGGGTTTTTGAGTAACATTAAATCAAGTCAGTTCATAGAGTGATGGTCATTTTTGGTGGTTTGAATTGCTTACTATGTTGGTAATTACACATTACACAATAGATGGCGCTTCTTCGGTACCATAGAAGTTCAATTTAACTTACACGCTATCGCATAAGTAGAAAACCTCGCGCTCGATGTAACACCAAGGTCCTGACTCAATCTATGCAAATAAATGATTTGATTTGATTCGACACTCAGTTTCTATCATTTACAAAGAATATTAATCTTCGAAAATAATTAACCAAGGCACCTCATACCTTTTCATTAAGAGCTTGTTTACTTAATCTGCCAGTACCTTCAACTCCAGTACCTCGTAACCGCTGTCAAACTTACTCACGACTCGACTTACCAGATAGTTTTTAACATAATGATTTATCTTGTAGAAACATTTATTTATTTTATACCCTGGTCCATCATTATTACTCCCAACTCAACCAGATGGAATGGTGTACGTATTCATGAGAGTTATTTTAATATTCATCACGTTTAGGATCCGATAAGTAAGTGAAACAGCTATATAGTAATAGCTATTTTCTCTAGCCGGATAAAAGGTTAACAAATTAACAGGTGTTTTCTTAGAAGACTGGACAAAATGCCAACATATAACGTAGTTACGAGTTTGGTATCGCAAACTTACGTTATGGAAATTCCAAAAATAAATGCATTGCATTTATTTTTGGAATTTCCATAACGTGACTTACGGAGGAGATCGTCACGTAAGGTTACAGCGTTATTCTGCGGCATACGACAATTCCACTCTCCGTAAGTCACGTTATTTAACTTCTTCGTTATTCTGTGGCATAGAGCTGTATCCTTACGTGACGTATCTGGTATAGCGAACTGTTCGTAGTTCGGTTACTATCCTCAGGCGCCAGGCATACTTGCTTAAAACATATTGTGTTACTTTAATAAGACACACAGCTTTTCCACAGTTCAAAAGGAGAGTAGAGAAGAGTGAAAAACTCAAAATACGAGTAGTAAACTCATCAAAATCATGTGCCTAGTTCTGGAGTATGATGGTGAATTGAGTTCAAGGTCTACGGTATACTAATCACGGCATACAATATAACTTTGTCAGTACAGTAAGGAGCCTATCGATGCACTACGTGCGTGGAGTGGAAGACCATCTTTTTTCTCTGAACGGATTAAGGTGCCATGCTGGCGTATTCCTCTTTTAGTAAGAAAGAAGGGACCAAAGTACTAGTAGATTAACTTATGGTTTGGTTAGGAAGCCACTTTAAGTGGTCGTATAATAATTGCTAGGCTAGTTTTCCTTTTAATGGATTAAATCTAAAAATGGAGTATTTTGAATGAGCTCTATACCTCTAACGCTATAGGAGTACTTGAGTTAATATGGACATAATTGAGCGGAAATCTTAGCCTCGAAAATAAATCACATGCAAATATATATATTTTTTAAAACATGAGGCGCAGTGCGTGCGCTGTCGCATTATAAACTTGGAGGTCCTGGGTTCGATTCCCGGCTCGAGTCTGGTCTGGTGAAAGGCATTACCGACAAAGACGTGCCGCCAAGCGATTTAGCGTTCCCGCACGATATCGCGTAGAAACCAATTAGGAGTGTGGGCTTACCATACCCCTAACAGGTTAGCCTGCTACCATCCTAGACAGCATCATTACTAACCACCAGGTGAGATAGCCGTCAAGGGCTAACTTGTAGTTTATAAAAAAAAATGTAAATTTGAATACTAAAAAGGTTTAAATGGAATGGTTACAATTGGTTCTTTGAGCAATGTCCCATTACTACTTCAGTTTTGAGACTTGTTGAGCAGTATCGTAGCTCTGGTTCTACGATATTTTTATAACCCTTCATAATTTAACTTTACTGAACCATAACTTTATTCATGGCTTTAATATGAAATCACTGAAAGCAGAAGGCCCTTTTGCCCCTCGACCCTCATTATACAAATACTCCTATAGTAATGGCCCAATAAAACTTTCCTTTCTTTCTAATGTTATATTTATACGTACCCAATTTGGAGTTTAATAGGTTTTCAACCGATTTCCGTGAGTACACGACTTTTTTCGTTATTCGTCGACATAAATCAATACAATATGAAAGATACGTAACATCACAATCGATATACTGTATGGTTAGTCGCATTTTAAGTAACCAAAGTAAATCAACGTTGATTAATATACATGTTAAAATTAACGTTCGTAATAAATTAATATTGGCAGAAATGCCCGACAAAAATTTTCCTATCAGAGATTTTTAAGCTTCATTATTTTTCATAATTTTTTAAGCACACCATGATACCCCACTAAGCTGGATGATGGTGAACGATTTAATTATGGAACCGTTTGACCACCTTAGATTAACAATATAACCCCAGATAATATAACCCCAGATTAGACCTAGACAAGTAGACTGATAATGATATGATGAATGTTTTGACGACCTCCGTGGCGCAGTGCATGCGCTGTCGCATTATAGAGTTGGAGGTCCTGGGTTCGATTCCCGGCTAGAGTCTGGTCTGGTGGGAGGCTTCGGCCATTACCATTCTACCGATAAAGACGTGTCGCCAAACGATTAAGCATTCCGGCATGATGTCGCATAGAAACCAATTAGTAGTGTGGGTTTACCATACCCCTAACAGGTTAACTGCATTATCATTTGCCATCAGGTGAGATTGCTGTCAAGGGCTAACTTGTAATGTATAAAAAAAAACAGTAAAAAAACTATAAAGGTATTCTAAACTCAATATACTAGGTAGTTTTTTTGTTTCAGTTAAGATACGTTTTTAGCTGCTTTTGATAAATAGAATAACCGTGGACACTGAAAAAAAATTGTCTTTACAGGTGTCATAACTCTCAGACGTGACCTTGCAAAGTAACAGTAAGGAAAAGGCTTTTGTTTTGCGAAAACTAAATTTTATTTCAAAACCGGCTTCAAGGACCAACAAAAAGGAAAAAAGTTTTTTTTTTTTTTCAAATCTTTTGAAGCGCATAAAAAATGTATGTTTCATCGACTTCAGAGTACGTGTTCATAATACGCAATGCCGTTTGTCGACATACAAGGGACACTGCTGCGATATCTGATTTCCCAAAGGTCCGAAATCTTCAAAGTGAATAGACATCACAAACAATATAAGAAAATTATCAGCTCCATTTCACAAAAACATATATATCTATTACAATATGGTCCAGTAGGTTACCTTGTTTTGTCTCACAATGTTGAAAGTATAATTTGAATATTTTCATCGTCTCGTTTATCTTATAGTTAAATAAACGGCATCATCATCGGGCCACGTTGCCATGTGAGCCCATATCTTAATGACGCGAACATGTTGAAAATGGAGGCTAGACGCAGACTTCATCTGGCGACTACGCTTTTTGGGGTTATTCATACTGGAAAGCCCGCTTACCTACACTCCAAAATAAAATGGGCACGTGAAAATAGTACCTTGGGTTCGAGATCTGCACCTCGGATTTCTGTGCCATTTCATAGGTCCGCCGCTTTTAAGGGGACTTTCAAATACGCTGCCTGTAAAATTTGGAATGATCTTCCGCCACCTGCCCGGCTGTTGAAATCTTTGTTTTCTTTCAAACATTTTATAAAAAAGTATTTATTGGAAACACAAAAACTGTGAAATGAAAATATCGTATAGCCAACAAAAGCCATAAAGCCAACAAATTTTCCAGGCAGGATTAAAATATATATAAAAAATAAAATAAAAACAAAAACAAAAACAGAAAAGAATCCAAACACATACTCACGCACACGCACACACACCCTCACACACTAAAGGAGCACTTTCCCAGTCACTCCGTGATATCAGCATGGGTTATGCCTGAAAATCAGCGCTGCAGTCAATTTTGACGCAGCATCAAGCTGAGGCAGCGCCCTGTTCAGCCAATTTCAGGACACATTCGTTTTTAGATGTGATGTAATTTTTTTTTTTTTTCCTTATAATGGCTGAATAAACGCAATTTTAATTTAATTTTAATTTAATCATGATCAACCCATTACCCGCTCACTACAGAGCACGGGTCTCCTCTCAATATGAGAAGGGTTTGGCCATAGTCCACCACGCTGGCCATGTGCGGATTGGCAGACTTCACACGCCTTTGAGAACATTATGGAGAACTCACTGGTTATAGTTAAAAAAATTCTATCAATAAATAATCAGTATTTAGAACGCCATTTTATTCCTTTTTTTTTAATTCAACGTTGTTTATTCCTTTTAACTTCCGACTATGAATCACGGTTATTATCATTGATTGTATAAATAATAATACATAGTCGTTCATCATCATCATCATGATCAATCCATTCTCGGCTCACTATAGAGCACGGCACTCTCGATATGAGAAGCTAATTAGGAGGCTGACCCCCTAACCACTAGGCTATCACAGCTGAAAAACAGAATGAAAAAAGGACATCCAGTCGTAATTCAAATCAAATTACGTAACCAAATTACATTTAAAAGAGTGGTCTTTGAAAATTTCATTTGTACTTAGTTACAATTAAGCGGAGGTCGGTACCATTGGTCGTCATTTGTGCCGTAATTACATGGAGAAGTACCCAGAAGTACTGTATTTCAACGATAATTGGCCCGCAATTTGCAATTAACTCTGTTTAACTGATGGAGTGTCTGTCAAATTGTAGTCGATTGCTAGCACTTGGACAAAATGAGTTTTACACGTCAGTCGAATTGTGTACCGATTGCCTGGCTTAGTGATTAAAAACTGCTGTTTTTACTGGCTATAAAACTGACAGTCAATTATTTAAGTAAATCTATTTATATCACTTTTCCCATTTGTAATTAGCTAATAATCTAAACATCAAAACATAAAAAAGCGGATAGACAGATATGGCACACAAATAATACATCATGAGATAAATCATGCGCCAATCATACCATTGTATTCAAAGGCGGACTTATTGTATCAGCAATCTCTTCCTGACAAGCCTTGGGGAAAGATATAATTAGTAGCGGTGTAATTTACATTCTTTATTTGGACGACCTTATAATGTGACAGCGCGCTCGCTGCACATTATAAGGTCGTCAAAATTATGTTGGAGGTCCTAGGTTCGATTCCTGACTGAGTCTGGTCTGGTGGGAAGCTTCCGCCATGGCAAGTTACCACCTTACCGATAAAGACGTGTCGCAAAGCGATTTAGCGTTTCAGCAGGATGTCGCGTAGAAACTAATTAGGAGTATTGGTAAACCATACCCCTAACAGGTTAGCCCGCTACCATCTTAGACTGCATCATCATTTACCATCAGGTGAGATACCGTCAGGGGCTAACTTGTGGTGTATGAAAAAAAAATGTAGATCAGTATGAGAGCACCTTTAGTTGGTACAAAGATGTAATATTTATCAAGCGTGCCGCAACAAAGGGCCAAGAGCCCATTGTTTCTTTCAGCATATAATCGAGAGCCATCAGGGATTCCCCCTTACCTCCTGTTTATTACTGTACTCTTTTGTGTTGTTATTCTTTCGGCTAAATTAATCATCGCTCGGCAAGGAACCATTGTAATGGTCAAAGGGAATAATTAAGATTTCATATTTTAGGGTACGAACACACATAGCCGTTCTAGTAATAAATTAAATTCAAATTCATATTCAAAATAATCTTTATTCAAATAGTCCTTTAAAAGGCACTTTTGACGCGTCAATAATTTACATAGTAGTGATTTAATGGTGATAACTGCATTCGTAAACTTAAAACTATGAGGGTTCCAAACGCGCTCCTGTCTAAGAAGCAGCCCACAACAAACTTAGATAGGTAATTTTTCTTTTTGTTATCACCATCTCACATGCCACTTAAAATTATGTTAAGAGCTATCTTATTAATATAAAATATAGACGTCATTCCAGTGTAGTTACTAGTAGTAGTAGTAAATTACTTCTTAATAATGGAAACAATCGTTTGCATAAAGATTATTTGATATTGCAAATATTTAATTGATCAAAGTTTAAACTAGACAAGTAATTCAAGTCAGTTATTAAGGCGGTTAGTTTGGGGATTTATTCCTTGTTAACTGGCACTATTCTGAACATCAAATAAGAGGCGTCGAGCGAACTTAATAAGTAGGTAATAACCAACAAGTTACGCAAGCAATTAAGGGTTCCACTATGACGCTGCCCCAATGATGATAAGGGGTATACGTTACATAATAACGATGATTAACGACCTCCGTGGCGCAGTGCGTGCGCTGTAATCGGTTTCTACTTGGGATCATACTAGAACGCTAAATCGCTTGGTGGTATGTCTTTGCCAGTAACCTGGTAACTAGCCGCAGTCGAAACCAACAGACCAGACTCCAGTTGTAAATCGAACTCAAAATCTGCAACCTTCTGTAACTACTCCGTACAGTAATCAACACGACAATTTGTAGTTGCTACCTCCATCGAAATATTATTACGGGAAGAATTGTTTGTTGTTCCCTTACAAGTAAGCACTTGACGGGAATCTTACTTGCTTTTACTTGATGATGCAGTCTAAGATGGTAGCGGACTAGCCTTGATATATATACCTAGCCTTGTGGTTAGGACGTCCGTCTCCTAATCACAGGTCGGGGGTGCTAACCCGGGCACGCACCCCCAACTTTTCGGAGCTAGGTGTCTTTTTAAGCAATTAAAATATCACTTGCTTCAACGGTGAAGGAAAACATCGTGAGAAAATCTGCACGCCTGAGAGTTCTCCATAATGTTCTCAAAGGTGTGTGAAGTCTGCCAATCTGCACATGGCCAGCGTTGACCTTTGGCACTTGACAATGGGTTGATCATGATGATGATAAATCCTACTTGTACGCACCATTGTCCTTTAATTAAAAAAAAAACTCTAATATAACCAAATAAAGCGACAGGTACAAACGCTACGGAGGTCGCCAAAAGCCTTACTTTCCAAATATACTCAACAAACTACCCGCAGATAATCTGCATAAGCTGCCTGTAAATGTTTACGAAGAACACAAACGATTCAGCTTAATTACCTCGTCAAGTTAATGTCGCGGCGCTGGAGGCAGCAGGCTAATCTCTGTCAACAAATACGGGTTATGAATAATTGAAGAGCAGAATAAATTTTCCGTGCACAATACGGAATTATGTCAAGTGGGTACCTTGCGGTGCTGCTGTGTATTCTATGCGGATTTCTAAAGTAAGTAGGTACCTACTTGGCAAGCTCTCTGCAGCTTAGAGCGGTGAGCCTTATGACTGTGATATCGAAGGGTTAATTCATCAAAACATCGTCCTATTGCACTGCTTGCATATGTTGACGCTGGGAAATGCGTTTACTGCTCTGCTGCGTCATTTTCTTTTTCTGACGCTGGGTAATGCGTTAACGCATCCCAAACGGTAGCGGCGCAGTTCTGCCAGTGTGGGAATCGCCTGCTCACTAATACCCAGTCATGATCCTAAGCGTTTAAATAGTATTGCTGAGGCATATCGTGGGTGGGAGGGATTTAGGTCTTAGGCTTTCCGAACCAATACGATTTTCTATATATAAAGGACAATTTTTTAGTTTTTATTCGATTGCAAGTGAGCCCTTAGCAGTAAATTTACCTGGTGTTACGTGATGACGCAGTCTAAGATCGTAGCGGGTTAACCTGTTAGGGTTATGTTAAACCCTAATTGTGTTCTTCGCGACATCGTGCCGGAACGCTATATCGCTTTTCGATACGTCTTCAAAAATTCAACATCAGTTATTGTCATAATCAAATTGTTCTAGGAGCAAACATTTTGTATTATAATATTATATTGATTGAATTCCTTCCAATACAATGACGATACTATACAGCCTATTAATTAGCCAGTGATAAAATGCTTAAGTACCATTTTCTCTTCTAATTGGTAACGAAATTTCCTTTCCCTTAACTTTGCTCATTAGCTATTGAGATACTAGAGCCATTAAAAAAAATTAAACAAAAAGTACTCTTAAGTATTTTAAAGGGAAAGACAGATATTCTGGTATATAAACTATATCAATCAATCAATCAATCAGCCTATAGACGCCCACTGCTGGACATACGCCCTTCCGAGAGCGCGCCACGACACATGGTCCTCCGCCTTCCTCATCCACCCGCCACCAGCGATCCTTTTCAGCTCGTCGGTCCAGCGAGCAGGTGGTCGTCCTATGCTGCGCTTACCGGTACGCGGTCTCCACTCCAGAACACGTCTGCCCCAACGGCCGTCGGTTCTGAGACCGATATGACTGCCACTTCAGCTTGCTAATCCGTTGGGCTATGTCGGTTACTTTTGTTCTCCTAAGGATGTCCTCGTTACGGATTCTATCCCTCAGAGAAACACCCAGCATAGCCCTTTCCATAGCACTATATATATAAACTATATGTAATGTTTGATTGCCTACATTATTATTAACGGCCGATGTTGATAGTCAAACTAATCCATAATCTCTACCCTTGTCGATAAGGATGGTGCTACTGAATTTAACCTGCTGTTTGGAGTTTTTGGATTAGTTTGATTATTAACATAGCGTATATCTACAGAAGCGCTATTCTTGGAAAAGATATTCCCAAAGCACCACTTTATTATATTATTATAAAAGGTGTCAGACAACTTGTTTTATGACCTCCCACTTTGATATTAACAACATGTCAACGACGTTAATTGGACTGCGGCAAATCCACACACAGTAGAATGCCACAAGGGAAAAAGAAATGGATATTTTACAGATGAGTATCTACCTGGTCGGTCATCAGCGTGTTTGTGTTTTGATAAAGAGGTTCTGACTTATTGGTATGACTGGCACCTTCAGTTTATCCTGATCTTCGAGGTATGGACGATGTTTAGGGAAAATTCTTATTATCAAATAGAGTTTATGAAATGGTTGTTTAAAATACAAAATTTAATTCTAGTTAAATAATAAGATTCCGGTCATGACATACGGAGCAGAAACGTGGACACTCACGGTAGGTCTTGCCCAAAAGTTCAAAATCGCTCAGCGTGCTATGGAAAGGGCTATGCTGGGCGTTTCTCTGAGGGATAGAATCCGTAACGAGGACATCCATAGGAGAACAAAAGTAACCGATGTAGCTCAACGGATTAGCAAGCTGAAGTGGCAGTGAGCGGGTCATATCTGTCGCAGAACCGACGGCCGTTGGGGATGACGTGTTCTGGAGTGGATACCGCGTACCAGTAAGCGCAGCGTAGGACGACCTCCTGCTCGCTGGACCGACGACCTGAAAAGGATCGCTGGTGGCGGGTGGATGAGGAAGGCGGAGGAACGTGTCTGGTGGCGCGCTCTCGAAAAGGCCTATATCCAGCAGTGGACGTCTATAGGCTGATTGATTGATTGATTTTGATTGAAATAATAAGATTATATTAAACTAGTTTAAACCTTTATTGATGAATGGGCTATCTCACGCGCGCGTATCTGTTTTTACATTTACATCATGGGCCAACGAGCAAACGGGTCACCTTATGTTAAGTGATTACCGTCGCCAATGAACAATTGAGGCAACACTTGAGTCATCAATCTTACGTAGATCTACTTAAATCACTATATAAAAGCTACATATTAAGATTTAAAATAGCTCTAGCTTTTTTTAGAGAGATTAATGTCTAGAGGCAAATAAATTTATTTAGTTTAAAATTAATTTTATGTGAACTTTTTCAATACTATTCAAATTTATTTAAGTACTAACCGTTGCCATCCTTGCATTGCGGTTTTGTCCTCGTTTTCTGATTTTTCACAAATCCGGGGTAAAAAGCCTATGTGTTAATCCAATATATCTCACTTTTTCAAATTGGCAATAGAGAGATATATTCGTTCAAATGCCCCCAAAATTATTTAATTTAAATGATTACAGAGGTTGATTCAAAACTTTACTGTACGCTTATGAAAAAAGTTTAATGCTTGTGGGGTCAAAAACTAATATAACGGTTGGTCAAAGACCGATTTATTGACGTAGAATTTAGAGTTAGTATGTTTCTTAATTCAAAGTCGTAGGGGTCTGACATATGGACGCACTCTCACTTTATTTAACTTTAAGATCTCGCTTCGCCAGGCAATTAACGAAGTGTAAAAGGAGCAAAACTTAGTCCATGAACTTCTTCAATGAACCGGCGATCTCGTTACGCAAACGTTATGATCAAATACACGTACCTGGATAATTTATACACACGTATTTGGTTAATTTATCCACCGCAAGGAGGTAAGATGTTTTTTTCTTTTATATGCTACAAGTAAGCCCTTGATGGCAATCGCACCCGATGGTAAATGATGATGTAGTCTAGGATGGTAGCGGGCGAACGTGTTAGGAGTATGGTAAACCCACGCTCCTAATTGGTTTCTACGCGACATCGTGCCGGAATCCTAAATCGCTTAGCGACACGACTTTGTCAATAGGGTAGTAACTAGCCACGGTTGAAGCCTCCTACCAGGTCAGACTCAAGCTGGGAATCGAACCCAGGACCTCCAACTTTATAATGCGACAGCGCGCGTGCAGCACCACGGAAATTACGGAAATTACGGATTTAAACATCTGCACATAAATACTCTCGTTACCAGATCAAAAGTGTTTCAGTATGTTTAAAAGAACGTTTCTAAAGTATAATGTTTATATTGGTAACATTGTTCCTCGAAAGCAAAGGATTTGTACTAAAAGAGGCCAGCTTAAAAGCTCACTCGTATATCTAGTTTGTCTGAATCTCAAAAGAGATTGAAATCCATCGCGGAAATACAGCACTGTGAATCCATACAGCGGTCGTATGCGAAACCTTTTTAAAAACTATATTCGAAACGTTGAATGCACTTTTAAATCTAGTTTCTCCCGACATACGGAATACATGTTTACTATTTTTAATACCCACTTAATGCTTTTACATGTCAAAGGATAGATAAGTGGACGAAGGCCATATGTATATGTAGGTAACTTTTTACAAAGGAATAGCACTTTCGAATCGAATATTTCGTGTGAATATTAGATTCGAATTGTAAATATAAAAATGTAAGAAGAGGGCATTTAGCTGCTAGTCTCTCATAACTCTGAAAGTTTTTTTTTGTGTAGTATTGCAGGTATTTTACGATAATTATTTAGATGTAGTCAGGCTAATTTTAACTATGCATGTTATGGTCTTTTCTAGAAGGTTACAATCTCATGTTTACAAAAAATTAGAAATTCATTTAAAGGTAATTGTATACAATTCTATAACAAATTACCGCATGAAATTTTTGGGATGTCTCTCAATAAGTTCAAAGATTATATAAAACGTAAGCTTGTAGAAAAGTTCTAGTATAGTGTAAAGGATTATGTAAATGATAAAAAAGCATGGGTATGAAATATTGCTCTAATAAGATAGCTCTTAATATAATTTTAAGTGGCATGTGAGATGGTGATAACAAATAAAAAATTACCTGGCTAAGTTTGTTGTGGGCTTCTTCTTAGACCGGGGCGCCTTTGGAACCCTCATATCCGTCATAGCTTTAGTTTTAAGTTTACGAATGTAGTTATTACCATTAAATAACTACTATGTAAATTATTGACGCGTCAAGAGTGCCTTTTAAAGGACTATTTGAATAAAGATTATTTGAATTTGAATTTAATTCCTTTTCTACATTTTTGTCATTAACTTTCGATTGTGACCAGTAATGATCCAATTTAAAAAAAGTGCGCAAAGCAGTATAATAATGATTTCTAAATGCGATGAGGCTGCCTCGATTCTGTACCGCATCAAGCAAGTTCGCTAACGCAATAACAATCTACGCGATTGTTTTAATGCGAATATGCGGTAACGGTGCTCAAACTTGCTACGCCGAGTCAGGGGACGGCACCAGTGGCGCCCTAAGGGTACATGAAACCGCGAGCAAAAACTAGTCTCTTCGCATTTTTACCCTTCCTTTTTTTGCTTTATTAGATCACATGATTTATAGTTCAAAAGCAAAAAGTTCGTAATATAGTAAATTTCGATCTTGTTTGTGAAACCTTCGAAGGTTTAGATTTAACATTTACATTCCTGTTAGATCTAAATTTCCATGACATCATTAAAGATTTAAGTTTAACGCCTACATTGCTATAACATTTTTAAATTTCCAAAAAGAGGTTATAATAAAGTTATGTTATGATAAAGTTACAAATGAAATAGCATGTTAAAACACTAGAATTAAAAGCTTCATTAGTAATTCTATCCGATTTCTGAGTCATGCTTAAAAATTCCTAGTTAATAGCCTTTTCTTAGTTAAAGCCTAACTTTTGTTTTATCTGTTTGTTTAGGACTTTTGTTTGAAACGGACATGCCAGCCCCATCATCTCCTAATTAAATATAAAAACTTATAACCAAAACAAACTTTTAAAAAATTAAAAATAAAAGTATGACTATTAAGAATGTAACAGACACAACCTACTTCTGCAGAAATATCTCAACAACAGATTTAAAACCTCCTGTAAGCCTGAATTTAAAAAATTACTATTTTAGCAACAAGATTTTTTCTTATAATTACGAGTACTATCTTGTGTAACATTGCAGACTCGCCTTAACCACTCTTTTTAAAGATTCTCCGTCGTCTTATATCTTTATGTCACAATATTGAAATACATCGTAACAGAATACCGTAAACAAATCGCTCGCATTGGAAGGTTTCAAAATCTATATTTTCAATATTGTGTGTTGTTTGCTTTCCATGCATGAATTAATCTGTTTGATCGAGCGATGCACTGTAGACTTTGTGTGGAATCATAAATATATGCATTTAACTACGGTTTATGAAAGCTTTTTGTTCTATGCTTACTTTAAAACGTCTATATAGCAAGGTTATCGACCCGCCGATACAAGGTTTTGTTGTCTGTTACAAGTTATTTCTCATACACGACTTATTCGCAACTGAGCCATGTGGGTGCTTGACGCCGTTAGCAAGTCGCTGGACAGTGTCGGTGGGTTTGCGACTTTGGTATTTGACTATCCTTAATGTATCCTTAAGACACTATCCTTAAGACTTAAGGCTTGCTGACACATTTATATACTTAATATTTCATTTCCTGAATACCTCGGTCGTAAGTTATTTCAAAAAAAAAACGCAATCAATCGCAAAAGTGATTGTTATACGAACCAGCTAACAAATACGTACACTTGCACATTTATAACTATACGCATCGTATATCACATTCATTATCAAAATCAGAACAAGTTTTTTGCGTTTGAAATTTGTTACTTGCAAGTATACCGTGAAATCAGCAGTGATAATTTGTCTGGTGGGAGGCTGCGGCCGTGGCTAGTTACCACCCTACCGACAAAGGCGTGTCGCCAAGCGATTTAGCGTTCCGGCACGATGTCGTGTAGAAACCAATTAGGAGTATGGCTTTACCATACCCCTAACAGGTTAGCCCGCTACCACCTTAGACTGCATCATCACTTACCATCAGGTGAGATTGCCGTCAAGGGCTAACTTGTAGTGGATGAAAAAAAAAAAAAAGATAACTCTGTGGTTTGTAAGCAATTAAAATATTACTTGATTCAATGGTGAAGGAAAACATCGTGAGGAAACCTGTACGCCAGTGTATTCTCCATAATGTTCACAAAGGCGTGTGAAGTCTGCCAATCCGCACATGGCCAGCGTGGTGAACTATGGCCAAACCCTTCACATATTGAGAGGAGAATTGTGCTCTGTAGTGAGCCGGTAATGGGTTGATCATGATGATACCGCGAAATGAAACACAACTTTATTAAATATACATGTCAACATATACTAATAAAAAAGTTTGTATTCTATATTCAGCACTTTTCAGCATACATTCTTTTGTACTATCAGGTATTCATATAATTTTTGCGTATAATAGATAAAAAATATGTGTGTTTTTAATGAATGCTGCGGGCCTTTCATTAAATTCAAAACTCCACCACCCCTTCTCCAATATAAAGGTTTACGGTATTCATGAAGATACAATTTGGATGTTGTATCCCTTGACCCACCTATAGTAAAGGCATGTCGGGGAAGAATCATTAATATTATGCGCTATTCATAGCCATCTAAAATATGAGCGATACACGTCAAAACTCCACAATAGACAGATATACATACCCCATAGGCTGCTCGTAGCTTGTGCGTGAATTATTGAAGAAGGCTTTGGGTTATATCGGTGAATGAGTGATACTTTATGCAGACATTGAAGATATCTCTGGCATACTGCGAATGTCTTTATTCAAATTCCTTTAATGGTAGTAGATGTTTTTTTTATATTTATACACTGAATTTACATCTACTACCATCCCGGCTAAACTAATCATTCATAATAATCCTTCATAGTAGTTTTCTGCTCGTCATCATACCGAAACGCTAAGGTCATTGAACTTTCGCAAGCAGAACTAGATTTGAGCTGGAAATCGAACCCAGCACTTTCGATTTTATAATAAGTCAGCCTGTTGAAACTTCTGCTGTAGGTTCTAAGATGAAGATGACTAGAAACTAAGATGGACAGAACAATTATATGATAGATACTTTTATGCACACGAATTCATTACAAATATTCTGTCTTGAGCTCAACGAAATCTTGTTTACTAACTTCATGAAATCTACGAGCTAAGATTAATCGTTTAATTACTTATAATCATATATAGGACTAGAAAATGGTCGATAATTGTCTCGTAGCAGCTTTGAGAAATTTTACCAACAATTTTTTTTTCGTAGAGACACCAATTCAATGACAACAAAAAATAACTAGTACACAATAACAAAATTAGAGAAGGTACAATAAAAAATGTGGTATTTTGCTAAATAGCGATGTTACCAGCCAACATGTAAAGTAGTATTAACTCATTAATATTTTAAACAATTTAAATCATCGAAGCTCATAAGATATTTATACAAAAATAAGGTTTACGGTAGTAAAATTGAGTGTTATACTTGAAGCTGCTATATCGATATGGAAGAATGGAAAGGAAAAGAACGTTATGAAACTAAACTAGAACCGTACACTACCGCCTTTCAATAGAACTTTATGCAATAAACTGATAAATCTACAAGAGCGCAACAATAAGGAAAGATTCAATTGAAGAGTGTTTTCTCAGTGACTGTAAGAAGGTGATATTATAAATTCAAAATAATCTTTATTCAAATAGTCCTTAAAAAGGCACTTTTGACGCGTCAATAATTTACATAGTAGTTATTTCATGGTGATAACTATATTCGTAAACTTAAAACTAAAGCTATGAGGGTTCCAAACGCGCCCCGGTCTAAGAAGAAGCCCACAACAAACTTAGCCGGGGTTTTTCTTTTTTTCGTTATCACCATCTCACATAATGAATAAAAAAACTATAGTACCTATGGAGATAGAGCAATTCACACCCAAGCTTTTTATCGTTTATATAATCCTTAATATCGCAATATGATTTTTCTACAAGCTTTCGTTTTATAAAAACTTTGAACTTATTGATAGACATCTCCAAGATATCATTAGGTAATTTATTATAAAATAAAATACAATTTCCTTTGAATGAGTTACTAATTTTGTGCAGCCTACTAAATGGTACTACAAGTTTACTTTTACTTCTGATGTTCAGTGCGTTACAGTCCATTTTTTTCTTGAATTTATCAATATTTTTATGAACATACATTAAATTTTCATATATATATTGGCTATGCACTGTCATTATTTTATAATCTTTAAATTTATCTCTTAATGACTCTCTGGGACCTAATTTATATATCGCACGAACAGCCCTAAAACAGCCATAAAAATGGTATACTAAGTGTGTTCTTAGCAGGCACTCTCAGGGCACGTTTGGAACCCTGGTAGTTTAAGTTTTTGTTACTAACAAATGTGTAGTTTTGATAACTGATCACCCTACAAAAATACAATAATTACTTGTGTTTATGCTTCGTAAAGCTGTGATAGCCTAGTGGTTAGGGCGTCCGCCTCCTAATCAGAGGTCGGGGTTTCGAAGCCGGGCACGCACCTTAAACTTTTCAAAGTTATGTGCGTTTTTAAGCAATTAAAATATCATTTGCTACAACGGCGAAGGAAAACATCGTGAGAAAACTTGCAAGCCTGGGAGTTTATAATATTCTCAAAGGCGTGTGCAGTCTGCCAATCCGCACATGGCAGCGTGGTGGACTATGGCCAAACCCTTTCATATTGGGAGGAGACCCGCGCTCTGTAGTGAGCCGGCAATGGGTTGATCATGATGATGCTTCGTAAGTGTGTGTGATAGGATAGAATGAATACTTTTTTCTTTATAATCACGTATCACATTATCACGATAGTGACACGTGGTTGTCGTTCCAATTATTGAGATTATACAAGTCATCACATACATAGACACACAAATTCCGTAAAAATATCACTCATTCACAGTCCACAGAAGAAAGGAAAATCGTCAGATTATTCTGGATGAAAACACACGTACCCATTTGAGGAAACGAGCGCGTCTATGAAAATAAATATGAGTGAAATGAAAAGAAATAAAAATAGAGACTGAAAGAATGTCAAAATAGATATATCGTATTTGAATGTCCTGTGCAACAGTACAATTCTGAGCCGCTGCCATTTTGTTTCTGCGACACAAGAGTAGTATTTGTCTTCAGATGTATGATAGCTCTTAAATAATTTTAAGTGGCATGTGGGATGGTGATAACAAAGAGAAAATTTACCCAGCTAACTTTGTTGTGGGCTTCTTCTTAGACCAGGGCGTGTTTGGAACCCTAAGTAGCTTTGTTTTAAGTTTACGGATGTAGTTATCACCATCGACTCATAACTAAGTAAATTATTGACGCGTCGAAAAGCCTTTTAAAGGATTATTTGAATAAAGATTATGATTGTTTGACTGATATGCTTTAGTTATGTTATTTTTTTGTTTCAAAGTTCTTTTACTGATTATATTTTTAAGTTGTCGCAGAATTAAATGTGTTTATTCCTTTCTATGATGTAACTGCGATTGATATTGTCATCATCAACTGAAACATGATCAACCCATTCTCGACTACAGAGCACGGGTCTCCTCCCAATATGAGAAGGGTTTGGCCATAGTCCACCACGCTGGCCATGTGCGGATTGGCAGACTTCACACGCCTTTGAGAACATTATGGAGAACTCTCAGGCGTGCAGGTTTCCTCGCGATGTTTTCCTTCACCGTTGAAGCAAGTGATATTTTAATGTTTTAAAAACGCACATAACTCCGAAAAGTTAGAGGTGCGTGCCCGGATTCGAACCGCCGACCTCTGATTAGGAGGCTGACGCCCTAACCACTAGGCTATCACCGCTGATTTTGTCTTTAATAAACATTTGAAGCCTCCACAGAATATCGTTAAACTTAATTAACCAATTGCCTTGGTTGAGCGGAGTGTTGGTAATTAAATAGACGGTTAAACTTTCATAGCGCTCATTAAACTTGGCTAACTAAATATTATATGGATAGGTAAATAGTGATTGAAAACGTATAATATCCTTGTATCCGTTATAGACTTTGAAAACAATTGATAAGATTGTCCTGAAACATAGGTAGGATGCACTTGGAATGCCCGCGATAGTCCAGATCAAAAAATCTATGTATATAAATGTATGATTTTTTTTAACGTGGCGTTGCAACATACGGATACAGAATGTTATTTTTCCAGTTTTTTTTTTATATACACTACAAGTTAGCCCTTGACGGCTATCTCACCTGGTGGTAAGTGATGATGCAGTCTAGGATGGTAGCGGGCTAACCTGTTAGGTGTATGGTAAACCCACAATCCTAACTAGTTTCTAAGCGATATAGTGCCGGAGCGCTAAATCGCTTTGCGACACGCATTTGTCGGTAGGGTGGTAACTAGCCACAGCCAAAGCCTCCCACCAGACCAGACTCGAGCCGGGAATCGAATCCAGGACCTCCAACTTTATAATGTGACAGAGCACGCACTGCACCACGGAGGTCGTCATATAAGATTATTATTAATAAGAGAATTACTTTAAAAGGGTTTTTTGCTATCGATGTATTATACACCTAAATCCGAGAATCAATTTTTTGGAGCTGCCCGCATGTTCTTCCTCTAGATCACGATAAACCCACTGTAAATTCGTTAAATGTTAAGAATTACACAGTTTTAATTAAATTAGTATTACAGGTACATATATATTAATCGCTGGGCTAATTAGTCTATTAGCCAAAAATTTGCATTGTGTTTATGTAAAAGAAATCTCAATGGAGTAAAAAAATTGGCCATGTTGAGAATTTTTAGCTGTCGTTTTCAGTTATTATCACTAAAATTTGATCATAATCATTATATTTCCAATTCCCTAATGATGAGTCGTGCATGCAAAAGTGGACGCTTGGTACCAATTAATGATCAAAATAGTTCACACAAAAAACACAAAGAGAGTTTTGGATTAGATAATTATCATTATTAACCCAATTAGTCATATTATATGTTTCACTAACCATTAAGCACTGAAAGGAAAAAAATCTTTATTGCCTAGACCATTTCGCGATTGAGTTTTTAATAATTTCTATAACTTAACAGCTACACTTCATTCGATAAATTAGTATCTGAACAAGTTGGAACTGATTTTAAAACAGTGGATTTCCATCCAAAGTTTGCGACCTAGGGAATGGTCACAAACTAGTTGGGAATTGGATCACGTTTAATCTACGCTCCATTCAAAACCTCAGGCCATTGTTGCCGTATTGATCACTTTATGCAAACTCTGGATTATCGTTCATTTTAGAACATGGAGGAAAGTAATTTGTCGGTATGATATTTCATAGGGAAAAATAGCAATTTAATTATTCTATATCAGAGTTGAGTCATCGTTGGAGTATAGATTTATATTTTTGATCGGAAACAATGCGTAAATTTATATATATTTAAGAAAGTCCTGTTAGTTACACTATTAATAACTCAAAAACGGCTTTGGCATAAAATCGGTTGGGTGGTAACTAAGGACCAGGAGATGGCCATAGGATAGTTTTGTCCCGTCACACTTCCCGTGGGATTTATGACGGGAAATACAAACTGTATTTCCAATGAACCATAATTTCAATGAACCATGTTTTCAATGAACCATAATTATAGTTTCAGCTTGCCACAGAAGTTTTCCGCGAATTGGTAGCTTATTCCATGGGAGTTCTTACAGACCCCTAATCTATGCGGACGAAGTCGCGGGCATCAACTAGCAATAAATATAATACGATAATAAGCAAAAACTTGAGATTAGAGATTGAATTTACTAGCACCATTCTTTTCGAAAGGTAAGTGTAAGAAAAGGACAGCACTACTTAATTCTATCTGTTATCTGAAGATTTTAGATTGATTTTAACATTGGCCGTAAGATAACAGTAGACTGAGATTCCAATCAAGAGCTTACTTGGAGTGGTATAAAAATATAACACTCTCCTCACTTTACCACTTTGATTCTTGTACTGTTGTTGTGAGGCTGTTTCTTAAACATTTTAAATTTTTGTGTAAAATTACTCTTAGCTCCCTCTTACTATAAAACAGGTTCCTACATAAAATATTAAAACATTTTTTGACGACCTCCGTGGCGCAGTAAATGCGCTGTCGCATTATAAAGATTGAGGTCCTGGTTTCGATTCCCGGCTCAAGTCTCGTCTGGGGGAGGCTTTGGCCGTGGCTAGTTACCACCCTACCGACAAAGACGTGTCGCCAAGCGATTTAGCGTTCCGGCACGATGTCGCGTAGAAACCAATTAGGAGCGTGGGTTTACCATACTCCTAACAGGTTAGCCCACTACCGTCCTAGACAGCATCATCGTTTACCCCCAAGTGAGATAGCCACCAAGGGCTAACTGGTAGTGTATAAAAAAAAAATAGAATAAAATACGAAACAAACGCGGCATTCTAATAATACTGTAAATTTTGGGATGTTCGATATGTTTTCGCTTCGGAAGCCATCTGAAAAGTTAATAAATGAATATAGAATGAAAATACCAATAAAAAGTTCATCTCACTTATTTAGATAATCTTATTCGTCATTAATTTCAACTGACAATAAAATATTTATAAACTGGATGATAAATTTGTAAAGACACAAGGGAATTTATAAGATAACAAGTAGAAAAAAGATTAGACTGCTATTTACATTAACGAATAGTTGTTTAAAAATACGACACTAGTTCAAATATGAGAACATAAAGTGATCCCGTAGAGGATATTGCAGTCCAATTGGTGTGCAAATAGCTCCGGATGGAGCGCAGCACGGTGTGTGAATAGGCAAATCAGACCTACCGTAACAAAGAGGAAACCCTCTTGTGTAACGGAAGTTTCATAGCGGAATATCAAAGACGTTTCATAGTGATTTCATGCTGAATAATGTAATTGTGATCCAAATGTAATTGCAAAATCAGCAAATCTGACAGATTTGCTGCTTTTCTTCTCCGGCCCGCTAAATGAAATTAAACATATTTTACAAATCATACCAACCGTAACATAGAGGAAACCCTCTTGTGTAACAGAAGTTTCATAGCGGAATATCAAAGACGTTTCGTAGTGATTTGATGCTGTATAATACTATTGTGATCAAGATGTAAGTAAACTGCTAGTTATTGCAAGCTCAGCATATCTGTGATCTGCTTTTTTTCTCCGGCCCGCTAAATGAAATGAAACATATTTTACAAATCATATCAACCGTAACATAGAGGAAACCCTCTTGTGTAACGGAAGTTTCATAGTGGAATATCAAAGACTTTTCATAGTTATTTAATGCTGATTAATGTTATTGTGATCAAGATGTTATTAAAGTTATTGCAAAGTCAGTATATCTGTCATCTAATTTTCTTCTCTAGCCCACTAAATGAAATGAAACATATTTTACAAATCATATCAACCGTAATATAGTTGAAACTCTATTGTGTAACGGAAGTTTCATAGCGGAATATCACAGACGTTTCAAAATGATTTGATGCTGAATAATACTATTGTGGTTATTTTAATACGTCACAATGTTGCCAGTTAGTGAATACTCAGAAATGCTGACTTCTAGTTCTTTACGAGCTCTGCTGCGCTTAGTAAAACGCAAACTAATGGGAAAACAAATCAACGTGCACTGCCACCTAACGGGCATTTCACAGTGATATTTCAAAGGAATTTTGTAATTATTTTATGCTATTGCGAACATGACGTCAGCTATCACAAATGTAGTAGACGAACCGTAGCAAAGACAAAGTTTCATAGGTTAATATAAAATACGTCGAATGATGACGATTTGTCACTGAATAATATTATGGTTATTTTAAAAAGTCACTAGGTTGTAAGTTAGTCAATGACTCGCAAGTATTCTACGCGACTTGTTGGTCTTTTTTTTATAAACTTTATTGCAAAAACATTCGAACTTAATGCTACGAGTAAGAATTATCTATAAGCCAACCTTGGTTCGCTTACGAATATTCATGGTGAGCGCAAAAAAATACGCAATTTATAATAATTATATAAACATAATATAGAATAAGTACAAATTTATAAAATAATAAAATATATACATAACATGAGAGTTACAGTTGAAAAAAAAAAAAAGACGGGTTGCACTCCGGGAGTGCCGGCAGAAGTGAAAACTTGATTATTAACGTTGAGCATGTTTGATATTTTGGAATGGTTAGGGAATAATTTTGCACCAATTGCTTTATCAGTATAAAAGTACTATCATTTATGTGGTAGAATACAATATTCATTTATTGCGCTATCGTACACAAACATGACAATTTATATAACATTAAAAATTTAACACTTTAAAACTATTACAATTATTTTACATTAAAAAGTTTATCTCTCCGAAAAATCAACTTTCATCCATAATTTCAACAATTTTTCACCATCATCATTACCAGAACTATCCATGGATGCGCGTGGCACGCTGTAACATACACGAACATTCGCGCAAGCGCCCTGCGCTGCCTAAACGAAACAGTAGGCCCAGGCATACATTTTCGCCGCGCCGTAGAGAGGGGATAGCTGTCTACTCTCCATCCGTCTTACGCTTTTTCGATCAGGTCACGTGTCCTGACGCGAGTTTAAGATTTTATACCCATTACAGAAAAAGTGCTCAACGCCGCTAAAGAAGTTTTCACTTCAAAAAAGACGGGTTGCACTCCGGGAGTGCCGGCAGAAGTGAAAACTTGATTATTGACGTTGAGCATGTTTGATATTTTGGAATGGTTAGGGAATAATTTTGCACCAATTGCTTTATCAGTATAAAAGTACTATCATTTATGTGGTAGAATACAATATTCATTTATTGCGCTATCGTACACAAACATGACAATTTATATTACATTAAAAATTTAACACTTTAAAACTATTACAATTATTTTACATTAAAAAGTTTATCTCTCCGAAAAATCAACTTTCATCCATAATTTCAACGACTTTTTCACCATCATCATTACCAGAACTATCCATGGATGCGCGTGGCACGCTTTAACATACACGAACATTCGCGCAAGCGCCCTGCGCTGCCTAAACGAAACAGTAGGCCCAGGCATACATTTTCGCCGCGCCGTAGAGAGGGGATAGCTGTCTACTCTCCATCCGTCTTACGCTTTTTCGATCAGGTCACGTGTCCTGACGCGAGTTTAAGATTTTATACCCATTACAGAAAAAGTGCTCAACGCCGCTAAAGAAGTTTTCACTTCAAAAAGTACTAAATAAAAAAAGTGAGTGTGTGTGATAGCTTCGACAGGAATCCGAATGGAGATTACTCCTTCAGTTCGACTGACTAATTAGGTACAAAAAAAGGCTTCCTAATCTAAGAAAAAGATTAATACCATATCAAATGGTAAATAAACGAAATAATCATTGAATATACCTAAAAATTATATATATTTTTATACACATTACACAGATAGATTTGACATATAAAACATGTAATCTCATGCCTGAAAAGTAATAAGTGCGCAGAATATGTTGCGCACAAAAACGTAACGAGGTCATTCGTTCAGTAGATTACATCGCTCATATTTTTTTCATACCGGCGGCCTTATATGAAAATCGATTCTTAAGGAGTAAACTCCAGAAAATATGCAGCAATTTTAAAAGTAGAAATACTTTAAAAGGCTCTTAATGTTCTCGGTTTTCTTTTCTGGTTTGTCTCCATTATGCAGTACCGCTATGTAAAATGCAACCATAATGATCAAATGCGAGCTAGCGTAACGAATAGAAAACCCTGTTTGCTACAGTAACAGATGTTTTGCTGTGGAATATCGTAGACGTTTATAATGACATGATACTAAATAATAAATAAATAAAAATCTTTATTGAGAACACTTGAGTCATACAGAATGGCAAGGACGGCCCTGCATTAGTAAAAACTATGTTGCATGAGGCCACCTCCGAACCTTATATTAATAATTTAATGTTCTTCTCAAATATAACAATAAAACGAAAAGTAAATAGAAAATTGTGTGTGTGTGTGTGTGTGTGTGTGTGTATGCGTGTGTGTGTTTAGTCGAAGTACGTTGTTAGGTGTCAAATCCTCAGTTTGAATATATATTTTTTGTAAAAGCCATTGGGATACTTTAGTTTTAGATAAATGTTTTGTCTTTGGGTACATTTTCAACTGTTTGTTGGAAATAAAGTGGTGGTTTGCCATACCTTTAACAGGTTAGCCCGCTACCATCTTAGACGGCATCATCACTTATCATCAAGTGAGATTGCGGTCAAGGGCTAGCTTGTAGTATATAAAAAAGAAAACATTAATTAATTAAATTAGCTGTAACTGTAGATTTAGTTTTCTAAAGCAAACTTTCTCGTGAATCATATGTAGGCAAGGGAAGCGAAAACAGCACGGGAACAGGAATTAAACAAGATATAATCTTCAATTACAAGTAGATTAGTACACAGGACAATTAAAAAAACCTTAATCTTCGAGGAAGAAGTCGCAAGCTTCAACTAGTCAGATACAGCAAAGCACACCTACCCAAACATTAAAGTTAAGTTAAGAGTCCTGTTAAGCGAATGTTACGACCCTTTATTGGTTGGTTAATACCCTGGAACTCTCTTTCTCCTAGGCCTGTGCCTAATAGTGGGACTTTTATAGGCCGATGAAGATGAATACAATAGTGGGGTATTTAAGTCGGTGAGTTAACAGTTATAAAACGGAAGATAAGGCGAACCTGTTAGGTTTATAGAGCTCAATAAAGCGTGGCTCTGTTTTTTAACACACCACTAGATTTTAAATAATTTCATTGATCAAATTTCCGTAGTATTTTAACAAAGTATTTGTAAGCTTTCTCCTGTAGTCAGGAACCAAAGTAGAAAGATTTCGTGTTGTTAAAATATTTTTAATAACGTTTATTATTATTATTATTCCACAACATATTTTCCGTCAAGCGCTTGAACTCCAACCGCCATCACGTCATCTGTCAAAAATTACCGATGACCACAGATCATATACAAAAGTCAGGCAATACTCCTTTTTACCTTTCATAATGAATCTCAGTAATAACTTAGGTCTTTAATTATAACACATATGCGTACATCAATATGCACAAGTTAATACAAGCTTTATTTAAATCATCACTAACGCTTCATTTGTATAAAAAGTAGTAAATACAAAACTAAACTTTCCCAATCGAATACCAGGTAAAGATAAGTCTTACTTTCTAAGCACATGTAGATTCACGTATATCTTCAAATATATTTTACTATATTTAACAGAGCTTACAAATATGATGGCTATGTCGGTACACTGAACAAAAAATTGTTGCTAAAAATGTTTGAATAGGAAAACAAATGAAGTGCTATGTTTCTAGTAATAATTCAATCTGATTTTACCATTTAAAATAGCAAAATTAAGCTAGCTATTTTGTGTTTCCTCACAAGCCAATAGGGCATATAACATATTATGTCGGTGGGTTGAAGATCAACTCGTATTAAAACGTCTTTTACAATAATTATGGTAAATAGTTTTCAAGAAATCACGACCTTGACTTAAACATGTAATGTTTTCATTCCTATTAAAAGTAATATTTGTGATTTACACCATACAAGTATTTTTTTTTACATAAGTACATTGTGATTTATTTTTATTTATTACGTACTACACAATAAAAGTACCCCTTTTGTGAGTTTCATAAAATAAACAAATCTAGACATGTCTTTTGATACAAATATTCATTATAAAATATATGATATATGATATGACGTAAGGGGTAAGTCAAAAAAAAATCCACACACACATACACAACACGAAAATGTAAAGCAGTGCTTGGATAATTTCTCATTTAAAAACATTGTGTTCTAAATATGTACGGTTCGTTCCCAAAGGCCTGAAAGAAGTGTCGATAGCACTTTCAAAGGTTATTTTTCTCACAAATTACTCTCACCTTTGGTGATTTCGCTCAATTGAGGAAAATCGGATATGGAGCCAAAAGAATAACGCTTTGGAACTAACATTGCGTATAGCTGGTGTTTTTGAGTTAAAAAAACCGTCTTGAATCCTATATCGTTACGGCCATATCTATTCTAATATTTTAAATGCGAACTGTGTTTGTTTATTTATATGGTTGTCTGTTAATTTTTTTCTTCATTTGGCTCATTTATTATCACACAGACACAGGAAACAGACCTTTGTGATCCGTTGTTTATTCAATTTTATATGTAACATAAGTCTCGCTGAAAACCGAGGCACTTGGCTCAGCAGGCTATAACGGATTTTGAAGATAAAAGGAGGGTGAATCTGGATTTAAGATTAAATGAAAAGTAGACCACCCTCCAATATAATCTATAATTACGTTGATGGTGCCCTTTCATGTCCTTACTGCGCGCGGTTCATCATGATCAACCCATTTCCGGCTCACTACAGACCACGGGTCACCTCTTAATATGAGAAGGGTTTGGCCATAGTCCACCACGCTGGCCATGTGCGGATTGGCAGACTTCACACACCTTTGAGAACATTACGGAGAACTCTCAGGCGTGCAGGTGATGTTTTCTTTCATCAAAGCAAGTGATATTTTAATTGCTTAAAAACGCACATAACTCCGAAAAGTTAGAGTGGCGTGCCTGGATTCGAACCGCTGACCTCTGATTAGGAGGGTGACGTCCTAACCACTAGGCTATCACAGCTTCCGGACGCGGTTATTCCGTGCAAGAATAGGGTACATCAGCCACAGCAGGGCACACCAACGACGTCCTTATTGATATCTCAAAAATTAACAAAGATCCAGTCGCTGTTGCCGAAACGGCAGTGAGAAGAAGATATGTAACATACAAAAATACAAAGTCATAAAGAAACAAACACACAAATTCGCTATTAACGGATATGGCCAGTGTAGGTTAATATCATCGTTTGTGCTGTAGAGGAGCAGTTATTTTTATTTATTTGATTAAAACTTAGCTAATCGCTTCACTTGCTACCTTGCCAATTTTACAAGTGGTGATGCAGAATTTAAATTACTTAAATATCAAAAATGTACGTTACTCACATGCGAGCATACCAAAATGTCCAGCTAACCTTAAACAAATCCTCACAAGCAAAAACAAAAATTGAATTATGTAGGTGGATTCTGCTACTGCAAGAGCTTTAACCCGTACTAAATGAATGTTTAATACGCGTAAGGGTCCTCTAAACATAACACGATGGTGAGGGCTATACGGGCTTCGCGCCACAGGAACAGTTAAAATTATCCCTACCATCGTAAGTTGTGTTAAAAATGTACGTGAAGCACTGTTCATGAAACTCCAATTAAAACATTCATGATCAACCTATTCTCAGCTAACTACAAGACCCGTACTCTGGTACGTAACTAAGACCCGTAGTCTGGTACGGGTCTTTCCATATAGGTTGCTTAAGTGTTTGGCCATAGTCCACGCTAGCCACGTGGCAGACTCCACACGCCTTTGAGAACATTATGAAGAACTCTCAGGCATGCAGGTTTCCTCACGATGTTTTCCTTCACCGTCGAAACAAGTGAAATTTTAATTGGTTAAAAACGCACATAACTCCGATAAGTTATAGGTGCCCGGGTTCGAACCCCTACCTCTGATTAGGAGGCTGACGTCCTAATCAGAGGTAGGGGTTCGAACCCGGAGGTATCACAGCTTCTTAAAACATTGTCACATTACATTTCTGCTACTGACACTGACACCTGACATTGTTGATTTCTAACCATCTCTCAATTATGATTCTTTATACTTTTGTAGATAAAAATTCCTGAAGCTAGTCGACGGCTACGGCGTTCTATTTTAATATGTATGTGTCAGAATTCTCGTTTTCCATGAAAGAACTTCTGGATGACCAAAAGGTGAATTTTACTCATATAGTATAATTTTTTGTATTTTTAATTAAAATTCTAATAATCTTTATTCAAATAGTCCTTTAAAAGGCACCTTTGATGCGTCAATAGTTTACATAGTAGTGATTTATTGGTGATACCTAACTACATTCGTAAACTTAAAACTAAAGGTCTTAGGACATTGCATATAGTTATCAGGACACATATCATGGTCAGGGCTTGTTATATGTGGATTAACTTTAGGATAACACGATGATAAGCTGTGGTGTAACATTTGATTATAGGTATACAACAATAAAATTTGTAAGTAGGCAATATATTCTAAACTGTTAGAACTGACAAGGCCCTGACCCGTAACCCTGATATGTATGGATATACCTCTAGGATAATTCTGTGGCCGGGTGTGGTTTAACGTTTGAAACTAACTTTATATTTGGTAAAAATTCTATTTTAAAACCTCTTGATTACATTTTCTGTGAGTAAGTAAACTCGTTACCTCTATACTGACATTACAAGTACTTTAATTCACTAGTCAAGTTTTAATTCGTTGGGTAACTATGAACACAAATAGGCTCTCTCGGTATGTTAGGTGATAAAATAAATGGCATTTGTATCAATATTATTAACTAATAGGAGGTCTTTTTAAAAAAGCGTTTGTTGCTAGATGAGTGACCAAATTTGTTGCTTCCTAGGATTTCTCCTTCTATCGTTCATAGTTAATATTATTTAACCCTTTTCTTGTTAGTGTATCTATAGAGATACATCAGAATTTAAAAAAATCTACTGCTATTATTTTTTAGCGAAAACTTCATATTTTTTTAAGAATGTTTAGACCATTTCTTAGTTTCTGAACGCAACTTTATTATTCTGTGTTGGTCGCACTGATTAGCTGTCAAACTTCACTTTAGTTAAAGTTCCGACATGTGGCCAAACAAGAAGGTAAGTAAATTTATGAAAATATTCTTGTTTTAACATATTTAATGAATATGTGCATAAAATAATTAATTATAAATATATTTAGCACTATAATAATTACTTTGGACATTATTTAATTGCCTGGTTGATGCTGCATTTGACTTTTTTAATGAATGTATCTCCTGGTGCACATTGCCAAGGAACTAACATTTTTGTATATATTTGATGTGTATCTCATGGTACACACTGCCAGCTTTACTAATAACTTTTACAAAATCGTCTTGTATCTGTATGTGCACACTGCCAAGCTGGTTAACTCATATGCCTATCCATGTTTAGCTTATTTTATATTGGTTGTAGGTCAATATGCTTTCAAGAGCTAGCAGAATACTCACATTGGTGCCAAAACATAGTCAATCATCAAATGATGAAGATAGCTCGGATTCTAGTAGTGAAGTTGAGAATTTAAATTTTCAAAAACATGATGGTACTGAATCTTCATCTGGTCCTTCGCTTCCTTCTTCTCTTGAAAATCTTCACATACTTTCTGACGACGAAAACAACCTTACCGTGACCGAAATTACTACTTCCTGCCCTTCAGTATCAATGAAACCAGCTTCTGAAAATCTTTCCTTGGATTCTTCAGCTCAAGATTCTCTTCACTCTGTTATACCTCCTTCACCAACCACCACTGTTAATGTTTTTAGAAACAAAAGGCCTAGATTTAACCGAATAGTGCCTGAAACACCAGAGTCGTCACCAACAATAGTAGCAGCCTCACCATCGCCATCAAATATAAATACACGTTCAAGACAGCCAAGGCTAGCTGTAAGGCGCCTTGCACCTATACAAAGAAAGCAACTGAAATTTCATTGGAATAATAAGAAATTTGAATATATTGCTGAAATACACGATAAACAGTTACCTTCAGATACCACTAAAACACCACTAGAATATTTTCATTATTTCTTTGACGATGACATCCTTAATATGATTACAGAGCAAAGTAATTTATACTCAACTCAAACAATCGGTCGCTCTCATTTTTCAAAACAAGATATCAAAGATTTTATTGCAATAAATTTGATAATGGGAATCGTGAGTATGCCGGCCTATACTGACTATTGGTGTCAGGAATTTAGATTTTCACAAATAGCTGATGTAATGACACTCAAAAAATTTCAGCAGATACGACGGTACATCCACTTCAACAACAACTTGCTTGATGACGGTGATAGATATTTTAAAGTAAGGCCACTCATTGAAAAAGTACGTGCCAACTTTTTGAAAGTTCCTCATGAAACCAGATTTAGCATTGACGAAATGATGGTGCCATATAAAGGCAAAAAAGCCGGCAATCGAAAACAATACATAAAGAGCAAGCCTCGCAAATGGGGGTACAAAATATTTGTTAGAGCTGGCGTTTCGGGTTTAATTTATGATTTTCTCATATATGGAGGTGAAGATACTTTCAGATACCACCTATTTTCACCAGAAGAGATGAGTTTGGGCTTTGGGGCAAAAGTCGTCTTATCACTATGTAAAACTATTCCTGATCCAGCATGTTCAGTTGTATACTTCGATAATTTTTTCACTAGCCTAGAGCTTATTCATATGCTTCGATATAATATGGGTATATTCTCCTTAGGCACAATAAGGTCAAATAGATTACGTGGTGCAGAACAAAAGCTTATATCTGATAAAGCCCTCAAAAAAAAAGGTCGCGGATCTTATTCACGAGTAGTATGCAATAAAAACAAAGTGTGTATTGTCAAATGGTATGACAACAAAGCGGTTACTGTGGCAAGCAGTTATGTTTCCGAAACTCCAGTTGGAGTTATACAGCGGTACAATAAGAATTTAAAACAGAGAGCTGCTGTCCCCTGTCCTAATATTATCAAGCACTACAACGCGCATATGGGTGGAGTCGACCTTGCAGATATGTTGGTGGCTTTGTACAGAACGGAGATGAAAAGCCACCGATGGTACTTACCTATATTTTCACAAATATTAGATATGTGCGTGAACAATAGCTGGATTTTGTATCGCAGACATATTGGCATGAATGATATAAAGCGACTGAGCTTAAAGAAGTTTAGACATCATATTATACAAGGGCTATTACATTCTGGCAGACAGCAGCCATTGAAAATGTACGATTCTGTACCACCAGCACCAAAAAAAATTATAAAAACACCCTGTAGCGTAAGGCCAACTGCAGACGTGAAATATGATGGGTACAATCATTTCCCTACATTTGGGTCCAAAGGACGATGCAAACTATGCATCAAGGGCCAGACTACCGTTATGTGCATTAAATGTGGTATGAGGCTGTGTTTGTTACCGGATAGGAACTGTTTTTACAATTTTCATAATGTGAATTTTTAAAATTAATCTTATTTTGTATATATTTTTTTTTCATTGAAGATCTTTTTTTGTCATTCAATAAATGATACAAACTACTGATTATTAACGTGTTTTTTTATATTTATTTTTACTTAAATTATTATATAATGAAGTCATAGATAATTTGGCAATGTATCTGTAGAGATACATTGTTAGCGTAATATATTTATCAATGCTCTTGGCAATGTATCCCACAAGATACATGTGATTTTTCCAAACTACCTTCATGAATATTTTTTTAAGTTTTTTTTTAGACACCTTGGGTCATTAGGATTAAGTGCTATGAATATTATTTTGATATTCAAAAAAATAAAAGTCTGCCAAGTTAAGGGTTAACAACGAATAGTGGAAATCTTACTTAACTTGTAATCTAAAATGTTTAACCTGTTAGTGCTAGCTTTCATGCCCTAGCTCACTTTTTTTTTCCACTATAACTTAGCCCTTGACGGCAATCTCACCTGGTAGTGATGACACAGTCTAAGATGGTAGCGAGCTTACTTATTAAGGGTATGGTAGACCCGTACTCCTAATTGGTTTCTACATCCTGCCGGAACGCTAAATCGCTCAGCGACATGTGTTTGTCGGTAGGGTGGTAACTAGCCCCACCCGAAGCCACACCAGACACGAGCCGGGAATCGAACCCAGGACCCTCCCATTTGATAATGCGACAGCGCGCTCTGTGCCACGGTGGTCGTCAAATGTTAAAGATAAAAAAGCTTGGGTGTGATATGCTATAACTTCATATAGTTCAATAGTCTTGGTGATAAAAAATTTCTTTGTAAAAAATAATTAACTTATTTATTTTTAAAAAATGACGATTAAAATTACCTTTTAATTTTTGCATTATTACGTGGCACTATATGCGTAGGTTATATATAAGACGCGCATATTTTAGACCCATAGCATAGGTTAGTTGTTTAAGAACATAATATTAATGAACGGGAGAATGACGCAGACGCGCACCCTCTCCGGCGTCGTAGGGTGGGGCGCAGGCGACGGGCGCACGATCGCCGCCTGCCCCCCTGACGAGGAGCTCCGGGTGATGGATGAGAGGCATCCTCACCCGTCGAGCCTAATCCTCGGGTCGGGAGGCGCGTCCAATGGTCCTGGCGCGCCTCGGACGGAGCTCGGGGGTCAATATAGGCCCCCCGTGGAGGGTCTGCCTCGGCGGACGCCGCTGGCTGGGCCGCGGTCGAGTGCATCAGTGTTCCCGTGACCCAGCCACCAGGCGACGCGAAGGAGCATCGCTGGGTTTTAGTGGGTATTCTGGTCGCCAGCCTGGCCGCCGGGGAGTCCCACATACCCCGTCGGAAGCGGCGCAGTCTAGCCTGCGTCGCCTCCGGAGGGGATGCGTAAAAGCATTTCCCAGCGGGAAAAAAAAAAAAAAAAAAATATATGAATGAACAACTTACCATATTATTAACACACGATATGATTCTGGCTTTCCTAAGAAATGCCGTTACTTCTGGCTGAAACCTGTGAGATACTGAAATTAATTTTAGCCTAAGTCACTGTAGCTTTCCAATACTAATGTGTTAATTAAAAACGGTCGAATATTTCGGTGTAAGTGAATAAACAAATAAACAAATCTTCTTATTCTTCTTCTTCAAGTGCCTCTCCATTACTGGAGGTCAGCAGTCAGTTTTTTGAAACGTTCCTTGTTCATGGCTAAACGGAATAGTAGTTCGACCGACTTGATGCCAGTCCACTCCCGTATGTTTCTGAGCCACGACTTCTTTCGCCTTCCAACACCTCTTTTTCCAGCAATCTTCCCCATTATAATAGTTTGCAGCGCAACAAACAAATCTTCCATCTGTTTATCATTTATGTAGATAATATAGAGTAGCGATTCTACTTTCGTTATTAGTGATTACCACGTAGATCTTCTGATGAGTTTCTTATGCAATTTGTCCTTGTGTACTTTGATTCGCGAGGTTTCTCAGCACAGCCGGATGTTAAATACCCTTCCCCAATAAATCGACTACCAAATGAACAAAACAATTCGTTACTCCAGAAATGAAAGCTTTAAAGTAAACACTTCAGCTTTATTGATATAACTGTAGCGATATAGATAGATATAGGTTGAAGATTGAGTCACTAAAGTAGGTATAGCGTAAATGAATAAGCCAACTGTTCATACCACTGATTTGCAATTACATTATTGACGATCACACGTAGCAGTGTTGACCGTTGTGGTCCTATAAGTGGAAGATCCAGGGTTCGAAACCCGGCAAGGCCAGTATAGAAATTTCTAAATTTTTTCAGGTCTGGTCTAGTTACCACCCTACAAACGTCTGGTAGAAGGCTTCGCCCGTAGCTAGTAACCACCCTACCGACAAGGACGTGTCGAAAAGCGATTTAGCGTTCTGGCACGATGTCGCGTAGAAACTAATGAGGAGTATGGGTTTACCCTAACAGGTTAGCCTGCTACCATATTAGACTTCATCATCACTTACCATCAGGTGAGGTTGCCGTCAAGGAACATGTAGAAGATAAAAAAAAAACCAGTTTCATAAAAGCATACTTATGGAATGCTTCAGTGTTTCGGTAGCCCGCAGTAAGCTATGCGCAATCAATTCGGCCGACACTTAAGGTTTAACTGTTGGCAATAAAATACTCATTACTCTGACTAAACTATGAAGGACCAAATAATGTTCTGCGGTTTAATTAATTCAACATTCTATTTACCTAATTTCTTCTCAATAAGACAATTCATGATCAACCCATTATCGGCTAACTACAGAGCACGGGTCTCCTTTCAATATGAGAAGGGTTTGGCCATAGTCCACCACGCTGGCCATGTGCGTATTGGCAGACTTTACCCGCTTTTGAGAACATAATGGAGAACTCTCAGGCGTGCAGATTTCCTCACGATGTTTTCCTTCACCGTTGAAGCAAGTGATATTTTAATTGCTTAGAAACGCGAAAAGTTAGAGGTGCGTGCCCGGGTTCGAACCCCCGACCTCTGATTAGGAGGCGGACGTCCTAACCACTAGGCTATCACAGCTTATAATAGGTACGAGTATATAGTAAATAATAAGACAATAGAAAAGCCCTATCATAATTAATGTTAAGGATTATGTAAATGATAAACAAGCTCAAATAATTTTTATTGATGGTGGTGACAACAAAAATAAATTTTAATTGGCTTATTTTGTTGTGGGCTTTTTCTTAGACCAGGGCACGTTTGGAACCCTCATAGCTTTAGTTTTAAGCTTACCAATATAGTTATCACCATCAACTCACTACTATGAAAATTATTGACGCGCAAAAGTGCCTTTTAAAGGATTATTTGAATTTATTGATTGATTCATAAGCTCTAAAATCTATTGGAAGGTGTACGATACTTTGGATTGTTCGTATTTATTGGAACTGTTCAGCCTAGGGGATTAACAAATTTAATCAAACTTATCAAGTTAACTAACGACAAATAAAAGCTAGTGTTGATCTGTCATAGTCAAATTATGACATTTGGTTCGATGCTTAGGAGACGTAAGTTTACGTGAAAACTTATTAAGTGAGGCCACCGAGCGTATCTGCTTAATTATTAGTCAGTCTATGAAATTACTATTGTCAATGCACAACGTATGTCATTTGTCAACGTCTCTGTCATGTCTTGTCTCCGTCACGTCTTGTCTGTGGACCAAATTAAAGTGGCCCGCATCATTTCGCGCAACATTATTTCATTTCTATTATACTTAATTAAACTTCAGTTATATACATAAGTTGTTGTACAACAATCTCACCTAATAGTAAGCGATGATATAGTCTAAGATCGTAGCGGGCTAACGTGTAAAGGGTATGGTAAACCCATTATGCTAATTGGTTTCTACGCGGCGTGCCAGAACGTTAAATAGCTTGGCGACACGTCCTTGTCGGTAGGGTGATATCGACAAATCCTGCGAAATAAATAAGTTAGGGATACTTAATGAAACAACTATGAAATCAAATATTCAAATGTAATAATTGAATAATATATTATTAATTGAATAATAAAAATCTACTAGTGGATATTGATTTCGTTTTCCCTACTCGTGATAGTATTTTTATTAAATATAATTTTAAACTTCCTCTTTTTATGATTCACACATTTATTACTATTTTGCGTTGTTTTTAAAGGTTTATTAAGATTAGATTGATTTAGAATAGAATTAAAAAATATTGCTTGCTGTTTTCCGAAATTCAAATGAGTATTTAAATATATGACGAAAACTAATAGAAAGTAATATACCCCTAATGCAATTAATATAATAGAAAACGTACACGATATACCATTTCTTTATCAATGGATCTCGGTTGATTGTGCCGAAATTCCACCTGAAATATCTGTCAATCCACGTAATTAAATGTTACGAATGTAAGGCAATTTCATCGTGTGTGTAACACGCAATGTCATCAAAATAAAGTGATTGTAATGGAATAACTAATTACTATTCTATCATTATTTTAAACGATCACAAATACGAGAGTCTGTGTTTAATTGGTTGTATTTTTAGCTATGTTCGGCTTGAGAGCTGCACTCAATAGATAAAGTTTGCACTAAGTAGATGAATATAGTATCCAAAAGATCACGTCATTTCAAACCAAATTGATAATGAACTTAATTAATTATGAACAAATTTCAATAATTTTTGTTCAAAATACAAAGTAGGTTTATTTATGTTAAACTATTTATTATAGGCATCTATGAAGCCTACATATATACTTTAAATTATTTTAATTCCTGAGGTCATGTTCATAACTACACTCGCCAACTTAAAACTAAAGCTAGGAGGGTTCCAAACGCACAGGTCTAAGAAGAAGCCCACAACAAACTTAGCCGGTTTTTTTTTTTGTTTTCACCAATAAATTATAATTTAGGATATAACGCAAAATTAATACGGAAAATTGAAATACGCATGGTACCGAAGGTTACTTCCATTTTGTACTACTTTATACTAGTTGTCCATGAATGTATGTAAAAATAAAAGATTTATATAGACAGGCTAGGAACACTTACGGCCTTTTTCAGAACCCAATCAAAATCACACTATAATTGAGAATTTCGGAACGCACAGACTACTAATATAATCATCATCATCAACATGATCAACCCATTGCCGGCTTACTACAGAGCACTACAGGTCTCCTCTCAATATGAGAAGGGTTTGGACATAGTCCACCACGCTGGCCATATGGAGAACTCGCCGGCATGCAGGTTTTCTCACGATGTTTTTCACAATTTTTATTTACATAGAATATAATGTATATATAAATTTATCAATACTATTTGCAAGACCACATGCTACCGACGATGCAATGAAAATAAAAATGACGTGACCTAAAATTAAGTTGCCGCTTACGAAAATAGCCTGCGCTACAGTAACTGTCAAGACCAGCGAAAAGAAGTTCACAATACAGTTAAACAGATCTGACCCTTCAACAAAAGAAGAAAACAATTTTGCACCATTCTTCCCGTCCCCAAGATATAATACAACTCAAATGGGACGGGGAATGGCTGTCAATATAATATTCTGACCCGGACCGGTTGCACGTGAGAATGGACACCCTTATTATGAATAGAAATACCGAAAAGGGTTCTCATTTAACACGAAGAACTTACAAAATAAGTTCTTATATGAATGCATTTACATCATCATATTTCCGAAAAGTATAATAATACCACTATGACTCTGTTATAGATCTTAAATATTTGTTTTTGTCTCTCTTGTCTGTTTTTTTTTTTGTTTTTAGTGTTTTTTCTTTTTTGTTTAGACTTTGTTTTTGTTATTATGTGTAATCATTTAATTTATTTAATTAGTGTTATTGGATAGTGTCCGTTCTAATTAAATTAAAAATAAAATAAATAAATAAATAAATCATATTTCTATGTCTGACGCTGGCAACTGACGTACTTATTATTTTACTCTTGTTTTTAATAATTCTGACGAGCTCCGTTGCGTAGTGCGTGCGCTGTCGTATTATAAAGTTGGAGTACTTAGATTCGATTCCCGGCTCAAATCTGGTCTGGTGGAAGGCTTCGGCCGCGGCTAGATACCAAGACTTTCACCAAGCGATTAAGCGGTCTTATATGATGCCAACTAGAAACCCATTAGAAAATGTTCACCGGTGACCCATCTGTTCTTTTGCTATGGTATGGAACCCAGGACCTCCTACTATTTTAAACGGCTGCGTACGCTGCGCCATGGAGGCTCGCTCGCCTATCTAGATTAACAAGCCGTCGTCAAGCTGAGTATAAAATCTGTTAAAGTTCATATAAACGTGTCGAATTCATAAAAAGAAACACAATTTCGCAAACCATTTGAACCGTCACTGGAAAATAATACTACTTAAATGGGACGTGGGAATGGCTGTCACTACAATATACCAACCCGCGCCAATTGTACGTGCCAGTATTTGTACTTGACCCGCCGTATTACAATTGAAATACCGAGATGAAAGAGCCCCATCAAACGGGCGAATGAAAAAATAAAGGAATTTTGTTATTGGCAGCATCATAAACATAATACGTATAACTTGAAACGGTGATAGCCTAGTGGTTAGAGCGTCAGCCTCCTAATCAGAGGTCGGTGGTTCGAATCCGGGCACGCTGCCCGGATTCTAACGGACCTCTAACTTTTCGGAGTTACGTGCGTTTTTAAACAATTAAAATATCACTTGCTTCAATGGTGAAGGAAAACATCATGAGGAAACCTGCACGCCTGAGAGTTCTCCATAATGTTCTCAAAGGCGTGTGAAGTCTGCCAATCTGCACATGGCCAGCGTGGTGGACTTTGGCCCTTCTCATATTGAGAGGAGACTAGTGAGCCGGTAATGGGTTGATCATGATGATGATGATGAATATAACTTTAACATCCGGTAAAATTGTCGATCTCAGTGGTACAGCGCGTGCGATGTCGCATTTTATAGTTGGAGGTTTCGGCTCGAGCCTGGTTTAGGAGGGATCGGTCGTGGCTAGTTACCAAACTACAGCCAAAGTCGCAAAGTTATTCAGCGTTCCAGCACGATGTCGCGTAGAAACCGATTAGGAGTATGGGTTTAACATACCCCTTACAGATTAGCCCGCTACCAGCTCAGACCGCATCATCACTTCGCACTTATTATCAAGCGAGATTGCCGGCAAGGGCTAACTTGTAGTTTATAATAAAAAATATTTACTTATTTTGAAAATTGACAGATAGTTATCCAACTTCAAGTTTCAGCAGAAGGGTCAGTTATAAGTATTATAAAATGCTTCAACAATGAACCATGCCATTGGCTCTAGATAATAAATCTATCCACACACCTCTTCTTACATCATACGTAACACATATACAGTGTGGAATAACAAAGTACCGGATCATTCAGGACCCGCTATCCCAAATTACATCCCATGGAATATTAAATGGAGGGATTCAGTAGATACCACGGGGTTTGAGGTGTGTTTAATATGCATTAGGATAATTCACACTCGAAGTGCGGCTACCGTTTTGGCCAAGTATAATGGCCCGGCTTATAGATTTTGCTACTTCTCACATATATGTGTACGGTAGAAATATAGTCAAGTTCTATTTTCATTATCAATGAATCAATCGAAAACTTGATTGAAATAATCCTCTAAAAGAAACTATTTTTGCATCTATATTTTACACTGTAGCTCTAACTTCAATACGGTCATTATAATCTTATTATCTCTATTATTGACTATGCGAGATGGTGATAACAAAACAAAACCAGCTTAGTTTATTTATATATTTCTTAGACCTGATTGCGATTGGAACCCTCTCAGCTTTAGTTTTAAGTTGGCGAGTGTGGTTATCACATCACCTCGCGAATTAAAATTATGAAAAATATATTTATTATATATGAACACTTCATAGATGCCTATAATAAGCTATTTTTGATTTGATTTGTTTTGATGACTTGTTTAATTTTCTACGATAAGTGGTACAATCACCACAGTTTTAAGTTTACGAATATAGTTATCACCATGAAATAACTACTATGTAAATTATTGATGCCTTTTTAAGGACTATTTGAATAAAGATTATTTTAAATTTGAATTTGAATCATTGATAATTTTAGCTTTATTGCTCGAAACAAAGCGCTTTACGTTCTCCTATGCCAATATTTTACTTGACTATTGACTAACAAAATTTCGTTGGCAGCAATTTTTTTTTGTGTGACACGATTGAAATTTATAACTATCCAGAATAACTAAACTATATTATAGATATTTTACAGCAGCGGGCTTGTTAGAATCTCCACTTCACATCTACATAAATGGAGGGCGCTGTATTTAGCAAGGGTGTGCGATGCGTTAAATATGCATTAGGATCACTTGGGTCTGAGTGCGGTTAACGTTTTAGTCAAGGATAATGTATTTAGCCCATACGTTTAACTACTTGTGATATTCTAATTAGGACACCAGATCCTATCTAAATAACAAAAGAGCCGTCAAAGTTGTGTCAGGTGTTTGCGGCGTTTCTTCGAAGTCCTAAGTAGTTAACTTAAAGGCTGAACTATAAAATTACGACGTCACTTTTTCCACTCATTCTTGCAGTCCAAGTAGATCATGATCAACACATTGCCAGCTCACTACGGAGCAGGGGTCTCCTCTCATATGAGAAGGGGTCTATGATTAGGGTTGGACCATCCGCGCTGGCCATGTGCAGATTTCATATGCCTTTGAGAACATTATGAAGAACTCTCAGGCATGCAGGTTTCCTCACGATGTTTTCCTTCACCGTTGAAGCAAGTGATTTTTTAATATTATATAAAAGCGTAAAAGCGCATATAACTCTGAAATGATAGAGGTTTTGGGATTGAACCCCTGACTTCTGATAAGAAGGTCAAAATATAATAGAAATATTTTAAATTATTTTCAATGCCAAATTTAATTTAGCACGTTCACCGGTCCATGACTCCATATGAAGTCATCTTAGTGAATCTGTCCACGTCCGTGAAAATTATCGGAGTCATGGGTAATTGGAAAATGTATGCGCCATTATTCCATTGAATGGATATACAAGGCCTATATATACGGCCCAAGTGATATTTTTACGCATTTTAATAGATTTGAAAATAATTAAAGATTAAACTCAATATTTAATAAATTTAATATTTTTATATTTAATACACAAAAAAAAAATTATGATTACAAAAGTATCTTAAATAATTAAATTGCTTTATAAGTTTTGGTGCAAATGTCTAAACTGCGAGCTTGATGTACCTCAGAGTTGTGTACAACTTTTTTTTTAGGCTACTTGACGGTATTCTCACCCAGGGGTTAAGTGATGATATTGTCTAAGATTGTAGCGGTCTACCAGGTGTTTAGAAACAACCAACTTCTACAGGACAACATGCCGGAACGCTAAATCGACACGTCTTTGTTGGTAGGGTGGTAAGTACCACGGCCGAAGCCTCCCACCAGACCAGATGTTATCACATGTTAAATAATTATAATGGCACAATGACTGCTTAACGGGTTCATCGAGGCACGGGTTTTTAAACAACCTATTTAGTGATACTGAGCAGAACAATGCACCTTCTAGACATAATATCTCTGCTCAACCCCGGAATACAACCCAGACTCTCATGATCTTTAATCAAACATTGGGTATATACCAATTGGGTAAAAAGCCAGTGCGCAACATCATAATGACACACAAGTTCCCACCACCTTTGCGGAGTCACGGCCAACGTGATTAATCTGTGTGAAGAATGATTTATGGCACGTAACACGTGCCTTTCTGAGGTACGTATAATTGGACCTTGGTGGCACGAGGTGCGTACCTATATGATTAATTAATTTAGGCATCGGTATGGCTTGTCTGCATTCATTTGGACTGAAGCTGTAATAATGCACATAGGTATTTCATATCGATACTATGGATTAGAATCGGCAAAATGGCGTACTTTACATGTGACAGATAAGCTTAGCATGAATTGATGATTGCTTGATGACTTAATAAAAAAAAATTCTCATATTTACACACAGTACATCTTATTATAATCAGAAATTACGTCTGTCTGTAACACAAACAGAAAGCAATAAACAGCAAGTATAATTTGCTATATTCCGCCGACAACCGGGAGATTTGTATAATATAACACCACACAAAATCTTCCACTAGAACCTCAAGATGTGTGAGGTTATTGTTTATCATGGACTTCCGCAAAGTAACGCCTGCTTCTATTCATTATTTACAAACGGAAAGGGTGTACAGGTCTCAGTATAGGCCGTGTCTGGTATAAAAACACGTCGCTGATTTTCAGCTGAGAGCTGAGTGACGTCAAAGTGAATTTAAGGCCATAACAGCCGTTCAAAAATTGCCATAGCGGACGGTATTTCACGTCCGCCGGGCGGGGTATTGGTAAAGTTTTCAACTAGCAATAATCGCACCTCGGATTAACCTCATTGGTTACGATATTGCCTCTGCGCAAAGTTGATCTTGAGCGGCGGACTGTCACTATATAAGCGTTTAGAGTCGACACACCGATAGCGCGATGTATTCACCTACTGGCGCCATCTATCGTCTGATTGAGAAGTAAGCAACACTATTCGTATTCAAACTACTAGAACAGCAAATTGTTATTTGTTCATAAGAAAATCGTGGGGTTTTATAATTATTTAAAACAAATACGTTTGATGTCTGGAATTTCTGTTATTTGTTGTAATATTTTTTTATTTCATAAAGTCATGTCAATTTAACGCTCAATTATGTTTAATTTATTGTAATCTAATTAAATCTTATTGTAATATAACGTTATTTTTTATTACCTTATTAGGTGTCGTTAAACATGTAAAATATATCTTTAATATTTTTAATTTATTATTTAAATAAGTATCTATTTAATGGATGAAATACAAACAGGATAGAGATCTTAGATCTACGAAAAGGAATGCCCTGTACTAAAAATTACCGCACGAAGTCAAACTTTTAAGACCTGCTATGTATATCTTTTGGATTGAGATTGATTATTAATTTCGGCCGTAAGACAGTAGCGAGATGGATGAAGAAGTTAATATAATTACATGTATGTATAAATATCGAATATAACATAATCAGTGAATTGTGTTATTAACTCAAACTAATGGCCGATTTAAATATTGGTAATCGTAATTTTTTGTTAATTTACTTTGATTTCAGATACTTTTCTGGGTCAACAGTTCACCAAAGGGTACTGGGGAATGGTTTTTAGTCGTGGGTTTTTAACTTGTTAATACATAATCGACCCATTACCGACTCACTACAGAGCACGGGTCTCCTCTCAATATGCGAAGGATTTGGCCATAGTCTACCACGCTGGCCATGTGCGGATTGTCAGACTTCACACGCCTTTGAGAACATTATGGAGGATTCTCAGGCGTGCAGGTTTCCTCAAAAGGATGTTTTGCTTCACCGTTGATTAGGAGACTAACGCCCTAACCACTAGGCTATCACCGCTTCTTGACTTGTTAATAATTACTGATTAGTGCTACTATTGATTAGTGCTATTATAAATTAGAGCTATGAATAGTTGTGAAGCATATTAAATGGTGCAGTAAATGCTCAAACTAACATTATGCTTTAAGGCACACTAGTTACATATAATCACGATGTTACGTGATTAAATGGGATCAAGTAGTCCTAGGACACAGTTAGTAATTAACTGTAGCACCATTAATATTACTGGGCACCTGGATTATGCTGCACTTTAACAAATGAAAAGTATTAATACTACGAAATATGACGTACATTATATCTAGGTAATCCCTTTATCCGGTGTGGATGTTATAATTATTTAGTTCTCTATAGTCATTTCGAGTTTACCTAAACAATCTCTCAAATGAATTGAAAATTCAAAATAATCTTTATGGTAATAACTATATTCACCACGAAATAACTACTATGTAAATTATTGACGCGTATTAGATAAAGATTATTTTGAATTTGAATTTTCAATTCATTTGAGAGACGAGAAACAATTAATTAATAATTAAATGATTTGGTCTCGTTTATTGACTATGTGAAATAACAAATAAAAATCCGGTTAATGTTGTTGGTTTATTTTCAAATCCAATGTGAATAGCCTTACTCTGGGTCCGATGAACTGGCAACCATGACTTCCTCTTCAAAGTGCAAGATAATAACTCTATTGGCGGGATTTAGACATTAGTAGATTTTCTTATGGGTTATATGAGAGATATTATAACTTGTCTTATAACTGAGATTGAAATCTTGTATTAATTTGGTTCACGTTGTTATGCATTTAATAATTAAAATTAAGTATTTCTGGTCCGAATAAGCGCTATACCTAGCCTCGATGATCACTATATTAAATTATCATGATATACGAGTACATGCATAGTAAAGTTTTATACAAGTATATAGGTTTAAATGGTTTAGTGACACGTGAAAATTTCTTAAACAACAAACAGCAAGTATAATTTGCTATATTCCGCCGACAACCGGGAGATTTGTACACAACACACAACTTCACAAGCGCGAAAAGTATACTTTTCGCGCTTGTGAAGTCAACATCTCCTGAGGATGATCCGGTATCGGGTCGAAACGTGCGTTGAGGTTCTGGTGGAGGATTTTGTGTGGTGTTGTATTATACAAATCTCCCGGTTGTCGGCGGAATATAGCAAATTATACTTGCTGTTTGTTGTTTATCATGGACTTCCGCAAAGTAACGCCTGCTTCTATTCAAAATTTCTTAACGTGATTCTTGCTTTTGTTATAGATGGCGCTAGATGTTATCGGAATGTATTCTGAGAAACGTAAATAGTTTCACACATATCCAAACTTCTATACTGGAAAAACAGTATTTTTCAGGTATAGATAGAACCCAACGTACCTCTGTCGATTAAAAACCTGTTCACAATTTTACGTTTAAAACATATAGATCTTGTTTTATAATTTGCAGATATAACGAAATATTCCTCATGTCTAATAATAATACGCAACTCATCTGTGTTCCAAGGAGAAAGATTCCTTAGAAAAGGATATTTTACCGTAGTGGTACCTACTGAATCATTTTTAGAGAATTAATAAACACTTAGATAATAACAGCATTAATAACACATTTTTCAACAATATTCACAAATTTCACAATTACTATTTGTTTAATTTATTAATTTGAGGGTAGTAAATTAGTAAGTGTAAGAGACAGTTTAGCGTGTAAATATAAGTTACTTTTTTTTTTTTTTTTTATTCACCACAAGTTAGCCCTTGACGGCAATCTCACCTGATGGTAAGTGATGATGCAGTCTAAGATGGTAGCGGGCTAACCTGTTAGGGGTATAGTAAACCCATACTCCTAATTGGTTTCTACACGACATCGTGCCGGAACGTTAAATCGCTTGGCGACACGCCTTTGTCGGTAGGTTGGTAACTAGCCACGGCCGCAGCCTCCCACCAGACCAGACTCGATCCGGGAATCGAACCCAGGACCTCCAACTTTATAATGCGACAGCGCACGCGTTGCGCCACGGAGGTCGTCAAAAACTCGACTACTAAACTCGACTGTATCCCAATGAATAATAATAAAAAAATACCTACAGAGAAAAGATCTTTCTGAAGAAAAAATAATATTATTACCTACGTCATGTCCCCTTTTTAAAACAATCGCGAAGTCGGCCTTGTTTAGCTAGGGCCCTGGGCCTTGAGCCTGGGGGCACGGCTTGGTTCAAGTAAGAACTTTATGATAGCAATTAAATGGAATAGAATATGATAGACGTTGTTTCTTCATACCATCAAATAATATTTTTATAGCTAACATATGGGCGAGTTTAATTTATATAATCTATAGCTGTCTCATTTTATAGTTAATTGTCATGTATTAATTCAAATCAAATCAAAATTGCGTTTATTCAGCCTTTAAAAGAAAAAAGTACATCTCATCTAAAAACGTATGTGTCTAGACATTGGCTGAACAGGGCGCTGCCTCAGCTTGATGCTGCGTCAAAATTGACTGTGACCGGGAAAGCGCTCCTTTAGTGTGTGAGGGTGTGTGCGCGTGTGCGTGAGTACGTGTTTGGTTGCTTCTCTGTTTTTATGTTTTTTAATTGGTTGCTGGCCGCGTTTTCGTTCTTAGGAGCTGTTACTTTTGCGGGGATAAAAAGTATTCCGTGTCCATCTTCTAGTGTGTGCCTAATTTTTTTCTAACAGAAAGAATGCAGATTATATATCTTTTTATAATCTGCATACTTGCTGTTATAAGGATTGGATTGTCTTAAGAAAATTAAAGTTGAATCTGTATTTGGACACCTCATGTTTTAAGATGTTGTTTTGTAAGTGTCTAAATGAGATCGTTAAATATTCATCTCAAAAAAATATTTTCAGCGCTTCTATTTTTTTAAATACTACAAGTTAGCCCTTTACGGCTATCTCACCTGGTGGTAAGTGATGATGCAGTCTAGGATGGTAGTGGGCTAACCTGTTAGGGTATGGTAAACCCACACTCCTTGGTTCCTTGGTCCCACACAATTGGTTTCTACACGACATCGTGCCGGAATGCTAAATGGTTTTGACACGTCCTTGTCGGTAGGGTGGTAACTAGCCTTTCGGTGAGACCAGACTCGAGCTGGGAATCGAACCCAGGATCCAGGACTTTATAATGCGAAAGCGCACGCACTGCGCCACTCACAATTTTAGGGGTAGGGTAAACCCACACTCCTAATTGGTCCCTACGCGACATCGTGCCGGAACGCTAAATCGCTTGGCGACACGTATTTTTAATCAAGCTTAGACAGATGCCATTCGGGCGCTAAATAGCGTTCGGAAATGTGACATTGTACATTCCTTACTACGTTAGTTAGATAATAAAATATCTTTAATAAAAAAATTAAAATTTGTGCTTGCACTAGAAAGTTACTATACCGCTTTAATTATGGAATAAATGGTAACAAAAATTATATGAAAAGGAAGACCTTGGTTTCTTATGTTTATTAGAAATCAACACGCTACCACAAATAAAAGAAAATAGGACAAGTTAAAAGATACGCGAAACTACACGCAGTGGGGTGGCACATTACTATACGTCATGCGATGTCCGTATGTGTGTGTGTTTACTACGTGATAATTATATGCTAGGAACTCCCAAAGGAAGTTAAATAAAGGCACTGAATATGTAAGGGTAACTTATGTTTTTTTATACACCACAAGTTAGCCCTTGACGGCTATCTCACCTGGTCTTAAGTGATGATGTAGTCTAGGATGGTAGCGGGCTAGCCTGGTAGGGATATGGTAAACCGACACTCCTTGGTTCCTTGGTCCCACACAATTGGTTTTAACGCGACATCGTGCCGGAATGCTAAATGGCTTTGACACGTCCTTGTCGGTAGGGTGGTAACTAGCCTTTCGGCCAGACCTGACTCGAGCCGGGAATCGAACCCAGGACCTCCAACTTTATAATGCGGCAGCGCACGCACTGCGCCACGGAGGTCGTCAAATATATTTGGTATCCATAGAACAATATTCATTGCAAGCCGAGTTAGATACCCGGCACGCATCTAAGAGCTCTGTGTAAATTTCACTTGCTTTAGCTAGGCGAAGAAAAACATCGTGAGATAAAGATGTCTGAGATTTCCAGGATGTCTTCAAAGGCGTGTCATCATCATCATCATCATGAACAACCCATTACCGGCTCACTACAGAGCACGGGTCTCCTCTCAATATGAGAAGGTTTTGGCCATAGTCCACCACGCTGGCCATTTGCGGATTGGCAGACTTCACACGCCTTTGAGAACATTATGGAGAACTCTCAGGCGTGCAGGTTTCCTCACGATGTTTTCCTTCACCGTTGAAGCAAATGATATTTTAATTGTTTAAAAACGCACATAACTCCGAAAAGTTAGAGGTGCGTGCCGGGATTCGAACCGCCGACCTCTGATTAGGAGGCTGACGCCCTAACCACTGGGCTATCACCGCTTCAAAGGCGTGTGAAGTCTACCAATCTGCCATTGGCCAGCGTGATGGACTACCGCCTTAGTCTACATTATTATGTCATGAAAATTATAAGTGGGTCATGATATCAGTTTATTCTTAGAAAAACTGCATGTAGGTTTTAATTCAAAATTTAATTCCTTTAGGTATTTCACTGGTGTTATAATATTTAATAAGCTGTGATAGCCTAGTGGTTAGGGCGTCCACCTCTTAATCTAGGGGTTCAAACCCCGTCCGGGTTTTTACCTCTAACTTTCCGAAGTTAGGTGCGTTTTTAAGCGATTAAAATATCGCTTGCTTTAACGGTGAAGGAAAACATCGTGAGGAAACCTGCTGGTCTGAAAGTTCTCCTTAATGTTCCCAAATGCGTGTGAAGTCTACCAATCTGAACATGGCCAGCATGGTGGACTATGGCCAAACACTTCTCATATTGAGAGGAGACAATGGGTTGTTCATGATGATGATGATGATGATATATCAAAATTATTTGCACTCAAAGATTTACCATGAAGAATAACGTTTACCGTTTAGCTAAAAACCTCTTTTCACGTTGTAAAGCGCCGAGAGTGTCGAGAGTGTATGCCTCATTTACTTGTGAAAAAAGCGTTTCATAAATTCACGTTGGTGTGCTCTAGTGAAAATTGCATGCAATTGATCAGTGATGCACAGCTGCATAGCTTTTAGCAAATTGCTTTGTTCAATGCGGTTGCGAGAGAAATTGAGCTATTTATTGCCTGACGATTCAGGAATCGTCACACCAGGGTGTTAGGTGACTTGTAGTACTCATTTATAATGTGGGATTTCTGAAGCCGTGATAGTGATAACTACAGAGCACGGGTCTCCTCTCAATATGAGAAGGGTTTGGCCATAGTCCACCACGCTGTCCATGTGCGGATTGGCAGACTGCACACGCCTTTGAGAACATTATAACTCCCAGCGTGTAGGTTTCCTTACGATGTTTTCCTTTACCTTTGAAGCAAGCGATATTTTAATTGCTTAAAAACGCACATAACTTCGAAAAGTTAGAGGTGCGTGCCCGGGTTCGAACCCCTGACCTCTGATTAGCAGGCCCTAACCACTAGGCTATCACAGCTTCAATATTGATGTAATAACTAAAATATATGTGTAATATGGCTGTTAAATTAAGAATAGCACATCAACACAAGGCAAACCATCACGCGATACGTATCTAGTTGACATGAAAAATAAAAAAAAAACATAAAAACGTTGATACAAAAAAAGAAGTTTTAATCAAAAGGCTGCCGAGTTAAGTTCATAAGGATACCCTTGTTAAAATTACCCTTTGAAGCTCAAGGTCATCTGGTCAGGGGTCACTTTTTTGAATCTTTTTATATCACAAAGGTTTTGCGTCGTCTCACTGGCTTTTTCATTAATGGCGTCGTATTATAGACTTAAGCCGTGTGGTCCCGGCAGAGTAGAATATGACCACCCCATCTCTTCCCATGGGTGTCGTAAAAGGCGACTAAGGGATTCCAGCTGCGTAGCACCTCAAATCGTAAGGTGATGCAGCTAGGTGATGTGATGCGCCTTTAAGGCTGCCGATGCTAATTTAGATCTATTTAGCTTTTGGCGACCAATTCACTGCATCCCTGCTACCACCGGTCGTCCCGGGTAACCGGTCCACTGGATTTTGGTAGCATAGGACGAGAGAGTGGGTTTGCACCTGCGCAACTGTTTACTCACTTAAAACAACTCCCGCGCAGAAGGACCTTGGCTAGATTTTGGATTTAGAGCGAAAGTCCTATGGCGATGGAGTGATGGCAGTGGGAACTCGGATTATGGTGTGTCCGGTTCTTAGTTGTCTCTCTGCACATAGGCACTGTGCGCCGTGCAATCGGATTTTCAAAACCAAATTTGGTTTCGCGAGCCATATTTGCTCTCATAATCGGCTCTAGCCAGGACCGCCGTTGACGGACACGTCAAGGAGGATCATATTATAGACTTGTACAATACTGCGCAGAAATAGAAACAGCGAGTGATATTCTAAACAACTCAGATGCCGTTGATCTAAGTTTATAAGACAAAACAAGTGCGCAATATAAAATACTATATCATTATATTTTCTAATATCAAACAATTCAAATTCAAATCATCTTTATTCAAATAATCCTTTACAAGGCACTTTTGACGTGTCATTAATTTACATAGTTGTGATTCGATGGTGATAACTACATTCGTAAACTTGGAAATAAAGCTATGGGGGTTCCAAACGCGCCCCGGTCTAAGAAGAAACCCACGACAAACTTAGCCGGGTTTATTTTTTCGTTATCACCATCTCATATAATCAATAATAAATACATAGTACCTATGGAGATAGAAGATTGAAGCGGTGATAGCCTAGTGGTTAGGGCGTCCGCCTCCTAATCAGAGGTGGGCGGTTCGAATCCGGGCACGCACCTCTAACTTTTCGGAGTTATGTGCGTTTTTAAAAATTAAAGTATCATTTGCTTCAAAGGTGAAGGAAAACATCGTGAGGAAACCTGCACGCCTGAGAGTTTTCCATAATATTCTCAAAGGCGTGTGAAGTCTGCCAATCCGTACATGGCCAGCGTGGTGGACTATGGCCAAACCCTTCTCATATTGAGAGGAGACCCGTGCTCTGTAGTGGGCCGGTAATGGGTTGATCATGATGATGATGATGATGGAGATAGAGCAATTCATACCCATAGATAGAGCAATTCATACCCAATAAATACCAAAATAAAATAAGCATACAGTTATCATCAAAACATCTTCATTAAGTAGGCATATTACATAAAGGCTTTACATTAAGCAGGGCAAAAAATATACAATATCAGTTCCTTGTTTTGTTAATATAAAAAAATAATAAAACCTCCCTTTTGCTAAACTCTTACATTACTAACAAAACGTTTCCTCAATGTAAGGGAACACAAAAGGGCATAACAATCACATAATAAGGGCTCAACACTGGGGTAGCACTGCCTGGCGTACATTATTTGTGATTTCACAATTACGTTTTCTTGCTCTATTACGGTCTATTGCTGTCATTTAACCCCCGTTTTGTCTCGCGCTTTCATGTATATTTTATATATAATCGGACATAGGACACAGATTTTCTCAGCATTCAGAGTCGTCCACCACGCTGGCTAACCGGTGATTAGTAAACCTAACATGCTTTTGAAAGCATTATGATGAATTCTCAGCCATGTAAATTTCAAGATAATGTTTTCCTTTACCTTTACAAAAACCGATACTTAATTTGATATTGCTTTGCTTTCGCTTGAAGAGTTCTAAGTTATTTATATTAATAATGCAGACCTCAGACTTAATAATGTGTTTTGGAGCGAGGATCCATAACATAACATTTTTTTTTTAATCCTCTACAAGTTAGCCCTTGACGGCAATCTCACCAGATGGTAAGTGATGATGCAGTCTAAGATGGTAGCGGGCTAACCTGTTAGGGGCATAGTAAACCCACACTCCTAATTGGTTTCTACGCGACATCGTGCCGGAACGCTAAATTGCTTGGCGACACGTCTATGTCGGTAGGGTGGTAACTAGCCACGGCCGAAGCCTTCTATCAGACCAAACTCGAACCGGGAATCGAACCCAGGACCTCCAACTTTTAAAAAGCGACAGCGCATGCGCTGCGCCACGGAGGTCGTCAATACGATAAAAGATAAGATAAATACTCTTTATTGCACACAAATTTTAAAGAAGCAACAACACGGAACACTTAACACCTGAGTATGCAAAGGCGGTCTTATTGCTTAAGCAATCTCTTCCAGACAACCCTTGGGGAAAGAATTAAATAAAAGAAGAGGGTAACGGCGCAATTTTTAAATACAATACAAGTTATCAACAAAAAAAATTTATATAAATATATACTTTCATGTATAAATATGGTATGTGTATATATCAAAAGCGGCGATAGCCTAGTGGTTAGGGCGTCAGCCTCCTAATCAGAGGTCGGCGGTTCGAATTCAGGCACGCACCTCTAACTTTTCGAAGTTATGTGCGTTTTAAAAAAAATTAAATATCTCTTGCTTCAACGGTGAAGGAAAACCTAGCGAGGAAACCTGCACGCCTGAGAGTTCTCCATAATGTTCTCAAAGGCGTGTGAAGTCTGCCAATCCGCACATGGCCAACGTGGTGGACTATGGCCAAACCCTTCTCATATTGAGAGGAGACCTGTGCTCTGTAGTGAGCCGGTAATGGGTTGATCATGATGATGATATAATATCAATACACATACTATTCATTATTATGGCATCCAAGTTTTCAATACCACATGTTAGCGCAATATCTACACTAATTTCATATAACTTCTACAAAACACATCTCGCGGAGTTATATCTAACTTTAAGTCTCTAACAAGATAAGAACTTCATGACTTCGCACAGGTATACCTTTTTAAAAACTTTCTCAATATTTTTTTCTAGCAGATATTTCATATTTATTATTTATTTATTTATTCTTTATTTGTACACCACAACAAAAATAGAAATAACAAGAAATTAAAATGAAGAAGAAGCAGGATACAAAAGGCGGCCTTATCGCTTAGTAGCGATCTCTGCCAGGCAACCTTAGGATTAGGAAAAGATAAAGAAGAAGAATGTAGGTGGCGTACTATAAACAAAAAACCTACATACAAATAACTAAATACTAATACATAAACCAGATTACATAAATAACACAATATAATAATAAATATTTAATAAATATACTAATATATACCTTATTAATTTATTTAATTATGTTATCGGTAATAGCTGCTCATTTTACTTTAACCTACTTACTTAGTTTGTTCTGATTTAAAAGATCTGGATCTTAAATAAACCAACAGCTGGCATCGACCACTTCAAGTAAATCGATTATATAAGTCGCAAGGACTGGCAAACACTTAAAATAGTCCAATCTGGGTGCGCTATATCGATTATTATCATGTTTTGCAATAATAACGACAGCTTTTTGACGACCTCTACAGCGTAGCGCGTGCGCTGTTGCATTTGAAAAGTTGGAGGTCCTTGGTTCGATTCCCGGCTTAAGTCTGGTCTGGTAGGAGGCTTCAGCCGTGGATAGTTAACACCCTGCCGAAAAAGACGAGTCGCCAAGCAGTTCTAGGTTCGATTCCCGGCTCGAGTATGGTCTGGTGGGAGGCTTCGGCTGTGGCTAGGTACCACCCTACCGACAAAGACGTGTCGCCAAGCGATTTAGCGTTCCGGCACGATGTCGCATAGAAACTAATTAGGATTATGGGCTTACCATACCCCTAACAGGATAGCCCGCTACCATCTTTGACCGTATCATCAGTTGCCATCAGGTGAGGTTGCCGTCAAGAGCTAAAGTGGATAAAAAAAACTTGCATAAGACCGTCCCAAAATATCTACCTCAATTGATCACAACTTTTCTTTACCTGGTAGCAGACAATATTATGTTCGAGAAACATAGGAATGATAAATCAATTCTTTCAACATTTTATCCAATATCCTTACTTACTCTCGGTTGAGTAGAAGAATAAAATAATAATGAAACCCCACATTGAAAACATCGCTTAAGACTAGAAGATAGAACATATGATTTTTAAGACACCGACACACTTAACGATGGTACAATCGAGGTGGTATCTGGTCTTGTTTTATTTGTCCATTTAGTTCTTTAATGTTTTATCATGTTCACAAGTGGTTTTTGTAGGAAAATTGGTAAGTACCATTGAATTTTAATACACAGTCTAGTCTCTTTTCTGAATCGATATGCCCAAATGCTCAAGGCAATAACGATTAGAAGAGAGGTAAAATAAAAGCAGAAAATAAGAAAAGTGAGACAGACACATACTAAGGAGGGTCAGCATGAAGTAATGCAAAGCGGTTCCGTGTTGACTGGGAATAATCTGTGGAGGTTGTTTTAGTCCGTGCAAGTCCCTGCTACGAGGCAAAAGTCCGTAGGGATTTTTTCCTCCCCAAGGGAAGAAAAAGAAAATAAACCATACCCAATAAATACCAAAATAAAATAAACATACAGTTATCATCAAATCATCTTCATTAAGTAGGCATATTACATAAAGGCTTTCCATTAAGCAGGGCAAAAAATATACAATATCAGTTCCTTATTTGTTAATATAAAAATATAATAAAACCTCCCTTTTGCTAAACTCTTACATTACTAAAAAAACGTTTCCTCAATGTAAGGGAACACAAAAGGGCATAACAATCACATAATAAGGGCTCAACACTGGGGTAGCATTGCCTGGCGTACATTATTTGTGATTTCACAATTACGTTTTCTTGCTCTATTACGGTCTATTGCTGTCATTTAACCCTCGTTTTATCCCGTACTTTCATGTATATTTTATATATAATCGGACAAAGGACACAGATCTTCGCAGCATTCAGAGTCGTCCAACACGCTGGCCAACCGGTGATTAGTAAACCTAACATGCTTTTGAAAGCATTATGATGAATTCTCAGGCATGTAAATTTCAACATAATGTTTTCCTTCACCCTTACAGCAATCGATACTTCATTTGATATTGCTTTGCTTTCGCTTGAAGAGTTCTAAGTTAATTATATTAATAATGCAGACCTCAGACTTAATAATGTGTTTTGGAGCGAGGATCCATAACATAACATTTTTTTTTAATCCTCTACAAGTTAGCCCTTGACGGCAATCTCACCAGATGGTAAGTGATGATGCAGTCTAAGATGGTAGCGGGCTAACCTGTTAGGTGCATGGTAAACCCACACTCCTAATTGGTTTCCACGCGACATCGTGCCGGAACGCTAACTCGCTTGGTGACACGTCTATGTCGGTAGGGTAGTAATTAGCCACGGCCGAAGCCTCCTACCAGACCAAACTCGAACCGGGAATCGAACCCAGGACCTCCAACTTTTAAAAAGTGACAGCGCACGCGCTGTGCCACGGTGGTCGTCAATACGATAAATACTCTTTATTGCAAACACATTTTAAAGAAACAACAACACGGAACACTTAACACCTGAGTATGCAAAGGCGGTCTTATTGCTTAAGCAATCTCTTCCAGACAATCCATGGGGAAAGAATTAAATAAAAGAAGAGGGTAACGGCGCTATTTTTAAATACAATACAAGTTATCAATAAATAATAATATATAATATATTTATATATATTATTTTTTTATTGACTTACTTACTTTTATGTATAAATAAATATATATCAATACACATACTATTAATTATTATGGCATCCAGTACCACATGTCACTAATATCACTAATTTTATATAACTTTTACAGAACACATCTCGCGGAGTTATATCTAACTTTAAGTCCCTAACAAGATAAGAACTTCATGACTTCACACAGGTATACCTTTTTAAAAACTTTCTCAATATTTTTTTCTAGCAGATATTTCATTTTTATTATGTTACTAGCTGTTGCCCGCGACTTCGTCTGCGTAGAATTGCTGATTTCCCGTGATTGCTCTGCTTCAGAAAATAAGCTACAGGCAAATGTCAAATTGCCGATTTCGTGTTTCTAAATTAAAAAACATAGGACTTTCATACAAACTTCAAACCCCTATTTTACCCCCTTCGGGGTAGATTTGGATGAAAAAAAATTCTAACCTTATACTTAAGCCCTAAAAGAAACCTATTTTCAAAATTTCACGCTTGTAGACTTCATAATAAAAAATAAGCAAAAACTATCATCCCCTATTTTACCACCCTTAACAGGTAATATTTAAAAAAAAATTGATGCACATGTTTTTTATTTATTATTATTAATCTTAAAGCAAATTTTTGTGTCTCTAACTCTAAAAACAAAGAAATTTCATACAAACTTCCAATCCCTATCTTACCCCTTAGGGGTGGAATTTCCTAATATCCTTCCTTAGCTGACATCTCTTAACTACGAACTACCTACTTGCTAAATTATAGCTTTATACGTGCAATAGTTTTTGAGATATCGTGTTTAATCAGTATGTATGTAAGTCAGTATGTAAGTATGTAAGTGACCTTTCGCTTTTATATATATAGATTGGTAATAGCTGCTCATTTTAGTTTAACCTACTTACTTAGTTTGTTAAATGTTCTGATTTAAAAAGATTTGGGTCTTAAATAAACCAACAGCGGTAGCCATAAACCAACATCGAGTGATTCGATTATATAAGTTGCAAGGACTGGCAAACACTTGAAATAGTCCGCCAATCTGGGTGGGCTATATCGATTATTATCATGTTTTGCAATAATAACGACAGATTTTTGACGACCTCCATGGCACAGCGCGTGCGCTGTATTTTAAAAGTCGGAGGTCCTGGGTTCGATTCCCGGCTCGAGAATGGTCTGGTGGGAGGCTTCAGCTGTGGCTAGTTACCACCCTGCCGAAAAAGACGAATCGCCAAGCGGTTCTGGATTAGATTCCCGGCTCGAGTATGGTCTGGTGGGAGGCTTCGGCTGTGGCTAGTTACCACCCTACCGACAAAGACGTGTCGCCAAGCGATTTAGCGTTCCGGCACGATGTCGCGTAGAAACTAATTCGGATTATGGGTTTACCATACCCCTAACAGGATAGCCCGCTACCATCTTTGACCGTATCATCAGTTGCCATCAGGTGAGGTTGCCGTCAAGAGCTAAAGTGGATAAAAAAAACTTGCATAAGACCGTCCCAAAATATCTACCTCAATTGATCACAACTTTTCTGTACCTGGTAGCAGACAATATTATGTTCGAGAAACATAGGAATGATAAATCAATTCTTTCAACATTTTATCCAATATCCTTACTTACTCTCGGTTGAGTAGAAGAATAAAATAATAATGAAACCCCACATTGAAAACATCGCTTAAGACTAGAAGATAGAACATATGATTTTTAAGACACCGACACACTTAACGATGGTACAATCGAGGTGGTATCTGGTCTTGTTTTATTTGTCCATTTAGTTCTTTAATGTTTTATCATGGTCAGAAGTGGTTTTGGTAGGAAAATTGGTAAAAACCATTGAATTTTAATACACAGTCTAGTTTCTTTTCTGAATCGATATGCCCAAATGCTCAAGGCAATAATGATTAGGAGAGAGGAAAAAGAAAAAGCAGAAAAGAAATAAAGTGAGACAGACTATACTAAGGAGGGTCAGCATGAAGTTATGCAAAGCGGTTCCGTGTTGACTGGGAAAAATTGGGGGAGGTTGTTTTAGTCCGTGCAAGTCGGACACACCCTGCTACGAGGCAGAAGTCCGTAGGGATTTTTTCCTCCCCAAGGGAAGAAAAAGAAAAAAAAGTGTCTTTTCTGAGAAACTAGGTTGTTGGATAATGGTGATTTGACGTATAGCCTGATAGCAATTTAACCCAAACATATGAATATCGCCATTGGTTTACTTCATAAATCACCATCATCTATCGAAGTATATCAAACCCATCAATTGAATCCCTGGACATTTAGCTTTACTAAACCTTACCACCCAAGCTCAGTTACGCGATCTCATCGGTGCCCTAGCTTTAACACTTATCCAAACGGTAAATGTAGCAAATTTTTAGGTATTTTTTTTTTTTTTTTTATCCACTACAAGTTAGCCCTTGACGGCAATCTCACCTGATGGTAAGTGATGATACAGTCTAAGATGGTAGCGGGCTAACCTGTAACGGGTATGGTAAACTCATACTCCTTTCGGTTTCTACGCGACATCGTGCCGGAACGCTTAATCGCTTGGCGACACGTCTTTGTCGGTAGGGTGGTAACTAGCCACGGCCGAAGCCTCCCACCAGGCCAGACTCGAGCCAGGAATCGAACCCAGGACCTCCAACTTTTTTATAATCCGACAGCGCGCGCGCTGCGCCACGGAGGTCGTAAAATAATATATATAAAATGCCAAGCGTGAAGCCATTTCTACAAGTATGTTTCCAGCTTTACTGGAAGACCCGAAATCAATGCCCCACAGCCGTCACGATGTAACACAATTTATTACGACTACGTACAGACCGACCTATTTGGAAAACGGATTTGTTAAGAGCACTCCAATTCCGATGAACCACAAATGTACCTAGAACCAACCCGGTGAAGACAGATAGACTTAAGGTCATACGACATGACGTAGTTGTATTTTTCTCATCTCGGAAGGGATGGGACAATTTTTTACTCACATAAAATAATAGCACTATATTTATTACCCAACACGATAATTAATCAATACACAACAATTAAAATGCCAATTATTTTCCTCACTTTTTATGTTATTTCATTAGTAACTAGCGTTAGCATTAAACCTTATTTAATCGTACCTTATTTTAGATCGTTAAGAAATTCTAATTCGAATTCAAAATACCTTATGATCCTATCCTGGTTTTATTTTTGTTATCACCATCCCATATCTGTTTTATCGTTTAGGATTTTTCTATAAGATTACGCTTAGTAAAAACTTTGAACACATCTCCAAGATTTTGTAAGGTCATTTGTTGGAAAATAAAATACTCAAATCGAATAGCTACTGTACTTTCAGACCCATTTCAAGTCCTAAAGATCTTAGTGTATAGTTACGTATTAGGTACTGATTAATCAAAAAATGCGTGTTATACAAGAAACCTGGTTAGCTTTTCTCATATTATTGATACTTTAAGATAAAGGTTTATATTCGTTTATATTATTTCGTATTTATTTTATTATTGAAGACTAAAGTTTTCGAACAGTGCGTGTTGCCAGTGATGACTTACGGCTCTGAAACATGGTCGCTCACTATGGGCCTCATAAGAAGGCTCAGAGTCACTCAACGGGCGATGGAGAGAGCTATGCTGGGAGTATCTCTACGTGATCAAATCAGAAATGAGGAGATCCGTAGAAGAACCAGAGTTACCGACATAGCTCAGCGAATTGCGAAGTTGAAGTGGCAATGGGCGGGGCACATAGCTCGGAGAACCGATGGACGTTGGGGTCCCAAGGTGCTGGAATGGCGACCTCGCACCGGTAAACGTAGCGTTGGTCGACCCCCAACAAGGTGGACAGACGACATCAAACGAGTCGCAGGGAGCCGCTGGATACAAGCGGCGCAAGACCGTGGCCATTGGAACTCCCTACAAAAGACCTATGTCCAGCAGTGGACGTCTATCGGTTGAAGTGATGATGATGATGATGATGATTCGTTCCAAATCCAGCTCCAAGTAGAGTTTCATGAATATAATCAGCTAAAGTGAGTGAGCGTGCAGCTGAAATCTATTGAATTTCTGTGATACTTCTGTGATTATTTCCTGGGACTTACTTATTTGGATAAAATTAAGACTGTACTGATTTAGTTCTTTTGTCGTTTTAATTTAGATCTATTTTATTGAAGCTATTTTATTAGTATAGTACCTAGCATAATCAAATACCTAGTTTAATTTGCAGTTCAGGACAAAATCCAGAATAAATATTGTAAACCTGATGTGTTTGTTTAATTGTTTTTTGTTTAATTACTGATATATATATATATATGTAGTTGAACTGATTCCGATTGAAAAATCATTGATCGAGAAAGGCTATAGGTTACACAACATGACGCTATGTGCTAAATACTGTATATGTATATATTTTCCCCAAATTATACATACTGTGCGAAGGTGTTTTATAAACATGATACTATTTTTTGTATTAAATGATTTATTATAGTTTCACTATGTACTAAGTGATAATCCTAATGTGATGTTTTACTAGGTTTTTCCTCAATTCGGCGAAAGGTGAAACCCTGTGGCAAAGCTAGTTTATTAAGATTATGGTGTTTTCAATCATTGAATTCTTAGTACTAGAATGGATTTCGCAGCGTTGTTTAAACTCCTTCTCCCGGAAAAGTAGCGGAAGAGTGCGGAGAGAAGCACTTAATCCTTCTCTCCGGTTGACTTAACTGTATCTAAATAGATATCATCATAATCCTAAGACTTTATTTAGAGGGTTTTAGAAATCTATGCTCTAAGCTACCATTTTTAAGAATAGGATAGAAGGCTTTAATGATTTTTATAACCTTAATAACTAGTACCGATTCCTTCAAAGACATTTGTCTCCAAGGCGCGGAGTGTAAAATCTTTATATGTCGGTACAATATCTGCTATTCCAGACCATAATCCTATGCACTTGCTAGTATATCGCTTATGTACTTGCCTATTTACTAAACATAGCGCATAGACGGTAACATTATAAGCAGAAGTTGAATATATATTTTTTCTTCGAACATAGTTATATAGCGTCTCAAATAATTATGATAGAACTTCACTAACAGGGAAGTTCGTTAGTTATATCATACAAAGTAGTGAATATTTGAAGATGTCACTGCGTTACTTAAGTATGTATCTTACCATAAAATTAAATACCAACGGCCTTTATGATATTAACTCAATGGTAAACTGTTATATTCCGTGCAGTGGATTTGTATAGCCAAGGAATTTAATATTTCGACTTAATAAGCAACTAGTTTCGGTACAGAATGAATTATTTCTGCTATAATTTTGGATATGATGTAATATTCTATATAGGGCGAACAGTTACCAGTGGTTTTATCTTTACTTTTATTCTATTGATTTGTAATGTTATCTATCATGTCGTGAAGCTACTATGATTTGCAACCTCTGTCTGGTCTAACCCAACCGAACCTAACATGAGAACAGGAGAAAACTCAGGCCAAAAGTAATAATTTTTACTGAAGGAAAATATTTCGCAAGCGCTCTCTATGAGCTAAAATGGCACTGAAACTAATACAAAGCATTCAAAGTCCTTCTTTTTTCGCTTCAGGCTTTTAAAACTGACTCATTATGTACCAAATTTAATTAGAAAACCTTTAACTCGTATTAAAAACGTGTTACAAAGTAAGTCTTCCAAATAAAAGCTTCTTAAATATAAATAGACACGAGCGGAGTGCCAACAAAGTTGGCTAGGTCGAAAGTCAGTGACATGACATCGTTAAAATTCTACTTCGCTCGAGCTTAACACAGCCGTTAATGTACATGAAGGTATATCAAGATAAAAAAAAAACTTACTATACAACATTGCTATAGACAGAACAAAAAATAGTTTTTCCTTTTGTCTCTAAAACTGTCTTCGAGTATTGAAGAGTACCTACAGATCTCGAAATAATAAAAATTCCAACTTAAACCCTTGGCTGGGCCGCGGTCGAGTGCAAGAGTGTTCCCGTGACCCAGCCACCAGGCGACGCGAAGGAGCATCGCTGGGTTTTAGTGGTATTCTGGTCACCAGTCTGGCCGCCGGGGAGTCCCACATACCCCGTCGGAAGCGGTGCAGTCAACCCATTCGCTTCGTTCTCGTTAATTTTTAAAATTCAACTATATCAGCAGACTGATTAAGATAAGCACACTTTGTTTGTTTCTTCTATCACTTTTGGTATTCAACAATGGTGAGTATAGTGAGTATGTGGGATGTATGTATGTATTAGTATGTAAGCTATGAAAGCCTAGTGGTTGGTGCGTCAGCCTCTTTATCAGAGGTTGGCGGTTCGAATCCGGGCACGCACCTCTAACTTTTCGGAGAAATGTGCGTTTTGAAGCAAATAAAATAACTCAAATAAAATAAATATCTTGCTTCAACGATAAAGGAAAACATCTTGAGGAAACCTGCACGCCTGAGAGTTCTCCGTAATGTTCTCGAAGGCGTTTGAAGTCTGCCAATCCGCACATAGCCAGCGTGGTGGACTATGGCCAAACCCTTCTCATATTGAGAGGAGACCCGTGCACTGTTGTGAGTCGATAATGGGTTGATGACGATGATGATGATGTATGTATTTGCGCAATTTATAATATGTTTTTTTGTAATTCACAGGAAACCTCTGTGCTGACCTCCTAATAGCAGCTGTAGAATTATAAGGTCTGTTAGGAAACGAGGGCCGCGGCTCAAACATACCGCTGAGCAATTTAGCGTTCCAGTATGACACCGCGTAGAAAGCAATTAGGTGTGTTCAGCTGGCGACGTATCTCATTTACATTTACATGGTACAAATTTCATCCAAATCCGCCGAGTCATTCTGACTTGATTGAGTAACAAACATCCATCCATCAACAATAGCATTTATAATAGTGTAAGATGTACCTGTTATCATCTAACAAGTACATTCAGTATATTCAAAGAAAAAAAGTGTGTGTCAGCTCCTATGAACGAATCGACTGTCTTAATAGGCATGAAAAAGCTCCCATTAAGCATAAGACAGTCAAAGTCACTCACTGTTTTTAAAAGAGCTGTCAAATTTTATTTCCTCACACAAAAATGACGACTTTTATGTTTATTTTATCTCTTTTTATTAATATTATAAGGTATATATTAGTATATTTAATTCATATTTATTAATGTATTGTATTATTTATGTAATCCGGTGTATGTATTAGTATGTAGTTATTAGTATGCAGGTTTTTTCTTATATTACTACTTACGCCACCTACTTTCTTCTACTTTCTTTTTTCCTAATCCTAAGGTTGCCTGGCAGAGATCGCTGCTAAGCGATAAGGCCGCCTTTTGTATCCTGTTTCTTCTTGTTTTTCTTATTATTTATATTAATATGTGGTGTACAAATAAAGAATAAAATAAAATAAATAAAGAAAAAGGTTTATTAGTCTAAAAAAAGATTAATACCATATCAAATGGTAAATAAAGAAACAATCAATGAAAATACCTAAATAATGCATATATTTTTATTCTATTCCCATTTATTATGATTGATGAAGTATTATCAAACATTTTACAACAATAGATTTGACATATCATACATGTAAACAACACTCAAAGTTAAAGGTTGAAGTTAAAGAACAGGTTGCGCACAAAAACGTAAAGAGGTCATTCGTTCAGTAGATTTTGCTGCTCATATTTATTTAATACCGGGGCCTGATATGAAAATCGATTCTTAAGGAGTAAACTCCGATAGTCTGTGACAGATAAACGCACATATCACACATATTATATATCCACCATGGCCCATTCTGTAATGATGTCCTCCTAGACGTTTCCGTCGACGGCGACACCCTGGCAAATACTGGCAGCTTGGTTACGATCATGTGCTCGTATATGACTCGCGAAACCAAACTTAGCCTTGAACACGCGGTCACAAGTAGCGCAGTAAAGTTGCCCTTGCGCATTGTAGGTGTAATTGTAGGAGGGCTTAGGCAGAGATTTTTGGAGCTGGCGTTTGGCGTCTAGGTTTTCAAGACGCCTCTGTTCAAAATCTTGTATGCTCTGATGAACAGCTCTTCGCCACTCAGGTCTTTGAGTAGTCTTTGAGTAGATAGCTGTTCCAAAAAATAGCCAATCAACTAAACTTTTTCTCCACTAAAGACGAGCTCCGTGGCGCATTATAAAGTAGGAGGTCCTGGGTTCGATTTTTGGCTCGAGTCTGGTCTGGTGGGAGGCTTCGGCTGTGGCTAGTTACCTACAAAGACATGTCGCCAAGCAATTTAGCGTTCTGACACGATGTTGGGTAGAAACCAATTAGGAGTGTGGGTTTGCCATACTCCTAACAGGTTAACCCGCTACCATCCTAGGCAGCATCATCACTTACCACCTGGTGAGAGTCTCAAGGGCTAACTTGTAGCGTATAAAAAAAAACTAAAGAGAAATGAAATCTGCGGGTTGATAAGACGTATAATGTAAAAGCTATTGCTTAAACAGGCTTTGAGCAATACCGTTCCGGCTTCGATGAGATTCAGCTTAGGCTAGTTTAAAACGGTATAGGATTGAATAAATTTAACTTTTATCGAGTTAAGTAATCGATTTTACTTGGCATCTCCATCTTATATCGGTTGAAAAGATCATTACCTATTCTCATAGCAATTTTTTTTACTAAAACAGATATTAAATTAAATAAACAAGTGGAATTATGTTATTCTGTTTATGTGATATAATACCATTAAACTAATAACACCAAGTAATTAATGAAATTGAAGCGATTTAAAAAAAAAATAGACGATGCTTTTTAAGCTTATCTATGAATGAAACTTACGACTTCTCATAGAAAACTTCTTTAAGTAGACTCCTTACCTTCTAATTTCAAATTATCAAGCATAATAAAAAACACCCGGACTTTTGTACTTGTCTATGGGAATACCTATCACTCAAAATAAATCTCAATAAGTTATATTCTTTCATGATTGCGTAGATTGGGCCCGGTAAAACCGGCTATGGTTTTTGTGACACTGAAAGTAGCAAAATTAATGTAAAATATAAGTTTTATAAATAATTTATTTATTTTTATTATTATTATATTAAATACTTAATTATTATAATAAATACATTGATATTCTGTTGGCTAGGTGATATAGTTAAAATTTTAATTACAGATGAATTTCGAATATAAATGAAAGCTTTTTATTACCTGATGGTCAGTGATGATGCAGTCTAAGATGGTAGCGAGCTAACCTGGTAGGGGTATGGTAAACCTATACTCCTAATTCGTTTCTACACGACATCGTGCTGAAACGCTAAATCGCTTGGTGAGTAGTCTTTGTCGGTAGGGTGGTAACGAGCCATGACCGAAGACTCGAACCGGCAATCGAACTCAGGACCTCAAACTTTATACCGTGGCAGCGCACGCGATGCACGACGGAGGTCGGCTACAATGGCCAAAAAGTTTAGTTAATTCGCTATTTTATTATACAATGGGGTCATTGTGAGAATATATAATATGTGTGATATCTATATACGTGCGTCTATCTGTTTCATACTTTTAGAGTTTACTGCTTAAAATGTTCTGTTGGCTAGGTGATATGGTTCAAATGTTAATTAACGTTGGATTTCGAACATGTATAACAGCCTTTCCGTGCTAGTCAGACGTAAATTATGCATTCAAGCTTAAAAAATATATATAACGCAAACTATATACGCTTGTGATTGTTTCCAGTATGCCCAGGCTTATCCAGCGTGCCTCGCCAGAGCTCGTTTGTTACACAGCTTTGTATCTACGTAATACCTTCAACACACACCTGCAAACGAGCTGTCATAGATAAAAAAATATGCCCTACTTTCCCACGCGCATAATATTACGTTATGTTTTACTTTTTGTATTCTTTTTAATAGTGTGTTTAATAATTTTAAAGAGTTTTTATTATTATTACTTAAACATAAGTCAAAACAATTAGGCATAAATTACTATAAAAGTGTATATAATAATATTATTATATACACTTTTATTGTATTTTATATTCCTTTATAATCTTTATAGTAAATTTATAAATTTGTGTCGACCGTCTAACTCAGTTAGGAAATGTTCTTTTCATGCCTAATTTGCTTACTCAGTACCTCTAGTTTTAAGCTGTTAAGTTACAGATTAGCACCGAGGACAAACCTCTTTGGTTTTTTCGGTGCCGTTTTTTGTATGATTAATTATATTTCTTTTATGTTACACAGCTTTGTATCTACGTAATACCTTCAACACACACCTGCAAACGGCCTGTCATAGATAAAAAAATATGCCCTATTTTCCCACGCGCATAATATTACGGTCTCTTCAATCTCTGTACCAGTTTTTTGCTCCTCTGTTTGCTGGATCCACCCCTCGTCGCAAGCGTGGTCCTGGTATTTGCTTGACGGTATAACGATCCTTAGCTTGGATTTCCCAGTGGAATTTTTCTATTTCAGTGTACTTTGGCGGGAATATTGATATAATGTGACACGGGATTGTGAAATCGAACTTTGCGATTGTACTGTAGCTGCATTCCATCAGTTCATTTTAACACAGTAACGTTTCTAGAAAACATGTCGAATTGGGAAACAGAGAGATATCCAAATATGTATAATCTATCCCGTTTATCGTACAGGTATAATTCTTGTCTTAACGCTAGATATACGAGGAAAGGTTTTCGTTACACTGCGGTTCCTGAAGGATTATCAAAACACAGTCAACAACAAGTTATTGTGTAATAATCATACGAACTTATTAGAGGCAGATGTTTCAAATAAAACGTATGGTCCTAACCACTTGACGATCACGGCCAATAAAAAGCTGTGATAGCCCTAGGATGTCCGCTTTAAGCAATTAAATTATCACTTGCTTCAACGTTGAAGGAAATCTGCACGCCTGAGAGTTCTGCATATTTTATTTATTTATTTACACTCTTCTATTGTACACCATTAAAAAGGAAAAATAGAACAAAAAAAGACAGAAAAATAACAAAAACAGTAGTATACAATTTGGCGGCCTTATCGCTTCATAGCGATCTCTTCCAGGCAACCAAATATGTAGAAGATATATAATGTTCTCAAAGGCGTGTGAAATCTACCATTCCGCATGTGACCCGCGTGGTGGACTATGGCCAAACCCTTCTCATATTGAGAGGAGACCCGTGCACTGTTGTGAGTCGATAATGGGTTGATGACGATGATGATATGCAATTTATAATATGATTTTTTGTAATTCACAGGAAACCTCTGTGCTGACCTCCTAATAGCAGCTGTAGAATTATAAGGTCTGTTAGGAAACGAGGGCCGCGGCTCAAACATACCGCTGAGCAATTTAGCGTTCCAGTATGACACCGCGTAGAAACCAATTAGGTGTGTTCAGCTGGTGACGTATCTCATTTACATTTACATGGTACAAATTTCATCCAAATCCGCTCGCCGCAGTGCTCTGTAGTGAGCCGGCAATGGGTTGATCATGATGATAACTGTTATTATAAATGCCAAATATTATATATAGACGTATAGAAATAACATTATGATTGATCGTTAATCGTAAACCAAAAATTGTGATTTTTACTATATGTATTTGTAGTATTTCAACGGAGCCTTTTTGACGAATTAAGAGACATAACTCAGATCGATCAAACGGCGCACGCAGAGAGATAAATATTTACTCTTCTCTGACAGATGTTTGAGGTACACTGCAAATGGTCCTGCTCAATTGTATTTACAAATAAATCAACGGTGTAAATCAACAAACCGCTGTAAAGTTGGTTGCACATTGTACAGAGAACCTGTGTGCTGATGTGTGATTTTGTTATAGCGTTAGTCGTTTTTGTTGTTTTCTTAATTCTGCTATTTATGTAAATTTGTGTGTATCCTTCAGTATACCTATGTAATTTTATGTAAGTTTATTGATTTATGCTATTTACTCTTATTTGTACACCGACCAAATATTGTAACTAACATGTTGCCTTTTTATAGCGGTTGCCTGGAAACGATCACTTGCTGTTTTTATATTTTTACTTTTTGTATTCTTTTTTAATCGTGTCTTTAATAATTTTAAACAGTTTTTATTATTATTACTTAAACACAAGTCAAAACAATTAGGCATAAATAACGATTCATTTTAGTCATACTTTATATTTTAATATTATTATATACACTTTTATTGTCATTTATATTCTTTTATAGTCTTTAGAGTAACCTAATTTATAATTGTTGTACTTGTAAATGGGCACTACATTTAGTAAGATGTTAGTATTAAGTTTTAGTTTTAATGTAATAATGTAAGTGTAGCCGAAAGTAAACCAAATAAATAAAATAAGATAAATAAATAAAATTACGATTATTTCCTACTATTACTTTACTAGCAGAGAGGTATGCGATAGACTATTTATTATCCGTACGTTGTATCTGCGGTGTGCTCAAGAGTTCGCGTCTTTGAATGTAATAAGATTTATTTTCAAAATGTTAGCATAATTTTTCAGCATTTCTGCAAACATTTTTCTTAGCTCAAAGCACTATCATTAATCTTATCTTGTTCGTGAACCCCGAGGCTGTTATATGATATGAAAACAAAGAGTAGGCTAAGTATCCGAGCGTCGAAGCGTTTTAGTGGAACCTAAATAGAGCACTCGATCAAAGTCGCTCGCAAAAAGTCGGAAACGTTGCAAGTTGAGGTTGGTATTGTGCACGAAGTTTAATACAGTCTTATTAACCCAGCGAAACGAGGTCTAAGGTTCAAAATTGCATCGCATTTGGGTGAAATTGCATTCTGTCCGGCCACATTACGTCATTGTCAGAGCCATATACTATAAGAGTATATCAGGAAACATAGAAACTCCAAATTCATCATCATCATAATCAACCCATTCTCGGCTCACTTCAGTCACGGGTCTCCTCTCAATATGAGAAGGGTTTGGCCATAGACCACGACCCTGGCCATATGCGGATTGGCATGCCTTTAAGAACATTATGGACCTACATGCTAAGAGTTATCAGACATGCAGGTTTCCTCACGATGTTTTCCTTCACCGCTGTAGCAAGTGATATTTTAATTGCTTAAAAACGCACATAATTCCGAAAAGTTATAGGTGTGTGCCCGGGTTCGAATCCCCGACCTAAGATTAGGAGGCTGACGTCCTAACCACTAGGCTTTCACAGTTTACAAATTCATAAACATAACGAATGTTTTGCTGGGAAAAGGTCGGAAAGATCGGTCGCAAGAGGAAGTCTTGGTTGCGAAACACCAGGGAGTGGACTGGCATCGCAAGTACCGCCCAGCTGTTCAGCCTCGCGAGAGACAAGGTTAGCTACGGGTCATGAGGTTTACAAGGAGCCCACTAATCATAAGGTAACCTACCTTTTTCTAGAAATTCTATACCAACCCGGAGTCAGGAGTTTGGCGGTAACCATAGCCTCGGTGAACACACTAAGGTTTCAGACCAGGATTTAATCATTGAAAACGGTAACCTAGCAAGAGCTTGGAGCAGCAAGAAATGAAAAATGATAAGCAATGCCTTAAACGCCCTATCTTCAATAAGAGAAAAGACCTGTGCCCAGCTTTGGAAAAGTAACCAACTCATATAAAAATGTGATTTTTTAGGCAATATACCATCGATCCTAACGTCTTTGTTTGACTGGGTTTTGTAATATAAGTAAAATTAACCGCCCTGACCTGAAATTCAAAAGGCTCAAAAGATCTTTACTTGTTAGAGGAACTTCGGCATGCCTTTGATTTTAAATTTATTCCCCTTGCTAAGTTATTCACAATCATACTGAAATGAATTCTTGAGGGTTTATGAGAAGCCATGAAGCCCCTTAAGAAATTCATAGGCTCGCGCCGCTCGACCTCAAATGGTCTTGAAAACTTTCCCAAAACTTCCAAATTGCTACGGGACCAGACCCTACTCTCTGGAAATATTTCAATCATGACGATAATAATATTAGCTTAGTATGTTACGGTATAATACGTTCTAAAGGTGAGTTCAAATTACGTAACATATTGTTATGAAACATTGCTTGCATGAAGGTTCTTATTATCTTACATCGACAGAACAGTTCTACTTTTAGAACTGTTCTGTCGATATGGATGGATATGGTATACCTTTGTATATGGAAGCAATAAACTTACTACGCATAATAATATAAAATATATACCAAGGTAATATAATGCAGGTCCTAGCTACTCGACCAAAGGGCGGCAGGGATAATGGAAAATTTAGAAAATTACCATTTCCTTATTTTCTCTGGTCTAGTCTGGCGGGATGCTTTGATCGTGGCTAGTTACCACCCTACTGACAAAGACGTGCTGCCAAGTGATTTAAAGTATACAAGGAAGAGTTTAGGGTGTCCGTAATATTTGGTATAACCATATAGTATATAAGATATAATCTCATGCAGTTTCAAGGGTTTACTTTACGAGTATATGAAATAAAGGTATCAGATTTCATACTTATTTCATTCTATTAATTTTACAATAAAGGTACCTACGCTTAATTTTATAGAAAAATACAAAAGACAAATAAATTTAAAGTAAACAATAAATAGTAAGTATAATTTGCTATATTCCGCCGACAACTGGGAGATTTGTATAATATAACACCACACAAAATCTTCCACTAGAACCTCTACGCACGTTTCGACCCGACACCGGATCATCCTCAGGAGATAATATTGACTTTACAAGCGAGAAAAGTAAAGTCAAATTTTAGGTAACAAATATAACCTCGATCAAAAACCAAAATAGAATATTTACGGGAAATATGAAAAAAAAAACTTTATTCCTCTTGATAACAATATCATTGTGGTAGAAAAATACGCTACAAATGAAATAATTCTATTAAATAAAGTAAATGAAGGGAGAACGGTTAGCTTAAAATAAAACACGGCATAGCTAGAGGCATTACAGTATTTCGGTCCATTTAATCACGACATTTTTCTATATACAATACTAGAACAGAAATCCGTTAGCGTTCCGTCAGCCATATGTGACATAGATTCTGGACACAAACTTTCAGTAAAAATCTCATTGAAATTTTCTTTTATTCTGTATTAATAAAAGTGTTTTTATTTAGTTTTTTCATTTGCAATTGGCTTCCTTTTGCTTTTCCGATAAAATAATCTCAATTCAAAACTAAAGAATAAATAGTGCAGTGAGAGACATGATGATGTAACAAACGTATAGTCGCACCATAAAGTACTTCGCGTACCGTATCGACGTATCTGACTCCAATTAAAGCATTAAAATGTGAGCTTTATGACTTATGAAATAAAGTGTTGTTTGCAGTGTTGATGATCACTATGCGCGCCTTTCGTGATATAATACTGCTGGCACAAGAATTTTCAAAGTTAACTTTATAGCTCATGATATAAAGCTCACATTTCAATGCTTTAAAATACTGATGACTGTCGGCGTTGAAAGAAGATAAATAAGGTCATAAGGGTTCGTTCATGTTCTTCTGGGTGAAGGAATCCTAATAATACCTATTACTTTATATTTTTAGTATTCATTTCTTGCTTTTTATCGTGAACAATATGTGTATTATCATTTAATTTCATTTTCATTTCATTGCTTTAGATTAAGTGAGTGTGGATTCCTGGAAGAAACCGACAAAGTGCATGTCTGACTCGTGCAAAGGTTTCCGTTTTAAGTTAGAGGTATGTATTTAAATAGTAAACATTTTATTTGTAGTGGAACAACTTGATGGCTAGAATATTAATTTCGTTAGTTATAAAATTCCACGTAAACCAAGCGGGGATGCTAAGATATGTACGTGTACGAAATGTCTGAGAGCAAAAAGGGTTCCACTTTTAACAGACTTTTATACGTTTGTATCTTTGTATATTGCAATCATTGAACTTTTTTTTATACACCACAAGTTAGCCCTTGTCGGTAGATCTCCCCTAGCATCTCCCCTAATGGTAAGGGATGATGCGGTCTAAGATTTAAGCGGACTATTCTGTTAGAGGTATGGTAAACCTGTACTCCTAATTGGTTTCTACACGACATCGTGTCGGATTGCTAAATCGCTTGGCGACACGTCTTTTCGGTAGTGTGCTAACTAGCCACGGCCAGAGCCTCCCACCAGACCAAATAGAGCCGGGAATCGAACCCAAGACCTCCAACTTTATAATGCAACAGCACGCGTTGCGCCACGGGGGTCGTCACGTGTAATTATTATTGAATTAAAAATGTTATCATTAAGTCATCATGATCCACCCATTATCGGCTCACTACAGCGCACGGGTCTCTTCTCAATATGAGAAGGGTTTGGCCATAGTCCACCACGCTGGCCATGTGCAGATTAGCAGACTTCACACGCCTTTAACAACATTATGGAGAACTCTCAGGCATGCAGGTTTCACCACGACCTTTTTCTTCACCGTTGAAGCAAGTGATATTTTAATTGCTTAAAAACTCACATAACTCCGAAAAGTTAGAGGTGCGTCCCCAGGGCCAAACCCCCGACCTCTGATTAGGAGGCGGACGTCCTAACCACTAGGCTATCACATCATTAAGTATTAGACACTAATTTACTCTGTATGTATCTCTTTATGTGTTATTCTGATAAATAAATATTTTCTATTCCATTCTATTATTCGCCCCCTTCAAAACGTAGCATTAATTAGAAACGTAGCCGAGCTATCAAGAACCGATAATAATGCACTAATACGCTTTTACTCCCTTTCCCTTTGACTTACGGAAGTAGAAATTGCTAGCGACTAACACATAAAATCGTGTTATAACTACAGTCGTATATTGTCATAATTACTCAACGGCGCGGTGACGCAATATCACCCGCAATTAATCTACGGCCATCAGTGGAGGCGATAAAATGAATGTTTACTTTGCTAATAAATAACGAAACGATGATGGGGGAACATTGCAACTAAGTAGGTATATTTTACGAGCCGTGACCGCCAGATGGCCAATACCTACAGAATACAGTTAGAATCTTCAGTATCATATAACTCAGTAGCCAGTAGAATATAACGTAAGCTTATTGATAAAATATTATATTAAAATAGCGAGCAAACAGATAATCTGATTTGATATCTTCCTTATGTCTAGAACGTTAATTTACTTTAGGTTTTATAATTTAGTTAATGTCGCTTAAATTGTAACGCGTTCCTGCAAAGCAATCCATTTAATTACAATCTTCTTTATAACAGCATAATATTTATGCTTTTACGCATCCCCTTTTTTTTCCCGCTGGGAAATGCGTTCACGCATCCCCTCCGGAGGCGACGCAGGCAAGACTGCGCCGCTTCCGACGAGGCATGTGGGACTCCCCGGCGGCCAGACTGGCGACCAGAATACCCACTAAAACCCAGCGATGCTCCTTCGCGTCGCCTGGTGGCTGGGTCACGGGAACACTCGTGCACTCGACCGCGGAATTTTGCCATTCCCAGAAACCATACAATTGTACCATCAGTGGAAAACACTGAAACATTTTTAAGAATGTATAAAGTTTTTGCCATTTAATTAACTTTACAAAGACATCTGTGTGCTCAAGAAAAATATGATTAATTACCTGGCCAAACAGTAAACTTTTCAATTTAATTGTTTACTAATTAGCAAACAAAAGCAACCAAAAAGAAACAATTAACCTACTTCTCTTGTCTTATTATTTTTATGTGTAAATTAACTGTCGTGCTTTTCGGCGAAATTCAGTAAAGTTTGTACAAGTAAGAAACCTTTAATTAAGTAAGATTCTGCGTAAATCTTCGGGGACACTCCGAAAGCTCACAGACTGGGCGTAATGAAAGGTTAATGAAAGGAATGGTGCGCAATTCGCGGGAATTTAACTGAAATTTGTTCATTTGTGCTGTAACAAAATCATTTGTCCGCTAGAGAACAACGCTTGTATATAACACTTAAGTTGCACCATTTGATTTCACTTTTTGTACACATAATCGGCCTTATTAATGTTTAGCACATACATTTTTACCGAGAAGAGATACATAAACTTACGTATTCAACTTTGTTCTCATGACACTTTTATTTATCCACTACAAGTTAGCTCTTGACGGCAACCTCACCTGGTGTAAGTGATGTCAGTATAAGATGGTAACGGGCTAACCTGTTAGGAGTATGGTAAGCCCATGCACCTAACGGGTTTCTTCGCGACATCGTGCCGGAACGCTAAACCGCTTTGCGACACGTCTTTGTCAGTAGGGTGGTAACTAGCCACGGGCAAAGCCTCCCACCAGACGAAAGACTGTTATTTTGACGAACTCCGTGGCGGAGCGGGTGTGCTGCAATATCTTAAAGTGGGAAGTCCGGATTCAATTCCTGGCTCGAGTCTTGTCTTATTACCACACTGCTGACAAATAGATAACGCTTAGCAGTTAAGCGTTCAGTGTGATGCCGAGCAGAAAACGTTAAAGAGGATGGATTCCGCCCGCAGTGCATCGGTGGCTTTTGTAATGCCCCTATAGTAATCACTTAACATCACATGACCCGTCTTCCAGTTTACCCGCGATACAGAAAAATAAAATCTTTATTTGGCTAACTTAATTTTCTATTACTCTTTTGGAATGTCAAGTTTGTATATTTGAGCCGACTCTATCGTTGATTTAAAAAAAATATTGTGTTGACAAGAAGCAGGCCAGTAAAAAACTCTGTAGTAAATTACAGAACAACGGTATCATCGATCATACCGAAATTTGGTTTAGAGACAGTTTGCACCCAGGAGACGTTGACGAAGAATGCTTCTGAAATGGAACAGTTCCCGCGGAATTTTCTAGCGTGGAAAAATTCCGCACGACGCTTCGTACTTAATGGAAAAAATCTTAAAATTCCCCTACAGTTTTCGATTCAGACCATTTAAATTGTAAGAGCATATTATAATTATATGCATGAAAATTATATTATATTTTGCAATTAATAATATATATTATATTATAATTGTATGCATATAAATAATAATCATACTTATAAAATTATGATTTAAATAATAATAATTACTAAATTCTTTTTTAACTGTAGACTTTCAGACCGAAGTTTATTCTTCTTCACCAACTTCTCTAGCATTTCTCACTTCATCACCAGAACCTTATTGCAAAACTAAATATATAACTAAATGTACTAGTCATTGAAATCAGAGCATTCTTACGGGAGTCATTGATGATTTCAATTATTCACCTCCTGGTTTATAAATTATAATATTGTTATCAGAAAATAATCAATAAATATTAATATATAAATGATTATTTTCTTCATGATTCTCATGATTCATACGTTAAAGTTTACTTGTAAGATTTTAATCCACTGTTACTTAATCAGCACGCCGGTGAAAGCTAATTCATATAAGCCGATTATAGTGAACTTATTACTTACCAATTTTACGTAGTTAACAACTGACGAAACACCCGCGTCGGAGAGAAATTTAGAAAGATTATTCTGGTAGATCTTAGGAAAGAAGAAATTTCTAAGAAATTATTATTCACTATGTGAGATGGTGAAAAAAATACCCAGCTAATTTGTTATGGACTTCTTTAGTTTTAAGCTTTAGTTTTAAGTTGGCGAATGCAGTTATAACCATTACCTCACGAATCAAATTAATGTAAAAAATACTATATATGAAGCTATTTATAATTTTGAAGGTTTGAATTTTCCAACTATGTAGATTTTCACCTAGGTTTTCGCAGATTATAACAATTTAAGCTAACTGTTCATTGCCGATGGCTTAAAAAGGCTGGTATAAGATTTACCTACACTATATTTTATTGATACTTAAGCCTCGTATTCGAAGAGCAAATTGTAAGCATTTTATAAAATGTTCTTTCGTTCAACATTTCATAATAGTAGAAATGTTATAAAACGGAAGGTTTCAAGTGTTCTCTGGGAGTTCTTGTTAAATCTAAAATAACTAGATGGCTATTGATAGAGTGACATTGGAACAACGTATTGATTTTTACAGCGATGTTGGTCAACGGCATCGGTAATAGCTGCATAAATCAAATGATATAACATAGTGTGTATAAAAGGTAATCCTTTTAGTTAGCAATCGCATTGCGCCGATGATACGTTTCATACACGACCACAGCCGATACACCCGCACCGAGCACTCGAAGAATCACATTCGTAATAGAATAGCAAAAGGTAACCTACAAGAAAATCTGTTAAACAATAAACAGCAAGTATAATTTGCTATGACAACCGGGAGGTTTGTATAATATAACACCACTCAAAATCTTCCACTAGAACCTCTACGCACGTTTCGACCCGACAACGGATCATCCTCAGGAGATGTTGACTTCACAAGCGCGAAAAGTAAAGTACTTTACTTTTCGCGCTTGTGAAGTCAACATTTAAAAATCCCGGTTGTCGGCGGAATATAGCAAATTATACTTGCTGTTTATTGTTTATCGTGGACTTCCGCAAAGTAACGCCTGCTTCTATTCATTATAAGAAAATCTGTGTTTGTTTTTCTAAATGTACAGATATTAAGTTAAAGTTTATTTATCAAGCAACATAATTACTATTAGGTATATAGGATATTATGATGAAATTCTATTTATATTTGCTCTTTTGTGTTTAGTAAACGCAATTAGGCCGCCTATAGATAAGAGGGGGAGTGAGTTCTTCGATGAAACCCTCTTTCAGCGCGGATAATATTAATGGACTTTGAATCCAAAGTGAGGAATGGGGTCTTTAGGAGTACGTCTTCCAGCCGCAGGCGTTAAAAGCACTTTAAAATTTACAAATTACGGTAGTTGAATTAAATGCATTAAATTTTAAATATTAATTATTTAAACCATATTGTATATCTTGGAAATTGTTTTAAATCGTTATTAGTGCTTTGAAGTTAAGGAACTTCAACTAACTAACTAACTAACTAACTTAAAACGTTACTTAAAACTATTGAGTTCCACGCCGGAGTGACATATGTACAAACAGACTACAGAGTGATGTGAACCCAGAATATAGGGCATCTACTATGCTCATATCACTCTCCTGTCTAACATATATATGTCATGGATACCTTATGAAGTGAATTATAATGTGTTTACTCTTCTCCTCCGAAAGCTGTACAGGCAGAACTGCGCTGCAGGTGGGATATGTGGGGCTGACCAGCGGCCAGAGTGTCAACTAGAATACCAACTAAAACCAGAGATGCTCCTTCGCGTCGCCTACTGGATGGGTGACGGGAACGCTCGTGCACATGTCCGCGACATGTCACGAAGATGTAATTCTATGCATACAGACATTTGAAGACCTACCCACTCTCTACAATAAATGGTCCTCCAGAAATGCAATTAATTTCAAAAAGAAACTAACATTTGGAGTGTCACTGACTAGGAGCTCATTAGATAGAGAAGATGTTTTCTACTTAAAAGCAAAGAAAATCGGGCACCGAGTTGTAAGTTTGGAGTAATATTTTGCTGAGCCATCATTATATTTCAAAATTATTAGTATTCCTGTATTTTATAAACGAGATACACTTATCTATATGACCAGATCAGAAACCAAAGATTTGAAAGTAAAAAAAATATTATTATATTCCGTTAGCATAATATTATGTTGCAACCCAGAACTCAGCAATTCATCATCATCATCATTAACAACCGATTGACGTCCACTGCTGGACATAGGTCTTTTGTAGGGAGTACCAAGCTCACAGTCTTGGGACTCTTACTTCCAGCGACTCCCTGCGACTCGTCTGATGTCATCTGTCCACCTAGTTGGGGGTCGATCAACGCTACGTTTACCGGTGCGGGGTCGCTATTCCAGCACCTTGGGACCCCAACGTCAACTCAGCAATTATTAATATGTAATGAAAAAACAAAAAAAAACGCTTTCAAATAATACCTATCACTGCCATCATTCTAAGTAATTTCGCTATCGCAAAAACGAATATTTCCAAATCTAAGAAGTGAGGAACGAAAAATTCTCACTGAAATCCCATTTAAGATCCGGATTTTACTAATGGATTTGGAATCCACATATCTCAAGTCTTGAGGTTTACTCCATTTATCCGCAGCTTAGCCTGTCTCTTTTGAATAGACAAAGTACTGTCCGTTGACATTGCTATTAAACAACTTTAAGGAGCTGTACGAAATTTGTACAATAACTTTTTCACGACGAGTTAAAATTATACGACTAAAACTTTTCTCAAAATCTATATACTTTTAAACCAAAAATTGTTATTTTTTTAAATCCCATAAATTGATTTGCAATGGTTAAAAAAAAGTAATTCTCGCATAATATAAGAGCTCGCGTTGAAACATGCCTTGCTTTATATTCGTAGACAGGTACAGTAACATGGAATCTTTTGAGAAACTTAATAAAAAATGGGTTGTACAGTAATTGCAATTTAAATACGCAATGACTTATAAACCTTATTGGTGTTATGAACTATTGTTTTCAAGTTCTGATGTATCAAGAACAGCAGATGGCTATTGTAAGCTTAGAACAATAATGGCCAAACTTCGGAGAAACAATATCGACATGTCAATCTATCTTCGCCATTGTTGATCCGTGATAACTGTGTATTGAAAAAACATTTTGAAATTACAAATACTCGTCAGACATAGCTTTACAATTACCATTGTCTCTGCAATTTAAGCAATTATGTATATCTTAAAGCGGTGATAGCCTAGTGGTTAGGGCGTCAGCCTCCTAATCAGAGGTCGGCGGTTCGAATCCGGGCACGCACCTCTAAGTTTTCGGAGTTGTGCGTTTTTAAGTCATAAAATATCACTTGCTTCAACGGTGAAGGAAAACATCGTGAGGAAACCTGCACGTCTGAGAGTTCTCCATAATGTTCTCAAAGGCGTGTGAAGTCTGCCAATCCGCACATGGCCAGCGTGGTGGACTATGGCCAAACCCATCTCATATTGAGAGGAGACACGTGCTCTGTAGTGAGCCGGCAATAGGTTGATCATGATGATGATGATGTATATCTTAAGCATGGTATGCCGCAAAGTGACAGAACACACTTGTAGTATCTTTCGCGCCTTATTTTGCGTCGCATAACAGGGTTAGAAAATTTCCTGTACATATTTTGCAGTGCATTCATTAACGCTACGACTTCTATTGGTTCCTTATTAATACAAACGCAAGCTTGCACAGGCGGCTCCTAATGCACACTGGATTGCTTTATTACGTAAGCTATTATATCCTCGGCGTGTTTTAAGCGGTGGCAGATAAACCAATGCTGCGATTATTGCTTTTGCTCCAATACGCTTGCCTATGGATTTCGGTCAAACGAATAATTTTAAATGTACGTAGTGTAAGTCGAGGCTTTATCGTTTCGGATATCCGAAGGCATTACCTCAGGTTTAACGCGTAATCGATAGCATACAAAGGCATAATACAGGGTTTTCATTAGACAATTGCCAAAATGCAGGCGCTACTTTTACAAGACCTTATTCAAGGCCGTATTTCATTGCCAATACAAATGAATTATATTCATTGGGTACCCAAATCTGAGTTAAATCATCCGAACAACCGAGTCCTGCTAACGACCAAGTGTTATATTATGCGCTCGAATAAGCTCACAGAGAGCTGGGTAGTTAGATTTAACCTATTTATCTCTTAAGGATTATGGAAATAAATAAATAAGGCACTAAAAATAACAATGATTGCTGAAAAAATATATAAGTTACCATAAAGTTACGAACAATAAAGCGGACTTAATCACAGATTTTACCAAAATTGTAAAATTGAGCAAATTATCATTGGTGTCAGTTCAATGCCATATCAGCCTCATCATCATCATCATCATCATGAACAACCCATTACCGGCTAACTACAGTGCACGGGTCTCCTCCTCTCAATATGAGAAGGGTTTGGCCATAGTCCACCACGCTGGCCATATGCGGATTGGCAGACTTCGCACGCCTTTGTGAACATTATGGAGAACTCTCAGACGTGCAGGTTTCCTCGCGATGTTTTCCTTCACCGTTAAAGCAAGTGATATTTTAAATTTTTAGAACGCACATAACTCCGAAAACTTAGAGGTGCGTGCCTGGATTCGAACCGCCGACCTCTGATTAGGAGGCTGACGCCCTAACCACTGGGCTAACACCGCTCATCAGCCTCATCACGGATTTCCAACGTGAATTTCCAACGTGATTTTCCAAAATGATTGTTTTTACTACGACTCTAGTAACATGTATGGTTTATCAGTACTTAAATTTTGACTGGGACCAAACAAAATACTATAACAAGTGGTCAAATACTCACTCGTGTTATATTTTCATAGCTTTATGAAAATTTACTTATCCCGGGCAAATAAACGGTTCCAGCGGGATTTTAAAAGATAAAACTCGTAGATACTCGTAGCTTGTTCCTTATAACCTACGTAAAATTTCTCCGTGGCGCAGTGCGTGTGCTGTCGCATTATAAAGTTGGAGGTCCTGGGTTCGATTCCCGGCTCGAGTCTGGTCTGGTGGGAGGTTTCGACCGTGGCTAGTTACTACCCTACCGTCAAAGACGATTTAGCGTTCCGGCACGATGTCAATAGAAAACGATTAAGATTATGGTTATACCATACCCTAAACAAGTTAGCACGCTACCGTCTTAGACTGCATCATCACTTACATCAGGTGAGATTACCTTCAATCGCTAACTTTTATTATAGGTGTATAAGAAAAATGTATAATATATTGTATGCATTATATTTGTTTTAATTATATTTTATTGGCTGCTTATATTCGTCTATTATTTGTCAACTTCTCTACTTTAAAAAAGGAATGGCTATATTTTTGCTGTGTAGTCAGTTGTCAGTAGTTAATCAACAGTGATTCATATCTACTTTTATTAAGTACCCTCAAGAAAAATATTAAACTTTCATCTTCATCTCCTGCAAATTAATTTTAATATTTTGGCGGTTTTCTGTGTGACATGTTTCGTACAAAACGTTATTAGCCGAAACACGCCTGGCTCCATCCGCTGTGAATCTTTGCGTGTCATGCGTTAGTGATTAGTCATTTATCAAACACATGTATGTCCCTTGACACACAGTGTTCATATTCTCTATGCACTGTCATCATCATTAACCGGACGTCCAACAGATCGGCAACCTCTATTAATTAGAGAGAGCTTTAATGATTTTTACATATAACCATAAATACCGACAATGAACGGCTTAAAGTGTTCTTCCAGGATAAGTTAGGGGCAACACCAATTTCCTAAATCTAAGACCGTCCACCACGCTTTACCGTCAGACCTCCTTCCGTAGCGGCGTTCAAGTTAGAGCTCTGCGGTCAACCAATCACAACTTTTGATCAAACGGGTACGCGTCTTGTCATTGGTTCATGCAAAAAGCAACTCGAATGCCGCTTCTGACTCCACTTGGACTTAGCCATGCAATAACTCGGAAATGCTACAAAGAATTTAGTTCCAGAAAAACCAATACCTAAAATTCCGTGGAACCTTTTACCTTCGTGTTTCAGTGCGCTGCGGTTATTATAAAGTAGGAAATCCCGAATTTTATTCCTGGCTTAAACCAGGTCTGTTGGGTGGCCTCAACCAAGGCTTACCTCCCTACTAACAAGGATGTACCCCACACTGGCCGTAGGGGATTCCCACATACCCTGTACCGCATCCGGAGGGGATGCGTACAAGTTATAAGGCACTTAGTATTGGCTGATTAAACCGCGTACGCCCTGTAAGCACGCTCGCCCGTAGTACATGAACGCTCTGTAAGGTATTTTCCCTAATAAAATAAAATTGTACCGAGTTGCAGAACCGGATAGCCGGGGGCTTTATATCCGACTGGTTCTGCTTGCTAAAATTAATAAAATCAAACTCAAGATTTGATATCCTTAACCCAATTTTTCTAATCTCAAGGGTTTTTGGTAACGTGTAATGAAGAACTGATTTTTCTCTATATTATCTACCTTTAGGCATGTTAACCTCTTATCCCTATATTTATCTCATTGCTTTCATGTAATATAAATATCTCCATATTTATTGAGATACCAATATGCTACATATTTGTTACTAGTCATACTTGCAAATTAATATCTGATACTTTATTTCTTACTTCCTTTATGTTATAAAGTAATCAATCAACCATTAATGCATAACTGAGATTTTGTTGAAATTTGGCACAGAAATAACTTGCGTTGCAAAGAAAGACATAGGATGCTTTTAATCCTGGATTACTTTATTTTTGGGCTGGTGGGAGGCTTTGTCAGTGGCTAGTTACCACCCTACCGACAAAGACGTGTCGAACCAAACGATTTAGCATACCGGCACGATGTCGCGTAGAAACCAATTAGGAGCGTGGGTTTACCATACTCCTAACAGTTTAGCCAGCTACCATCCTAGACAGCATCATCACTCACCACCTGCAGGTGAGATAGCCGTCAAGGGCTAACTTGTAGTGTATAAAAAAAAATGGTTTGGGATTTTTCTCACAGGATTGAAAAGCCTACTTTGTTAACTATCAACACCGAAACCGAGAATTACTAAATTTGTCGTTGGAGTCATTTCACCGGGAATTGTAACTATTAATGTAAAGATATAGCAAAGCGAAACAAATACGGGCTTACACCCCGCAAGGTCTAGTTATTTTTTATAAACCAGCCATTAAGATAATTGCTTTGTAAATGTACCCACATAAAATTCTGCCACGTCAGCATAATTGATCTGTACGCGAGCAATCTAAAAAGTGGTTAATTTTATTCTAACACTAACATACAAATTAAAAGTAGAAAATTAATTACCTTCAAATATTTAAACCTAGAAACATGGAATAAGTTGTACGGGAAAATGTTAAGGATTTACTTATGTAAATAGTTTTATGCTTTGAAGATTACTGTGGTTTATAATTTCTAATTAATAATAAAGAACACGTACCAATATTAATATTTATAATGGTATTTGTTTATATCATGCACCACCTTCCTCTTTCCCGTAGATCTGTTTTTTAAGCATGGTTGTTCGGAAAAGAATTACTACTATGTAGCAATCATCATGATCAACCCATTACCGGCCCACTTCAGAGCACGGGTCTCCTCTCAATATGAGAAGGGTTTGGCCATAGTCCACCACGCTGGCCATGTGCGGATTGGCAGACTTCACACGCCGTTTAGAACATTATGGAGAACTCAAAGGCGTGCAGGTTTCCTCACGATATGAGAAATTGAATTCATTCATTTAATTCATCGGTAAGTATTTAATTAGGTATATCTACGAGATGATCCAAATAAAATAGTTTGTCAATTTTTAGGATCACTTAACAACAATGAAAAACTTGATTCATTTATAAAACGAGGGTCTGAACTAACCACAACTTCTAATAAGATTTACAGAAATAATGACTATTATATTATTAAATAAGCCAACTTGACTGTATTGACAAGCCAAGTTGATGATGAATAAAATAACGTATATTTAAGTTGAACCAACTTTGTTTTCAAACTACGATTAGAATGTAGGTACATTAAGTTCGAAATGAGTACTACACGTTGGTGGTTTATCGTGGACTAACATAAACTTCGTATATTAATTTTGTTACTACATACAAGGTATCCCATATAAATAAATACGTTTGAACTGTTAGTATATCTGGCACATATATAATTTATATATATTTTGTGTACCTACCATGTGTAATAAAGGTTCCAAGTTCCAAAGGGTGTAAACCTTGGATCTTGGAGAATGCTTAGATAAGTTCGCCTTTTGTGCATTTTGCGTCTATGAAAAAATAAAATAGGGGACTATTAAGGTATTAGATAACATGGAAACTATTTGTAGCGACAAACTATTATAATTTACTAATCATTAAAATTAGAAATATCTTGATCCAAATACCTTGACAAATATTTTGATCTAGGACCGAAGACCAACCAACCAACCGATTTAGCGTTCGGGTAAGATGTTGTGCAGAAACCAAGGAAGAGTATGGGCGCGCCATTCCTCTAACAGGTTAGCCCGCTACCAACTTATAATGCATCATCACTTACACACGTGAGATCATCATTATTACATCACGTGAGAGTGCCATCAAACTTTTAGTAGAACAAAAAAAGGCACATAACAAATATACTACAATATTATTATCTGAAAAAGAAGAGGGCAAAATTATTTACCTTCGTAAATTAATTTCGCGTAAATTAATGTTTAAGGAGGTACCATAAAGAGTCCGGGCTTAGGGTGGTAATTTGTTATAATAATAGATGGTGATGTACTAATAATATCCTAGGATAATAATTAGACTTTTATTCAGATTATGTATTGTGTTACCATCATAATACCTACTTACTTGCTAAGTGAAAAACTTAATGGGAACGGAATAAGGACGCGGTGTTTTGTCACGCTTTAACTGCAGGCATCATCGAAATAACAGAGTGTGACAAAATACTGTTTAACTATTCCCACGCTATTCCAGGTATTGTGATTACATGATAACACCTCATTACGTACTGAGTGAAAAACTTAACAGTAACGGAATAGGGATGCAGTGTTTTGTCACGCTTTAACTGCCCACACCATTCAAATGTCAGAGCATGAGAAAATACTGTTTAATGAGATCCCACCTTTGTTTGTAAGGAAAGTTTAAATTTTAGTCTGTTTTTTAAAAATGTATAATGTAGAATGCAATTGACAATCTACCTTATTAGAGAAGAGTTGTTTGAAACCCCTCTCTACTAGAGAGAACAAGATCATTGCAGTACGACGTTAGTAGACATTATTAATAACATTAGTCGTTAATTATTATGATGATAAATGGAGAGTTAGGGTCCCTGGCAATTCATAATGTACTATATGATTTAGTGAAGAATATTATATTGTATTATTGAAAGATAGAAACATACAATCATAAAAAAAATTGACTGCACTGTGTGATAAGAAAATAAAATTTTGTTTACAGAACACTTTTACGTTTTGATATTATTTATTTGACCTAGAATCAAAGAACAACCACGCTAAGATAATCTAGACAAGAGTACTTCAAGTAACGAGTAGTCTTGTGTAACAAAACAAGGCTGCGTTGCGCCTAGTAATTTTAAAATGCAATTCTGTGCCTACAATATATATGAGATATGAGAAAAATATGTGGTATAGTAATAATTTTTTATAGGCAATAAATAATATGTGTTTTAGTAATAATCCTAGGTAGTTCATTTTATAGTGATAGCAAGTTAACCTCTCTTTTTTATTGATGCTAAAGATAGACGAAGCATATATGCATTTCTATGAATAAATTATAACAAAATTAAAAGAAGTCACAAACTTTATAATTTTATAACTTTATATATTTATATGTGCGGAATAATAATATTTGGGTTTTTGAGTTATACCAGCTTACCTGGCATTGAGATCTGCCTTCTCATTTTGAAGATACGCTCAGGATCCGGAGTCAGCGTGAGGTCATCCACTCAGCAACACCTGAGAGACACACTCAACACTTAAACTAAACTAAACACAACTTTGCTATTAAAAAACTTTCAGCGAAATAAATATGTCAAAAGAATTTAATATGTAAAGAATAATATTTAGAATCCATAGAGAGTGGAAATCACTGTCTAAAATTATCGATTTTTAATGTACTAAATGAGGAAAAGGCATCGGCGCGTAAATTTGTGCACGTGTAAAATCTCCTCGCCAATCGGTCGGAACAGACCGTAACGTCGGCGTTCGTCTGAGCTTCTGGGGAGGGAAGCCTTCCCTAGGGCGGCTTTCAGCGCTGGGCGGCGGCGCGACGGCCGCCCTAGGCGCGCCCGATACCAGGCACTCATAAAATACGAGGAGTTTACCAAGCACGTGTGTTTACATCCACTGCGCATGCCCGAAATAAGAAAAGCCGCGGGGGAAAGCGGCGCGAGCAGGACGCCGATATTCTATAAATAGGGGGTGCGAGCGACACAGACCCATCTAAATCGGGTAGCGCCAAGCAGTCTGAAAAGTTGTTACTGATTTAGCTTCTGGTTTTCGGCCACGTTAGAGTAGCGCCATATAGTTCGCAACTTAGTTATACAAGTTGCGAAGATCCAAGGGTGCGCCAATTAAGCTGAGTAAACTTGGTTTAATCTCGCATTAAAAATTCGCAGCTTTGTGGTAAGTTCGGTTAACTTTAATGACACCGAAATTAGTCTGTTTATTTTACATACCTTACAACATCGATTAAGTATGATAAACGAAGCATATATATTCGTAAATATCTGAATTTCTGAAAGTTACCTCACTGCATTATGTGTAAAAATTTCAGTATAAAGGATAATTATCATATTATTATCAACAAAGGCCTAAATGAGCTCATTGGATTGGAATGATTATATATCCAGGAGCGAAACTTCGGCTCGTTAGCTGTACAGTGTCGAGTAAAAACCGTTCAACAAGGATGAAGTCCTTAGCCTATTATTGACTTAACACAGGATGCTGATTAGGCCAAGATCGTCCACCATTTTCCAAAGCAGGTTGGCCTTGTTTTTAATCAATTAAATTAAATCGATTTCTTTTTAATTATTTTAGTCCATTAAAGATACATATGAAGATTTTATACGCAACTTCCCTTCCATACTAGCACGCTTTTATATCATTTACATCTCCACTTACCATTTAATGAACTCGCATAGCATTTAATTTCAAAATCTTAACCTCTAAGGCCATTTCAGTGTATTGAGTTGGGAATATGCGACGTATTTATAGATCGCCCTTATTCAACTAATGTATACCAAAATATTTATTCTTACTTTGGATAGATTTTCATTTGGTAAATCGTTAAAATCTCTTTAACAGCAACTCTCTTTTACAGATATCAGCTGAAAATTCATTTTACATAAACAACAAAGAACCTATGAAAAAACAACTTAACAAATTGAGTGCCTTTTTGCAAATCTTGTTACAAAAACTCAAATAAGACCTCATGTAACATTCCCGTGTAATTAGAGCATATGGAATTAGGGACAAATCTGCTTACTTTCCAATTAGGAGATTACATATAATCCTCTTCTACCAGTTAAACATAAGCTCGAGCTTGTGGAAATCTGTACTGGTTGGGATTATGGAATTGATAAATATGTGTTTTTAATATCTGCCTTAGTTCACGTTCAGTAGAATGGCAGGTAGCTGGCTCAAGTCACCGAGTTTCTGTACTTTGTGTCCAATGAGTGACTGGAGGAGATTAGTGGCGTTGGTTCGTTGGTCTTGTTGTTAGGTTCGATGACCAGACCTTCGGGGACTGGATGCGATGAGATAGATAGATTGATGCAGGCTGCCAGCTCTCTACCAGAACTTCCTCTTTAATTTTTGCGTCATTTCAATCAACAGATATTCGATAATCATCTGTTGCAACTAAGAGTATATAATTAGAGTTTCTAAACAAGTTGCGAAGTTAAAGATGAAATGTATGGCGACCAAGTACTGAAAAGCCCAGTGGTGGTAGACCTCCACTCGATATCAAGCTTACTTCAAAGAGCCGCTGGCAAAAATGGTACATGATCATGGAACTTAATATCCTCAAGAAATACCTATGTCCAACAGAGTAAGTGTGGTTGAAATTACGATAGGTAACTATCTATCATGATCAACCCATTACCGGCTCACTACAGGGCACGGGTCTCTTCTCAATATGAGAAGGGTTTGGCTTTAGTCCACCACGCTGGCCATGTGCGGATTGACAGACTTCATGTGCCTTTGAGAACATTATGGAGAACTCTCAGGCGTGCAGGTTTCCTCACGATGTTTTTACTATTTAGTTATTTCAGGTTAATTGACTATTTCAGGTTGATTAAGTAAGGAATCTATGTATGAAGCATTTTCATGATAGATACTGTACTTTACCTTGCCGTATAGAGTTTCTGCTTTCCAGTGAGATCAAATACGTACCAAGATCGCTTTAGTGGTTTAGATTTTTGTCATTTCGTACAAAAATCACAGTTGTGTGTGACAGTGTTTTTGAGCGACTTTATAATGTTAATAATCTTTTTGGCATTTCATTTACGAACTTTATGTAATCCTAAGTATAAATGTATTTGAATGAATTAGATAATTTGATTTTTAATTGAAAGGCTTTTTTTATCTTTCTTATAACAGTTTTAGATACTTACTGTATTCTGAAAGCGATATAATGTTTTTTAATCCGTATTTTTCTAAAGATCTGATAAATATCGTGCCATAATATGCTGCCTGTATCAAACTAAAGTCCGTAATATGTAGCGTATATATTTTTCGAACTGAACTGTTCGTCAGTAATATCAAAAAGAGTTTGTAGTCGAGCATAAGTTACTAATTTTATCGCATACTATAATATTGTTTTATCAAAATACCAAACAAATCAATAGATGTATTCACCCAAAACTGATAACGGATTTCGTATCCATTATGCTTATCTATTACGCGTATTGGGGCATTGGGGCGTGAATACCTACATACTATAGCCACAGGTGTTTTCCTGAAATGTACACAACTGAATACGGGTGTATCAAGGGTAAATCGAATGCGGCTCTAAACGCCCGACGCGTTCTGCTCTCCTGGTATTTCTAACCTTATTACTGAAATTCAAGGAATTCTTGTTCAGGGTTACAACACGCCAGTAGTATTCGATGTTATTTCATTCATGTTATGTTTTACGATGTTTATCTGTATTAAAACAGACCGTTTTATTTTTTATAAAATTATTTCTCAAACAAATATATTAAGGTTTAAAATAATATTTTAGTTGAACATACAACAATATTTTACGGCTGAACTATCTTTTTTTTCAATTAGTATTAGTATTGTGTTGGTATGATGCTAAATCGTTTTGCGACACATCTTTGTCGGTAGGATGGTAACTAAGCACGGCAGAAACCAAGTTTCAATAATATTGGTGCTAATACTTATGAAACAAGATGTAGTCATCAGATCCTACTTCATAATCTCCATCTATAAGAATTAAAAAAAAAATTTAGGTATATATCTTAGGTACTTCTAGGTTCGCATTGGTTTTGGTGAAAACAAAACATATTCGATTTAGAAAAATAAACGACGTAAAAAAACATTCTTTGGCGTTACTACAATTTCTAGTTTAAAAACATAATATGGTACTGCAAAATTATAGCATGAATTAAGAATCTATAAATGATCATGAGCTGACTAACAAATGCTATGCTTATTTCATAATTTGTATATAAAAATACAATACGAATAGAAGCTGCAGTTAGACAATTGCAGATATTTCTATATACCTAATGTATTTTTAACATGATCTTGTACTACTATACATACGTTATCAGAATATTGATTAATTCTTGTGGAAATCTTTTAGTTATATCATTACACGTACTTTTAAATGGGCATCATAATTATGTCCCTCATAATTACCCAAACTTTAAATTTTCTAAACAATCCATCAGTACACAAACACGTTGACGTGAAAATTCTAACAATGACAGTGACGGGATCGCGTCCATTACGTCATGGACGTCACTTCGCGCACCAATGTACCAGGCGAGCATAAACGAATAGGAGTTTTTCGAAATCGGGCGAGGAAATAGAACACCCCTCCCACAAGTATTACAAATAGATTTTCAGACGTGCTTGCCGCGCGATTTTAAATATAGAACGCCGGCTACGGGGAATACTTACATGTTAAAACTTTATTAAGTGTTCGATCTTCTATTTTTGAAATGCAGTTTTATTTTTCGTTTTATGGCTTTACACAGATTAGCCAATGTCAAGTTTATAGAAATGTAGAAGTGAAGGAGAAATGGCGGGAAACTTCGCACTCTGCGGACGCGGATCAAACCTTTCCCAAATTAATACCTGTTAACATTCACAAAACTAGCCACTACACAAACGACAAGTCCTTTTCAAAATTAGCCAACAAACATTAATTCAAGTAAAGCGTGAAAAAACCGCGCCCGCCATATACGAAGTCTCCCGCCTTTCTCCCCTGAAATGCAGATTAGATGTAACTCTTATAAAACCGTTTAATAAAACTTAGTAGAACCTATTGCTGAACCTAATTTGTAAACTACAGGCCGTTTAGGAATATATTCCTTGGGCAGAAAATTATTGAAGTGCGTTATAATTATTAAAAAAATAAATTAAGTTGATTAAAATCAAAATTTTGGCACACTTACTGGAAAAATGAATTTTGCACTTTGTATATGTAAAAATACAAAATTGCTACCTACATAACTCTAACAAAAACGTATGTAAGTTTCAATTTACCCCTCTGGATTCTAGCCAATTAAGTTTTTGATGTTATTGGGCATATTGTAATTTAATTTAGCCATTACACGTTCAGGGGACTGTTGGGGTCGGCCGTTACCTTTTGACATGTTCTAACCTTATCTAACAAGGGATAGCAATCCCTAGTTTTGTTGACTATTTTGGGTAAATGAATTTGACATCAAGAGACCTTGGCCCAAAATAAATCAACAACGACCGAAATCTTCTAAATCGTTATAATTAAAAAGTAAATGTTTACCTTAAAAAATGGAACAATATTTTTAGATTCATGAATTACTGTAAATATTTATAAGACTGGGATTAATCGATATAACATAGTCTCATAGATATTTTGTGTATAGCTGTGCAAAATGTTTAAAAGTAATTGTAATAAATTGAAAATTGATTTCTCTTTTTCCAGTCGTTCCTTCATTACTGATAATCCTGCAATGTCCTTGTAACCTCGTGCAGATTAATTGTTAGAAATTGATTTATCGGTATGTATACAGGGTATGTAGAAGCTGAAAGCCTAGTGGTTAGGGCGTCAGCCTCCTAATCAGAGGTCGGCGGTTCGAATCCGGGCACGCACCCCTAACTCTTCGGAGTTATGTGCGTTTTTAAGCAATTAAAATATCACTTGCTTCAACGGTGAAGGAAAACATCGTGAGGAAACCTGCACGCCTGAGAGTTCTACATAATGTTCTCAAAGGCGTGTGAAGTCTGCCAATCCGCACATGGTCAGCGTCGTGGACTATGGCCAAACCCTTCTCATATTGAGAGGAGACCCGTGCTCTGTAGTGAGCTGGTAATGGGTTGATCATGATGATATTACATATAAGATACGTTTATCGTTGTTGACCAGTAGTAAGAAAAAGTTGAACCCCCAGGGATGACGAGTTCGAATCATGCTAAAATTAACTTCACCCTTATCCGTCTCAAAATGATTTATAGCTTACTAGACTATACTGAAAAATGACTTGGTGGCTTAAAGCGCAATAAATTATGTCACGGTATAAAAAAAAAGCTAAGTATGACGAAGCCTGCAATTCATAACACTGATAGGAGTATTTTTTCGTTATTGCAATTAGTTTTAAGCTACGAACTCGAAAATATATATTATAATATTTTATAGATTTAACGTCAATCTTTGGCGCAAAATAAGGATAACAAAATCGCGGGAGACAGATTACATAAATATCAATATTCTAGACGCAAGGACTATACGAGACGTATGGACTGTGCTAGACGCATGGACTATACGAGACGTATGGACTGTGCTAGACGCATGGACTATACCAGACGCACGAGCTATACAAGACGCACGGATTATACTAGACGCGAGTTTAATTACATAGGATGTTTGTAGGATGTATTTAAATAATTCTGTGCGTTGGCTATCAATAAGTGAAGGTGTGCTGTCGATAACTACATCACTTCAACCGATAGACGTCCACTGCTGGACATAGGTCTAACATAACTACATACATACAAATAATCAACGTAAAGAATTACAACAACTCTCATTAAAATATATAAGCCATTAAATGATAAATGCCATGTACACCATTACTCCGCCCGGTTTGCGACCTTGCTCTCACTTCCTTGTAGGGAAACGTATGACGTAGACAGATCATGCCACATATGCTGTGATAGCCTAGTGGTTAGGACGTCAGCCTCCTAATCAGAGGTCGAGGGTTCGAACCCGAGCCTATAGCTATAGCTTTTCGGAGTTATGTGCGTTTTTAAGCAATTAAAATATCACTTGCTTCAACGTTGAAGGAAAACATCGAGAGGAAACCTGCACTCCTGAGAGTTCTTATAATGTTCTCAAAGACGTGTGAATTCTGCCACATGGCCAGCGTGGTGAACTATGGCCAAACCCTTCTCATATTGAGAGGAGACCCGTGCTTTGTAGTGAGCCGAGAATGGGTTGATCATGATGATGATGATGTAGTTGGTAAGTTTTAAATGGAAGGATTTTTGATGAAAATAACAATGTCTCTTTTACAGTAAAATTATATTATGAATACTGCCTATATATTTTTTATATTAGATTATTAATTGGCACACAATATCAGTAAGATAACGCGCACCGATAAATGAATGAATGAAAGAATGAATGAATGAATGAATGAATGAATGAATGAATGAATGAATGAATGAATGAATGAATGAATGGAAGAATGAATGAATGAAAGAATGGATGAATGAATGAATGACTGAATGAACTTATTTGCACACCACAAAATATGAAAAAAAACACAAAAAAGACAGAAAATAACAGAAACAGTAGTAAACATACTACTACTTCATATTATAAAGCTTAAAGTTGGACCGCAGCGCTAACTATTGCATCAGGGTCGTGAAATGTAATAAAATAATGATAGAATAGACAATGTGCACAATTAAGCGGCAGATAAGAGCAGTGTAGGTATTTTCAGCCTCTTAGCGTGATTGTGTTGGCTGGACTCGGGCACTCTCTGGTAAATATTATTCCCAGGTATACAGTATTGTAACTCGGGCTTATGTTTAAAATCAATACCTACAGCCACTCGGCATCTAAACATGCGATAGAGCTACCCGCCTCCAACATTTTAATTACATTTGCCTACTTTGTGTTCAAATTTCAACTATGTGACAGACAGACGGTCAAATTTATTTTTTCTGGTATTATTCATACAAACAGAACACTAAACAACTATTATAAATGTAACCAAAACATGCATGCCGAATGCACCCCGAGATCAAGGCGCGTAGGCATAGCCCGCGTTTCGACCGTTTATGTATGAAGTTGGAATACTGTATATAATATTACCGTGACTCTGGTCCGCTTACATCCCACTGCGCCTTATCGCTGACATTACAACTGTGATCTGACAATCGACTGTCCAACACGTAACAGTCTGCTCTGTATTGAAATACCTATTATGTGGTTTGATTGGAATTAGATCGGGCAAGGTCGATGTGAGAGATTAAAACAGTGGCATTTGAAATTTAATAATCACGCGTATCTATGTGTAATTGGAGGCCTTTAATTTTTTTCTGTTAAATTTTTTTTTTCGGACTATTAGCTGAGCTATTGGTTGCAACAGCGTAACCGGACTGTTTGGCGAGCTTCGGAGAAAAGCTCTGCCAGAAGAAATTTTGAGTCCTAGGGGTTGAAGAAACTAAGAGATAAAATATATAGCTACAATACATAGCCTAGTATAGCTATGATAGCCTAGTGGTTAGGGCGTTCGCCTACTAATCAGATCAGGTCGGGGGCACGCACCTCTAACTTTTCGGAGTTATGTGCATTTTTAAGCAATTCAAATATCACTTGCTTTAATGGTGAAACATCGTGAGGAAACCTGCATGCCTAAGAGTTCTTCATAATGTTCTTACAGGCGTGTGAAGTCTGCCAATACGCACATGGCCAGCGAAGTGGACTATGGCCAAACCCTTCGCATATTGAGATGAGACCCGGGGTCTGTAGTGAGCCGATAAATGCCGATGGGTTGATCATGATGATGATGATGATGATGCTAAACATATATAAGAGATTTATAAAAATCACAGTATTAGAATGGAGCAAAAAAAAAACGTTGTTTGAATAGGAATATACCCATTCTAAATAATGATGTTATAGACTATCAATAAATACTAATATATGTTATTATTCAGCAGATGAATACATTAAAGCCTTTTATTAAATGGCGTCAGACTTTATATGAAACGATATTGTAATTGAAATTTTAATTACAATCTCATTTGCTATTAATCTGAGTGTTGATTTTAAATTTCATTACGCGAATATTTGCATGACGGTAAATGGGTCAAAACATTGTCCTGTATTAATTTTGTCTTACAATAGTAATTTCACGTTTTTGAAAATGAATTATGATTATGGTTTGTTAGCTGACACAATGCAGGCCGAAATGAGTAATCGGCTTCTTGAAATACCGGATACTTGTTGTACACCCGCAGTGTATATTGGTACATCGCTTAACTGACAGTATTACTTTTCCCAAATAAACTTTCAGCCCGTAAATATACACAGTGATGAGCAGAATTCAGATTAATATTTCTTAGTATTTTTATCCGTCGTTTCATTATTGTAGATGGTATTTTTATTATATATTTTAAATAAAAATACGACATTTATTTATTTTCACATAGTTACCAGCCTGTACTGCAAATAATTTGAGTGGATCACCTTGCTGGTCTCTATCTCATCTTCAGGTCACGTTTCCCTTTGATCTAGTGCTACCTGAAACAAGTAGTTATTACCATCGGTATCAAGGTAGTTTAAGTTGTTAATGGACACCTACACAAAACAAATAAACAAACATAGACAAAGGTACAGCATCTTCCCGAAAAACCCTCCTCCGTTCTGTATATTATATTATTTGAAAAAGATTATGGTTTAAATTGCTCAATAAATCAACCTGATCCTAAGATGAAGCTATTGTAAGAAAGTGCTTTTTCGCAACGTCATTAAATTGTAATATCACTAATAACATTTTGTGTCAGTCAGGGTGACCCCTTACATTACCTTGCATTTGATAAATTTTAATACCTTTTAATGTTTGGCATTAATCTTTATTAACCATAGTCTTTCTTCTATACAAAATACAATAGGTATTTCAATAAGCTAATGAGTAAGTAAAATAAAATTATCTCGTCGGTCCAGTGGTTATCGTGCCCGATCTAACTGTGCGTATCCCATATTTTATTCCTTCAGCGTACATTGTTATAATATTTAAATAATTGACGTGATACTGTGACACTTTATAATATAATCGTACAATGGAAAGGTAAGTATTTTGAATACATATGTAAAACACCATGACACACAACAGGTACACTAACGAACCCACCTGGGACTCTTATTCATGAGCCTAATGTGTCGTGCTTCGCGTGAGGAAGCTCATGAATAAGAACCCCGGATATGTTTGGAATTAGTCGGGCATACTCCGACGGAAATTCGTGTGAGTTTAGCCGTCTACAACTTGGATATTAATCAGTATTATTAATCTATACACGTATAGCTACAAAATAATTACAAAACCAGCGACCACCCTGAGTCATTTGAATGAAATGCCAAGTATACGGGTAAAGTAGTCGACGCTCTAATTCAAATCGCACGACCTAGGCACAAAACCTCTCACTTTTAACCACTTGTGTACTAAATTCTTGTTTACACAATCCGAGCTACTGCCTACTGTCCAAATTTGGTAATCTTCAGATTAAGTATATAAAATGTTAAATATATAAAAAACAATGTTCATAAATAAATAATTACACTATTAATATTTACTAAAAAAATATAATGAACTACATACAAAATAAAAATTGTTTTATTAATAAAATGTAGATATATATGTATGTGAATACAGATATATCTACATTTTACAGCAGGGTATTGTATCAAAGTAGGTGTTCGCTGCTAGAACGCCGATCTTTTGGCGACCCTTTTCGACCTCTAACTGAAACTAACAGGCAGTTCTAGCTAGGTTCTAGCATCTACACCATAAACTGTACATTTAAGTTATTATTCTGAGACATAAATGAACCAGCCATCGGAACAAGGAGTTGGGATAACTAGGTCTATTCAATTTTAAAATTAACCAAAATTTTAAATTATAGTTAGTAGACAAAAAATTTAATCTAAAACGTTCTCCATAAATCTTCAGAGAAAGAGAGATAACACCTTGTATTTCTTTATTTATGTTGAAATAACTTTTTCTGCGTTATGGTGGGGAAATGGATTTGCTAGTTGGTACTAGTAAGACAAGTCCCAAAGAAGAGATCGATATATTGTGTAAAAGAGAGTATGAGTGTAAAAGGCGTGTATAATGAAGTAACGGCTGATAGAAGACATGTTTTGCCAACCGCATATAGCGTGGGATAACCACAAGAAGATGAAGTACTGGTAAGACAAGTGGTGGGTAACGTAAGATTAATTACTTATTTTCTCACGCACTCGTACAGAAAAGTAGCTGTCCGCTAGCTCGCAACGTGTAATCAAGGCATTATGAGTAAGGAATGTTATTAAAACTACCGCGATATTATCATCAAGGACATTGCTCTGTTAGTCAAAGAAGTAACCGATATTAACGCCTTAATACCTAGTGCATTCGATGAACTTAGATGGTATATCAATATAATTATAACAAATATAGGATCAAAGGCCTTTTTAATCAATGTCATAATAAAATCCTTAATATTAATATTACAAAACAAATTTAACAATAAAAATATTATTATATATTTTATAATAATTACCACTTTAATGTTGATTAGAAGATTTTTACCAACGATAGTTGAAATGGTCGTTAATAACTTTTAAGTTTTCTTTAATTTTTAATAATTAGTTTTATGCTATTTAATTTTATAACAAGTGTGTAACCGTTTTATTATCAGGTGTTTGTTTATTATACTCAATAATGTAGTATCTATTAAAAAATTAAATTATTCAGTAATTATTAACAAATTAAAAACCCACAATTAAAACCTTTTCCCGTGCCTTTTGGTGAACTGTGAACCCAGAAAAGTATCTGAAATCAAAGTAGGTTAACAAAAGGACTGGAAAACTTACATTGCCATATATAAATCGGCCATTCGTGTGAACTGTGATGAAAAGAAAACCTAGACTAAAATGCCATGTAAACATACTAATAATGCTCCTTATTGGGTGGCTGGAAATTTTTCGTCACACTTAATCGTGGATAAATTAATTTGATAGTTGTATGAGCTATATTATTCATGTATACTACACCATTGGTTAAATTCTGAGTAAATGTCAAATAGTAAAGCAATAGCTGATCAGTGCGATAGTTAAGCCTTTGTTATTCTTTTAAAAGACAGATTAGTCTACAGATCGCTTTTTAGATAGCTCCAATATACAACAGGGTTTCGAAACACTGATGAATTGTCTTATTAGAGTAATGTTTTCATATTGAACTCTCTTAGCTTTAGTTTTAAGTTGTCGAGTGTAGTGATCACCATCACTTCAGGAATAGATATAATGAAATGAACGATTAGATGCCTGTAGATGTTTATGTGATCAAATCAGAAATGAAGAGATCCGTAGAAGGACCAGAGTTACCGACATAGCTCAGCGAGTTACGAAGTTGAAGTGGCAATGGGCGGGGCACATAGCTAGGAGAACCGATGGATGTTGAGGTCCCAAGGTGCTGGAATGGCGACCTCGCACCGGTAAACGTAGCGTTGATCGACCCCCAACAAGGCGGACAGACGACATCAAACAAGTCGCAGGGAGCCGCTGGATACAAGCGACCCAAGACCGTAGCCGTTGGAACTCCCTACAAAAGACCTATGGCCAGCAGTGGACGTCTATCGGTTAAAATGATGATGATGATATTAAAGCAGTCATCGAAGTTTTTATAGTCTTGCATCGAGTGCTATCATGTGCTACACTTTTTTTTTTATTTACCACAAGTTAGCCCTTGACTGCATCTCACCTAATGGTAAGTGATGATGCGGTCTAAGATGGTAGCGGGCTAACCTGTTGGGGGTATGGCAAGCTCATACTACTAATTGGTTTCTACATGACATCGTGCCGGAACGCTAAATCGCTTGGCGACACGTCTTTGTCGGTAGGGTGGTAACCAGCCACGGCCGAAGCCTCCCACCAGACCAGACTCAAGCCGGGAATCGAACCCAGGACCTCCGACTTTAAAATGCAACAGCGCACGCGCTGCGCCACGGAGGTCGTCAAAATAGTCTTATAAATCTATCCAATCCAAATAATCCCTGAAGAATACTCAAAATTTATATATATTTTTTTTCCTATCAAATCGGGTATTGTTTGCTAGAGTGATTGGCCGGAGCAGTGAATCCGTCACTATAATGCCAATATTACTAGCAATAGCAAATATTTTTTCTTTAACACCATTAGCTTTAATTGCTTTTCGCGAGTATTGGAAAAATTAGCTCGATCATCGATGCAACTTTAAATACTATCATGTAATAATATAATTACAACGAACAGTGAACAGAGAAAATGGGATATAAATCTGAAGAATTATGTTTAACATAATAATATATTATCAAATTTAAACTCGAACATTTTTTTTGTTTTTAATTTTGACAACCCTATTCGAATAGAAAAGGAGGCGTTCCAAATAAATGAAACCGGCTATAGCTTTTAGTTGACTCAGTAATTTTACACCCGCACATAAGCATATAATCATTAAAATACCTTTGATTACCTACTTCTTTAGTGAATTACTTTATTTTACATAATATAACCGTTTTAAGTCAACATAAAGTGAATATAATTACTAGTCCGAGAATCATCATCATGATCAACCCATTACTGGCTCACTACAGAGCACGGGTCTCCTCTGAATATGAGAAGGGTTTTGCCATAGTCTGGCCATGTGCAGATTGGCAGATTTTACACGCCTTTGTGAACATTATGGAGAACTCTCACTCTTTTTCCTTTACCGTTGAAGTAAGTGATATATTAATTGTTTAAAGTCGCACATAGGTAACTCCGAAAAGTTAGAGGTGCGTGCCCGGATTCAAACTGCCGACCTCTGATTAAGAGGCTGACGCTCTAACCACTAGGCTATCATAGCTTTAGTCCGAGTATACTAGGAATATACTAGGCCACACGTCTTTTCGTATATTCTGCAAATTAGCTCTTGGCTGCAACAAAGTCTAAGGTATATTGTTATATAGTAGTATAGTAGTTAGTATATTGTTATTAAGGTATATTGATTAATATAGCTGGCTCAATATACCTGGTAGGGTATATTGAGCCAGCTATATTAATATCTTAAACTTATCGTTTACGACGCATCTTCGTATCGTTTACATTTGACAGTGCGGTGCGATTCATGCCAAAATAAAAAAAAAAATTTTTTGATAGAAAAAATGTACGGGTACGAATTAGTGGAAATAAATTTAATCCGCATTCCGTTCAAAGTCATAAGTAAGGCCACAGTAAAAATAATAGGTAATTGTGGAAACGTATCAATTTAGAAACATTATTATTTCACGGCCTTGTTCGAGTAAGGCTACTAAAATTTAACATTTAACTTTATCATAACATTTTATCTTTGCATATACGTTTATTTTTTAATTATTTATTCATAACTAACTGAGAATGGTCATATATTCGGAGGGAAGAACGCAATGGTTCCAAAGTAATATTAAATATGTATGTAAAGGGGTAGAGGAAGACCAAAGAAGGGATGTAAAAGAGCACATTCGTGGATAAGGTGTGGGTAGTGAAGTGACTTATAGAAGTGAGTGTAAGAAGACATGTTGTGCCGACCTAACGTGGAATAAGGGCAAAAAGAAGCCTTCTTTACGGGAGAGATCAATTCCAAACCCTAATTTTTTGTAGTTATTTGCATCCATAAGAACACATAAATTTCGAAGTTATAAAAGTTATATTTCTTTAAATTTAAAATGCAAGAACAAAGAAGATATGGATGGATTGTGTAAAAGAGGATATGCGGGTAAAAGGTGTGGGTAGTGAGGTGACGGCTGATGGAAGTGAGTGGAAGAAGAAGACGTGTTGTGCCGACCCCACATAATGTGGGATAAGGGAAAAAAAATTAAAATGCAATATCACTTGCTCCAATAGTTAGAGAAAACCAACGTAAAGGAAACCTTGAGATGCCTGTTCTCTACCACACGTATCACGTTACGGTCTAAGTCTATACTCCACTCGGTCTAGGGTGAGTCTGACCCATAGGCATTAGTCTTAAAATAGACATTACTTCCCCAATGCCACAGTGACATCCAAATCTTTATATTATATAAATAGACACGAATCGTTGAATGTGTTGCTAAGCACTTGAGAATAGCATGATCAACCCACCGTGATCTATTAAATATTTGTTAATAAAGGAAGGCTATTTATTGAAATTTAGAATACCCGAATCGAGGCTGAGAAAGTCGCGGTCATCAACTTGTTCCTAATCTATACAAATAAATAAAAATGGAGTGTCTTTTTATAATATTAAAATAACCGTTTTTTACTGCATTCATATGAATAACTGTACGGTACACCAAAATAACATTTTTTACAATTTTTGTCTGTCTGTCTGTTTGTTACTGCTTATCTCTGAAATGGCTAAACCGATTTTGATGAAACTTTTATGGACAGGTGGCTGATGTTATAAGGAGTAACTTAAGCTACTTTTATTTTAGAAAAATTCATTTGTTTTACAAAAATACAGTGATGCTGCAATGTCCAAGTACAGCGCCACCACTTCTCCAACCAACGAATTCATGTCACAAAGGCTATCTATTAACTTTTTTGTTGAGTCCCACGCGGACGAAGTCGTGGGAACAGCTAGTTATAATATAGAAATACTTATTTCAAAGATTTTAGAAGTAGAGAGGAATGTTTGACGTTTAAGAATGAGTGACGCAACTACATGAGTTAATAAAATGGTTTTTTATTTCACTACAAATTAGCCCTTGAGGGCAATCTCACCTCGTGATAAGTCATGATGCATGCTAAGATGGTAGCAGGCTAATATGTTGGGGGTATGATAAACCCATACTCCTAATTAGTTTCTACCCGATGAATAAACCTAATTTGTTGACGACTTCCGCACCAACTTTGCATTATAAAGTTGGGAGGTCCTGGGTTCGATTCCTGGCTCTAGTCTGGTCTGGTGGGAGGCTTCGTGACTAGTTACCACCCTACCGACAAAAACGTGTCGCTAAACAATGTAGAGTTCCGGCACGATGTCGCGTACAAACCCATTAGGAGTATGGGTTTACCGTACCCCTAACAAGTTAGCCCGCTAGCATCTTAGACTGCATCATCACTTACCATCAGGTGAAATTGCTGTCAAGGGCTAACTTGTAGTGGATAAAAAAAAACCCCGACATCGTGCCGGAATGCTATATCGCTTGGCAACACGTCTTTGCTAGTAGTGTGGTCAGTAGATTTATCACCATCACTTCACGAATTAAAATAATGGAAAATGTATATATGAACACTTCACAGATGCGTGTAATAGATTTACAATAAACAGCAAGTAAAATTTGCTATATTCCACCGACAACCGATTTGTATAATATAACACCACACAAAATCTTCCACTAGAACCTAGTGTGAGGTGAATATAGCAAATTATACTTGCTGTTTATTGTTTATCATGGACTTTCGCAAAGTAACGCCTGCTTCTTTTTCATTCAATTCATTATTTGTAATAGATTTACAGTACAGATGTTTTGTATTTGAATTTAACTACTTTTTTGTTTTTTTTTTTTGTCAACCCTGTCTACCTAGTGAGCCAAGGTGGCGGCTTGCGTTCAAGAACAAAGGAAATCAAGCTACTGGTAAGTTTCTTTGGCACTGCGGAGTTCATGTAAACAAGGTTGAGCAAAACATGTTGGCTGGTTCGGCTAAATATAAAATAAACAAAGGTACAGGAATCTAGGAAATTTCAAGAGAAAATTACTAATTAAAACCCTTTTGTAAGTGTAAGCACCTAATTTATGTCCCTTAACAAAATTCCAGAGCGTACGGTCACATAACTGGCATTTCATTGCCATAAGCTCGTTACACATACGAGTATCCATTTAAAATATACTTATGATAAATCTACCCTGTTGATAAAAAAATTATGATAATATACACCACACAACTATAATTTTACCATATCCGTCATATATATATATATTTTTATACGCTACAAGATAGCCCAGACCTGATGGTGTGCAGTCCAAGATAGGAACCGGGCTAACCTAACAGGTTAGGGGTATGGTAAACCCATACTTCTATTTGGTTTCAACGCGACTTTGTACCGAAATGCTAAATCGCTTGGCGACACGTCTTTGTCCGTAGGGTGGTAACTAGCGCTCCTAGGCAGACGTTCCCTTAGTTTCTTCGAGCCATAGGGCTCAAAATTTCGTGTGGCAGATTCTCTTTTCGAAGTTCGCCAAACAGCCCGGTTATGCTATGGCAACCAATAGGGTTAGCACAGCTACAAGACAGTCCAAAAACAAAAACAAGTTCTTGTATGATGCAGATAAGAAATCAATTTGGATATGGGCTCAGTCATAACGCATCGCTGGCTCTGAACAGATGTTAATGGGCGATGGTAACCACTTAACTGAATATGATCTGCCTTCTCGTTTTCTCGCGATACAAATATATAATGAAAACACTTTATAATATCATTCATTAATGGAATAAACCGTAGAACCAGTTGCATCGGTTCACTGACACGTGATGAGTCGCCTGAATGAAATTCATAGTAAGTAATAAAGGCCGTTTTCGAATCGCTTCGCAGAACTGTGTTCCTCGATGTTTTACTATAAATTTACAAGCTATATTTAGAATAGAAACAAAATAATTTGCGTAAGTAAATACGATGATTAATATACTATTAATTAATTTGGTACAATCCGCAAAACCAGGCATGTTAATAATATTCGTAAAGAGCACATTTTGGAAGAACTGAGACTGGTGTTAAATTGAAGATTATAAAATACGTTCTCCAACTAATTTGATTCCGCTAAATATTAAAAAAAAAAAAAAACAATTTTACGGGCAACCCTTATTGCTTAAATGTTATATTTTTTAAAGATTTTTATTCATCATCATGATCAACCCATTACCGGCTCACTACAGAGCACGGGTCTCCTCTCAGTATGAGAAGGGTTCGGCCATAGTCCACCACGCCGTGTGCGGATTGGCAGACTTCACAGGCCTTTGAGAACATTATGGAGAACACTCAGGCGCGCAGGTTTCCTCACGATGTTTTCCTTCACCGTTGAAACATATTATGATATTTTTTTTTGTTTTTAAAAACGCACATAACTCCGAAAACTTAGAGGTGCGTGCCCGGATTCGAACCGCCGACCTCTGATTCTCCTAATCAGAGGTCGGCCTGACGCCCTAACCACTAGGCTATCACAGCTTCTAAGATTTTTATTGGGAACATTAATAAAAGAAGAACATCAATTTATAATGATTTTGCAGAAGTACAAACTGTGTTGCAGCAATCATCGCCCTCCAAGAAATAAATACAGTACTCCACAAAATAAAAGGATAAATAAAAAAAAAAACATATGCCATATGTTACTAAAAACAAATCAATTTTAAGAAATTATGATATATGTTCGTTGTTTATAGGACAGCAGGATATTGCTGTCCAATTTTTTCAATGTCTTTACAATCATTGTTTATAATTATGTACGTACCAGTAGCGGATTCGTAGTTTATATAATATTATGTAGATAGAAGTCATTGAAGTCAAAAACGTTAATGTCATTTCGATTATATAATAGGTAACTATATAATAGGAAACTACTGTTCGAATGGCTTCACGTGGTCCTTGCTACAATACTATAGGTAGTTATTATTTATCTACCTACGGCACTACTTCGTACCAGGCGCATTGATTTATTGAACGTGGGGAAATGTCAAGTTGTAAAACACTGTCACCTCGTTTAGCTCGGCCAACAGTAAAAACACCCACAAAGCAAACATTGAAAATTCTGAATTTTGGGCTTTATAAAAATCTTTGAAACGTCAAGTTTAGTTATCATATACATATATAACATAATATAATATGATATATAACAGAACTGAACATAATATAACGAAATATATTCGAAAATGTAATACAAGAAACGTGTTTTTTGGTATTTTTACCTACACGACCTGAATTTTTTTAATTTAGTCTAATGATACATGTTATACATACATGAAACTTATTATGAGAGTACAATAGACTCACAACTGTTATTAATATACGATATGTTAAAATTGCGCTCCTTTTTTAAGGCTGCGGTTCTTTATATGTTACGCGTTCTGTATTAAGAATTTATTAAAAGATGTAATACACAAACATTTTATAATTCAGTTCCGACCCGGCAAATGGTTTTGGGTCGACGGTCATTGATTTACCATCGATCATTAACGCTCAAAAAATGTGACGGAAAAGTAGTGCACAAATAGCGACGTGTGCACTCCTTTCCCCAGTGTGTGACAAGGCTAGACGGAAGTTACCGATTCTAACACTCGAGCCGTATAATATGAATGAATTACAAAGCACTACGTACCGCTATAGATAATACAACGGCCAGATGTCTAGTGTATTAGACGGGTTGTAATACATCGATATACCGATATGTAGGAATGTATAGTTAGTTGGTGACAAATTCTCACCTTGTTTTTGTATGACGCGCTCTATCTACGGCTAGTGGTAAATCAATGTCTAAAGCCCGTAAATTGCTAATATACCTAAATTAGACAACTACTTTTACATCAACTTATTTTCCAATGTAAAAACACCAACTAATTATAGGCTATGTAATAGAATTACCTAATTTAATGTTTTCCTGCTTTTGACTAACGATACCAGTTATTTTTACCTCTGGCATTTGTGGTCAGTTTCAGATCTTAATCGTTCTCCAGATTAGTACTTGGCTACAATTATTTCCTGAGCAGTAAATTCAAGGCTGTTAGTAATTTGAAGGCTTTTTTTACCACACCTACTACACACCTTAAACGTTTTGACGAACTCCTTGGCGCAGTACGCGCTTAGTCGCAGTATGAACTAGCTGGCGCCCTCGACTTTGTCTGCGTTGAGTTAGTGTGTTTGTTTGTCTTTCAATCACGAAGCAATAGATTACTTGAAATAATTACAGGATAAACATAAAAGTATCTCCTTTCTAAAAAAAAAAAAAGAATGAGTGAAATCGGATATTGATTCGTTGGTGGGAGAAGTTGTGGGAGGCGCCCGAGACGTGATGGCACAGGCGGTAGCATGCGCGTGACCTGCGCGCGGTACTGGACAGTACTTGGAAATTGCAACATTACTTTATTTTTCGAAAATAAAGACTTTTTCTAAAATAAAAGTAGCCTAAGTTACTCCTTATTACATCAGCTACCTGCCAATAAAAATCCCGTAAAAATCGGTCCAGCCATTTCAGAGATTAGCTGGAACAAACAGACAGACAGACAGACATATTATTTATTTGTATAGATTAAGATCCTGTGATGCTATTATTTTGTTATTTGCTGATGATGTCATTGACCATATGATAGTAGATTTGGGACTAGATCATCTCTTCATAGGACAACCTTCCTGGCGAAGTGGAGAGGTTGTGATATGTACCTTTTCAGTTAGAGTTCCTAGGTTCGATTACCAGCAACAAGCTTATAAAATCGATGAAATATGTGGGATCTCTAATTTACTTACCCTTTTTTCAATAGAGTATTGTACGTATGTATGTTAACCTTGTAATGTATTTTACCTTCGTGGCGCAGTGCGTGTGCTGTCACATTATAAAGTTGGAGGTCCTGGGTTCGATTCCCGGCTCAAGTCTGGTCTGGTGGGCCGTTCGGCCGTGGCTAGTTACCACCCTACCGACAAAGACGCCAAACGATTTAGTGTTCCGGCATGATGTCGCTAGAAACCAATTTGGAGTATTGGTTTTACCATTATACCCCTAGCAGGTTAGTCCGCCACCATCTTAGCTGCATTATCACTTACCTCCAGGTGTGATTGCCGTCAAAGGCTAACTAGTAATGGATAGTAAAAAATGTTTCGGTGTTTATGTAGGATACCCTCGTTGGTTTTGTTGTTTGACTAAATCCACCGAGTCCGAGGTTTGAAACCATTGTTGCGAACGAGTGCGCAAGTGTTCCCGTGAACCAGCTTCCAAGCGAGGCGTAGAAACATTTCTGGGTTTCAGGGATATTCTAGTTACCGCTCTGGCCGCCAGTGAGTCCCAAATACCCTATAACCCTGTCTGCGCCGCTTTCCGAGGAAAGGCGTTAAAAAATTGTGTTTGAGAGCATGGTACATAATTTGTCCCGGTTATTATAACCTTGAAGCGGTGATAGCCCAGTGATTAGGGCGTCAGCCTCCTAATCAGAGGTCGGCAGTTCGAATCCGGGCACGCACCTCTAACTTTTCGGAGTTATGTGCGTTTTAAAAAAATTAAAATATCACTAGCTTCAACGGTGAAGGAAAACATCGTGAGGAAACCTGCACGCCTGAGAGTTCTCCATAATGTTCTCAAAGGCGTGTGAAGTCTGCCAATCTGCACATGGCCAGCGTGGTGGACTATGGCCAAAACCATTCTCATATTGAGAAGAGACCCGTGCTCTGTAGTGAGCCGGCAATGGGTTGATTATGATGATGATGATTATAACCTCATAGTAATCGTTATAAACCATCTTCATTTTAGCAGCGTGGAGGGGTCAAGTTCTAATACCATAGAATACAGTGATGAGACCAGCTATGATAGCTTACGTCCTGGTATCAGAGGAAATATAATTCCCGGGATGAAAATTAGTTCCTGCTTAATTTATTAAAAACTGAAACATTTACCGCCTTGTTATTTTATAAATGCAGTACCTACGCGATTGCATAATATATTGGCAGTTTGTCGTAGAAGTAATATTAATAAACTAAGTCAGTAATAATATTATGTTTAAGGTAATGTGTGAGAATATTGTACTGCCATTATTGAATCACTTATGCGTGGGAACCTATCGAACTGGTTCTATAAAGTCTTCTTACTTATGTTTCATACAACTTTATTGGAATAATGGAAACAAAGTTGCGATGTGTGTTATTTCGATTTTCCTGGAATCATCTTTTGTATTAACTGCTAGGAAAATTCCCCCTATTTTGTATCCTACTTATATTATAAACGCAAAAGTTCGTAAGTATGGATTTTTTTTTATCTACTACAACTTAGCCCTTGACAGCAATCTCACCTGATGGTAAGTGATGATACAGTCTTAGATGGTAGCGGACTAACCTGTTAGGGGTATGGTAAGCCCATACTCCTAATTGGTTTCTACACGAAAACATGCCGGAACGCTAAATCGCTTGGCGACACGCCTTTGCCGGTAGGGTGGTAACTAGCCACGGCCGCAGCCTCCCACCAGACGAATGAATGGATGAATGTATGGATGGATATTATGTTTTTTACTCTTTCACGTAAAACTACTGAATGGATTTTGATGAAACTTGACTATAATATAGCTTATACATCAGAATAACACAAAGGCTACATTTTATAGAGATATTGTGTGAATTGTCCAAAACATGACGATTAGCGTCAAGTTAGCAGGAAAAATCTACCATATGCGTGATAATTTTAATGTCATAATGTTAGTTATTTTCTACGCCACGCTAATATAAGTTACTCGAAATACTAATCCTGCGCAGACGAAGTTGCGGGCACCAGCTAGTATTATTTAAGACTGTTTTTATTAATAGTTATTTTATAGTATTTTATGAACAGGTCCGCTCAGATACATAAATATTTTAATTTATTATATACTTTGGTTATATTATCTTAAATTATAGGATTTCAAGTATTCCAGTAGCAGCTCTAATATTCAGGTCAAATTCCTTGTAATGGAACGAAATAAATACCATAGTTCAGCCTCTTACGTGAACACATGGATCGTTTGGCCCTGCTGCCAAATCACACTTTGTAGAACAATACTTTGTCGAAACATTATCTGTTATTGTTCCTTTATTGTTTGTAAAATTGCCTCAGTGGTGGATTACCAACATTATGGTACTAAGGGAAATAAAAAGCTGAAAATTAATAGACTTCTATTAAAAGTATTCGTTAGTACCTACTCACATAAGGCATTTATACTTTGTGTTTATATATTAGTTTTTTTTTTTTGTTTTACAGGCTATTGCTATTATTTTGTTATTTGCTTAGATGTCATTGATCATATAGTATATTTGGGTCCAGGTCATCTCTTCATAGGACAACCTTCCTAGCCAAGTGGAGTGGCTGTTATATGTACCTTTTCAGTTGGAGTTCCTAGAGTTCGATTACTAGCAACAAGCTTATAAAAATATGAAATATTATGTGCTATCTTTAATTTACTTACCCTTTTTTTTCTATATTCAATAAAATATTGTTCGTTTTTTCGGTATGGGACACGATTTTAATTTTCGCTCATGAATATTTTTTTAATGTTCAGTTAAACCAAGTTAAATAAAGAAATAACGAAAATATATAATATATACATTTGAAAAGATAAATGTTTAACAAAAAATTGGAACCATAGAAATAGAATAATAAGACCTTATTACAATTCATAATACTGTACTGGCAAAGATCCTGTCTATTTTGTAATTCATATAACATAGGAAATATAAATATTGAAAAGCATTACTTATTATTCTACACACTTGTTAATAAACAAATCAGTTGTATAGCGATTTCTTACGTGAGTTATAAAGATCAAGAAATGTTTTATTTTGTTATCTAATAGTAGGTAGTTTAATAGTCACTACATGAATGATTTAATTAATACAGTTTTATTGTACGCTGCAGATAATTATACAAAAATGCAAATACAATAGTGCAACTTTTCTATTTTGTACCTGCACTCTTGTTTAGGTCCGCCAAATTGTACCTTCTTTAGATAGAAGGTACAATTTGGTGTTCCTATCGCTAAATAACGATTTCATCCAGACAAAAGGCGCAAAAAGAAAATGCTATAGATTCCGGTTAAGTGGTACAACAATAAAAAAATGCATAAATCATAATACCTATCTTCTATAAATCCATAAGCAATTAAAATATTTAAAAAAAATAAAATATTTATTTAAATTAAAATATCACTTGCTTCAACGGTGAAGGAAAACATCGTGAGGAAACATGCACGCCTGAGAGTTCTCCATAATGCGTGTGAAGTCTGCCAATCCGCACATGGCCAGCGTGGTGGACTATGGCCATACCCTTCTCATATTGAGAGGAGACCCATGCTCTGTAGTGAGCCGGTAATGGGTTGATCAAGAAGATCATGATGATACTATTTTCTGTAATAGGTTTTTGAATCGTTCCAGGACCCTTAATTGTTCATAGTACACGACTTTAAAGTTGCGATCATGATGATGATGATGATAAATCCATAACATATTTATAAAATAAATTAAACGGAACGTAAGTTATCATAATATTAAACGTGTATAAATTAAACGTAAATATAAATTAATGAATCACCATAAGATGAAAGCCAAATACCTATCTCATTGCACTAATACCCACTCGACCGTATCCAATTTTACTGATGCATTAATACCCGATCGAAGATGATGTTATAATAACATTCGACGAGCTTTGAGGTTGAAATAACGGAGCGTGATAATTGGTATCAATTTTAATTATGGCATTAATCATAGCACGTGGAACAGCTGATGTGAAATCTTGTATACAGATTCTGTACATGTGTGGTACAGGTTATGAGAGCAAATTTAATATCAATTCCATTCATTGGGAAAGTCTCGCTGAAGACCGAGTGGAGTGGAGGCACTTGGCTCAGCAGGCTATCACGGATTTTGAAGATAAAAGGAGGGTGGATCTGGATTTGTACAGAGATCAACTGAAAAATAGACCACCCTCCAATATAATCTATAATTACGTTGATGGTGCCCTGTCATGTCCTCACTGCGCGCGTTTATTCCGTGCAAAAATAGGGTACATCAGCCACATCAGGGCACACGAACGACGCCCTTATTAAACAAAATTAACAGAGACCCAGTCGCTGTTGCCGAAACGGCAGTGATATATATGAGAGCAATGTTTTAGTCTATTTTTTCGATAACATTGTGGCATGAGTGTATGCTTGAATACAGTCCCGAATCACATCGCCTTCCTGAGAAGAGCGTACGTTTGCTAAAGTGACCTTTCATTATGGGATACGGGTAACGAAAACTAATGTATACGCTGATGCAAGGAAATGCTGGACACCAGTGATCGGCTTTTTTTTTGTTTCGGACTGACTATTACCTGTGCTAACCCTATTGGTTGTGACAGCGTAACCGGGATGTTTGGCGAGCTTCGGAAAGAAGCTCTGCTAGACGAAATTATGAGCCCTAGGGCTCGAAGAAACTAAGGGAACGTCTACCTAAGGGCGCCTCCTGTGAGGCCGAACCTCGGCTTAGGCGACGTTTGGGATAACGGGGTGGTCCGGTAGAGTTTCACTTTTTGTTCCGTTGTATATTTCGTACCTGAGCGTATTAAATATTAATATACTATTTATTAGCTGTATATTAAGTATTAATATACAGCTAGATGGCAATAATTAAAAGGTTCATAATAACCTTACGTAAAATTGAAATATAACAATAAAACTATATGCTAAATCACATTTACAGGAATAATTATTATCTTTAGCGTCATTTACTGCAATTCCTCTTTCTTAAACACGAATGGGTTCCTGGATGAGGAGCATTTATTCAGAACGAACGATGTACTCAGACTAAAGCTGTGATAGCCTAGTGGTTAGGGCTTCAGCCTCTTAATCAGAGGTCAACGGTTCGAATCCGGGCACGCACCTCTAACTTTTCGGAGTTATGTGCGTTTTTAAACAATTAAAATATCACTTGCTTCAACGGTGAAGGAAAACATCGTGAGGAAACCTGCACGCCTGAGAGTTCTCCATAATGTTTTCAAAGGCGTATGAAGTCTGCCAATCCGCACATGGCCAGCGTGGTGGACTATGGCCAAAACTTTTCTCATATTGGGAAGAAACCCGCGCACTGTAGTGAGTCATTAATGGGTTGATTATGATGATCATGATGATACTATTTTCTGTAATAGGTTATTGAATCGTTCTAGGACCTTTAATTGTTCATAGTACACGGCTTTAAAGTTGCGTATAGCCCATTCTCATTTAACATATATTAATACCAGTAAGCCATTCCTATAACTAAATATACATGATTAACTTATTTTTCAAAACCTTAATGCTTATGAATTACACCACATAAAGGCAACGTTATGTTCGTTGTATCTAGACAGAGGAACTATAAACAGTACAGCTTTCAACTTAAGGTCCATTAATGCGTAAACATAAACACGTGATGAGTCGGTAACTGTAAAAAGGTCACCAGCTTTTTTAACGATCTTGTGGCATCCCAATACGATTATTAGGCCAAAATCACACTAAGGGCTTTTTATTCCATTACTTGTAACTTAGCTGGAAAATGACTTGCTGATATTACAGTATTGTCTACGTATTTACTTATTAAATTTTCGGCTCTTCAAAGACGACGATTTACCATTAACATCAACTACATCAAGCTCAGGAATTTGGCGACCTCCGTGGTGCAGTACGTAAGCTGTCGCATTATAAAGTCTGGTGGGAGGCATCATCCTACCGACAAAGACGTGTCACCAAGCGATTTTGCGTTCGCGTAGAAAACAATTAGGAGTATGGGTTTACCACCAGGTTAGCCCGCTAACATCTTAGACTGCATCATCTCTTACACCGGGTGAGATTGCCGTTTAATGATAGTATCTTAAAAAATGCCAACACCTTTAGAATAAGAAACACTATAGATCAAAGTAACATTGACCTAATTTGGTAAAAATTACATGACAGGATTCTGCCCTAATTGATTCATAATAGATAAATGTTCATTATTCATAAGTGAAAATTACTTTTAAAATAAACTTCAAAATATCGATATAAGAAATATCGTAACTTCTTTAATATAATTCCTGATATAATTAGTTTCATAGAGTATTGTTCATGAATAATATGTCATCAAAATATTTAGGCGTACTTTTTTGTTTTCTATTATAACGCTCTGATCATAAAATTTAAACGGATCTAAACACACACTTATAATCTTTAATGAACCTGAATATTTTAATTAGGGCACAGGTCCATATATATTCCGGCTATATCTTTACAGACGTTTATTAAGAACGTTTCGCCATAAGCTTTGGCTATGGAATAGTGGCCGAATTTGAGTTTTAAAGCCGGACTAATAAGTTTTATTTCACTCTGACGCACGCAACGCTGTATTGCTGCGACAGTATCGGTGAAGCAAGTTTTACTCTTTGTCGAGTGACATATCGCTAGCGTGTTCATACGTGTTAAAAGTGAGGCGTCGTAGAGATTTAAAAGTTCATTGCCACGACCGGTAATTTTGAGCGCAAGTTCACGGTTGCGTCGTTATGTTGCATAAGTTTTGTTTACATCACGCTTCGCACGAAATTTCACGCTACGAATATGATTACGTGTTATGGAGATGAGAGGTTTTATGATTACATACGGTACGAGATGATTTTGTTTTTCGGTGCAACTTTCTCTGGATTACGTTTGTAATTTTAGTTATGTTGTTTAATAGCACCATTTCACAATAATCATAATTAACTTTGATTGTTTCATGTTCTCGTTATTAATAAGATATCATATTGGGATACTACACACTAAAATATTTTTTATGACATTATAATTTTATTCTCATACACTAATAGGTTTTTACCTATTCGTTATAAAGACTTTAAAATATTGTTTCAATTGTATTGAATGGACTCAAAATGGAAAATCTACATGTAGGCCTGTGGACGAATTGGGACATAAAGGTTTTGTTTGGGAACATTTTTAAAAAAACACACACTGGAGACCTTTACTGCCTTGTTCTTATTGATTCAAGAATTAAGCATGGTTGACTAGTAATGTGCAGTGTCGTTCTGAATAAATGCGGGAACCCATAGTGTTTAAAAAAGAGGAATGGTAGTAAATGACGCTAAAGATAATAATTATTCGTGTAAATGTGATTTAGCGTACATTTTTATTGTTATATTTCAAATTTTACGTAAGATTTTGTATGATGAGCCTTTTAATTATTGCCAACTACTTTTACACTTTGCATTAGTTTTTAGGTTTTCTTTTAATTACTGTGGAATAAAGAGTTTTTGTTGTTATCAGTATGATTATGGAATTAAAGATTTAACAAATGTAACACGTCATATATACTGGTCATCGGGAAACCATTTTTCGCACAATAGTGCTTCACCTATTGTATATTTCAATATTTTTAATTCATAAAAGTTACACAATAGAATTTAGCAAACTAAAAATGACTTTTGCTACTCAATCATACCGAGAATATCGGGTTACCTGTGGAATCTAGACGCCGAATAGGTTTAACAAACGCCCCACTTCCCTCAGATATTCAATACTCATTACGAAATAGGGTATTATTTTCAATTCATCATATATAAATTGACGGCAATCCATTTCATATTCACACTTGACATCTGCACAGGAAACAGCAGGCATCAGTCAAACAAACCAACAAGATGGTCCACCAGGTAAATTTGAAATATATAAATTAGAAAATAAAATAATATAATATATATTTGAAACAAAAAGGTTTTATTTATATATATTTCTACATAACATTAATCAAAAATACACAGTGATAATAACGATTGTATATTTAACAATTTACATTTCATCAATTTTTTCAATTTAATATTTATAAAAAATAAATTCTATTCAACCTATATACGGTTCAATAGACAAAAAAGAAGTCTTAAAACGAGGCTAATTGCATTGTTTACAAATTTCGAACACGTTATTATTTCTTACAATAATCTAAATTTCTTACAATTAATAAGCTTAACCCTTTTACTCTCATTAGTAATCAACAGTATATAGAATATAATAGTAAACCTTATTTGCTTTAAATTAAGAATAATAATCTGTATCCATAAATAAATAAAACAGCTGTGCCGCCAGCATTCGTAAAGGGCACCATAAAATGAACTCTATCAGCCAATTTATAACAGTAAACTTCATTTATTATATCCAATGGAGCGAATTTTAAATTTAAGAAGCGATCACACGGAATATCCAATTACCCCCTACATCGAAACGAATTTAAACTTCATATAATAATACGCATGAACGCCTCGTTAAAAACTTGTGCAGTTACAAATAACAATTCGCTTTACACCCACAATTTATTGACGTGTATCATCATGATCAACCCATTACCGGCTCACTACAGAGCACGGGTCTCCTCTCAATACGAGAAGGGTTTGGCCATAGTCCACCACGCTGGCCATGTGCGGATTGGCAGACTTCACACGCCTTTGAGAACATTATGGAGAACTCTTAGACGTGCAGGTTTCCTCACGATGTTTTCCTTCACCGTTGAAGCGAGTGATATTTTAATTAATTAAAAACGCACATAACTCCGAAAAGTTATAGGTGCGTGCCCGGATTCGAACCGCCGAACTCTGATTAGGAGGCTGACGCCCTCACCACCAGGCTATCACCGCTTCAAACTTGAACGCTTGACGTGTATCAATAGTTATTTATTATTTGGATATTGTTACTCGGGCATTCATTGGTTTCCCCAATAAGGCAACTTAGTTCGGGGGCTAATGGGAAAGAACAAGGCAGATTATTTTTGTTGTTTTTGGTCAAATAAGTGCATTTTTTTACAGCTAGTTATTTTGTCCGGCCTGATCGTGGCAGCGCAGTCTATGGTCCTGCATCCAGCACCTTTGCCACTGTTCTTGGCACAATACCCAGAACCGAACTACAGTTTCGCGTATGACGTGAACGATGCCCACACTGGAGATATTAAAAGCCAGCAGGAGAGCAGGCGAGGCGACATTGTCATCGGCCAATACTCCTTGGTGCAGCCCGACGGTATCAAGAGAACTGTCGATTATACAGCTAACGATAACACAGGATTCCTTGCCACCGTAAACAACCAAGTCAGACCAGCTAACCAAGAGCAGTCGAACAGGCGTTTTAACGCGCCAGAACAAACCACTCGCGCCTCCAACAAAGGCCAAGAAGTCCAGTACAACACAGCCAGCACAGCTTCCTACAGCACTCCTCAGGGTTGGCCCGACAACGCGCAAAGCGTCACTCCCGCCCCCGTCACCATTACCAGGTCGTCGGTCATTCACCCCTCTTTCTCAAACGGACACAATCCTTGGATCTAACCAGTTACACCGAAATCAACTATTCACCAGGCTATAGGCGGCACCCGAATCGACTTTAATTTCACAATTAGATTTGCATTTATTTTTAAGCAATTCCAGTCTCCCAATTCTCGACTTATAACTGCGGATAAACTATAGTATTCTATGAACCGCCATCGGACACGTTTTAATGTGTTTATCGAAGCGAGTAGTGCTTGTCAGCGTTGGCACGAGCCATCGCCTTATCGCTTTTTTTGATCTCCCTTTGATCGTGATATTACACGTCATAAAGGTTGAAATCTGGTGGAATGCCCCATGCTGTTATTTTTAGCTGAATATTCTTCTTAATAGTACTCACTCCATATATTCTATTATGATTTGAATATCTAACGAAGCATAGTCCCGAAGTTACGTTGTAGTTGCCTTGTCTGTCTAGTATTACAAATAACGGAGTAGTGTAGTATATTCGCAGTCACAAATTGTCGATATCTCTTTGTTGAATTTGACGATATTATTAAGTTTGTTATTTGAAAATTTAATCTCACGTTTCACGCATGCCATTCCAATGTGGAAATAATATGTTTATTACACTGTTTGTTATTGAATATGTATTGTATGAATAAATGTGTGCAATTTTCAACTGATTTTGTTAATAACCTTAAATATTTTTATTTATCATAGAAACTTTAATCTATATCTTACTATACGTAAATTTAATATACATATATATTTTACTGATCTAAATAAAAATATAATGATTTATATGATGAGTGATATTTCCTTTATTCGTGCATTTAACTTTAAATTTTCTAGAAATTATTTCTTAATTATCAGTAATGCATATTAATGCATTTATTTCAAAATTTGTTCGACATCATAAAGTAACAAATTTTGTATTTCTATAAGTTTGTTTTTCGATTCCTTATAATTCATATCTAAGTTTAGTGAGCGTAATAAGTACCTACTCAAAACGACCTTTAATTAATACCAGAATCAATCAATTTGGTCTCTGTTTACTTTGGAAATAATTATATTAACGTTGTACGGCATGCTTGTACTCAAGGTCGTCTGGGCATTAATCAGGCAAGTCTCAGAGGTGAAAGCTTCTCGTAAACAAGCGTTCGAAGATATCGTATACAGACAATTCTTCGAGTGCATCGCCCGAATGATCTTGACTTTTAGCCATTTCCTGAATTTCTTTTTTATTGCGAAAACAAGTTAAAGTAGAACTGGATCAAAACATCGGCTGGTATATAAATGCGATGGAATGGGAACAACAGCATCAGTTTCAGAACTCATCGACGTAGTCACAACTCATCTTAAAACAACAAAATGGTTGCGAAGGTAAGTTACACCACAAATAGATATCGAATAATATTTGACAATCTGTAATCTGGAAAATCCTATTGAATCGTACTCGTACTACTCAGCCATTTAGCATTGAAATAATCCCGCATAGAAACTGATTAAAGAAATAAGCTTACTAACTTACCATACCTTTATTTGTGTTTTGATCTTAGTAATTTTCCATCAGGAGTGATTGGAGTTTGTTTTAAACTCATGGGAAGTATACACTTTAGGGGAGTCAAAAATATTACAATTTATTAATATTTGTTTTTTTTTCTTTTAGTTCGTCGTTCTTTTCGCCGTCATGGCCGTGGCATCCTGCGCTGACTACTCCAGCTTCTCTTATGGTGTAGCTGATCCCTACACTGGTGACTTCAAGAGCCAAGTGGAAACCCGCGCCAACAACAACGTTCTTGGACAGTACTCCCTCTTGGAATCCGACGGCACCCGTCGTACCGTTGACTATGCTGCTGGTGCTCAAGGTTTCAACGCTGTTGTTCGGAAAGACCCTGCTCTGCTCGCTGCTGCTCCCATCTCCTACGCTGCTGCCAGCTACCCCTACGGATATGCTTCTCCTTACGCCTACTCCAGATTCGGCGCCTACCCTTACAGCTATGGCTACCCCTACGGACGTTTCTACTAGACCTTGAAGCTTCGTCAGAATCACAGGACCAATAACATCGAATTCAATCCTCACTCTTAGTCTAAAACCATGTAAATAATGTAGATAATTAAAACAAATTTCTCCGATCTTAATTTTTTATTTTAAAAACTTATCTTTCCATCATACATCTCGTCTGAATTTGTTATATCAGAGTAATGTTTAACCCTCTGTACTGACCACAAACAGCTAAACAAGAACACGAGATGGTAATGTCCTTACATTATACCTGCGTCTATAATCTTACGTCCTCTGCAGATGAATTTGTAATTTGCGAAGAAGAAAAAACAGTTGGTATTGTGTTTATACCAAAGAGGAAAGAGGGATAGAAATGTGGTATTTAAAAAACAACTAACCTTTTCTCTTATAAAGACATTTAGGTATATATCACTCAATTTGTTTCGTCTCTGTTGCATTCGCACCATTATAAATTATAAATCTTCTCTCCTTCAGTTTAGTAAAGGGAAGCGGAGAAAAGTGGTAACTGAATCCTTTTGTTTACTTAAGAAACTTTCCAACCCTATCGTTGTTGTATAGCAGATTCTCATTTGTTAGTTATCCGACCATTATAATTATATTTAATATTATAGCCTAGTCTAGTATAAGTCCCACTGGTGGACATTCAAATAGCGATCAAGTGCTTTGATCCCCCACGCTACTCCAAGACGGGTTTGAGGGCTTTTGTGATTACTTATTTGTCACTCGCACTAAAAGTAACCGGGGCAGGCGATTTAACGTGTCCTATCTTAGACACGGGGTGGTAACCCAGATAAATGGGTCCATCAATGTGAAATCACCGCACTAAAATAATGAAGATGAATCAATATTTAATTATTTTTTTTAAGTTATTAATTCAACTTCATAATATGCCCATCTCATAAACTAAAGAAAAAGCTTTATGTTGCAAAGACAAAAAATTCTGAAAGCTTTTAAATCAATTAAATTTATTTGCATCTTAATTTTTTTTCCAAATTTACGGCGCGTTCATTTGAACTTTAAAAAAAAAAAAAAATCAAAGACAAAAGTTTATGCGCTTAGTTCAGATTCAGTCGACGGATTTGGCGTGTTAGGGTTAGGCAAGGATGGCTACGCATCAGATCAAATCAAATAAAAAAAATTTATATGAATAAAATAATTTCTACAGGCACCAAGATACTTAGGAAGTGTTCAAACATATTCATTCCATTATTATGAGATGACGGTGATTACTTATAATCACGCTGGTATAAGAATAATCTCACAACAAACGTAACCTGTTATCCGAATGATCATTTATTTTCTTTTGCCTTACTTTATACGTATACGATTCGTAGTATTAATTTATTAGAATAATTTTATATGTAGTGGATACAATAAGTTTTATCAAATCACTTATTACGTGTAACAATAGTATATTAATTAACAAAGGTACGTACAACAATTAACATGAAGGTCAAGCCTTTAGAAACGGATATTGTAGCGGTCAGTAAGGTTAATATGGTATAGTTTCCTTTAAACTTTAAGCGTTCTATTGCTTCGATACCAGTTTCTTTGGCGTGGTCCGGTACTGCAGCTGACCGGCAAAGTTCCGCATAGCGGATAACGCTTGGCTAACGAAATTGAACTCTGAAAAGCATTCACTTCGAGTGACCTAGAAGGCATACCTGTCATTTATTTCCTTTTAATAGCGCCGAATGATTGTACAGGACCTGTATAAAAGCCCTATAGTCGCCGGGACTTATCATTCACAGTTCACTGTGCAGCAAAAACAAACGTTTCAAAATGTCAGCTAAGGTAATAATAGTACCTACCTAACATTTAGCTCGGTTTTATTCAATGGGACACTGCCCTTTACCAAGAAAATCGTTAAAACTGATAATTTATTTAGTTTAACCTCAGTATTAACTACAATTTGTGTTTGCGAGTAAATATAATGTGGATACAAATGTATCAGAATTGATTATTGTGATATATTTAGTTGTTAAAGTTGTGCTTTTTCATTTGAAATAGTTTAGAAAACGTGATCTTTATAATATTTTACTTGTGATACGTGTATAAAATATTCGTGGTTGCAAAAATCAAAGTTTAATTTTTACACTAACCTTGTCTCATATAGGGAGTGTTCTTATTCAAAGTTCTGTCCCAAATTTGATTGTAGAAATATACTAAGCTGATTTGAAGACGTAAGGCCCTGTGACTAATGTGCTATTGAAGGAATTATTCCAAAGTTTGTCTGCCTTTCTGGATTTTTCTTTAGCACTTTCCCTTGTTTATTGTTTTTTGGTAAATTGGTATGTTTGTTTTAATAGCTATTTTTTATTCACGTAAAATATTGTTCTTGTGAATTCAAGAATAATATTTTGTAGTTAACTAACTGTACAATACGAAATACGGGAACGTGGTTTCTGTCTATGGCGTTTGCGTTATTCACCCTCAGGCCTCAAAGAGAACGCCTTCAGATAATGTCACTAACTTTCTTATTAGTCTATAAAGCTGTGATATATATATTATTTTATGGTATATTGTATTTATTCATAATGTAAATTATGTTTTAAGGTTCCAATTTTATCTTTGCAGTTCGTCGTTCTCGCATGCTTGGTGGCCGCTGCGCAAAGCAGTGGTATCCATGGTGGAGACTACACCAGCTTCTCATACGGCGTGGCTGACCCCCACACCGGTGACGTCAAGAGCCAGCACGAGACCCGCGTCGGCGGCAACGTCGTCGGACAATACTCGCTGTTGGAGTCAGACGGCACCCGCCGTACTGTTGACTACGCTGCTGACGACCACTCCGGTTTCAACGCCATCGTGCGTAAAGACCCGGCCGTGATCGGACACGTCGCCCCCGTTGCTCCCGTTGTCGCTGCTCCCGTCGCGCACGCCGCTCCGGTCGTCGCTGCTCCCCTCGCGTACGGCGGATACGCGCGTGCTGCCCCCGCTGTAGCATACGCTGCCGGTCCTTCCGTTTCATACTCCGCATCTTCGTCATCTGTTACCCACGGAGGCTATGGCGCTCCCCTCGCTCACGGTGCCGTTGCCGCTCCCCTGGCTTTAGGCTACGGAACCGTCGCCGCCGCTCCCCTCGCTTACGGTCATGGCGGTATCGCCGCTCCCCTCGCTTTAGGCCATGGAGCCCTTGCCGCTCCCTGGGCTCGCGCTGCTGCGTACGGCGCCCACGGTCTCGGACACTACTAAGCGAAGAACCTCTCTATTAGGAATTTATTTATGTACCTACGTAATTAATTATTATGACGATGGTTATGAATGATGAATGATGAACATGCTGTGATCAAATAAAAAAATACATAATATTTATTGCATTTTATTACAACACATGACTTTTCTTGTTCTATTACGCCAATTAAGCTTTGAAAGACAACGACCTGCATTTAGGGCGAATGCATACATTTATAAAGCTAATTAACGCAGCCGACCTAAGTATAATGAAGATATAAAAATTATACTTTTAAATAATACATTTCTTTTTAAACAACAAACATTTTTTGAAGCGTTCGCATCTACATGTTTTTACATCGTTGTGATCATATTATGATGATGAAATCAATTTAGAACTCAATCTACAATTGCAGACACGATCATTATATTTAAGAAAGAAGTACGTGAATAATTCGCCATTTACAAAAAAATATTAATAATTTTCTTTTAATAATAAATGTTGTGTAAACAAATATTGTATAATTTTAATAAAATTGATATTTTAATTTTACTTAAAAGTGCTTAAGGTGATAGCTATATTTTAATTTCTTAATAATTAAGTTTTTCTTTTTTTTACTACAAATTAGCCCTCGACGACAATCTCACCTGATGGTAAGTTATGATGGCAGTCTAAGATGGTAGCGAGCTAACCTGTTTGGGGTATGGTAAACCCATACTTCTAATTAGTTTCTATTCGACATCGTATCGGAACGCTAAATCGCTTGGCGAAAGATCTTTGTCGGTAGGGTGATAAACAGCCACGGCTGAAGCCTCCCACCAGACCAGACTCGATCCGGAAATCAAACCCAGGACCTCCAAATAATGCTACAGCGCGCGTAGGGAATTTGAAAATGGACAAATGGAAGTAAGACTTCCACTTTAAATCATTGAAGGAAAAATATACTTAGACAGTTATACCGGTTTGCTTATTACTTAGCCACTTTACCACGTTCTATACTAAACCACAGAACTTTATATCTAATTAAAGTAATAATAATATAATAATAAATAATATATATTTATTAAAGGCAGTTCACCCAGTTACAAACAAGCACTTACAAACTTACAAAAAAAACAACAAAAAAGAAAAAAAAAAGGATAAAAACAGACTAAAAAGTACATAATAATAACAAATAAACGCTTATCTATGATTCGTACCACAATGCTGTGACAACCAATGCCGCAAGATTGAGGGATCCAAGTGGTCACACATCGCGCGGAGAAATGAATATAACACCACACAAAATTAATAAGATTTTGTGTAGTGTTATATTATACAAATCTCCCGGTTGTCGGCGGAATATAGCAAATTATACTTGCTGTTTATTGTTTATCTAATTAACCATGCTAATTATAGATTTTTCAGTCGACTGCATATAAGCCTATCTTTTAAACGTCTACCAAAACAAAACGTATATGTAAACCATTTATATCCATTCAGACAGCCAAGTGGCCCTTTTAGCAAATCCTTAGCCTTTTCCCGGCTAAGTTTGTTGTGGATTTCTTCTTAGACCTGGGTGCGATTTGAACCTTCTTAGCTTTAGTTTTAAGTTGTCAATTGTGTTATCACCATCACTTCACGAATAGAAATAATGAAATGAACGATTCATAGATGCCTGTAATAGGTTTATATGAATAAAGCTATTTTGATATGATTTGATTTATCTTATGAGGTTTTAAAATAAATAAATAATCATCGAAAAGACTCGCGTTTGGCGTAATTAGGATATCATGATTAAGCGTCTACTTAATTTATATTCATTAAACTTTTTCCGATAGCTGGAGTAGAACATAGCAATTCGTTCCTGACCAGGTACCCTTTTTATTTATCCAGCAAATCAAAACTAAGAAATTTAGACAAATCGAAATAATGCTAGTTTCTCTCTTTATTTGTTCTATCGCTTTCTTGCCTACTATCATTAAATCAATGCTTGTCGCTCGCCTCGCCTCTATAACTCGCCTTCTATCTATAAATTGTGTATGTATGTGAATAAACTGAGTACGAACAATTTCTTTCTTATATTTCGCCTCACAATTACCTCAACAACCACACAGGCTATTGCTTTAATGTCTTCTAAAATGGTCTTCTGATTTTAATAAATAACCCAGCTAAGTTTGTTGTGGGCTTCTTCTTAGACCGGGGCGCGTTTGGAACCCTCATAGCTTTAGTTTTAAGTTTACGAATATAGTTATCACCATGAAATAACTACTATGTAAATTATTGAAGCGTCAAAAGTGCCTTCTTAAGGACTATTTGAATAAAGATTCAAATAGCTCTTAAAAAGGGCACCAGAGGGCGAGAAAGGTCACCCATGCGATGGATCGATCAGATAAAGTCTGCTGTGGGTGGTCCCTTGCACGAGTGCACCAGACTTTCGGCCAGCAGAGGGAAGTGGCGAATGCTTGGGAGGCGCATAACATCTGGCCTCAAAAACATTCGTGATGACCACGACCGCTCTGCAAAGAGTGTAACGACGAAGAAGAAGAATAAAGATTATTTTGAATTTGAATTTGAAATACAGACGGCAAATGATATTGTAAGAATTTCTTATGACATGTTCGTAAATTTTAGAATTAAGCCCAACAAGTATTCACCACAAAGTTTAAACTATTTTATGGGATAGCGTAGAATGACGAGGCATTTTCATTATTGGATACTAAAACAAAGTTAACTAGAATTTATTATTTTTATTTGAAAAGGTATTTCTATTCATATTTACAAAAACCACAGCACTTCGACGCAGTTCTAGTTGATCATTCACCAACCAACGCGGGCGACTCCGTGGGCACCATAGCCGATAGCACCGGCGAGGGGAGCAGCGGCATATGAGTTTAGAGCGAGGGGAGCGGCGGCGTATGAATTGTAGGCGAGGGGGGCAGCAGCGGCGCCGTAGGCTACGGGGGCGACACCAGCGGCGTATCCCCAGGCGGGGGCAGCGACAACAGCGGGAGCGGCGGCAACAGTGCGCGCGGCGTATCCCCAGGCGGCGGGAGCAGCGGCGACGGTGCGTGCAGCAATGACAGCGGGAGCAGCAGCAACAGCGGGAGCGGCAACAACAGCGGGAGCGGCGATCACGGCTGGGTCTTTACGCACAACAGCGTTGAATCCGTTGTGTGCGTCGGCAGAGTAGTCGACAGTACGGCGGGTGCCGTCGGACTCCAACAGGGAGTATTGTCCGACGACGCTGTTGCCGACACGGTTTTCGGTCTGGCTCTTCACGTCGCCGGTGTAGGGGTCAGACACTCCGTAGGAGAAGCTGTTGCTGTTGTAGCCGAGGCCGCTGCCGTGCGCGACCGCCACGAAGAGAGCGAGGACTACGAACTGAAAACAAGAACATTAAAAAATATTAACTTCTTAATTTTTCAAGACGTGATTAGATCTATTTAACCTTATACAAAAGGAGAATTTTTCCTCGAGACAAATCCTAGGCGAAATTTTGAACTGAATGATGATGTATGATGTATTCAAAATTTAATGTTGCAAATTATATTTTAAAAGATAGAGATTTATTATCTAGGAACAGGCAACTTAATTAGTCCTTTTGTATAGAATCAAACCGTTACGGGACTTCCCATCTTAATTAATTTGATATCGGCTTAAGAAACTCGACTTGAAATTAGTTGCCCGCGACTTCGTCTGCGTAGAATTGCTCATTTCCCGTGAAATTGAGGTTTCTTGTGCGGCCAATGCGAATTTTTGCGTCTCCAACTCCAAAAACAAAATTTCATACAAACTTCCAACCCCTATTTTACCCCTTAGGGATGGAATTTCCAAATATCCTTTCTTCGCTGACATCTCTTAACTATCATATGTTATTTTTGAGATCTCGTGTTTAATCAGTAAGTAAGTAAGTACGTCAGTGACCTTTCGCTTTTATATATATATATATATATATATATATAGATTTAAATGCTTCTGTTTCAGTTAGCTTATTATATATTGATTATAAAATAAATATGTTTTATTACCTTGGATGCCATTGTTGGTGCGTTATTTTTCGAGTTCTGACTGAGACTGATTGTAAGAACTTGATAAGCACTATTTATATTGACACAAAGGCTGAAGTTTGGGAACAGTACAGGAAGTAAGCACTGCACTGTTTTAGACATATATGCAAAATAAAATTTTAATTAAGTGAATGTATACAGTACAAGTTTCTAAGGTGCTAAGCTCAGTTTATATTTTGCATAATATAAATTATTTTACATCATTATTAAATTATAAATACTCACAGATCACTGGTACCAGATTTGTCTATGACGTATTATTTAATCTACATATTTCTATAAATAACTAATCAATTTTTTGGTCTTTTCCATCTACTTTTTTGTCCTTCACATCAATATAATATGGAATATAACTCCAAACTGTAACTATATATAATTATATTATATTAAGTTGGTTGTCATCGTGAACTTTTCGAGACCATCATAAAGAAAAAGTTGCTTCTCTTAGGCATGTGCTTAGGCAGAATAGATACGGGCTCCAGCAACTTATAATGGGACTGGGAATAATAAGACCAAGTCCTGATTGCCCAACATTAGATTGAATGTGTGAGTGAGTGAGTAAGTGAGTGCCGCCCAGCTGTTCAGCCCCGCCAGAGACGAGGCGAAATATAAAATTCTGAAGGCCTACTTTCACTGGTTGTAGAGACACCTTTTTTTTTAACGTGGGTAATCCTCATGGATACCATGCTTCCGAGGAGACGCAGTGGTTATGTCGGACTCTTACCGACTAAACCCCCATGATGCATTCCTGTCCCGTCGCCTGGGAGCCGGGTCACGGTCACGCTCGCACACACGTCCGCAATCAGACCGGCAGAGTCCGTCCGTAGGACGGTGCAAACTCGGGGACAATATCAGATGCCCCCAATTGAAGGCCAAAGATGCACCAGGAGAACAGGGCGCGTCTTCCAGCTCGAGGACCTAACTCCTGGGTGTTGGACATCCTCGTGTCCAACGCCCGGAGGTGCTACTCTCAAGGGGGTAGGCGGTGATGATGCGTGGTTGTAGAGACACCTAAAGCAACAGATATTATAACTATTTGGACAGTTTTGACGACCTCCGTGGCGCGCAGCAGCTGTCGCATTTTAAAGTTGGAGGTCCTGGGTTCGATTCCCGGCTCGAGTCTGGTCTGGTGGGAGGCTACGGCCGTGGCTAGTTACCACCCTACCGACAAAGACGTGTCGCCAAGCGATTTAGCGTTCCGGCACGATGTCGCGTAGAAACCAATTAGGGGCAAGGGTTTACCATAGTCCTAACAGGTCAGCCCGCTACCATCCTAGACAGCATCATCACTTATCCCCAGGTGAGATAGCAGTCAAGGGCTAACTTGTAGTGTCTAAAAAAAAAAGTTATTATTAAATTGATAAGGAGGAAGCTGTGGGAGAAAACTAGTACTGTCTGAATAACAAGTATCCTGGTATGTAGTTCGACCTTGGTACTCGGAGAAATGTTTTCGTACACAAGTTGATAATTATTATTCTATAAAGCAAGGTAATAAGGTTGTTGACATTAAATTAAATATTATATGGTTACTAGCTGATGCCTGCGACTTCGTCTGCGTTGAGTTAGCGTGTGTGAAAGTGTGTTTGTTTGTCTTCCAATCACGAAGCAATGGATAACTAAGCCGACGATTTTTAGATACTTTAATAGGTATCTGCTTTCTTACAAAAAAAAAAACAGAGAAATTGGAGTACGCGTTTTGTAACACCTGTATTTTTTAATGCGATATATTAAAAAAATAATTTTAAAAAAATCAAAAAAAAAAATTTTTTTGGGGTGGGGTGAATTTTTTATCAATTAGGCGTTTTTACATCTTTAGAAACGAAATGTTTGTATAAACTGCTTAGTCGGGGTATCAAAGAGTGGCGACCAAGATTAGTCCTACAAATTCGGTGCGTGAAAAGTGGAACAGGGTAACGCGGAATTCGGATGGGAACCTTGAAAGAGATTTGGTTTAACAACTCTGAGTTATTAAATGTACCGTTTACGAGCTTGTGCAAAAAGTCCATGTCATGAATTTTACGTCTATTGGACAATGAGATTAATTTAATAGTGTCCAGTCGAGTGCGAAAAGGTAATCTTTTGATGCCAAATGAACATAATTGTGTAAATCGCCTTTGTACGCTTTCTATCCGATCCTTATGGATCTGGTAGCTAGGATTCCATAACGTTGTGCCATATTCGAGAACCTAGCATTTTACAAGCTGATCTACAGATGTTGTCGATATGCACGTTAATGCGTAATTTTGTGTCTAAGGTAATCCCCAGATCCTGGATATATTCAACCCTCTGCACTGGGCAATTGTTGATTATGTATTTTCTGTCTAGAACATTGCGTTTGCGAGTAAAGGTGATACAAGAACATTTGGAGGGATTTAAGTATATGCCGTTAAGTTCACACCAATTTAAGATTCTATCTACGTTATCTGTTGTGATCTCTTTTGCTAATTTTAGGTCATCCGCAAAAATTTAAAACTTAGAATTAAGTACACAATGCGGGATGTCATTTACAAAAATATTGAACAATAGCGATCCCAATACAGAACCCCGGGGAACGTCACGTTATAAAATGTTCTTTTACATGTCAAAGAAATATTAGAAATTAAGAACATTCTGAACTACCTATGCTGTACCATAAAAATTAATAAATTGTTTTGTAGTAAGCTTATTGCGCTATCCGGCGCTTACTTGTACACAAACCTTAGTGTTCTTGCTTGTATGATAGTGGGTACGAGTTTCGAAGCTAGGTTGATGCGTTTCAATTTCCCATGGTTTTAGGGTGTTTTGGTATTCGAAGACCACTGTTGTTGAAATACAAAGTATTTATGAAACCCGCACCATTTATTTAGTGCACGCTACAAAGTGAAAAAGCCTGCCAACCTAACAGCCAAATTTTACTAATCTTATTATTATTGATATAAATTATAGACTGTGCTTATATTGAGAATTCGTTCAGTGCTTTCAGCGTTTATGGCTTACAAATATACAATCATAAAAAATTTCAATAGTAAATAATCCATGTAAATAAAAATTCCAAATAATTATTAATCTCGTCGCTTGGTTGTTAAATAACCCTCTAATCTATGGAATTTAACATAACAATGCAGGGTGCTAAGCATTCAGCACATTGGTCAAGTTAAACTGCTTGCATGTCAAAATTGTAATAAAACAAAATGTACTAAATATTATTCGTTATTTATTTTATTTCGCACAAGTATTCATACTCCTATTTACAAAAGATCACAGCACTTTATCGTAGTTCTAGCTGATTATTCACCAACCAACGCGGGCGACTCCGTGGGCACCATAGCCGATAGCGCCGGCGAGGGGAGCGGCGGCATAAGAGTTGAGGGCGAGGGGAGCGGCGGCGTATGAGTTGTAGGCGAGGGGGGCAGCAGCGGCGCCGTAGGCTACGGGGGCGACACCAGCGGCGTATCCCCAGGCGGGAGCAGCGACAACAGCGGGAGCGGCGGCAACAGTGCGCGCGGCGTATCCCCAGGCGGCGGGAGCAGCTGCCACGGTGCGTGCAGCAATGACAGCGGGAGCGGCAGCTACAGCGGGAGCGGCAACAACAGCGGGAGCGGCGATCACGGCTGGGTCTTTACGCACAACAGCGTTGAATCCGTTGTGTGCGTCGGCAGAGTAGTCAACAGTGCGGCGGGTGCCGTCGGACTCCAACAGGGAGTATTGTCCGACAACGCTGTTGCCGACACGGTTTTCGGTCTGGCTCTTTACATCGCCGGTGTAGGGGTCAGAAACTCCGTAGGAGAAGCTGTTGCTGTTGTAGCCGAGGCCGCTGCCGTGCGCGACCGCCACGAAGAGAGCGAGGACTACGAACTGAAAAAAAATATGAACCCTCAGATATTTCTTAGGATTATTCAAATAAGAAGGGCAATATTATTAACATATTTCAAACGAAACTTATTTTTATTGTTGAGACAAATATTATATCGCAGAGATTTTGGTTTCATTAAATTTTTTAAACCTGAACATGTTTATTTAATTTTTGTAGTTTGTAAATCATGCGATACATGTCGCTGTTTTTGGTTGAATTACACCGCGCTATGTAAATTTTCATGTGCATAAAAACTCGCTCTGAGTATCATTTACAATTCGGAATAAGTGTCGGTTTTTTTTTTTCATTTTTTTTCGTCATCGTCATGATCAACCCATTGTCGGCTACTACAGAGCTCGGGTCTTCTCTCAATATAAGAAAGGTTTGGCCATAGTCCACGCTTGCAATGTGCGGATTGGCAGACTTCACACGCCTTTGAGAACATTATGGGAACTCTCAGGCATGCAGGTTTCCTTCGCCATTAAATTGCTTAAAAATGCACATAACTCCGAAAAATTAGAGGCCCGAAATCGAACCCCCGACCTCTGATTAGGAGGCGGATGTCCTAACCACTAAGCTATCACAACAAGTTCAGTTTTATATTTGGTTGAAATAGTGCACACCTATAATATTATGTAACACGAGTCAGAAGTTTATTAAAAGTTAGAACAAAAAAGTAAGTAAGTTTTATTCGACTAATTGGAAAAGTTCGTATTAGTATATTATTTATTACCTTAGATGCCATTGTGTGTCTGTTATTGAGTTCTGACTGTGACTGATTGTAACACTCCGATTATCACTATTTATATCTGCGCACAATCTGTTTGGGAACAGGACAGGAAGTAAACAGGTATTGTTTTTAGGCATACATGCCAACTTAATCTTAATGAAGTGAATGTATACAGTACGTACAAGTTTGAAAAGTGGCGAGTTAGGTTTAAATATTAACATAAATTAACAAAGATAATTATTTTTAGGTTTCTAATCATTCAAGATATTTACGAAGAAATGTTACACTTATTTTTTCCAAATTTTTGTTAGTTTAATATTTTGCGCATAATAGGTATTCGTAGTCTATTGAAACACTGAAGAATGTCTTACTTTTTGTGTGGTCAATTGAAGTAGAAAATTGATTATAATAAAATATTATCTCATATTACAGGGAAAGCACGGATTTAGAAAAAATCCTTTAATACTAATATTAATATTTTATAGTTAATAAAAAATAGTATAGTAATAATAAAAATAGTAATAGCAATAGTAATAAAAAAATATTTGATAATGGTATAAAGGATCTTATATATGCGGTAGGATGTTTGACGCTGGACTCTCAGCAACCCACTTTTGTGTACGGTACTCCTCCTCTCAGAGGGAGATGGATTTATGGCATAGTACACACCCTAGCCCAGTGTACTCGTGTTTCTTCACATAATTTTGTGATTACTGAAAACTTTTGGATATGGTTTCCTAAGGCTTTTTCTTCACAGTTCAGCATATTTCATTGCTCTGATTTTTTTTTATTAAAATCCATTTTCATTTCTTTTTCGTTTATAAACTCCTGTTTATGCTCCTGCAGGCTATGGCTTTGGCTAGTTAATTATTTAATTTATTTCAAACGAAACGGCTTTTTACCCCACCGACGTATCGTAAAGCGATTAAGCTTACCGGCATGATGTTGAATAGAAACCATTAGCTTACCTGGGATCAAACTCTGTCCACCCGAAATGGTGGCCGATTTCTTAACAACTAGGTTTCCCCTACTTACTTACTTACTTTACTTTAACCCTACTGCTACCCTCTTAGGAGAAAATAATTTACATCCACTACACGTAGGCAGGTATTAACAATTGATATCTCAAGTTATATTTCGATGGCTGATTAAGTTTAATAATGAATTTAGTATGTATGTATACATTAATTATTTAATACTTCGGGCGTTATTCTGTTTAGTATTTTTAGAGGTTCTAATGCACTTGCGTCAAAATAATTAATAATTTACATAGTAGTAACTATTATGTTATAAACATATATCTAATAACGATTTTATAGCGTAGGTATGATTGTTCGAATAAGGTTGCTCTCAGTTTTTGCGGTAATATCAATAAGAATGTACATATGTTACAACATATTTGATATATATCATGAGGGTTTTGACAACTGTGAGCTTCTTACACCAGTAGGGATAACATGGTACCAAGAGATTATTTGTATTTACCATTTTCTCGTCCATTTTTTTTTTAATACACTACAAGTTAGCCCTTGACGGTTATCTCACCTGGTGGTAAGCGATGATGCTGTCAAGGATAGATAGGTAGCAGGCTAACCTGTTAGGAGCATGGTAGACTCACGCTCCTAATTGATTTCTACGTGCCGGAACGCTAAATCGCTTGGCGACACGTCCTTGTCGGTAGGGTGGTAACTAGCCACTAGATTTTGAAAAAGTAGAAATAAGCTTATTTCTACTTTTTCAAAATCTTAATTATGTATTATGACAATTTAATAAAAATCGGTAAGCTTGTAGAAAAATCATATTACGATATTAAGGATTATATAAACGATAAAAAAGCTTGGGTGTGAATTGCTCTGTCTCCATAGGTACTATAGTTTGTTATTCATTATGTGAGATGGTGATAACGAAAAAAAGAAAAACCCCGGCTAAGTTTGTTGTGGGCTTCTTCTTAGACCGGGGCGCGTTTGGAACCCTCATAGCTTTAGTTTTAAGTTTACGAATATAGTTATCACCATGAAATAACTACTATGTAAATTATTGACGCGTCAAAAGTGCCTTTTTAAGGACTATTTGAATAAAGATTACTTTGAATTTGAAATTTGAATTTGTAATTTCAAAATCGCAAATCCATTTAGACTATATAGATGGTCGCATTATAAAGTTGGTCCTGGGTTCGATTCCCGGCTCGAATCTGGTCTTGTGGGGCTTTGGCCTTGGCTAGTTACCACCCTACCGAAAAAGACGTGACGCTAAGCGATTAAGCGTTTCGGCACGATGTCGTGTAGAAACCAATTAGAAATGTGGGTTTACCATACCTCTAACCGGTTAGCCCACTACCATCTTAAAGTGCATCATCACTTACCATCAGTTGAGATTGCTGTCAAGGGCTAAATTGTAATGGATAAAAAACACAGTTTTTTTATTCTCTCATTTCCATTTGAAGACTAGCCAAATCAAAAGAACTTCTTCTTGCTCTTATCGTGCGATATGAGGTCCAAGGCAGTGTTCCAAGCCTCATGGCATGAGTTTCGCCATCAAAATGGACGAAAATTTTATGTAAAATATGTCCGAGATGCAAAAACTATGAGCTTATCAAGACGTTATTATTTCGTAATCACAGACAGACAGATAAACTTATTTGTTTCTATAATGATCAGGGGTTTTTTACAATGATAATAGATAAGCATTCGACGTCTACCGGATTTCAAGTAGTTTTTGCAGTGACTGGTTTCAATCATGTCACTTAATAATCTACCCAGATATATCAAGGCCAGTTCCCCGTTCGTCCTTGGCATAGCTCTTGACTGCCTCCATCCGACCCCCGTTATCCTAAACATCGCTTATGCCAAGGTTCGGCTTAAAAGGAGGCGCCCTTAGGCAGACGTTCCCTTAGTTTATTCGAGCCCTAGGGCTCAAAATTTCTTCTGGCAAACAGCCCGGTTACGCTGTGGCAACCAATAGGGTTAGCACAGCTGATCTGATGGTAAGTGATGTTGCGAATCAAAATTATAAAATCTTAAATATATGGTAGCCTATATATAAGATAAGATAAGATATATGTATTATAAGATTTTATAATATTGATTTTGTATGACTCCGTCAGAATGAACCGTTTTAGAAATAATATTTTTATGATATAGCTTATTTTGTTAATAAAATTTTGGCACATAATTTTAATTATCACTATTCCTTGTAAGTTATAATAAGTAATACTAAATTTCAAAGCTTGTGAAAAACGTGGAAAAGTCCTACTATAGTGTAAAGGTTTCTGTAAATGATAAACAAGCATGGGTATGAAATATTTCTCTAATAAGATAGCTCTTTACATAATTTTAAGTGGCATGTGAGATGGTGATAACAAGAAGAAAACTTACCTGGTTAAGTTTGCTGTGGGCTTATTCTTAGACCGGGGCGTGTTTGGAATCTTTATAGCTTTAGTTTTAATTTTAGAATGTAGCTATGAAATCACTACTATGTAAATTATTGACGCCTCAAAAGTACCTTTTAAAGGACTATTTAAATAAAGATTATTTGAATTTGAATTTAATAGTTGAGATGGACGGCTGCCGTGCCGATAACTTGATGAGCTAACATCCAAAGTTCCATCTATTTGCCGACTTGGGTTAGCATTGCTTCCAAAGATATAGATCTTTCAAAGGATGAGTTGAAGCTCGAATTTAAGGGTAAAGTTACCGGCAATACGCTTGTTTGCGAAGATGATATAAATTCTTCCGTCATTGCTATGAGTAACCCCAACGATCATGAACATACCGATCCAAATGTAGTTTGAAGTCTCGAAATGAAATGTTCTTAAAATATGAAGTATGTAGTAGTTAGTAAATCTAAGTTTTACATATGCCAACACTCTCTCTCTGCGTCGTACTCCTCATTACTGAGGATCGCGATACTTAGCATGGATCATCTTCTGCCGTACGATTTTTCTCCAGATGGTTCCGTTTCCGGCATTATGAAGTGCCATATGCCAACAACAGGTATATAATGTTATTATTAGAAAGTAAGTAAAATAAGAGTATAGATAAACTGGCAAAATATTTATTATTTCACAGCATTAATCAATATTAATTACAAATTTACAAGTATGTTGCTTATACTGTTGAGATTCTTTGGTTCTCTCAGAGATTTTTCTACCTCAACGTATCGCTTATTTGCTATTAAAATCACAGGTTTTGAAGATGTTCGATGAGCGGTTTACCAGCCAAGACGACCAGCGTAGCCGAGACCCTGGGCACCGTAGCCGGCGGCGAGGGGAGCGGCGGCGTATGCGTTGTAAGCCAAAGGAGAGGCTCCGTAAGCGATGGGGGCAGCAGCTCCGTAGTTAAGAGCAGCACCGGCTCCGTAGGCGATGGGAGAGGCGGCGATGCCTGCTCCGTAGGCAAGAGGAGAGGCGGCGATACCTGCTCCGTAAGCAAGAGGAGAGGCGGCGATTCCAGCTCCGTAGGCGAGGGGAGAGGCGGCACTCCTGGCGGAGTAGGCGACGGGGGCGGCGGCGTAAGCGGGAGCGGCGTGGCCGACGAGAACTGGGTCCTTGCGTACGACGGCGTTGAATCCGTTGTGTGCGTCAGCGGCGTAGTCGACAGTGCGGCGGGTGCCGTCGGACTCCAGCAGCGAGTACTGTCCGACCACGTTGCTTCCGACACGGGTCTCTTGCTGGCTCTTCACATCACCGGTGTGGGGGTCGGCCACTCCATAGGAGAAGCTGCTGTAACCACCGCTGGCGTGAGCTGCAGCGATCAGGGCGGCGAGTACTAAGAACTGTTAAAATAAAGCGGAAAATATAATTTTAATATTAGAAATGGAAGTCGTCTCTGCTTAGCGAATTATTTGAATAATAAATGAATTTTATTCTTCATAACAACAATAATTATTAAATTTATATGTTATTAAATTGAACAGACAATTACCTTGGAAGTCATTGTATGTTTGTTACTGTCGACTGTTGAGTGCAACTGATTTAAACCACCGATTTGTACTCCTTATATATAAGTACAGCACAACATACTGAAGTCCGAGTTTGTAGACAGGGCAGGTAATCAAACTTGTGTCTTAATGCAGTGAATGTAAGAGCAGTATTTGTGTACATTCGTTGGACCTTCTGCAGCGAGGGTGTTACTATTGCGACACCATACTACGAAACCAAATTTTATATTTTAATATTATTAGAAATTATTTTTGGCTATCTAACAACTAAAGCAAATTCAATTATTTATCCAAAATCTACTTTTAAAAGCTTGCTAGCTAGCTTGGCTATTCGGTGCCCTATCTAGCGTGATTTTTTTTCAATCTATATCGGTAAGGAGTGCTCCTTCATTTTCATTTATTAATTTTGTATATAAAAAGTTAAAATATTTTTACCCTTTTAATATTAATAAAAACATATATTTTTTTTATGTCAATATAACTTTCGGAAGTACTCTGCAGGTGTATTGTTTTTGTTGACATGATAACTTCTGAACGAGATTTTACCATATAATAAGAGATTGTTGAAAATAGTCACCATGGTATCGAGGTTGCTCAAACTTTTAAGCAGATTTATTAATAAGCACTGTAGAGTGCACGAGCGTTCCCGTGACCCATTCACCAGACGACGCGAAGGGGCATCGCTGGGTTTTAGTGGGTCTGGTCGCCAGTCTTTAGGGGGTCTGCCGGGGTGTCACACATACCCCTTCTTTGCTTCCGGAGGGGGCTTGAACGCATTTCCCAGCGTAAATCGAAGAGTTATCTTAATAATAACTCTTTTCATACAACTTTTTTCAACTCGTCATCGCATAGGAATACTTCATCATAGTATTGCGCATTAAGTATGTCATTACAAACAAACTATTATTTATTTATCAAGATTAAGCAACGATTTTTCCCAAATTCATTCAAATGCTTGGATCATTTATTTGATTGATATACTGATATATATGACATAAAAGCCCTCAAAGACATTACTTCATCTTGACCGCTCCGCCAAGAGTGTATCGACGAAGAAGATGATGATATAATATAATTTCTCCTCATGGTAAATCAATTTGATATTGTTAGATATTTTATGATGATTACTCAGGCGCATTAAACCGCTTCTTAGCATCTTCCTCCTGATCAACCCATTACCGGCTCACTACAGAGCACGGGTCTCCTCTAAATATGAGAAGGGTTTGGCCATAGTCCACCACGCTGGCCATTTGCGGATTGGCAGACTTCACACGCCTTTGAGAACATTATGGAGAACTCTCAGGCGTGCAGGTTTCCGCACGATGTTTTCCTTCACCGTTGAAGCAAATGATATTTAAATTTTTTTTAAAACGCACATAACTCCGAAAAGTTAGAGGTGCGTGCCCGGATTCGAACCGCCGACCTCTGATTAGGAGGCTGACGCCCTAACCACGAGGCTATCATCGCTTCTCAGCATCTTACTTGATGCAAATTTGTAAATCTTATTGTTTGCAATTTATTCACATACAGCGAGAAAATTTGCTTACCTCTTCAGGTACGCTGGCAAATTATTATAATAAAATAAAGTCATAAAAACTAGCTTTCCTAACGTACGCTCATGCTAAACGCTTACCAAACTACCTACAAATATTCACATAATTTAACATAATAATTTTTCATAGCCAGTCCACTACAAGATCTTCTCTCAAAATGAGAAGGGCTTAGGTCATAGACCTCCTCGCCGGTCAACTGTGGATAGGTAGATTTATCACGCCTTTGAGAGCATTATGGGGAACTCATGCATACTGGCTGGTATGCAACGTACATATAGATACACTGATAATTTCGATTTGCTTTAAACGCACATATCTTCGAAAGGTTTTTTTTTTTTATACACTACAAGTAAGCCCTTGACGGCTATCTCACCTAGTGGTAAGTGATGACGCAGTCTAGGATGGTAGCGGGCTAACCTGTTATGATGACATATGGATTGTAAAAACCCACTAACCGCCTTTAGGACAGTGTGATGGGTGTATGCTTTTAAATCCTTTCTTTTATGAGATAAGAGCCCCGTACCTCAGTTGTGCGACTGTGGATGATGGAGGATAATTTCCTATAATTATATATATAGACTACAAGTTAACCCTTGACGGCTATCTCACTTGGTGGTAAGTGATGATGCTGTCTGTCTAACCTGTTAGGAGTATGATAAACCCACGATCCTAATTGGTTTATACGTGACATCGTGCCGGAACGCTAAATCGCTTGGCGACACGTCTTTGTCACCAGAGTGGTAACTAGCCACGGCCGAAACCTCCCACCAGACAAGACTCGAGCCGGGAATTGAACCCAGGACCTCGCAACTTTATAACGCGACAGCGCACGCACTGCGCCACGGAGGTCGTCATATTTAGTTTGTCTATCTGACATGTTCGAAAACAGGTTGGGTAAAATTCTTCATCGGGTATATTAACACCGTATGATAATTATGTACACGTGATTGACAAGTTTCGTGACGCAGTGTTTTACGTCATGCCCGTAAGGTGACATACTGGCGATTACGTACGGCTTGTAAAATGAATTCATTATTATAAGCTATCTTGGTGATTGTAACTTCTGTATCCCTCTCTCCTGTAAGAGTGACCGGAGATCAGATTTAATTTTTTTTATACACTACAAGTTAGCCCTTGACGGCAATCTCACCTGACGGTGATGCTACCATCTTAGACTGAATCATTTCAGTCTAAGATGGTAGCGGGGTAACCTGTAAGGGGTATGGTATATCCATACTCCTAATTGTTTTCTACGCGACATCGGCATTGTGTAAGGTAATAAATAGATATAACGGTACAATGTTAAAACGGTAGTCTAACTATATTACACAGCTATTGCACTTTTACACAGCTGGTAGTACACGCTATACCCATTAAATAACTCATATAAACCATTAGTTTCTCTGCATTGAGGTGTAATCTCTTACTTGTTATGTGAGTAATATTCCCCTTTTCACCACCAATAAAGAGAAAGATTTGTACCCAGAGTAAGTACTTCAGTAGTCAAAATGGTTTAATCGGCACCTACTATTGCATTTTGTTTTCCTGATAGCTTAAAGTCATTCGTAACTTTGTTCGCAATTCAACATAACAGTTGTAGAGTTGTCAAAAGTAAAATTATATATAATAGCATAATATTGACGCGTCAAAAGTGCCTTTTTAAGGACTATTTGAATAAAGATTATTTTGAATTTGAATTTAAATTTAATAGGAGAGAGCATAAAATAGTATTCTAAAATATTTTTAAATTAAAAAACTAAAAGTGTGTTTTATACCTCTTTACACTCACAATAAAAAATTCTCCAACTAGCTATAATAAGATTTTGTATATAATCAAATAATTTAACTTACATAAAACTAATTACATAAAAGAAATTAAAGGGTTTAAATAATAATAAAGATATAAAGTCATATATTATCAAGTCTATTATAATATTTACACCTGTGAAATAAAGCCTCTTCATTGCATTTAAGTTCTTTTGATCATTAAAACATTTCATTGCCTCAACATAATAACTTATTGCGTATCTGTTAAGATATCACAGTTTATGAGTAAGCTAACGGTTTTACCAGCCAAGACGACCAGCGTAGCCGAGTCCCTGGGCACCGTAGCCGGCGGCGAGGGGAGCGGCGGCGTATGCGTTGTAAGCCAAAGGAGAGGCTCCGTAAGCGATGGGGGCAGCAGCTCCGTAGTTAAGAGCAGCACCGGCTCCGTAGGCGATGGGAGAGGCGGCGATGCCTGCTCCGTAAGCAAGAGGAGAGGCGGCGATTCCCGCTCCGTAGGCAAGAGGAGAGGCGGCGATTCCAGCTCCGTAGGCGAGGGGAGAGGCAGCAATCCTGGCGGAGTAGGCTACGGGAGCGGCGGCATAGGCGGGAGCGGCGTGGCCGACGAGTACTGGGTCCTTGCGTACGACGGCGTTGAATCCGTTGTGTGCGTCGGCGGCGTAGTCGACAGTGCGGCGTGTGCCGTCAGAATCCAGCAGCGAGTACTGTCCGACCACGTTGTCTCCGACACGGGTCTCTTGCTGGCTCTTCACGTCACCGGTGTGGGGGTCGGACACTCCATAAGAGAAGCTGCTGTAACCACCGCTAGCGTGAGCTGCAGCGATCAGGGCGGCGAGTACTAAGAACTGTTAAAATAAAGCGGTAAATATAATTTTAATATTAGAAATGGAAGTCGTCTCTGCTTAGCGAATTATTTGAATAATAAATGAATTTTATTCTTCATAACAACAATAATTATTAAATTTATATGTTATTAAATTGAACAGACAATTACCTTGGAAGCCATTGTATGTGTGTTATTGTCGACTGTCGAATGCAACTGATTTGAACCACCGATTTTTACTATTTATATTGCTACAGAACAACGTTTCGAAGCTAGCCTGTAGACATGGCAGGAAATAAAACTTGTATCATAGCGTAGTGAATGTAAGAGTAATATTTGTTTACATTCGGCGAACCTTCTTCTGCAAGGGTGTTATTTTGCAACACCGTACTGTTACCGAGTTTTGTAATTACTTTTGAACTGGCCGATAACTAAGGGAAGCAACATCATGAAAATTCCAAATGATCTACATTTGTTTTTTAATGTCTACTCACCGATTCCTCTGCTATCATTCAGACGTTTTTCTTTAAAGTGTTTTATAATTTGTTAGAATAAATATTCTTATACAACATTAAAATTTTCAATGGACTCCATTTGATTAATTACTTGATGATCTCTCTGGGTATGATGGTGTGCAACATTAAACACATTTTGCTACATTCTCGCAGGCAAAAAACAATATTAGCAAAATATGAGTCATTAAGAGATAAATTTAAAGAATATAAAATAATGACAGGGCATAACCAATATATAAAAAATTTAATATATGGCCATAAAAATATTGCGAAATTCAATAAAAAAATGGGACTGTAACGCACTGGATATTAGAAATTAAATTAAACTTCTGGTACCGTTTAGTGTATAAAGTTAGTATATCATTCAAAATAAATTTTATTTTGTTTTATAACATAATATTACCTATTGAAATCTTAGAGATGTCTATCAATGAGTTCAAAGTTTCAAGAAAAATCTTATTTCCAAGTGAATTGCTTTAAATTCATAGATAATTATAATTTATTATTGACTGTGTAAGCCGTGATAGTCTAGTGGTTAGGGCGTCCGCCTCCTAATCAGAGGTCGGAGGTTCGTATCCGAGCACGCAGCGCTAACTTCTCGGAATTATGTGCGCTTTTAAACAATTAAAATATCACTAGGTTCAACGGTGAAAGAAAACATTGTGAGGAAACCTACATGCCTGAGAGTTCTCCAAAAATGTTCTCAAAGGCGTGTCAAGTCTGCCAATCCGCACAAGGCCAGCCCGGTGGACGGGTCTTAATATGAGAACGGTCTGGCCAAAGTGGAGGAGACCCATGTTCTGTAGTGAGCCGGCAATGGGTTGATCATGATGATTGGTCATAACAAAAATGAATCCCGGCTAAGCTTGATGTGGGCTTCTTGTTAGACCTGGACGCGATTGGAACCCTCCTTCCTTAGTTTTTAATTAGGTGAGTGTAGTTATCACTATCACCACATATTATATTTAAACAAAATCAAAAATCAAAATCAATTTTATTTGATTTAAAAAAACCGGCTTCAAAAGTAAAAGCTTGTAAATGTGCTGCTTATGCTTTACAAAATATAACATTTTTTGTAACTCTCAACCTATTTAACAAAAATATTTAATATAAATATGCGGTAATTATTTGACTTTAACAGCTGTTATATAGATCAGTGAAGCTGTTATATAGACATTCGCGTTGTCGAGATTTCTAAACACATCTCTTATATGGCATGTTACAGCTTTCTTTAAGCGTAGTTCTAAAACACTAGGAGACTAAATATCTTAAACTTATATAATATTATTGTTGACTCAACATTAAATATTTATTAATGACTATTATTCGCATCCGTTATTTTATGCAAATTATTGCGAATGCAGGGCAAGTTCGAGCGTTCTCAACATCGTGCCAATGAGGTCACTGACTAATACGTTAAATATATGGAAAAAATATCAACACGAAATAACTGGATATTGCAAAATAATATCTAAGTTTATTTAAATTAAATTTCTAATTTTAAAGTACAATTATTTGCTTTTGAAATAAAAGGTAATGTTTATAAGAGGCTTTTAAGGTTGACATTTATATCGATTTTAATTTATTACTTATAAGTTATTTTTTTAATTTAAGGTTTACATGAATGTAATCAATTAATAAATTCCTTTGCATTTCTAAGTATACTGAAAAAAAAAAACATTTGAAATTCGAATTTTGTGTCAAAAAATTAAAAAAAAAGGCATTGTATTGAGAATCACTGCCATTTGGTTACGTTGGAGGCCTGTTTTTTATGGATGAGAGTTTCACCACGCTGATCCAATGCGGGCTTGTGGGCTTAGTTTAAGAACTAGAACATTATGAGATTGTGGTTATCCATGTTATTATTATTTTAATGATCGGCAACCTGATATCAGAGCCAACGATGCCTTGTCATGGCATACAGTGGACGACCGAGGCTAATATATCAACCTAATACAAAAAAAATATTTTGGCCCTTTAAATTTAGTAGTTCTCTTTAGATTGCAGATTTAATTTAGTAGTTATAGTATTGTTAAATTTTAAGACGGTCCGACAAAGACACGTCGCCGAGCGATTTAGCGTTCCGGCACGATGTTGCGTAGAAACCAATTAGGAATATAGGGCTTACCATACCCCTAATAGCCCGCTATTATCTTAGACTGCGTCATCACATACCATCAGGAGATATTTTCATCAAAAGCTAACTAGCGAATAAAAAGAACATACTGCTCTTTCAGACTGCTTTCTCAACACATTTTACAATCTCCAACACCAAAGTATTAGAACTAGAGAAGTTGATATAACAATGAACAGCAGATAATCTCCGTATATATGACGACCTCCGTGGCGCAACGCGCGCGCTGTCAGATTATAAAAAAGTTGGAGGTCCTGGGTTCGATTCCCGGCTCGAGTCTGGCCTGGTGGGAGGCTTCGGCCGTGGCTAGTTACCACCCTACCGACAAAGACGTGTCGCCAAGCGATTTAGCGTTCTGGCACGATGTCGCGTAGAAACCGAAAGGAGTATGGGTTTACCATACCCCTTTCAGGTTAGCCCGCTACCATCTTATTACTGTATCATCACTTACCATCAGGTGAGATTGCCTTCAAGGGCTAACTTGTTGTGGATAAAAAAAAATATATATTACCTTCATTTATTTTCTCGCATTGAAAATAATCCTAGCTCAAAAAACGTCTCCAACATGCAAACTATCTCTATGCTAGAATACCTTAACTTTTAATTTACCCTGGTGCTTAAGCACTTTTCCTATAAAAACATAACAAAGTCACATAGGAGTCTAACTAGTATTCACTTGATTATATGAACTATTCCTAATTAGTTGGCATTCTTTTTTGCCCTCATAAAAATAATAATGTACGTCAAACTCGCTCATATGGTCCGGTAATAGTTTGCACAGATTATGAGTTCGATACCCTGGCGAGTAAAACTTACGACAAAACGTACGGCAGTGGATTTTTTATGACGATATTCTCAGTACCTAATAAGCACTGTCCATTCTTTGATTCCATAAAGTAATTAGGTGAATGAAGTTCCAATTCTTAAGCTCATTATTTCATGTCCACTGGCGTTTGCCGTTTCTTTAACAGGCATAAAAAGTATGACAGACAGCAAAAAGAACCTTTAAGTTTTGTGTTTTAGTGGTTGTTTATTAGTAAACGATAAAGACAAATTTCTGATCTAAAGTTTTTTTTGTTGTTAATTTTAGGAAACTTTTTATTCAGAAATAAAAACGGGTAATATTTATTCCAGTAATAATTGCCGGCTTGGGCGGCAAAACTCATTGCCGGCTCACTACAGAGCACGGGTCTTGTCTCAATATGAGAAGGGTTTGGCCATAGTCTACCACGCTGGCCATGTGCGGATTGGCAAACTTCACACGCCTTTTAGAATATATATATTATGGAGAACTCTCAGGCATGCAGGTTTCCTCACGATGTTTTCCTTCACCGTTGAAGCAAGTGATATTTTAATTTCTTAACAACGCACATACCTCTGAAAAGTTAGGGGTGCGTGCCCGGGTATCAACAATGTATTTGTTTTATGTTAACCATTAGCTTTTAGTTTCTTTAAGGTGGAAATGAAAGGATATATTAAACTGAAAATAGTTTATTTCACAAGTCTTTTAAATATTTACACATGTTAAGGTAAGCCTCTTCATTTCATTGAGATTCTTTGGATCGGACGATTTGTTTTCCTCAACGTTTCCTATTGCGTGTTATTCTTAATTAAATCACAGTTTTGAATAATCAATCCACGGTTTACCAACCAAGACGACCAGCGTAGCCGAGACCCTGGGCACCGTAGCCGGCGCCGAGGGGAGCGGCGGCGTATGCGTTGTAAGCTAAAGGAGAGGCTCCGTAAGCGATGGGGGCAGCAGCTCCGTAGTTAAGAGCAGCACCAGCTCCGTAGGCGATGGGAGAGGCGGCGATGCCTGCTCCGTAGGCAAGAGGAGAGGCGGCGATGCCTGCGCCGTAGGCAAGAGGAGAGGCGGCAATTCCAGCTCTGTAGGCGAGGGGAGAGGCTGCAATCCTGGCGGAGTAGGCGACGGGGGCGGCGGCGTAGGCGGGAGCGGCGTGGCCGACGAGAACTGGGTCCTTGCGTACGACGGCGTTGAATCCGTTGTGTGCGTCAGCGGCGTAGTCGACAGTGCGGCGGGTGCCGTCAGACTCCAGCAGCGAGTATTGTCCGACCACGTTGCTTCCAACACGGGTCTCTTGCTGGCTCTTCACGTCACCGGTGTGGGGGTCGGCCACTCCATAGGAGAAGCTGCTGTAACCACCGCTGGCTTGAGCTGCAGCGATCAGGGCGGCGAGTACTAAGAACTGTTAAGATAAAGCGGAAAATATAATTTTAATATTAGAAATGCAAGTCGTCTCTGCTTAGCGAATTAATTGACTAATGAACGAATTTTATTATTCATGACAACAAATAATTAGTAAATTTATATATTATTAAATTAAATATACAATTACCTTGGAAGTCATTGTATGTTTGTTACTGTCGACTGTTGAGTGCAACTGATTTAAACCACCGATTTGTACTCCTTATATATAAGTACAGCACAACATACTGAAGCCCGAGTTTGTAGACAGGGCAGGTAATGAAATTTGTATGTTAGTGCAGTGAATGTAAGAGCAGTATTTGTGTACACTCGTTGGACCTTCTGCTGCGCGTGTTGTTATTGCATCAGTGCCGGTATTATCGACGAGCTTTAATAATAGATAGTTTATATTTTTTGGTAAGCTGACCACAAAGACAAGCTCTCTTTATCAAGTATGGAAATTGCGAATTCTTAATTCCGTACCTACGATATCAGTTTCTAATTTTTTACATGCAAACCACCACCACCATTTCTAAGCTAACTCATATTATAGACAGAAAAATGCTTGCGTTTAGGTTCAATTTCTTTAAGTAAGTTATAATAGTTTTCGGACTTATCCAATACTCTTCATTAATATATTTAATCGTTAACAAATTCGCTTCTTTTATTTATATAGTATGAAATTGCCTATATAACAACCCGGCCAGTAAAGTGCTAGATTAATATCTTAATATTAAAGTACCTTACAAAGAACTTTCTTGCACACCTTTTAGGCAGGATGCTGCTAAAACTCTAAAAAAGAAAAAAAAATAATGTGATGTCTGTGTGTAAATTTAAAACTAAAATAAAATGAAACAGTAGTAAAGATTGAAATAATGCTTTGCTCTGAAGTATAGAAAAAACTGAATGAATTTCCAAATTACTCCTGCCGGTTCGGTACCAAGACCTCTTTCGACGTATAAGACCACAGCGCTCACCACTGCGCCACAGAGTTCGTATAGAAACGTGCGTACAGTTCCCATTTGATGCACAACGTGTTCAGATTTTGTCTGAGGGTATTGTGCACAATCGTCCTATGGAAGCGAGACAAAAAATCGTGGCTCAGGTTAAGATATTTTTATTTAATTTCATTAACAAGGAAATCTTACAGCTAGAACAGAAAGAAGTGAAGTAGTAAAGCATATTAAATTACAAGTTTGCACAAATAGAACTTTATTAAGAGGAAGGCATATAACTCAATTAACATTTTTGACGACCTCCGTGGCGCAGCGCGTGCGCTGTTGCATTATAAAGTTGGAGGTCCTGGGTTCGATTCCCGGCTCGAGTCTGGTCTGGTGGGAGGCTGCGGCCGTGGCTAGTTACCACCCTACCGACAAAGGCGTGTCGCCAAGCGATTTAGCGTTCCGGCACGATGTCGTGAAGAAACCAATTAGGAGTATGGCTTTACCCTACCCCTAACAGGTTAGCCCGCTACCATCCTAGACTGCATCAACACTTACCATCAGGTGAGATTGCCGTCAAGGGCTAACTTGTAGTGGATAAAAAAAAAAAAACAATTGGGTATAGTACTTAAAGTTTTATTAAAAGTAAAACAGGAAAGAACGACAGTGCATCTAAAAATTAAAAGAATTGTTGGACATCGCACAGTGAATTTTCTAATTTAAGCTGAATGAGTTGAGTAATTCTATATTATGTAGTAAGGTTTCACCTTTGTTAATAAATAAACTGAATGAGCATTATTCCTGGGCCAACATTGAATATTTCCTTTTCATCATCATCATCATCATCATAATCAACCCATTACCGGCTCACTACAGAACACGAGTCTCCTCTCAATATGAGAAGGGTTTGGCCATAGTGCACCACGCTGACCATGTGCGGCAGACATTCACACGCCTTTGAGAACATTATGGAGAACTCTCAGGTATGCAGGTTTCCTTCACCGTTGAAGCAAGTGATATTTTAATTGTTTTAAAACGCACATAACTCCGAAAAGTTAGAGATGCGTGCCCGGATTCGAACCGCCGACCTCTGATTAGGAGGCTGATGCCCCAACCACTAGGCTATCACAGCTTCTATTGTTTATAAACCCGCAGTCAATTCGTAAAATTACGCAAATTCTAGTGAATTTAGGGCAAGCAGCATGCGATACGTAGAGGTCACTGAATAATTCATAAAAATTAAAAAATATATATATCCGAGTATATCATGAAATACAATTTTGCAACACAGTATCTAAGCAGGTACAAATTTATTATTTTGCATCAAAATTATTTTTAGCTACGTCAAATTAACTACACATCGTCATTAAAAAAAAATGTTAATAATGTAGTTCAATCAAGTATTCTAAATAGACCCAAAAGAAACCAATGACAGGTTTTTTTTTTCATTTGTAGTGGATTAAATATTTGAATTAAATCATAGAATAAAGAAGATATTTGACTTAAAAATAAATTTACGGTTTATTTTTAATAATGCAAGATGCATTATTTGCATCAATTTTAATAATCTGGTGTTAACGCACACATTGAGGTAGGTACACAAATTACGAAGGGTATTTTTTTACGCACTTCAAGTTAGCACTTGACGACAGTCTCACCTGATGGTAAGTGATGATGTATGGGATGGTAGCGAGCTAGCCTGTTAGGGGTACGGTTAACGCATGCTGGCCATACTCCTACTTGGTTTCTAGGCGGTATGGTGCTGGAACGCTAAATTGCTTGGTGTCACGTCTTAGTGCGTATGCTGGTATTAAGTCACTGCCGAAGCCTCCAGAAGAATTCACTCAAGCAGTGAATCGAACCTTGGACCTCCAAATTTATAAAGTGTCAGCGCACGCACTGTGCAACGGAGGTCGTCAATTTAAAAACAACTTAACGAAAGTTAGTAAAAATTTAATAGGATCCAATTTAATTTCCACTTTACTTGATTTTCATTAATTAAGTGCAATCTATCTCCTATTTTCAAATTTTGTCAAAATCTGTTAAAGAGCGTGGACGTAAAAAGGTAACAGACAAATAGCGTTTACCTTCAAGCTATATTCCTATGGATTGTTATAATACGTCATTTAACGTACGTACAACTGACGTGTAAAATAAACACACATGATTGACAAGTTCCGTGACGTGGTCTCGTGCGTCACGCGAGCATTTACTATCAAGGCTGCATACAGTAGATTCCGTATGGGTAAGATACGAAACAAATTTTTAATAATACTGAATGTATCCGCCTAACTTAAGATTTACTTTGCGAACATTTACTTTCTGTGTATTAGTTATCCGCATTATAAAGTCTCCTTAGATACTTCAAGCAAGCCCTTTTTTTATACACCACAAGTTAGCCCTTGACGGCATTTCACCTGATGGGGTAAGTGATGATGTGGTCTAAGATAGTAACGGACTAACGTGTTAAGAGTATAGTAAACCCATACTCTAACTGGTTTCTACATGTCATCGTGTTGGAAGGCTAAATCGCTTGGTGACACGTCTTTGTCGGTAGGGTGTTAACTAGCTACGACCAAAGCCTCCCACCAGACCAGACATTTATAATTTCTTATATTATTTATATTCTAACTAACTAACATTATAAGCGCCAAAGTTTGTTTGTATGGATTATTGTTACTCTTTTGCGAAAAAATTACTAAACAAGTTTGACTGAAATTTAGAATAAAGAATTAATATTCCAGAAAAATGCTTGCGGGATTAGCAAAAAACCAGAGAAACATTGACGAAACCACCGACAACAGCTAGCTTAAAATAAACATATTCTTCTTGACAGTGGAGTCACAACTTAATCCTGAGTGATATTTTATTAATTTTGATGGTCGTAGGTTAATTGCAAGCCGTAATACCTTCAGGAAGGTCGAATGGATAAAAGGTCCTCAGTAAAGAAGTTTTTAACTTGTTGGTGTGATACTCTGAACAGCAAAAAAGCTAAACTGACCTCAGATTCATAGAAAAATAGTTTTAGCGCAAATTACTAAGTTCAAAAAGTTTTATCGTCTTAATTTATTTATCACTTCTGTTTCACTTAACTATTTTCTTTCCTTATCATCGTAGTTAGCGTTATCATTTATGTTCTAGTAAGTTATAAAAACCTGATTTGCTTGTATAAAGTAAATAAGTACTTTACTGCATTTATTATTTGATAAATAAATAATGTATTTATATATACGATTTACAAGAAATATGAATTTCCATATTAAGTACACACAAATCACTTAACTTTATGCAAAGAAAGCCTCATTCAACTATTTGAAAACAATAAAATAAAATAAAAATTCACATCTCTTAAATTAATTGACAGAGGTTATTAGTAAAATACAACAGAACCATGTTGTAAGTTTGGTTAGTAACAAGTATCATGAGATATGGGCCCCTTCACGGGAAAATCACGGTTGGTTCATCTGTCTATCCAATGTTAAAATAAAATCGTTATTCCTCTCAAAGCAAAATATTGATAACATCAATAAGAAACAGTTTTTTCTCGCAACAAAAATAACAGTATATACAAACCCAATAGGCACAATAACTGGCATCGTTTATTTGCGTAAGTGCATATCATTTCATTGCATAAGAATATAATAATACTTACTAAATATTAAGCATCACATTCAAGCAATAATATTGATAGGTTTATTACTTGCTCGGAAATAAAATTATTTAGGTAGATGGGCTTTGGCCTGTCTAATATTTTTCTTGTTACCTATCCAACGAATCCACTACTTGATAGTAAAGAAAAATGTAAAAGTAATTGGCCTATGGCAATATTTCAACTAAAATTAAAAATGTATGATTCCAGTTTAGACATCAGCTTATATATGTAAGGTAAAAATAAAAGAAAATATGTTAAACTAAAAATAGTTTATTGTTTCAAGAGTATTTTTAATATTTACACTAAAAATGTATGCCTCTATATTGCATTGAGGATCTTTGGATCTGTTAAAGATTTGACTCCCTCAACGTGCCCCATTGCCTATTTTGTAATTAAAATCACAGTTTAGCAGGATTTATCCACGGTTTACCAGCCAAGACGACCAGCGTAGCCGAGACCCTGGGCACCGTAGCCGGCGGCGAGGGGAGCGGCGGCGTATGCGTTGTAAGCCAAAGGAGAGGCTCCGTAAGCGATGGGGGCAGCAGCTCCGTAGTTAAGAGCAGCACCGGCTCCGTAGGCGATGGGCGAGGCGGCGATGCCTGCTCCGTAGGCAAGAGGAGAGGCGGCGATACCTGCTCCGTAGGCAAGAGGAGAGGCGGCGATGCCTGCGCCGTAGGCAAGAGGAGAGGCGGCAATTCCTGCTCTGTAAGCGAGGGGAGAGGCTGCAATCCTGGCGGAGTAGGCGACGGGAGCGGCGGCGTAGGCGGGAGCGGCGTGGCCGACGAGAACTGGGTCCTTGCGTACGACGGCGTTGAATCCGTTGTGTGCGTCAGCGGCGTAGTCGACAGTGCGGCGGGTGCCGTCAGAATCCAGCAGCGAGTACTGTCCGACCACGTTGTCTCCGACACGGGTCTCTTGCTGGCTCTTCACATCACCGGTGTGGGGGTCGGACACTCCATAGGAGAAGCTGCTGTAACCACCGCTGGCGTGGGCCACAGCGATCAGGGCGGCGAGTACTACAAACTGTAAAAAAAAACGAATTTTAAGTACTACTAAAAACTTAAAATAATATGCTTGCCTATGTCTTGTACATTTCAAGGCTTTATTACAATAATAATCATTGAGTAATGAAATTTATATTAATTTAATAAAAATTAACCTTGGATGCCATTGTATGTGTGTTAACGTCGACTGGTGAGTGCAACTGATTTGAACCACCGATTTGAACTATTTATATAAGTACAGCACAGCGTTTAGCTTTTGTTTGTAAACAGGGTAGGAGATAAAACTTGCACCTTAGTGCGGTGAATTTAAAAGCAGTTTTTGTTTATATTCGTCGGACCTTCTGCTGCGAAGGTGTTATTGTTTAAAATCCGTAAACGAATATTTCTGAGATTGATTTATTTCTTGCTTCAATTAAATGCTAAGATTAATCGTTTTTATTTACGATTAAGTACTTATTTCACTAATTGTTAATTCGTGGACACGTTTCTTGCAAATTTGCCATTTTTCAGTATTTTTTTGAAATTCCAAAATATATCTTGATTTTATATTGTAGAACGTTACCCAGTTAGTGGACTAACCAAATTTTATATATAACTAGCTGTTGCCCGAGACTTCGTCTGCGTAGAATTGCTGATTTCCCGTGAGATTGAGGTTTTAAGCTACAGGCAAATGTCAAATTGCCTATTTTCGTGTTTCTAAATTAAAAAACATAGGACTTTTATACAAACTTCAAACCCCTATTTTACCCCCTTCGGGGTAGATTTGGATGAAAAAATATTCTAACCTTATACTTACGCCCTAAAAGAAACCTATTTTCAAAATTTTTAACTTGTAGACTTCATAATAAAAAAAATAAGTAAAAACTATCATCCCCTATTTTACCACCCTTAACAGGTAATATTTAAAAAAAATTTGATGTACATGTTATTTATTTATTATTATTAATCTTAATGCAAATTTTTGTGTCTCTAACTCTAAAACTAAGAAAATTCATACAAACTTCCAACCCCCCTTTTACCCTCTTAGGGGTGGAATTTCCAAGTATCCTTTCTTAGCTGACATCTCTTAACTATCAACTACCTACTTGCTAAATTATAGCTTTATACGTACAATAGTTTTTGAGATCTCGTGTTTAATCAGTATGTAAGTATGTGAGTATGTAAGTGACCTTTCGCTTTTATATATATAGATATAAAAACAATCCAGACCGACTTATATTGCCAATATCTAAGCATCACAAATCCAAATCATAAAAAGTATTGATCCGACCCGGGAATCGAACCCAGGACTTTATCATCAATTTTCAATCAAGTTAACAACAACTAACGAGGCGGTTTAATTTAGTAAAGGAGACATCTTCAATTTACTAAGGTATCAAACATAATGATAACACAGTATGTCTATGGTTTATAGTCGGGTTTCACAATACGTTATACTTGTTACGTGAAATGATTTAATAGCGTACGTCAGATATTACCAACGAGGCTGAATGCGACTAACTTATGAATGAATTCCGTATTTAAGATGACAACACAATGAAGAAAAAGTTGCTGTAAACAAAACTTTGTTGTTTAAATGTTAAATCTATTGAATGGTTGCATCGAGGAAAGGAAGAAGCGGTGATAGCCTAGTGGTTAGGGCGTAAGCCTCCTAATCAGAGGTCGGCGGTTCGAATCCCGGCACGCACCTCTTACTACTCAACTTTACGGAGTTATGTGCGTTTTTAAACAACTAAAATATCACTTGCTTCAACGGCGAAGGAAAACATCGTGAGGAAACCTGCATGCCTGAGAGTTCTCCATAATGTTCTCAAAGGCGTGTGAAGTCTGCCAATCCGCACATGGCCAGCGTGGTGGACTATGGCCAAACCCCTCTCATATTGAGAGGAGACCCGTGCTCTGTAGTGAGCCAGTAATGGATTGATCATGATGATGATGATGATGATAGAGGAAAATAAAACAATTGGTTTCTAGCAATAAAGCTAACTTTATCAGTGATTTAACCACTCAGCGAAGTGAATTATAATTTGGGCCAATAGAACGCAATATCAGCCTCACCGTGGTACTTAATTAAATAGTCTTTTTCCAAAATGATTATTGTTACTTGCCTACTCGCTAGTTTAATTCGCTTCGCTAATTAAACAACGACTCTCGACGTTAGTACAGAGTCGCATTTTAAAATTTTTTGCTCACGTCTCCCGGCGTGAGAGTGACTCCATTGGGCGTCTTGTCGTGCAGGGTAAGGTGGAGGGCACCAGAGGGCGAGGAAGGTCACCCATGCGATGGACCGATCAGATAAAGTCTGCTGTGGGTGGCCCTTTGCACCAGACTTTCGGCCAGCAGAGGGAACTGGCGAATGCTTGTGAGGCGCATAACATCTGGCCTCAAAGACATTGATTCGTGATGACCACGACCGCTCTGCAAAGAGTGTAACGACGAAGAAGATATAGATAATTCGCTTATAAGTTGTATGGTTTATGGGTAAAACAATGATTTCCTTTTTTAGTCAAACTAAATATACTTTATATGTGAAATTCTCATTTGTCAAACTCAGACGCTGATATTATAAAAGCTTTTACGTATGTATGACTGTATGTTTGTCACTGCTCCACGCCGGAAGAACTGAACTAATTTAGCTAAAATTTCTAATGCAGATAGATTTTACCCTGGAAATTTATGGTTTCTGCGGGATTTGCGAGAAACTAAATGTCGCGTTGATGAGCTGTATTTGGCCGTACCAAGCTTTCTCGAAATAGATTTGACGACCTCCGTGGCGCAGTGCGCGCTGTCGCATTATAAATTTGGAGGTCCTGGGTTCGATTCCCGGCTCGAGTCTGGTCTGGTGGGAGGCATCGGCCGTAGCTAGTTACCACCCTACCGACAAACACGTGTCGCCAAGCGATTAAGCGTTCCGGCACGATGTCGCGTGGAAACCAGTTAGGAGTGTGGGTTAACAGGTTAGCCCGTTTCCATCCTAGACTGCATCATCACTTACCACCAGGTGAGATAGCCGTCAAGGGCTAACTTGTAGTGAATAAAAAATAAAAAAATTAAATGGTCACGGCACAAACGGTAAGAGGAACAGGAATGGAATATATAAATAATCTTCAATTAGGACAAACGTTGCTTATTCCACTGGAATTTTTAAATAGATAAGGAATTGGTAATTTCTCATAAAAGAGTTTTAAGAATTCATGTTTGGGTTAGATTGGAATTGCCAACGAACAGTATTTTTAACACGGCCTCGGCATTACCTTGGTATTGCTGTAAAACGTGGGAAAAAGGAAATCCTATTTGAGCTAAACATTTGGCAAGGTAGAACTATAGCAGATGATTTCCAAATGTATTCATAATAGTATGGCCTAGTTGCACATAATTATTGACTATGTGAGATGGTGCTAACAAAAAAAAAACAAGTTTGTTGTGGGTCTTATGCAGCTTAGACTCTAGCGCGATTGGAACCCTCTTAGGCTTAGCTACTACATATATACCCCCAATAGATATAGGCTCCTTAATATCTAGAGTAAATATGAATCCTCTAAGAAGTCGCGCTCCCTCTTAGGCTGTATCATCACTTACTATTACAAGTGATGCTGTACAGTCGATATAAAGAAAAGCGAGTTTATCAACAGCGTTAATTGATTAATTTATACTTTAGTAACTAGGTCATTCCACCCCTTTAATTATATTGGTTTCGAAACCATATCTATTATAAAAGGTATGTAACCTTTTATAATAGATATGGTTTCGAACTCATATTGCTACTAAATAAAACCCATTGTTTGTCGACTGATCAATAAACGTATCAATAGATACTAAAACAAGCCCATTGAAACAGCCTTGACAATTAGATTACTTGTAGCTATTAATAATATAATTTAACTATTATAGGATATGTGTGTAATAAAAAAAAGAATGTAATTTCCTTGTGAATATATCGTAGGTCAACATTCATAAGTCTTTCACAAGTTCCTGCAACGAATCTGATTACGTTGCGCGCGCATATCTTAAAAAATAAAGCGCTATATATAGGTTCACATTGTTCACAAATCATCAGTTGTTTCACAGACGGCAAACAAAGCACCATGTTCTCCAAGGTAGGTGTAATTTAAAATTGAGTTCGAAAATATTTAACTAAAGCCTTCACTTACACTGTACACTTGGATAATTACAAGGTCTTATGGTTTTCGGCTTATTCTTAATCATGGAATCTAATAAAACCAATTTTCAACTGATAAATTCGTGTCTTGCACTAACAAAATCTTAAAATAATATAGAAAAAGATTGAAAAATAATCTTTTTGCTAGATAGTAATCATATAATTATAAATTAAGGAATTTAATTTGCTATAAGAACAACCCATCGTCCTTTACATCAGGCTCTTCGAGTTCTAATGTGTGACTACTCTCTTATCAGGTCGCAGTCTTCGCTTTATTGGTGGCAGTAGCCAACGCCAGCGGTGGTTACAGCAGCTTCTCCTATGGAGTGTCCGATCCCCACACCGGTGATGTGAAGAGCCAGCAAGAGACCCGTGTCGGAAGCAACGTGGTCGGACAGTACTCGCTGCTGGAGTCCGACGGCACCCGCCGCACTGTCGACTACGCCGCCGACGCACACAACGGATTCAACGCCGTCGTACGCAAGGACCCAGTTCTCGTCGGCCACGCCGCTCCCGCCTACGCCGCCGCTCCCGTTGCCTACTCCGCCAGGATTGCCGCCTCTCCCCTCGCCTACGGTGCTGGAATTGCCGCCTCTCCTCTTGCCTACGGCGCAGGCATCGCCGCCTCTCCTCTTGCCTACGGAGCAGGCATCGCCGCCTCTCCCATCGCCTACGGAGCCGGTGCTGCTCTTAACTACGGAGCTGCTGCCCCCATCGCTTACGGAGCCTCTCCTTTGGCTTACAACGCATACGCCGCCGCTCCCCTCGCCGCCGGCTACGGTGCCCAGGGTCTCGGCTACGGTGCCCAGGGTCTCGGCTACGCTGGTCGTCTTGGCTGGTAATCAATGGATAAATCCTCCTAAACTGTGATCTAAATAACAAAATAGGAAATAAGTAACGTTGAGGGAGTTAAATCTTCTACAGATCCAAAGAACCTCAACGCAATGAAGAGGCATACCTTTACATGTGTAAATATTTAAAATACTCGTGAAACAAACTTTTAATAAACTATTTTTAGTTTAAAATATTTCCTTTTATTTCTTCTACCTTAAATTAACTGAACACATTAAAATAAAAAAATCATTGTAAAAATATCGTACCTCATAGTGGATGTCTTACGAAAGATAGACATCATCAGTAAATTCCCTAAAGAAAACGGGAAAGTTAAATTCACAGAAAAATATCATACATTAGGATTGCCATGACTTCTCCACGCCCTAAGCTCGTCAGCAATGTTAGACATGTATAGCACATAATAAAAATAGCTCCAGCTCAACTTTATGCGACTATAATGATACGGACTATGTATTTTGACAAAACAAAATCAAAATACATAATTGTGTAATACGGTTATCATGCAAATCGAGAGTAATGAACAAAAAACATCCGAGTCTAAAACTTCCTGTAATACCATTTTAATCATCTTACGAAGGCTCAATCTTAACCGATTTGACCTTGCTCGCCATGCCCAAGTGTCAATGATCATGATTTATAACATAATGGATAGCTTGATAAATGGTTAACATAAAAGAATGGCAGCTTAAAAGTGAGCTAACTGAATAAAGTTCAAATTAGATTAAAGTAATTATTTATAATCTAATTTGAACTTTAAGTTAAGTGAAGTAATTATTTAAAATATATTATTGCCTGAAGCTTGAAATTTTTTCCTCAACTGATTTTGAACAAATATGGATTAAATAAAAATTATCGGGAAATTAGTTGGTAATCGGTCGTAAAACTCATCAGTAAGCGAATGACAAAACATATTCTTCAGAACAGCCGCTGCTTCAGAAATACTGTTCTTGCCGTCTCACCCTTTTTAACCGGGAAAGCTTTAGAATATAGAAAACTTCTAAGAGAAGAGTACATGAACGCCTTTAAACAACGCCTGTAAATAAATAAATATTATCAAACAATATCAGAACATATCAGTACCAGTCTGGTGTTGGGCAAATGGCGGTATCCACGTCCAAGCCTTAGAGGGCCGCTAAGCAGTTTCTAATATCACTGGCGTGTGGTAATAACCGTAAATTCCCGCTAACCTGCTATGGGTAAAGCGTGGTGGGTCTATAACCCTCTCTCCTATGAAAGAGATCGCCTCTGCCCAACAGTGGCACGTTATTATTTATATAGGTATGGCTGGTGATAGTGCTTGTTATATAATATGTCAAACAAAACATTCAAAAACAACACTAAAAAATTCAACACGCTCAATCACTAAAATCACATTCAATTGAAGAACACCACAATAATCTTTTTTTTTTAGTTTTTCCAACACTAGTTTTTGGATTTTTTACTTTTTATCCACAACAAGTTAGCCCTTTAAGTTTGACGGCAATCTCACCTGATAGTGATGATGCAGTCTAAGATGGTAGCGGGCTACCCTATTAGGGTATGGTAAACCCATACTCCTAATTAGTTTCTACACGACATCATGCTGAAACGCTAAATTGCTTGGTGACTCGTCTTTGTGGTTAGGGTGGTAACTAGCCATGGCCGAAGCCCCCCGCCAGACCAGACTCGAGCCGGGGATCGAATTCAGGACCTCCAACTTTATAATGCGCCACGGCGGTCGTCATATTATTAGTAGATTCATTGTAATTGAAGTAAGAAAGTAAATAATATTAAAGAATATTATATTCTCTTTAAACAGCAAACTAAAAACATAGCAAATTTAATGGTGTAAGTTAGGCCATTCAGAACCTGTCAGATGTCAGATTTTCACTCACGGCGAGTATAAAAAATTAGGCTGAGTGTAACTAAGCAAAAAATTTAAAATTCTTTATTAGTAAAATGAGCTGAGTCATTATGATTGTGCCAATTATCTAGCTCATTTAACTTGATTTTAATCTTGGGATACACAGTTTATTACAAGTTATTTCTTGCTGCATGGAAGAAATAAAATGTATTTCTTCCATGGTTTTACTGACAGAGAAAAAGATGTACTCACCTTCAACTTAGAGAAGTTAATAGCTTCAAATGGGATTCATAGCTGTAATAGCCTAGTGGTTAGCACGTCAGCCTCCTAATCAGAGGTCGGGGGTTCGAACCCGAGCACGCATGTATAACTTCTCGGCGTTATGTCCGTTGTTTAGCAATTAACATATCACTTGCTTCAATGGCGAAGGAAAATATCGTAAGAAAAACTGCATGCCTAACAGTTCTCCATAATGTTCTCAAAGGCGTGTGAAGTCTGTTAATGCGCACATTGCCAGCGTGGTCGACTATAGCCAAGCCCTTCTCATAAGAGAGGAGACCCGTGCTCTGTAGTGAGCCGAGAATGCGTTGATCATGATGATGAATTAAAATTTCCTAATTTCAGGAGTATTTCATCAGCAATGTAAAATTTGCACGTGCATTAATACGCTCAGCATAGTATCCAACTAAGAGATAGTTATCCTTTAGCCGGAACATTAAAGGTCGTATCAAAACCTGACGCAACTTGCAGCAAAATAGCAACATAACAAAATGTAAACAACGGTCGTAATTTCTCTAGATCACCTTGGCGTGCAAATGTAGGGCAAAACTAGGTGTAAACATTAAACCTGTTATGCTTAGACAAAAAGAACATTGATTGACTTGCGTAAATCTGAAACGGACTTTTGAAGCACCGTAGGATCTCACACTGGACGTGTGATGAGTGAAAAAGATGTAATGCAAGAAACCCTGTAATCTATCTTATCAGTGTTTACATTTCGCCACCTCCGTAACGAATAAAACTAAAAACCCTTGAAAACTATAATATGATAACTAAAATATATTTTTAAAGAAATTAAAATATCACTTGCTTCAACGGTGAAGGAAAACATCGTGAGGAAACCTGCACGCCTGAGAGTTCTCCATAATGTTCTCAAAGGCGTGTGAAGTCTGCCAATCCGCACATGGCCAGCGTGGTGGACTATGGCCAAACCCTTCTCTAATTGAGAGGAGACCCGTGCTCTGTAGTGAGCCGGTAATGGGTTGATCATGATGATGATGATGATTATTAAAAGGAGTCCTTTTAGGCAAGATTCCGCAGATACTGGCAGCGTTCCCCCTTTTAATAGCTAGACTAATTCTTTGTAAGTAGCTGGCAGCTCTTCGGTCTCCTGTGATGTCAACTAACCTTTTTAATATTTCCTTAAAAAGCCTTATAGAGCTAGGACTACACGGACCAAGGGTCTCAACTACGAATGTGACAAAACCATATTCATCGCCTAGACCCCTGTAATGAATTAATATATATTTACTAATAAGGGGATAATTTTCTAGACGTTGTTATTAATTCTAGTTTTTAACTTTGTTTTGGATTACGGAAAGGAACGTCAGCTCAAATCAATGTTGCCCTTTACTTTTTTTTACACACTACAAGCAAGATAATAATATGTATACAGTATTGTAACTCGGACTTATCTTTAAAATAAATACCTACAGCCGCGGGGTACCTAAACATGCGATAGGGCTACCCGCCTCCAGCATTTTAAATACATTTGCTTACTTTGTGGTTAAATTTCAACTATTTAGTGACAGACAGACGGTCAAATTTATTTTTTCTGGTATTATTCATACAAACAGTAAAATAAACAACTATTATTAATGCAAACCAAAAAGTGCACAATATAACCTACTCGTCATATTAAAAATATACTTAAAGTTATTTTAAGTGAAACAATCGCGCGGTTATTGTTTAAAAAAAAACACCGTCCGTCGTCACTGCGACACAGTTGCGACTGACTGCATGCCGGATGCACCCCGAGATCGAGGCGCGTAGGCATAGTCCGCGTTTCGGCCGACCACTATCTCACCACCAGGTGAGATAGTCGTCAAGGATTAGCAGTATCTTGTTACCGTCAAAGTTCGCTGTCATGTTATTTAACGTTCTTAAACTATGACGTATAAAGTATAATTATTATAAATGTGTACAATTTCTTTCCAGGATGTCCTGTTTATATCTCAGTATGCGTCATGACGTCCCATTATCAGTCGAGTTCGTTGTCAAGCGCTAACCGGTCTTTAAGAAAATAAATAAAATATAAGTATAGTTTTAAGCTCAACGCAGACGGACGTTTTGCAATGTTATTGCACGCGTGTTTATAGAATGACTGGTACTGTTTGTTTTTATACAGTAGGGTATAGTTAGCCCTTGACGGATTTCTCACCTGATGGAAGTGATGATGCAGTCTAAGATGGTAGCGGGGTAACCTGTTAGGGTTGTAGTAAACCAACACTCCTAATTTGTTTCTACGCGACATCGTGCCGGAACGCTTAATAGCTTGGCGACACGCCTTTCTCGGTAGGGTGGTAACTAGCCACAGCCAAAGCCTCCCCACTAGACCAGACTCGAGCCGGGAATCGACCAGAACCCAGGACCTCCAACTTTATAATGTGACAGCCCGCACTGCGCCACAGAGGTGGTCAAAAGTTAACTAATGATAAACGAAATTAAACACAATAAAGAAAAATACTTGAAAGAATTCATTGAGAAAACAATGAGAAAAGAAAGTCGGAGAAGAAAAGATAGAAATCTTAACCACTAGGCTACCGCCGCTGACTCTATTGCCTCTTCTATAATTCATATAAATTGTTATAATTATAGGGAATTGAGACACGCGCTTTCATTTTACAATGCACTTTTAGAAGCACCAAATTTGTAACCCAAATAAGTTATACTAAAGAATTAGTTGAGGTTTTTATTTATCAAATTATCCCATAAAAAAAATGTCCCGGAAGACAAGTCTCATAAAAATATTATAGGCACATATTTCCGCTAGTGTTACAAAGTAACGTATTACATGACCACTGTTGATTACTTGGCGGCCTTGCACTGGTTTTCCGAAACAAGTAATACTTATGATTATTCATCGGCATATTATTTTATAATGGCGAATAGGGAGATAGCGTAAATGTTGCAAACGCATGCAACAATATTGCGAATAGCTTTTCATAACGCACTAGTTTTTGGCCGCGAAATTGTTCGTGTTACGCATGTTCACTTATCGCTCTGAACGATGTCGCAGAGATGCTGGATCTATTCAGTTGCAATCTGAGTGAACTCGCAAAAGTGACATCATGGATGATATGTTACCGGAATATTTAAATTTAGGCAATTTTTATATATATATATATATATATGCTTTTGTATTAGGCTACTTTAATAAATTAGGTTTTTATCCTCTTAAGCTAGAATAAGAGGAGATAAATTAATAAATGTTACTTGAATTGAATAGAACAGGAGTCCATGACAAATTACGCCGTGCAGACTTTCGAATGACAGCTAATCAAGCTTTAATATTCATTGTTTACCTATCATAATTATATTCACCAATAAATAATGATTATTTGAAAGCTGTGATAGCCTAGTGGTTAGAACGTCAGCCTCCTAATCAGAGATCTGAGGTTCCAACCCGGGCACGCATCTCTAACTTTTCGGAGTTATGTGCGTTTTTAAGCTATTAAAATTATACTTGCTTCAACGGTGAAGGAAAACATCGTGAGGATAATGTTCATAGAAAAGGTTTGTGAGGTCTGCCAATCCATGGCCATGTGGCCAGCGTGGTGTATGGCCAAACCCTTCTTATATTGAGAGGAGACCCGTGCTCTGTAGTGAGCTGAGAATGGGTTGATCATGATGATTATGATGATTTTGATTTATTGATGTTTTTATTTTGTTACATCCTGCAGTATTCCAATATCAATAGATATTACGCACAGTACATCTTATTGTTACCAGAAAAAGTGTACAGCTCAGCATATGCCACATATAAAATACGTCACTGATTTTCAGCTGAGACCAGAGTAACGTCACCACAACAAAAAAAGTAATAATAATAATCATTAGAAGAAAAAGAAAGAAAAAAAATAATAAAAATCAAGCTACGTGGTATATATGAGGTTATTGAGTACTTGGTCGGCCGGGAATTAAACTCAGTCCCATCGAAAAGATCGAAATTTTAACCACAAGCCAATAGCCGATGTTTCCTAAAACATAACATAACCTTTTATATTAATATAGAATAAGGGCATGTGCTTGTAACCCAAATAAAATATACAAAAACAGACTTACAGACTTCGTTTTATATTCTTGGAAAAAAAGGATTATAAACAGTTTAATAAGCAAATACAGCAGGTGTGTAACTGTGAATAATTAGAAATGCTGATTTCCATAAGATCTAATATTCGTTAAGATTCGAGTATTACCTCGCACCGTTTGAAGTGGTCCAATCACCGCTTTATCGAATAGTTTATTAATACCAAAAATTACCTTAATTAATAAATACTGACTAAGTATATCTTTAATAGTTTAATAACTTAAAAAACTTATAACTAGCTAGTACTATTGCCGATATACTTGTTTTTATATCACATAATATTTCAGACGGGCCATATAATGTTAAGTGATGACCGCCCTTGAACATCTTTTTTGACGACCTCCGTAGCGCAGTGCGCACGCAGTCACGTTATAAATTTGGAGGTCCTGGGATCGATTTCCTTCTCGAGTCTGTTCTGGTGGGAGGCTTCGGCTTTAATTAAAAAAAACTGCATTGCCGGTTGAGCCTATCCTCCTAAACGTTTTCTACTCCGTATCGCACGGCTAGACTTTCGAAATCTTTTACCAGGAGATGGTAAGCAAATGCGGCCGAAGCCCACCAGACTCGAGTCGACAAACGAATCCATGACCTTCCACTCTTTAAATAAAAAAAAATCATTCTCAGTGGATGATTTATGATAATAAACAATAAAATTTAAAAACGTTGAAATAATTACCGGTTAAATTGCAGAACAAGACAAATCATTTAGCGAAATTCGAAATATAAGACACAAAGATAGCAGTAGAATAAGGCTACCTTATCGCTTAGTAAAAATCTATGTTATGATGATTCACTTGGCATTTTTTGCAGTCCCCAATTGAATAACATTAAACGTGCACGCCTGAGAGTTCTCTAAAATGTTCTTGAAGGCTTGTGAAGTCTGCCAATCCGCACATGGCCAGCGTGGTGGACTATCGCTAAGCCCTTCTCATATTGAGAAGAGACCCGTGCTCTGTAGTGAGCTGGCTATGGGTTGATCATGATGTTATCTTAAATATTTTTACTTGGATATGTTTAAATAAAATCGTTGGGCAAAAACTACGCAAATATGGTAATTTATGTGGTTACAACAATTGGACATTGTATAATATCTTATCCTTTAGTATTTGCCTACACGCAGCGCGTACGTGAGGCGTTAACAAAATTCGAAAGCTCAGAGTAACAAACTAAAGGAAAAACGTAGATGGTAAAATTATAAAACTTAATATATTTTCAGTGTCAATTTTATAGAACAACTAGCTGACCCGGCAGACTTCGTACTGCCAAATATAGCCTGTCAAAATGATTTGTAATGTGTAATTTTTTTGTTCCTACATATTTTACAGTCGGGGCAAAAAATTCACCTGAACAGAACCGTCACCCTGGTGATAGGGCGTTGTGAATAAGAAATATAATTAAATAAAACATATATAAGCATTTAAAAATAAGTAATCTCTTTATTGTTAATCATATGAATCATAATTATTAACAAAAATCAGTTTTATTTTCATTGTAGTGCTTTGTGATATACGATGTTTTTTGTTTGATTATCTGGCGCATAGACAAACAAATCTGATGGTTTTCCAACACGGGAACAGGCAACATACAATTGACCATGTGAGAAACATGGGTTTTCAAGATTAATACCACAAACACTTAATGATTGCCCCTGGGACTTGTTTATGGTCATAGCAAAAGCAAGCCGAACTGGAAACTGTAGTCGTTTAAAGACAAACGGCACATCATTCGGAATCATTGGGATGCGCGGTATGAGTACGTCTTCTCCTTTATACTTTCCTTTCAGTATAGTTGCTTCTATCACGTTGTTTAGTAATTTTTTTATCGCTAACCGTGTGCCGTTGCAAAGACGCGGTTGGTTGATATTTCGCAACATTATAACTACCGATCCAACCTTTAATTGAAGATTGTGAGGTGGCAATCCTGGCAAATCCAGCGAGTTTAAAAATTCTGGTGGATAGTTCACTACATCATCTTGGTTAGAAGCCGAATCAACTGATTTATATATCCTAGATTCGCCTGTAATCTGTTCTTGTATTTTTAAATTTAATTCATTTAGATCTATGTTTTTTTGCAGCCAATATAGCTCGTTCGCTGTCGCTTCGTCAGTTAACTGACAAAAACTTTGAGGAATGTTAATGGAGCCAGTCAACATGTCTATAGGAAATTTGCCATTACCAATGTCAATGAGTTGTTTAGAGAATATGTTTCCAGATTGGTCATTTTGTAACTCAACACGCATATTCTTGCTTAAATGAAGTACTTTGACATGTTTCCACAAATTGGAGGACTTTAGACATGCATTGAGTTCATCGGCTGGTGTTGATCGTGGAATCACTGGCAATGTTGGACGAAAATCTCCTGCTAATAAAATCATTGCACCACCAAATTGGTTATGATTGCTCCGTATATCTTTTAATGTTCTGTCTAATGCCTCCAAAGATTTTTTATGTGCCATCGTGCATTCATCCCAAATAATTAATTTACATTGCTGCAAGACCTTTGCCATTGCAGAGTTCTTAGAAATGTTGCAGGTTGGAGTTTCATTGCTTTTCATATTTAATGGCAATTTTAATGCTGAATGGGCTGTTCGACCACCTTCAAGCAAAGTTGCTGCGATTCCCGACGAAGCGAGTGCTAGTGCAATTTTATTTTGCGAGCGAATCGTTGCTAATATTAATGAAATCAAAACAGTTTTTCCTGTACCACCAGGTGCATCTAAGAAGTAAATCCCTCCAGTTTCATCATTTATTACTTTCATAAGATTTTCAAATACATACTTCTGTTGTTCATTCAACAGTGGAAGATTCGTTTGAAATAATTCTTTTAAAGAGTTGAGATCATACATTTTTTCTCGATTCAACTCTTGGTTAAAAGCATCATGCATTGGGCGATTGGGCGCGGCCAGGCCTAATTGAATTAATTGTTTGTTTGACATCATCAAGCACATGTCCTCAATTGAAATCAATGCTTCGTTGTAAATTTCTTCACTTATTTGTATATTTTGATTTCCCATTCTATTTCGTATTTGATACAAAATATAATCACACATATTATCTTTGCACATGATCCACAAATCAATTGGGTTTGATGGGAAGCATGTAGATATGATTATAGAAAACAATGTTCGTATTTGATGAGCGTGTGATGATATTACAGCATCATTGAGAGTTTGATCCCAATGAGCGTCATTTTCTAGCAATTGCAAACGTTGACAGGCTTCCCTGTAAGATCCACACAATTCACCATCAACAGTTCGTAAATGTTGGAATGATTTTGGGCCACGTATATTGACTAATAGCAGTCGTAAATAAAAACATTTATCATTGCTTGGATGTACTGAATAAATTCGACCAATGGCATCGGTGGAATACACATCTGGGTATCCTTGAACTTGTTTCCCTTGTTTCCATCTTATAAATCTTCTTGAGGATTGATTCCAAGTATAATATTTTGGCATTTCATAAAATTGGAAGATAGCAATGTTTGTGCAAAATCATCGTTTTGGCATGTCTCAAAAAAACTGGTTAATGTAGTAGGTGGTGGCTGAGCAGCTTTTTGTACTGCGTTCTGTGCTGTAAAATACACTCTTTGTCCATTTTCTAAATGCACAGCTAAGTGAACAACAGAAGGGTGTCTCTCATGAATAGGAAAAGAAAATATTGGCCATACTGCTTCATTACTACTAACATAGCGGCCCATTTGGTATTGTGTAACTTCATCATTGGAATTCTCTCCACCAATTCCAATCACAGCCATATCACTCCCTTTGGTTACATATTTGCAAATGTATTTAATAGATTTCACTGAATGGCAAGATTCTACGATTATGTAGATAAGATTTGATGTGTGCTTTGAAGGTCTTTGATAAAATGCGTGAATATGGGACAATCCAACGATTATCTATTTCAATATCTTGTTGATTTAATTTGACAATTGTTGATCTTCCATTGTCTGCTGTCGCTCGTCGACGATACAGTGGATAACCGTCATTACCAATAATTGTTTCCGATATTAATGTCCGTGGATATCGTTTTAAGCCACCGTAAGTTGTATCGATAGGTGGCGCTGGGGTCACGAACCCAGCAAATACAATAGCAATAAAGCTCGTTTTAGTTAGTTTAGTTTTTAGCCCGTTTAGTCTAGCTGACTCCCGCGACTTCGTCTGCGTTGAGTGTTTGCTTGTCTTGCAATCACGAAGCAATAGATTACTGAACCGAAGAACTTGAAAAAATTACATCATAAACATTAAAGTATCTCCTTTCTTACAAAAAAAGAATGAATGGATTCTGAGTACGCGTTAATGAATTACAACTAAATACACATTTTGACTATCTCCCAAGGGAACCGTGCTGAATTCCGGGATGAAAACTATCTCATATGTTGAACCGGAGTATCAGCTGCTCCTATACCAAATTTTATTCAAGTCCATCATTTCAAGTGGTTTCGGCGTGATACAGACAGACGCTAGTAAAATCGCTAGTAAAGCATCCTCCAATTAAAATGTTTAAAATCTATTTAATGTACAGATTTCGTCCTGTTACAGTTTGACTATGCGCTCTTTGACGTTAGGAACACACCTACATTGCTTAGACAACAGTGAATGCTTGTAATTTAATATGTACTTGTACTACGTTTATATAGAAAACAATTGTATGGGAAATAGAAAAGGGCTGTTTTAAGGGGTTTTCCGGCAATTATTCAGATTTTTCTCGCCGTAAAAACCATCCTTGAACTTCAACGAACATGTAAAAAAAAAAATTGGCCAAATGGGTCCAGGCGTTGTTGAGTTATGCGCTTACCAACAGCTTTTGCGATTCATTTTTATATTATAGATCATTCTAATTAACTTTTATAATTATGTGATAATACTGACATGTACATATTTAAATTATAGAGTTTAAATAATAATTTCAATGAGAATTGAAATACTAATTTAATCGTTTAAATATAAGAAAAAAAACTGAAAAACTTGTTATCATAGCACATTGAAATAATAAGTGCTAAATATTTTTTAATAGAGGTTAAATAAAAACGATAAAAAAAAATATTTGTACAACTATTGAAAAAGTGTAGGAAATTGTATCATTTTTGCATTGACATTTTAATTAAATTTTATAATTATGTGATAATACTTACATACATATATTCAAATTAAATTATAAAGTTTTGATCAATGAAGCACAAATAAGTAAAAAACAGGATTAATATCACTGTATTATCTTCATTCTAATATGAATTCAATTTACACTTGTCTAAGTAACACGTGGCCTTCTATGCTAACACCAAAAATAATTTAAAAAGTGGAAATAATTGAATTATACGGTATTTCGTTCACTACAAAATAAATTTAATTAATTTTATAGCGTCAACAACACGTGGTAATTATGCTGTTAAAATGTAGCTTATATGACACGTTCGTAGATTTACCATAGCAGCGCCATTTATTGATTACTTACTCAACCCAGTCGAAAGGTATCGACATCTGTTAGAATCATTTGGAGTTAACAGATAATTGTGACTGTCAAATAATAACAAACAAATAATTAGCAATAAATTAAAATTGCGACTATAATTTGAGATTTAAACTATCCTATCTCTCAAGTTGGATCAAACTGCACATGGTGTGCGAATTTTATTATAATCGGTTAAGTGGTTTAGGAGTCCATTGAGGATAAACATTGTGACACGAGATTTATATATATTAAGATATACAAGTAATTTTATACTAGATAAACACTAACATTATCGTTAATATCAACTTAATCGTCAAACATACGTTTCATCATAATTAATGCACTAAATTAGGGGCGGGGCTCGATCCCGAGCCCCTAACTTTTCGGAGTTTTGTGCGGTTTTAAGCAATTAAATTATCACTTGCTCAACGGTGAAGGAAAACATCGTGAGGAAACACGAGAGTTCTCCATAATGTTCTCAAAGGCGTGTGAAGTCTGCTAATCCACACATGGCCTGCGTGGTGGACCATGGCCAAACCCTTCTCATATTGAGAGGAGACCCGTGCCCTGTAGTGAGCTGGCAATGTGTTGATCATGATGATGAATGCCCTTTTACTACTGAACACGGGTTATCTTAGTGGAGAGAGATATATAAACTACTATTTCCTTCAATTCCTTTAAGTCTTATGGCGCAATCTTTGATACAGCTGCCGCGCTTTTCTTTACTGGGATGCTGTAGTAGGAATCAGATTAACAGCAACAAAAAATACGCAATCCGAAAACAAACAAAATCGTGCGTAGATATGAGATTACCTTATCTTAAATATTAAGTAAACTAAGTATGGTCCGTCTATTGTTTTTCTTGAGTCCGTGGAGAATAAATTTGCTTTTTATAAACCCTAGATGCCATGTTCTGCTGTTTTTGGCATACAATAGTATCTTAGTTGGTAAATCATAATAAAAACTCAAAAATGGTGAATATAGTGGTTGTTTTAAAATAAATTTGTACGTTATACCTGTTTAAAAATTATAATGAAACTTTTTTATTTGACAACGTGCTGGCACTTGACTGTTTTTACACGTTGGTAAGTGATGAATTTTGGTACAGGCTAAAGATAGAACCTTGAAGAAAAAGGGTCAGTACCCTTTTTCTTCAAGGCAAAATATAAATATATATTATTCAATAGCTTTTAAATACTTTTGACTGCATTCCAGTTATTTATAAATTGATTCAACTTTAATACAATACGGGAAAATGGATCAAAATTTAAAATTAAATATACAAAATAGCTTTATTCATGTTAATCTATTATAGGGGTCAATGAAGCGTTCATATATAATATAATATATTTTCCATTATTTTAATTCGTGAGATGATGGTGGTAACACTCTCAAACTTAAGCCTAATGATATCTAAGAAGTCCACAAGAAACTTAGCCGGGTTTTTTATTATTCTGCAGCGTAATATTACATAGATGTAAACTTTCTAATGTGAAAAATACGCCTCAAAAATGTCATTTTTTTGTAACAGAAATTGGTAATAAAACATGATTGCAGCGTACATTCAATGATCTTACATCTCTACAATCATATTCCATGTGTACAATCATAATCTCGTGTACGCTAGTAACTAATGCAGCAATGACCTATAGAAATTGGCCAAGTGTGAGTCGGGCACGCGTACTAAAGATTCCGTATCACCTCACAATATACATACTTTTAGTTCATGATCAACCCATTAGCGGCTCACTACAGAGCACGGGTCTCCTCTCAATATGAGAAGGGTTTGGCCATAGTCCACCACGCTGGCCATGTGCGGATTGGCAGACTTTACACGCCTTTGAGAACATTATGGAGAACTCTCAGGCTGCAGGTTTCCTCACGATGTTTTCCTTCACCGTTGAAGCAAGTGATATTTTATTTTTTTTTAAACGCACATAACTCCGAAAAGTTAAAGGTGCGTGCCCGGATTCGAACCGCCGACCTCTGATTAGGAGACTGACGCCCTAACCACTAGGCTATCACCGCTTCTAATACTTGTGGTACTTAAATAATATTCAAGTCAGCAAATAAATATGGCGTTTCTATCCATGCCTAAGTCCCTGTTCAATGTACCTCGCATATCTGTCCAAATAAAAAAGAGCTATCACTGTTTTCGACAATTTTAGACAACTTCCGTGGCGCAGCGTGCGCTGTTGCATTTTAAATATGGAGGTACTGGGTTCGATTTTCGGCTCGAATCTGGTCTGGTGGGAGGCTTCGACCGTGGCTTGTTACCACCCTACCGACAAAGACGTGTCGCCAAGCGATTTAGCGTTCCGACACGATGTCGTGTAGAAACCAATTAGGAGTATGGGTTTACCCTAACCTAACCCTAACAGGTTAACCCGCTGCCATCTTAAACCGCATTATCTCTTACCAACAACAGGTTCTCATCCGATGGTTAGTGCCAGCATATCTGCCGTCAAGGGCTAACTGAGGGTGTATAAAAAATAGATAGATATAATTACGGAACTCTAAAAATTATAAAATCATACAGTAATACATGAACAACGCGTCACCGATAATGACATGTGTCGACTCATTTCTTTGTGCTTTCCTACAATCGGCCTTGCTTTTCCGGATCCCCCGTATACCATACGCGTTTTTAAATATCATGCGGTGAAGCACGCCCGCGTATATCCGATCCATATAAAAGCTCCCAGTGCCTTTGATCTGTACTCATTCTCCGAGATTCACTTGTCAAAGCAGCTATGGCAACTAAGGTGAATATTTTATAGTGTTGTGACGCAGTGCATTAGATTTCCTTTAACTATTAACGAGATCTTTGATATTTGCTAGAGTGCGCGTGTTTTATTTTACTTTCCATCTTTCTATCTATATTCGGTTTGGATTATGGAAGGTGTTATTCAAATAGAAATATCGTTTATTCTTGTAATCCTATTTGTTCAAACACATGTTAATTTGTGAGGTTACTGTGATAGCTAAATTTGTTAACTTTAAACTAGTTAACGGGTATGCAACGAGTGCAGTTCTATAAACAAGTTTGCGGCAAACTCATACGAATTAAATTTTTTTATCACCATCTCACATAGTCAATAATTAATATTAAAAAAATAGCTACGTAGTTAGGGCAGTTCATACTCAAGCTTTAGTATCGTTTTCTTATTTATTTAATAAGGTCTATAACAGCCCCTTTTAAAGCGTTAATATTTGCACATTTTATTTTGTTCCGTGTCCTAAAAATTGTGCTGTTTTATTAGTTACGTCGGATTACTAGGTACGATATACGTCGCATTGAGTTTATAAATAATAAACCAAAAGAATACTAAGAATTTTAGATTTTTTTTGTGATTTTTATAATAAATAGCAATTGTTTATGACATTTAATATAATATGTTGACGACTTACCAAAAACACAAGAAATAAAGCGATAGGTCTTTATGACAGTATTTCAAAATAATCTCCTTAAAACGTAGATGTTAGCACATATTTTTAAAAGATCTAAAGCTTTTTTTGTGCTATTAAAATAAACCATGTTAGGAACTTCGTAATATACCAAACTTTTTAACATAATAAAGACTTAAATTCTATGACCCCGTAACAAAGTTACTGTTCAATAATTAAACAGTTTATTCATGAGTTACTTTTTATATCGGAATAACAAATCATCGCGAGAGGAATCGCGTGCAAAATCTGAGTTACTTTTTGCTCCTCACCAAAATAGGATAATCAGTTTAATATAAAGATACTTGTAATTTATATTTCACAGACAGTAGGTACTTATTATTCCGACCCATATTTGGCCGTCAACGAGTTCGGCGTACGAATTTACAAAAGTGATGCAATAACATAATTACGTAACAATGGTCAATTCGAGAATCAATTAAACATTATTCTATCACATCTTATCTTATTGAGACGCTTAGAGATAATGATTGGAATTATTGAGGGATAACTGTTTTTCAACTCTTATTTTATTTGTTATCAGTGATGGAACATCTCATTTTGTAATCAGATCATTTTTGATAGATTTTTAACAATATTTTTCAGTTATAAATTGCATAAGTTATTAATGGGCAAATAATTTGGATTGCCTTTTTTGGTAGCTTTAAGCAAGTTACTACATCGGTTTTAGTCAATTACGAAGCCCATGGGTCAGGCTACAAATTAAATTTTATGTCGCGAAAGGTTCACTATGAGCCAAGGGTTAGGATTTTGGCATCGAGCATCACCGTGGTGAGACGGAATATTCCAGATTTGCATCCTGATATCGACACCGTGTTTTAAGTTGGGGTTTGGTGGTTAGGGATTTTGGTTGGTTAGGGGTTAGTAATATTAACAAGCGTGTTGACCGTTATAAGTACTGTTTTAGTCACACTGAAAAAAAATTATAACTGCCAACAAAATTCTGTTAGTCACGTAAAGCACTTTGTTATAATAATAAAGCTAACTTACTTAAATCACTTAACATAGTAAAATTAGTTATCAATTCGGACCCTACGACACAGGTACCTAGTGTAGGGTCCACTGGTAATATTTTTATATAAAAAAAATATGTATAAAATTTTTACCGGAATTGTATAATTTTTTTTAAGAATTCTTATGTAAATATATGTAATTTCTGCTTTCTTTATCGGATACTGTAATATGTGAACAAATAAATTTTCATTTTCATTCAATTGTGTCAATGTAAATGCAACGTTCAAAGTGATGTTCCAAATTGATTCTTTTACTAAGTTTATATAATCATGTTGATTTTATAGCTGGTAACATGTTTTGATTTGATTGATATACTAGGCTTTTATGTTATAAAGTGACCTCACAACTCACCGCGTCATCGTTTCTTCTTTATGTTACAGTTGGTAGTAGTACTCGCCGCCCTCGCCGCCGTGGCCCACAGCTCAGTGGTGCCAGTGGCCCAAGTCGCGGCAGCAGACACCGACTACACCAGCTTCGCTTACGATGTGGCGGACCCCTACACAGGCGACTACAAGAGTCAAGTCGAGACCCGCGTCGGCGGCGTCGTCAAAGGCCAATACTCGCTATTGGACGCCGACGGTACCAAGCGTACAGTAGACTACGCTGCTGATGATGTCAATGGATTCAACGCTGTTGTGCGTAAAGACCCCGTTGTCGCCGCTGCTCCAGTCGCCGTTGCACCCGCTGTCGTCGCCGCGCGTACTGTAGCCGCACCTGTTGTTGCGTCTGCCCCGGCTGTGTATGCATCTGCCCCAGCCGTTGTTGCATCTGCCCCAGCTGTTGTAGCACCTGCCCAAGCTGTTGTTGCTGCCCGCAGTTACGCCGCCCCCGGTTACTACGCTGCGTCCGCCCCAGTTTACGCTGCCCGCACCTACGCCGCTCCCGGGTACTACGCTGCGTCTGCTCCAGTCGTTACCCGTACTGTCGCTGCTCCTACAGTCTACGCTTCCTCTGCCCCAGTCTACGCTTCCTCTGCCCCAGTCTACGCTGCGTCTGCCCCAGTCTACGCTTCCCGTGTCGCAACCCCTACATACTACGCATCTGCCCCGTCAGTCGTTGCTGCCCAAACTTACGCTTCTAACGTAGTTGCCTCTCCGTCTGTATACGCGTCAGCCCCCTGGGTACGCAGTTATGCTGCCCCTTACTACAATTCCTACGGAGTCAAATCCCTCCCCCTTAACTACTGGTGAATCCCAACGAAGCCTTTGTAAGGCCCAATTTTACTACCTATAGTCTTAGCCATACGAAACTGCCTTGTAAATAATATTATTTTATACATATTATTATCGATATGTAAAAATGAAAATGATAAATTAAATGACCTTTCATTATACTCCTACGTATTTTTTTTTTTTGTTTCCATGGGTGTACCTGCTAACCTTTCTGTTCTGCATACGGAAGCTCTAGACCACACTAATACATTAGCCTTTTGTCGTATCCTACCATTGTCAAAATCGATGTAAGGAAATTGTCGAGAATCGAAGAAAAAAGACTTGGATTATTCTGATGGTGTGTTATAACCTACTTGCTCTAATAATTAAAACATTTCAAATCAAATTAAATCAAATCAAATCGTTTATTTTACACATATTGTGTCGGTATATTGGTGTTACATTAAATTAGCGATGCTTAACAATCTGCCGGGTAGGCATGCAAAAAACAATATTTTAAAATTTATGTATATAGTCAATTAATAGTAAAAGTCAAATGTAAAATTTAATTATTTATAAATGTAACTATATATTGCTGTCTCTCAAATATTCTTCAATTTAATAGATATAAGTATTTATATATTATATACAATTGAATTGAATATATATAAATACATATAAATATAATCATTTTGATCATGTATCACCTTGAGCCCTCAAAGCGTGGAATAAGAACAAGAAGAATATTCAAACATACTTATATCATCATATATACTAAACTGTCAAACCTATTCATACTACCAAGTTGGACCTTCCTGGCTCAGTGTAAAACGCTGTGGGCTTATAAGCGGGAGATCCCGAGTTCCATCTCCGGTGGAGAAAATTATAGAAACAATATATCATTTCTGAATTTTCTTTGAGTTGGTCTTCGGCCGAGACTAACAACATAGACGTGTCGCTTAGCGATTTAGCGTTGCGGCACGCTGTTCCGTAGAAACCAATTAGGATTATGGGTTTACCTTACAACTTAGCTAGCATTTTTTTATACACTACTAGTTGGCCATTGACAGCTATCTCACCTGGTGGTAAGTGATGCTACAATCTAGGATGGTAGCGGGATAACCTGTTAAGGGTATGGTAAACCCACACTCCTAATTGGTTTCTGCTTGACATCGTGCCGGAACGCTAAAACGCTTAGCGACACGTTTTTGTTGGTAGGATGGTAACTAGCCACTTCCAAAGCCTCCCACCAAACCAGACTCGAGCCGGAAATCACGCAGGACCTCCGACTTTATAAAACGATAGCGCACGCATTGCGCCACGGAGGTCGTCAAAAGCTACCATCTTAGACTGCATAATCACTTACCACCAGGTGAGATATCCGTCAAGGTCTAACTTTAGATGGAATAAAAATACTGCTTTAAATGAAGAAAACCTATTTTGGGCATCTTTGAAGAGTTCATATACGAGTATAACAAATTTTTGCATTATTTTTATTAGTGAAGTGTGATAACTTCACTCGCCAACTTAGAACTAAAGCTAAGAGAGTTCCAATCCCGCCCAGCTCTAAGAAGAAGCCCACAACAAACTTAGCCCGGTTTTTTTTTGTTATCACCATCTTACATAATAATAAATTACAATTAGCTATGGAGTTACAGTAATTCACAACAAAGCTCTTTTATCGTTTATACAATCCTACTATTTCGAAATAGTATTTTTCTATATCTTGCAAACGATCGAGAGGCCGCTCACCAACCAGATGGGCAGACCAGCTGAAGGAATCTACTAAGTGCAGATCTCACACAATAGTGAGACTAGCCTCCGATTGAAGCCTGTAGAAACAAATAATCCACACGAAGTTGCAAGGACACCAGGACCACGATCTTCAGTAATGAAGGAACGACGAAAAGAGATAGAGATTTTCCTATAAACTTTCGCTTTTAAAAGCTTTAACTTATTATCAGACATCTCCTAGATGTAAACGATTAGATGGAAGTTGGAAAATAGCAACGGCTCAATTTCATATTGGCTTCTTCTCGACAGAATATACCTTCCGAACCAGAAGAATCACTGCGGACAAATAGACTTGACGTCCCAATATTTTTCAAGCGAATTAAATTTATATGTTGATCAATATCTACAGAGTCGTCTCTATCGACCATCATCTTGGATCTTCAACAATTTACTGTCGTTGTTTTTTAAAGCCGGCAGAACATAATTACAACAACAAACCATATTATGTCTCATTACTCACGTAACTGTGGAGATCTGAAACAATAATCTGACTAATCAATCTCAAAGTTGCTTATCGATAATCTCGATCGAACAAAACAAATAAAGGTATTCTTTGTTAAAGGTTGCGTGAGTTATTAATTGAATCCACTAATGTATTACAAATACCATCTGTATAAATGTTTTCTTTCATTTCGTAATAATTCTAAAAATTTACTAGAGACTTCCACAGAGTATACTATCGTTGGGAGACAAACTCTCAACAAATATTTTACGTTTTAGGTTTTTTTTACCCACTACAAGTAAGCCCTTGACGGCAATCTCACCTGATGGTAAGTGATCATGCAGTCTAAGATGGTAGCGGGCTAACCTGTTAGGGGTATGGTAAACCCATACTCCTAATTGGTTTCTACGCGACATCGTGCCGGAACGCTAAATCGCTTGTGCGACACGTCTTTGTCGGTAGGTAACTAGTCACGGCCGGAGCCTCCCACCAGACCAGACTCGAGCCGGGAATCGAACCCAGGACCTCCAACTTTATAATGCAACAGAGCGCGCGCTGCGCCACGGAGGTCGTCGAGTTAACTAGTCAATTGACTTGCGTTTATGGAAATTTGTCCTAGGGGTTCGATTTCGATATACAACAGATTTGAACCTGGTCAAGGTCACTTTTGCTATCTCATAACTAAAAATGGATATTATTCTACGTTTTTTTCTTCTAAGTAATAGTATTTACATTAAGACATGCCGATTTAGTTTATTGACATGACATGTATAACAGAATTGAGACAGTGTCTACATTTTTGTGAGATGCTGATAACAAGAAGAAAATTTACCTGGCTAAGTTTGTTGTGGGCTTTTTCTTAGACCGGGGCGCGTTTGGAACCCTTCATAGCTTTAATTTTAAGTTTACGAATGTAGTTATCACCATCAAATCACTACTATGTCAATTATTGACGCTTCAAAAGTGCCTTTTAAAGGAATATTTGAATAAAGATTATTTCAATTTGAATTTAATTTATTATGTATTATTAAAAATGACATTAAGATAGTACTGTTAAGATTTAGATAGTAGTATGAAGATTTAACTAACATAGTATGAAGTTTACCATTTAGTAGGCTGCACAAAATTAGTAACTCATTCAAAGGAAATTGTATTTTATTTTATAATAAATTACCTATTGATATCTTGGAGATGTCTATCAATAAGTTCAAAGTTTTTATAAAACGAAAGCTTGTAGAAAAATCATATTACGATATTAAGGATTATATAAACGATAAAAAAGCTTGGGTGTGAATTGCTCTATCTCCATAGGTACTATAGTTTTTTTATTCATTATGTGAGATGGTGATAACGAAAAAAAGAAAAACCCCGGCTAAGTTTGTTGTGGGCTTCTTCTTAGACCGGGGCGCGTTTGGAACCCTCATAGCTTTAGTTTTAAGTTTACGAATATAGTTATCACCATGAAATAACTACTATGTAAATTATTGACGCGTCAAAAGTGCCTTTTTAAGGACTATTTGAATAAAGATTATTTTGAATTTGAATTTGAATTTGTTTTAGGTACATACTTGCGATCATTATAAATATGACATGATAAAATGTGTATCTGATAGTTTTTTATTTCTGGTGGCTTCTTTATATCAAGTATGATTTCCTTTTTTTTGTTTAAGTAACGATAAGCTAAGGGCCACAACATTATTCGATTTTTTTAGACATTACTACAAATAACGGTCCAACGTTTCCGGAACAATTTAACGAGTATATAGATACCATATAAAGATAATTACTAGTTTCTAAAGATCAACCAGTGCCCATTTAACATGTGTCAGATGTGCGAAATATATAAAAGCCCAAATTTTTGTCATTCCGTATCCACTTCCAGAGGAATCATTGACATAAGCAACCATGAACAAGGTAAAAATAAAATAGTATGTTATTATTTTAATATGTTTAATGAAACAACAGTGAAATAATCTCAGTTTTATACGTTATTAAAATAATTTGTTTAACGAAACAACAGTGAAACAATCTGAGTTTCAAACAAAATTAAAAAAAAAAAAAACAAAAAATTTAACATTCCTCGATATATTTTATACGTAATTCTAGTTACCAATAAAATTTATAATTCATTAAAGTTTCAGGTTTTCATTTCAAATAACGACTTAGACAATTCGACAAAAAGTTAGGTTATCTAAATCCTTAATTTTGCTTTTTAATTTCGATTACTCAGTCCGTCAAATTCATTCTTTAGAGCCCCATTTAGCATTTATTTTTCTTATGCCATGTAGAAAGTTAACCCTTTCACCACTTAACATCGGAATTGGGAATCATCCCACTTGTTCTTGCTTCATTAGATTTCCAAAAAAGACTATAAGATATTAAAGATTAACATTTTGGATTATATTATTTTAAATCGTTATCTACTGAAGTTGAAGGTACTATTGAAGGTCATCATCATCATCATCATCATGAACAACCCATCACCAGCTCACTACAGAGCACGGGTCTCCTCTCAATGAGAAGGGTTTGGCCATAGTCCACCACGCTGGCCATGTGCGGATTGGCAGACTTCACACGCCTTTGAGAACATTATGGAGAACTCTCAGGCGTGCAGGTTTCCTCGCGATGTTTTCCTTCACCGTTGAAGCAAGTGATATTTAAATTGTTTTTAAAAAATATTCAAGGTATTATTATTTTACTTATGTTCTTCACTATGCTAATGTTTTATACTACCTTTAAATTGTTTAACAATATTACCAAAGAGTTTTTTTCACAGTTTGTCGTAGTTCTCGCCCTCGTCGCCGTGGCCCACAGCTCCGTGGTGCCAGTCATCCAAGTAGACGACGAGGCCACAAGCTTCTCATACGACGTCGCCGACCCCATCACCGGGGACTACAAGAGCCAGGTGGAGTCCCGCGTCGGCGGAGTTGTGCGTGGACAGTACTCCTTAGTCGACCCTGATGGCACCAAGCGCGTTGTTGACTACACAGCTGACGACGTCAACGGATTCAACGCTGTAGTGCGCAAGGAACCTCTAGTCGCGAACGTTGTTGCGTCCCGTGCCGTCGTGTCTCCAGTGTCGTCGGTTGTGTCATCCCCCGCTGTCTACTCTCGCTCATACGTTACCCCTTCAGTGTACAGTGGTGTACCCTCAGTGTACAACGCCGTACCCTCAGTGTACTCCGGAGTGTACCCCGGCTACTCTACTTACGGTTACCCCACCGCTCGTTTGGGATACTGGTAAACTATTATGAATATTATAGATAATATGATAATCCATGTATAACCCATCAACGTATAGATATTGTGTACAAAATATTATTAAATGTAAATAAAGCAAATTATAAATAAATTATATACGAATACATAATTTTTTTTCACTTGTCAGTTAATCTTCTGTATATTTCTCTTGCCTATATTTCTTTTAATAGCTACTTGTCAGCAGTAATAGTATTTCTACTACAAAGACAAACTACATTAATGTTGTTTTTTTTTATATTAAAAAACTAATACAATTGAGAATCAGTCATTATGAACCGGCTCACTACAGATCACGGGTCTCCTCTCAATAAGAGAAGGGTTTGGCCATAGTCCACCACGCTGGCCATGTGCGGATTGGCAGACTTCACACGCCTTTGAGAACATTATGGAGAACTCTCAGGCTTGCAGGTTTCCTCACGACGTTTTCTTTCACCGTTGAAGCAACTGATATTTTAATATTTTTTAAAACGCACATAACTCTGAAAAGTTAGAGGTGCGGATTCGAACCGCCGAACTCTGATTAGGAGGCTGACGCCCTAACCACTAGGCTATCACCATTTCAATCAGTAACAGATATAAAAAGTGATTTGTTGAAACCATTACACTGAATAAGATATTGACCATTGTGATATGATCATAATGTTTATGATCTTATCTTATTCCAGAAAAACTTATGTTTGTAATAAAGTATGATAACGGTAGTCAACTATCAGATGTACATTTCCGTTGGGAATTTAAGGGAAAGTATCTCTAGAGATACTTAAACCCCAATACTGCATGTTGAAACTACATGACTGGTGGGCTCCGTACCACTGAAATACATAACATTTTATTTGTATAAATTTGGGTTTTTCGACAGTTTTTCTTTTCATCATACTTATTGTATAATAATTATTTGTGTCAGGGTTCAAAGTGATAAGAATGGTAACCTGTCATAACATTTGGTTTACAGTAAGACGTAAAAGTGTATTACGAGTCAATTCACTAATACTTCGTTGCTATACTGTTTTTCATATATATCCGGCGAGATTTCCACGGCTAGATTTTTTGTTGGGATTTCCACACCCCACGGTCTTGTGACACATACGTCCGTGATCCCTCGTCTAACTTGACGTAATCTGTCCATCTTGTGAGAGTTTTACCTGCACTGCGTTTTTGGGTGCGAAGTTTTTATTAGATATCTTTGGGAATCCATCGGCGTTTCTAACTTTGTATCCCGCCCCTTTTCACTTTAGATTTATTATAACGAACTGACGAGCTAAATCAGAGAATCTGGTTAAGAACGACCAGATAACCACAAAAGAAATAAAATGATGGCTAGAAATACATCCTTTTTTTTTTTGATAAGTTGTTATAATACACAATACTTCCGGTACGTAAAAGCAAGGTAATAAATGAAATACCTTTAATAATAACATAGCAAAGTTTTGCCTTTTTGAAGGTTAATTAAGAATTCAACAGAATGTCCAATGCTGAAGTTGTCTGGAAATTGTCCATAGGCTTCTTTAGCAATTGCACTACATTCGTGCATAATAGATGTGCATATCATAGCCCAGGAGCATCCAGTGAAGTGAAAACATTCGTGAGAATCGGCTGGTGTTAGAAAAAACAACGAAAGACATTAGCGGTTATACATGCTAAAAAACCCTCGATGGTCTAAAGGACCATATTAAAGAAGATGTTTCATTATAGTATCAGCTGCCCGCATACTCTGGTCAAGGATCTCTAAAATATCCATTGAAAGCATTTTTTATTTATTTCTTAAACGCAAGCTGCGTTTCATGTGATAATCCGAGTCCGAGTAGTTTTTGACGGCCCAGTGCGTACGCTATCGCATTATACAGTTGGATGTCCTGGGTTCGATTCCCGGCTCGAGTCTGGTCTGGTGCGAGGCTTCGGCCACGTCTAGTTACCACCCTACTGACAAAGACGTGTCGCCAAGCGATTTAACGTTTCGACACGATGTCGCGAAAAAACCAATTAGGAGCTTGGTTCTCCATACTCCTAACAGGTTAGCCCGCTACCATCCTAGACTGCATCATCACTTGCTACCAGGTGAGATAGCCGTGAAGTAACTTGTAATGTTATAAAATAAAAAAATTTATGTATTATGCTTGATTGAAGCGGTGATAGCCTAGTGAAGCGGTGATAGCCGAGTTAAAGCTGTGCCTAGCTAGATAGCCTAATCAAAGGTCGGCGGTTCGAATCCGGACACGCACCCCTAACTTTTCGGAGTTATGTGCGTTTTTAAAAAATTAAAAAATAAAATGGCCAAAGTGGTGGACTATGGCCAAATCCTTCTCATATTGAGAGGAGGCCCGTGCTCTGTAGTGAGTCGGCAATGATTATGCTTGATTTCTATGTACTGTATAAATATATTATTCAAGCGGTGATTAGGTACATCAGCTGTGTCGTCAACATTGGCTCGAGATTTCTGTGCAGGTACAACTCCACCGATACGGGATTCAACCTAGCCCTTATAGTCTTCGGTGACAGTCAGAAGTATGGTTTCATTGTGAACTTCACCTCAATGAAGCTTACGATAACAGCTTGGCTAGCAGCATACGATGAACTGATATGTAATAGTCTTACGTTTTATATAACTTAATCCTTGAACGCAAAGGACCTGGTGGTAGTAATGATGAAGTCTAAGACGGCAGTGGGCTAACTTGCTAGAGGTGTCGTGATTATATAAAGGCCCCAATCAGTGTCTAACCAGTATTGTACTGCAACACTTATTTTCTAGGTTGCCACCTACCTACGTCTTTAAAATAACTATACATGATCAAAACATAACAAAATCAAAACAATTGAAATTATAATTTTCTAAATTTCCTGAGGTTTAACCGCGAACAACCCACGTATAACACTAAGGTCTTCACCACTACGATTCCCTGGAGATCTTTATCTCTAGTTTATAATAATGCTAAGATTATTATAATAATATTATTATTAAATATATAATATTAATAAGTCCGCCTTCTGTACGTATAATAGTGCCAAGAACTACACATTCTTGTTTCTCCTAATTGGTTTCTACGCGACATCGTGCCGGAACGCTAAATCGCTTTGCGACACGTCTTTGTGGGTAAGGTGATAACTAGCCACGGCCAAAGCCTCCAACCAGACCAGACTCGAGCCGAGAATCGAACCCAAGACCTTCAACTTTAAAATGGGACAGAGCACGCACTGCGCCACGGAGTTCGTCAAAAAGAAGAGAATATAAATTGCTTAAAGTCATTTCGATATATTTTTATTTTATTTATTTATTTGCACACTTTTATTGTACACCATGAAAAAGGAAAAATAAAACAAAAAAGAAAGAAAATAACAGACACAGTAGTATACAATTTGGCAGCCTTATCGCTACATAGCGATCTCTTCCAGGCAACCAAATATGTAGAAGATTTATTTATAATGTATTTTCCTTACAATTTTACATACCCGTAGCACTTGGACAATCTAAAATCATTATTAATATTAAGTTCGCACATTTGGCATAAAGTATTAACATAAACGCCCTTGTATTTTTGATATGATTGAACTTTTTAATGACTATTAAAGGTAATTATCCATGTTTTAAAGATTAACCAGTGCCAATTTAGAAACAGGTCGATTCATGAGAATCGTATAAAAGCATCTAGTGAGATGTAAACCGTATCATTTGTCAAGATTCACTTGCAAAAGCAACAATGGTCGCTAAGGTAAAACCACTTTATTTAATTTATTAATAATTTTAACTGTATTGTTGTATTACTGATTGGCCAACCCAGTTCTGTGCAGGTAGCTCTTACTCCAACTATATTCCGAGATCTTCTCTCTGTTGGAAACCATATCGAAATAATTTAAATTTTTTGGACATACAATCTAGTGCTTTCCGAACTATAAATGCTTTTCTCCTAAAAGCGAAGAGAACTGCGCTCAGCAGTAAAAGATTATCAATTATTATGTAAAGCTAAACTAATTGTTTTGTCTTCATTTAAATTCTTTGTTTATTTTACAGTTCGTCGTAGTTCTCGCCCTGGTGGCTGTGGCTCACAGCTCAGTCCTCCCCGTGGTCAAAGTAGACGGCGACTCGTCCAGCTTCTCTTACGACGTAGCCGACCCCAACACCGGTGACTACAAGAGCCAATCCGAAACCCGCGTCGGAGGAAACGTGGTCGGACAGTACTCCTTGGTCGACCCCGATGGCACCCAGAGGATCGTTGACTACACTGCTGACGATGTAAACGGGTTCAACGCTGTTGTACGCAAGGAGCCATTGGTAGCTGCTAAGACTGTGGTTGCTGCTACCCCCGTTGTTGCCACTACTCCCGTGGTTGCTTCCGCCCCCGCTGTTGTTGCCGCCCGAACCGTTTCTTCTGTCGTCGCTTCGCCTACCGTCTACGCCTCATCTGCTCCAGTAGTCACTGGTTCATATTTGACACCTTCAGTCTACAGCGCCTACCCCTCCGTTTATAACACTGTACCTTCAGTATACAGTACTGTACCCTCCGTGTACTCGTACAACTCCGTACCTTCCGTGTATAGCTCCGTACCCTCCGTGTACAACTCCGTACCCTCGGTCTACCGATCCCTGTCAGGTTACGCGTCCCCTTACTACTCGACCTACGGATGGTCCAACCCTCTGGGATACTCAGCTTACGGCTACCCCTCAAACTACTGGGTTAAGTAAAATGTTAACTAATTTTTATAACCATCTGTAAATATTGTTGTGTAAATATCTGTATATGCATATCATGTAAATAAAGCAGAATATGAATGAAATTTTGGTTCTTTTTATTATAATGTTTTTTGAAACTTTATAGGGCTCGAAATGAATGATACAAACCCCTTTAACTTCGTAGGTATCAGGATAATTCCATATCAATATTAAAATTGGCGCATGTTAAAAGAATATACAATTAATTCGCACGAGGTTGCAAAAGAACACCAGGACCACGATCTTCAGTAATAAGGGAACGATTAGAGAGAGAAAAAAGAAGATAGATCAATTTATATTAGCGATTAAGAGTGTTGACGCGTTAAGTTTGAAACAATATTTCTTAAATAATCATATTTAGTATTTTGGGCTTCTTATGTCATTTGAAATAAACACAAGACTGCTTTGAAAAACAGATGCCACTGAAAAGGAGTCAGCTTGTCACTCAGAAAACGATCATTATAAAAAGGATATAATTTATAAATTTCATTAATTAATCATGGTTGCATATAAAAGCGAAGCTTTATGAGTTATTCCATACACTTTTATTGTACATCCGAATAAAAATATAAAATGCAAGTACAATAGAGCGATTAGACAGAAGGTATAATTTGGCGGCCTTATCGTTAAAAAGCTATTTATTCCAGGCAACCAAGCGTGCAAAAAGAAAATGCTTAAGATTCTATTCATTTTGCCGCAAATCTTCCGTTAATAATAAATATATTTTAAAATATATGAATGAATATACAAGTGTTATAAAAACGTCATTTTTCGCACATGGCAAAAAGTACCCAACGTTCTTTATAACATTACAAAGCAATAAATAGTTGTACAACCTGTTAAAATTATCTCCACATAGCGATCTTTCGATTACAAGTTGCAAACGACTACTACGAGCAAGAAGAAATAAATAATTACCAAGTGAGATATTACATATTCCGCAGTAATATAGATAAAGATATAATATAATAAGTAGTTATTCTCATAAAGATAAGCTAAAATACCGTAACATAGTTTAGTAATAAATGAATATATAGATTGTAATTTTTATAAAAATAAAAACAATTTAGTGTAATTTAGTGTCTTTTTTTTTAAACGTGGGTAAATCCTCATGGGCACCTCTGCGCCACGGGGAAGCACAGAGGTTATGTCAGACTCCTACTGACTAAAACCCCCTCGTGTTCCTACTCGCCGCTGTATGGCGGAGCCACGGGAACGCTCTCGCATACAAGCACGACTCCACCAGCGGTAGTCCGCCGCAGCAGACACTCCTCGGGCACGGCACAACGTGCCCAGTTTCGCCTGTTAGAGGTGTGCCGGAACAACAGCACACCAGCCAACTTGAGGACCGTACCACAAGTCCTCCGAAGGCACAAGAGCAAGAAAGGTGGAAGAAGAACACTCTCTCGCACCCAGCCTTCCATCGCCGAAAGCAAGCGCAGCGAACGCTCGCCGTCCTCCCTAGCCCACCAGTTCCATTCCTGGATGAGCCCGGCCCACCAGTCCCATACCTGGACGGGCCGCAAACTTCCAATAGGGACGACCGGTCACAGTTGTCACCCCCACCTCCAGCAGCGGACTGCCGCCCACCCCCGCCTGCCAGTCCCATACCTGGACAGGCCTTCCACCACACGGGGTGATACACCCCCTGGGTCATCCGATGCGCTCTCAGCTTGGTCAGAGGGACGCGTGGAGACCTTTAAAACACAGTAGAAGCTGCAGGGAGTTTATCATATACTCGAAAGTTGGTTAGACCCAAAATCTGAAGCGCAGCATCTATCAAATCCTTAGAATAAGCAGTGAAGTATAGATATCCCACATGCTGGTGAATTTGCGGTCATTCAAATAATACTTTTAGTATTTTTTTAACCGATAGGCTTACGCTTGACGATAATCTAAAATTTGACGACTTCCGTGGCGCAGCGCGCGCGCTGGTTTCGATTCCCGGCTCGAGTCTGGTCTGGTAGAAGGATTTGGCCGTGGTTTGTTACCACCCTTCCGACAGAGACGTGTCGCCAAGCGATTTAGCGTTCCGGCACGCTGTCATATAGAAACCAATTAGGAGTGTGGGTTTACCATGCCCCTAACAGATTAGCCCGCTACCATCTTAGACTGCAACATCACTTAACATCAGGTGAGATTGCCGTCAAGGGCTAACTTGTAGTGGATAAAAAAATAATAATAATCATATGCGATGAAAATCTAATAGCGTACATACAGACATACTAGCGTTGGAACATATATAAGAAAGAAAATTTGAATATTTGATAAAGCTGTCTTCCTTCAGGGTTCATTATTCTAGCCAAGTGCAAACTTGTGGACTTCATACGTCTTTGAGAACATTTCGGATAAGGCATGTTTGTCTCCTCACGGCATTTTTCTTCTCCGTTAAAGTAACTAATACAACATGACTTAAATTAAAAACCAAAAAACTCCGATAACTTAGAGGTGGGTGGGGAGAACTCCGAACTCGAGTGCATGGAAGAGGAGGCTGGAGTCTTAATTACTCGTTTATTACCACTTCATCATGATCAACCCTAATGGGACCCGTGCTCTGCAGTGAGCCAGATTACTGGCTCACTACAGAGCACGGGTCTCCACCTAATATGAGAATGACTTCACATGCCTTTGAGAACATTATGGATAACTCTCAGGCGTGCAGGGTTCGATGTTTTCCTTCACCAATATCGTAACAATATTTATCTACCTATCAGTTTACGTTTTATAAAACTTTGAACTTTGTGATAGACATTTCCAAGATAATCCTCAGAAGACACCAGGAATACGAGAGGTGGAGAAAAAAAAACTATAGTAGCTTGAAAGGCTATTATTGTTTTATTGGCTTTTTATCTATACTATTAAATTTTGTATCATTTATAATAAATATTATTAGTAAAACTATGAATTGAAGGCTGATTTTTATGCCCCTGTTTTAAAGGAAATAGAACTTTTATGACTCCAAAACCATTTTTGCAGTGACCTCACATTGGCATTACTAAACCGTAGTGATTGCTAAACTATTTTTGCATAAAATATCAAAAAAATATCAATACCCTTTGTAATTGGATATAATTTAATGCATTGACAATTGAAAGTGATAATTACTTTAAAAAGACTAACCAGTGCCAATTTAGAAACAGGTCGTCAAATAAAAATAGTATAAAAGCATTAAGTGGGATGTAAACTGTATCATTTGATAAGATTCACTTGCAATAGCAGCAATGGTCGCTAAGGTAAAACAACTTTATACATTTTTTATTGTACTTATACTACCATCCTTGATGCCACTCTAATATGTGAGAAGAGACCTGTGTCCACGTCCATCATTAAAATAGTTTGCTGAAACCAGTTTAAAACCCTGGATTCAATGTCATTTAATAATAATTGGTTGAACCCACTATATACAAGGTGTCTCAAAAGTAAGTTCACATTTGCTTATCTTATTACGCGAAAGCAACTATTCTGAGGGGCGCGGGGGGTATGTCAGTCGGTAGTCTGGCTCTTGGGAATTTAGTCGCTATGGAGCGTTTCTCTGGTGCGGACCGTGCGTTGTGCGTACGTGAGTTTTACAAAAACGGTAATTCGGCGACTGTAGCGCGTAGAAAATTCTGCAGTATTCGACATATTCGTCACTTAAATGATGCGCCTAGCACTCGTCTCATTGCAAAATGGGTTGAGAAGTTTGAAGAGACTGGGTCAACTCTGGAGAAACCAAAATCTGGGCGACCAAGAACATCAAGAACAGCCGAAAACGTGGACAGTGTTACTCAGTCTATTCGAGATGATCCAAACCTCTCGATTCGGAAGCGTGCTGTTGCTTTAAATGTGCACAGATCTTCATTATGCCGCATTTTACACAAAGATTTAAAGCTGCACCCGTACAAAATTCAGTTAGTGCAAGAACTGAAGCCTCACGATGCTGGTCAGAGGCTTGCCTTTGTAAATCAGATGATTGAGCGCTTTCCAACGTTCACCAACATCTTGTTTTCCGATGAAGCCCATTTTCATCTGAATGGGCATGTAAACAAGCAAAATTGTCGTTACTGGAGTGCAACCAACCCAAAACAAAAACATCAGAAACCGCTACATTCACCCAAAGTCACCGTATGGGCAGCGATGTCGGCGCGAGGAATTATCGGCCCTTACTTTTTTGAAGATGGAAGGGGACGCACACTCACAGTGAATTCAGAGCGTTATGTGGAGATGTTAGACGAGTTTTTCGTACCCCAACTGCAAAACTTTCCTGGTTACAACCAAAGAACATGGTTCCAGCAGGATGGAGCAACTTCACACACGTCCAACAGATCTCTGCCTCGAGTTCGAGAAATTTTTCCGAACAAATTAATCTCCAGGCGAGGTGACATAAATTGGCCTCCACGGAGTCCCGATTTAACGCCTATGGATTTTTTCCTGTGGGGTTATGTCAAATCAAAAGTTTACGCTAATAAACCGACTTCCCTGGCACAATTAAAAGAAAATATCCGTCATGAAATGGCAGCCATCACGGAGACTACCTGCCGAGCTGTCATAGGCAATTTTAGTGCCCGACTAAATGAATGCCGAGAGCGCAACGGTTTACATTTGGACGATGTTATTTTTAAAAAATAAATTCCCAAACAGTGTACTTCAATATAAAATAAACATTTTTTCAATGAAGCTAAGACTTTTCTTTTAAAAAAAGATTTAAATGTGAACTTTCTTTTGAGACACCTTGTACATTCAGTAAGAAGAGCCTAAGATCTTAATCCTTTTCTGCTATTAGTGAGGACCATTGTGGTTATTAGGAGGATTATGGATCAACAAAAATGTGTTAATTCATTCATTAAACACGTTTTACTTTGTTTTAGTTCGTCGTAGTTCTCGCCCTGGTTGCTGTGGCTCACAGCTCAGTCCTCTCCGTAGTAGACGGCGACTCGTCCAGCTTCTCTTACGATGTAGCCGACCCCAACACCGGTGACTACAAGAGCCAATCCGAAACCCGCGTCGGAGGAAACGTGGTCGGACAGTACTCCTTGGTTGACCCCGATGGCACCCAGAGGATTGTAGACTACACTGCTGACGATGTGAACGGGTTCAACGCTGTTGTACGCAAGGAGCCATTGGTAGCTGCTAAGACTGTTGTTGCTGCTACCCCCGTTGTTGCCACTACTCCCGTGGTTGCTGCCGCCCCCGCTGTTGTTGCCGCCCGCACCGTTTCTTCTGTCGTTGCTTCGCCTACCGTCTACGCCTCATCTGCTCCAGTAGTCACTGGTTCATATGTGACACCTTCAGTCTACAGCGCCTACCCCTCCGTTTATAACACTGTACCTTCAGTATACAGTGCCGTACCCTCCGTGTACAACTCCGTACCCTCCGTGTACAACTCCGTACCCTCGGTCTACCGATCCTTGTCAGGTTACGCGTCCCCTTACTACTCGACCTACGGATGGTCAAACCCTCTGGGATACTCAGCTTACGGCTACCCCTCAAACTACTGGGTAAAGTAAAGTGTTAACTAATTTTTATAACCATCTGTAAATAATGTTGTGTAAATATCTGTATATGCATATAATGTAAATAAAGCAGAATATTAATATAATTTGTTTTTTTATTAAAATTGGAATAGTTCTTCACGTTTTGCAAATTGTGTTTTCGTGGTACATAAATCTATCTATACATTTTATATTCGGTTGTGGAATAATTATGAATGAAAGAACTTTAAGTGCGTGTGGAGCAAATTTATATGATTATTAATTGAAGCGGTGCTACTCCGGATTTTTTGGGGGACAGAATTCTAATATAAATTAAATATAACTTGCTTTAGTAGTCAACAAAATAATCGGGAGGAAACCTGAAAAGCTCTGAATCATTCTTCCGTATGAAATTTACCAATACGCACTATGGGGTAGAGGTGAAATAGTTGCTAAATCCTCCATTCCATTAGAATGTAGAGTTTCTATTGGTAAGGATGATCATTAAATAATTCACTATAATATCTTCATAGCTCCCTCTTATGAATACGTTTTAAACAACGAGGTATTTAGTTATATGAATGAAACAATATTGACTATTATTTTGAAAGAGAATGGGATTTCGTTTGTAACGCTTTCATGCCAAAACCACTAGACTCATTTTAAAAATAAATTCACTAATGGATATTCATTAAATTCATTACAGAATTACAAAGGCTATATTTCCACGGGAACGATATTCATTCATTCAATAAAATAACTGGAAAACTACTTAGTTCACGTAGAAATTTGTATATATTATATATATTGATATTGCATTAGAACTTATAAAAATATTTAGGTAATTTTTTTCGGGATAAGTAACAGACTTTGTGCTATTCCAGACTATAATCTTTTGCCAAACAAGACCTTTGTGCCAAATTTCGACTAGATTGTTTTATCCGTTTCTTGCGATTGAGTAACAAGTATTTATATGCCGAAACTAGTACCTTGATACTATAATATTTTGACCGTGTGTGGAATTTCTGTATATTTAATAAAACAAAACATAGTTTAAATACTTTTACGGTACAATACGTATGAAATTTTTCTTCACACAGCATAATTATCCGTTGATTGATATTTCTTCCTCAATTTGGAGCTTGGTCATTGCAAGTTGCTTCAATGCGAGCTAGTGAATCGGATTTTTATCACTTTTGTATAATAGCTGGTACCGACCCATAACTTGCTATCCTCCTAGACACGGTGGTAATAAAATTTTAACTACGTTTTTCTTATATACTACAAGTTAGTTGGTAAGTGATGATGCGGTCTAAGATGGTAGCGGGCTAACCTGTAAGGGGTGTAGTAAACCCATACTCCTAGTTGGTTTCTGCTCGTGCTGAAACGCTAAATAACTTGGCGACACGTCTTTGTCGGTAGGGTGGTAACTAGTCCCGGCCGAAACCTCCCACCAGACCAGACTCGTGCCGGGAATCGAACCCAGGACCTCCAACTTTAAAATTCTACAGTGCACACACTGCGCCACTGAGGTCGTCAAAAAGTGGGAAAAGTGTGGTACTAGTAACCCCGGTAGAGGCATTTTGGTAATTTTAATACTCTGAATTATCTCTGGTGTGATTTAGTAAGACGACTAGACTTTGTCGAGTTAATAATACTGACCAAGACGTACCGCAAGCTATCTAGCGTTGCGATACAATACCACGTGGAAAACCTATTACAGGTATATTATTTTACCGGTGTACCCCTAAAATTTAACCCGTTACCCGTTAATCTTTGACTGAATAATCATTTAGCAAGAGATAAGATTGCAGACTAGTTTACCTTTAATGAATAAAAAATACTCCACTGGTAGAATATACTAAGATTTTTAAAAAAAACCCAATATTGCATTTGTGGCTGTACCAATACTTTTTTTTTATTACTAAAAACTTATTTTTTATTTACATCGCGGGCAAACGAGCAGTCGGGTCATTTGATGTGAAGCGATGACCATCGCCCATGGTATCTGCAACACCAAAGAAGCCACCAATGCGTTGCAGGCCATCCACGTTTTCTACACTCTATCATACCGGAACGCTTAATCGCTAGGCGATATTTCTTTACCAGTGGTAACCAAACAGCCGCGATTTGAACCGGGAATCGAATACATCATCATCATCATGATCAACCCATTACCGGCTCACTACAGAGCACGGGTCTCCTCTCAATATGAGAAGGGTTTAGCCATAGTCCACCACGCTGGCCATGTGCGGATTGACAGACTTCACACGCCTTTATTGAAAACTCTCAGGCGTGCACGTTTTGACATTTTATTTTTTTTAAAACGCACATAACTCCTAAAAGTTAGAGGTGCGTGCCCAGATTCGAACTCCGACCTCTGATTAGGATGCTAGCGCCCTAACCACTAGGCTATATACAATATAATCGAATACAATACCTCCCATTATCATACGATATCGCAAGCGCTGCGCCAAAGAGCTTGTCCAAATATTTGCAATAAAACTACAATCCACTCACGCCCGTGAATCAAATTCCATACCCACTATGTCGAACCCTATTCTTACCACCAGGTTACATTCACCCCGCATTAGCATTTTTTTCCATCTAAGAGTTCCTTTAACGTTAGGATTTTTTAGACATTCAGTGGCATATCTTATTCTACCTTCATTGTCACTGGACCTCACTTAAAGCAACCTGGGGCCCAAGCTGCTATTGTAAGTCTCTTACTGATCACTGACATCAGACAGCAATAAAACAAAAAAATATTAACATTTAACATTATAAGCAGCAAAAAGTAAAAGTTGTTTTAGTCAGAAGTACATTGCTTTTGTTTTTAAAAAATAAATTCTTAAAATAATTGCGCGAGTGAAAGTAAATAACATCTATAGGGCGCCCACAATACAGGGTTGCCTAGTATGGACCAGCGGAAATGTTATTTATTGAAAAATGTTAATGAACGTTTTGTAGTTTTCTTTTTAACATCACAGATTAATATTTATTTATTTGCTTCGATAACTCAGCATAATTGGCAAAATTGTACCTACTCATGTTGTATACAAGAAAGTTAATTACGCGATATGAAACTATAACCAACGACTTTATTTAAAATTGCTTTCAAATAAAGAGGGCAAGGTATCATCATCATCAAGATCAACCCATTACCGGCTCACTACAGAGAACGGGTCTCCTCTCAATATGAGAAGGGTTTGGCCATAGTCCACCACGCTGGCCATGTGCGGATTGGCAGACTTCACACGCCTTTGAGAACATTATGAAAAACTCTCAGGCGTGCAGGCGTCTCACGATGTTTTCCTTCACCGTTGAAGCACGTGATATTTTCATTGTTTAAAAACGCACATAACTCCGAAAAGTCAGAGGTGCGTGCCCGGATTCGAATCGACGATCTCTGATTAGGAGGCTGACGCCCTAACCACTAGGCAATCATAGCTTACAAGTATAAGTATAATCTACTAAAGAAAAATCTTTAGCAAAAATTAAGATGGGGTCCTAAAGAACCGCCTTGTAAATTTCGTGCCAAATTGACATATGATATTTATAACAACGATTTCCTTAAAGCTTCGGAAACTTATTTGATCTCATAAAATATGAGTATTTAGATTTGTAACCTCGTCTATCAGATCAAGCATATAATTAATGGCAAATAAAGTAATTACACATATTTTAGATATTAACAAGTGTCATTTAGAACAAGCCATCGGATATGTGAATCGTATAAAAGCTCCTGGTCTAATGAATCGACATCATTCAACAGGATCCACTAACAGAAGCAATGGCAGCCAAGGTAAATATTATATCGTAATATTTAAAACACAAACTTTATATTATAACGTTTAAAAAAAAGTGTGATAGCCTAGTGGTCAGAACGTCAGCCTCTTAATCAGAGGTCGGGGGTTCGAACCCGGGCACGCACCTATAACAAATTCGTGTGAAGTCTGCCAATCCGCACATGACTATAATTTTTTTATTGAAAATACTTAAACAAGTAAAATTCTCACTTGTTCATAACTGTTCATCATTTTTTTCAGTGCAGATTTTATTGTAGATTGCTAATTTAATTCACGTGGTTTTTATATTTCAATACCCAAATTTTGAAAACTATAATAAGTTTTTAAATAAATAATTTATTTACTTTATATAACAAAATATATGAATTCCCAAAATGTTTTTTTAAACATCATCATCATCATCATGATCAACCCATTCACGGCTCACTACAGAGCACGGGCTTCCCCTAAATATGAAAAGGATTTGGCCATAGTCCACCACGATGGCCATATGCGGATTGTCAGACTTCACACGCCTTTGAGAACATTGTGGAGAACTCCCAGGCGTGCAGGTTTCCTCACGATGTTTTCCTTCACCGTTGAAGCAAGTGATATTTTAATGGTTTAAAAACGCACATAACTCCGAAAAGTTAGAGTTGCGTGCCCGAATTCGAACCGCCGACCTCTGATTAGGAGGCTGACGCCCTAACCACTAGGCTATCCGAGTATCAAGTATGATAGGTTATAACATAATTTATCTATAAGTTACTGCCGGACGTCGATCATTTGTAGAAATTACCTTGGCCTATTGGTTTGCCACTTCAATATCTTAGGGCCGCGACATCCTTTGGTCCTTTGAGCGATGTACGACCCTTCTAATCTTTAATATTCTTATTTATGGCTTTACCATAAGTTAGCCCGCTACCATCTTAGACCGCATTATCACTTACCATCAGGTGAGATGCCGTCAAGGGTTAACTTGTGGCATATAAAAAAAAACTAATTTGATCACGTAGAGCTAGAGAAATTCTAAGCGTTATTATTATTGTAAATAGAAATAATAATAACAAGTGTTAATTTCAGCTCGTCGTAGTTCTCGCCCTCGTCGCCGTGGCCCACAGCTCCGTGGTGCCAGTCGTCCAAGTAGACGACGAGGCCACAAGCTTCTCATACGACGTCGCCGACCCCATCACCGGGGACTACAAGAGCCAGGTGGAGTCCCGCGTCGGCGGAGTTGTACGTGGACAGTACTCCTTAGTCGACCCTGATGGCACCAAGCGCGTAGTTGACTACACAGCTGACGACGTCAACGGATTCAACGCTGTAGTGCGCAAGGACCCTCTGGTCGCGAACGTTGTTGCGTCCCGTGCCGTCGTGTCTCCAGTGTCGTCGGTTGTGTCATCCCCCGCTGTCTACTCTCGCTCATACGTTACCCCTTCAGTGTACAGTGGCGTACCCTCAGTGTACAACGCCGTACCCTCAGTGTACTCCGGAGTGTACCCCGGCTACTCCACATACGGTTACCCCACCGCTCGCTTGGGATACTGGTAAACAAGAATATCCAGTCAGCTTGATTTGATGCCAGTAACCATTTTGCTTCCAATTCTGTAACTTTTCTGTTGCTGACAGATGCAACTCAACATAAGGTTATATTAGTAAACAACTGTCAGTTTGTATGTTGGCCACCTTCACAAAAGTTACTGAAAACGGCACCTAGCATCGGTTTCTGGTAAACACTACGGTGTTATTTTAATAAATCGCTATTCATAAACAAAAGAATATAATATATTATTTTAATTGTACATAATATTGTAAAGTAAAATAAAATAAATCAATGTAAATAATTGCAGGTAAATAAACGAATGAGCCTATAAGGTGTCTTGTTTTCATTTTCAACTTAAAACAAAATATAATCTAAACCGCAGTAAAATCTCGGGATTTTATATATACCGAGTATATATATAGTACCGACTATAGTATACCGAGGAAGAGAAGAAACAAAACGATAAGAAACTTTCTGATAGAAGGTGGGAGGCTTCGGCCGTGGCTAGTTACCACCCTACCGACAAAGACGTGTCGCCAAGCGATTTAGCGTTCCGGCACGATGTCGTGTAGAAACCAATTAGGTGTATGAGCTTACCATACCCCTAACAGATTAGCCCGCTACCATCTTAGGCCGCATCATCACTTGCCATCAGGTGAGATGCAGTCAAGGGCTAACTTGTGGTGAATAAAAAAAAAGGTGTCTATAGTATCATGAGCTGTTAAAATCTTGAGTATAGCTGTTAGTTTTTAGTATTGAATTGCATTTCTTGAAATAGATCCTACTATACTGTTTATTCAAAATCATTCGCTACAAAATTAGATTCCTCTATGAGTTTGAAGGCCAACCGCTTATATCCTTAAGTACCCACTCGGTACGTAAGTGATATAGATATTTGGAAATTAATTATTCTATTCGGACGGTCATTTTATGTATCCGCATATTTTGGTGTTTGAGTGGTTTTTAGATTATATTACTATAACTATTTATGGCATGTTTAAGTATATATTGCAGAAAAATAATTTTTGTTACAATAAAGGTGTTAAATTAAATCATAAATATAACATATATTATGAAATGAAAAATGAAACCAAATATTAAAAATAAGATATAAATAAACACGAAAAAATTAAAAAACAAAAGGTACTATAGGATTACGACTTATCGATAAAAAGCGATATCTAAATAACAGATTAAATAAAATTAGCGTTTAGCGCGATACACTGAAAACACATCTCTATATAAATATATATATACTATGTTAATATACTTAGTGTAGTGTTTTAAATCATCATTTTGTACATCAGTACACCGACCCAATCGGCAAAGTGTAGTGTCTAACAGCTAAGCTTAGAAATCCTTCTCCTTATGAGGTAACAGTGTAACAGTGGAATGTTAATACTTTGAACATCGGGATGGCTATCAGGATGGACCCTACCGTCCCACAATCGCATAAAAAAATAAAGTGTTTTATTAAAAACGGGTTTATTGAAAATAATCTTTACAGTTATGTAGATTAAGTTGATAATGTACTGAAAGCTAAAAGAAAAATTCTGTAAATAACTTCTAGGAGGGACTATCGGTAGCCCACGGTGATGGATCTGCCTCGGCGGACGCAGTTGTCTGGCCAGCGGATGTGTGTGTTCGCAAGTTTTCCCGTGACCCAGCGACCAGGCGACGCGTAGGTACTTCGCTGAGTTTTTGTGGGTATTCCGGAGAGTCCCACATACTGTCGGAGATACGCGTTAGAGCATTTCCCAGAATCAAAAAAAAAGGTCCTCGGTAACAGTCAAATCACCATCACATCACTCTCCTCATCAATCAAGGGCATTGATTAATTTTAAAAAAAACATGGCGCGTAGGCTGCTTTTTAATTTTTTTTTATAAATGATTTTTAATAAATTATATAATTTATCATTGTCATCAGAACTGTACTATTCAGATAAAAGTTTCACGAGGAAGATGGCGAAATTTCAAATACTGTATCACCTTGGTTTTAATCTATGTATAGGTGCCTCAAAGCCACTCCAGTTTGCCTATATTTTAAGTAATTTTTATATTATAGGATAAGAAAATAAAATTTAGTGTAGATAGCTAAAATCAGTGTATAATATTTACATAAAATACTTTGCGATGTCTGTACATTTTCAGAACCCATTGCTCAAGATGTAGAAAACCTTTCAAACCTAAATTACGTATACTTCTATTCTCATATTAGATAGAGAAAAAAATCTTTATTTGTAATCAATAAAATAATAGTCCGATTTGTAAAATTATTTCTTCAATTGAAAGCTATCTTATCTCTTAGTGACTATGTTATATTTTATTTTAGTAATAAAAAGGTTTCAGTATGAAATAATTTCAACGACCTCGCATTATAGAGTTGGAGGTCCTGGGTTCGATTCCCGGCTCGAGTCTGGTCTGGTGAGAGGCTTCGGCCCTAACTAGTTACCACCCTTTCGACAACGTGTCGCCAAGCGATTTAGCGTTCCGGCACGATGTCGCGTGCTGATGGTTTCTATTAGGAGTGTGGGTTACTATACCCCTAACAGGTTAGCCCGCTACCATCTTAGACTGCATCATCACTTACCACCAGGTGAGATTGACGTCAAGGGCTAACTTGTAGTGGATAAAACAAAAATTTGTAAAGCGAGCCAGAAGAACAAACGCTAAATCCGCCTGCGCAGACTTATAGTTATGTTGTAGATAAATTCAATGTACCACAAATACACTGGTCGTTAATACTCGTAGACAGTATTCACACTCGCAACAACGCTACGGGAATTATTTGTGGGAGCGTTGACAAAATTAAACCTTACGATTAAATCTATAAGATCCTTTTTCCGTTGAAGTTCTAGTTATGCATGGCTAGCAAATCCTGTTCGAAGGAATAGTTAAACATTATGGGATAAAAACATCGTTGCTTGCTTTTCGTTTGATATTGACACCTAAGCAATGTCATGTAATATTCATCATCATCATCATGAACAACCCATTACCGGCTCACTACAGAGCACGGGTCTCCTCTCAATATGAGAAGGGTTTGGCTATAGTCCACCACGCTGGCCATGTGCGGATTGGCAGACTTCACACGCCTTTGAGAACATTATGGAGAACTCTCAGGCGTGCAGGTTTCCTCGCGATGTTTTCCTTCACCGTTGGAGCAAGTGATATTTTAATTTTTTTTAAACGCACATAACTCCGAAATGTTCGAGATGCGTGCCCGGATTCGAACCGCCGACCTCTGATTAGGAGGTTGACGCCCTAACCACTAGGCTATCACCGTTTCCATGTAATATTATTTAATGGAATTTAAAACAAACTCATTATGAAAACAAACAATATGAAATGAAACCAATTTATTATATATTTTAGCAACATTTTTTTATTAATTTAAGAATTCCACAATGGAACAATTTATTTTCCATATAATATCTATACCTAAGTCAGAATGTAGGTACGTGACGTGGGATTTGTTATTACGCATTATACATTTATAATTAGTGCACAATATGGACTATTATAGTACCTGTATCAAAGTTCGTTTTTTTACAGAATTTTACATTTACATTGATTAGGTAGTTGTGCGTGATGTCGCGTGTGATAAGGATTTATAAAAATCCGTCTTCAATCTATATATATACATAATGAACAAACATAAAAAATATTTCGCAACTGTATGCGTATTTTTAATATAATATAAATCATAATATATGCTCGAACTAATTAACTAAGACGGCTAATATATCGACAATGTCGATAATAATATCAATTTATAAGGGTCTCTCTACACAATCTCTGCACAAGCGTGCAGGGCAAGGTGGAGGAAACCTGAGGGCGAGGAAGGTCACCCATGGGATATACCGATCAGATAAAGTCTGCTGTGGGTGGTCCTTTGCACGATTGCACCAGACTTTCGGCCAGCAGAGGGAAGTGGCGAATGCTTGTGTGACGCATAACATCTGGGCCTTAAAGACATTGATTCGTGATGACCACGACCGCTCTGCAAAGAGTGTAACGACTAAGAAGAAGAAATACACAATCTCCACTAGCACACATGCTGTAAAATTGCAGTTCAGTTTCAGTTTAGGTGCGATTTGCGAACTGCATCGAACTGCAAACCCGATTGCCCACTTGCTAACGAACTTGCACAAAAACAACTCCAAAAAACTAGCACGCATGCTGTAAAATTGCAGTTAAATTACTGTTTAGTTGAGATTTGCGAACTGCATCGAACTGCAAATCGTGCCCATTTGCTTAGGAACTTGCACAAAAATTGCTGCAATTTTGTAGCAGGCGTGCAGGCGTTTTAATGCAGACTATAAACACAGACAAAACGTAACAAAGTAGCCTACTAAACCCAACGATGTATAAGTACCTAGTTCTTAAACGAATCCCATGACAAAAAGTAATAACACACTTATAACGAATGTAATAAATAAAACTATACAATACGTTATCAGAAGACAATGTTCATACGCTTCATCACGCACAGTGATCAAGGAATAGTGAGAAGTGAAAACACAAAGCTAAATACGATAAAAGACCAGAAACACTTAAAGTGGAGCCACTTCACTCGCACTCTTTAAAACCTAACTCATACACATATATCCAATTCACTTTATCCATTTGAATTGAAAGCAAACGTAACAGTAATACATACTACTCACATTAAACTAACGAAAAAATCCGCCGTAATATTAATACCACTCTAAAAAATTCGCTAGATTAAATTATGGATGTTTGGTTTGTACAGGGCTTTTAATTATCTATGAATATGCACATACATTCGATTCAGAATCGTGTCACAGAAGATATCAATATTGCGTACACAAATTATTCACGTTTTCATGATACGCGTTAACATCTTCTGTGATATACCAAATCGTTCATGTGTTAGAATTTGCTATGTAGACACGTTTTTAACCAACTACAAGTAAGCCTTTCACTGCAGTCTCACCTGGTGGTAAGTGGTGATGAATGGTAGCAGGCTAACCTGTTAGGGGTATGGCAGTTTCAAATCCACACTCCTAATTGGTTTCTAAGCGGAATCGTGCTGGACCGACAATTAAAATTTGATATTCCTTTCAATTTTAATATTCGAGGGAAATGTACTCTGAATCAATCGTACGATCCAGTCCGCTGCGGAGAGATGGGCATTCCCTAAAACCCTGTACAACAGATTAATTTGCTAAATATTTAACGAGCCGCGCTGCCTTAAATGGATAAATTCGTATCAAGACCTCTGAAATTTGAATTCCAGAGGCGGTTTCCAAAGCGCACCCGACTCAACACAAACAAGCGCATGGTCTTACCAAATTGCCAAACATCTCGGCACGCCCTTTACAGTATGCCAATATTTAATTTTGTACATCTAATTCACATATGTACACTCAACCCGCCTTTCCCACACACATCCGTGCCTTATCGTATTGTACAAAAAAATGAAGTCAACTAATAAAATATCTAATGTAAAATCACAAGAGTGCTATTCTTACTGTTAAGGAGTTTCAATATTTTCATTTTTCCATATATATAAAAAAGTCGCTTAAAAAAATCACAGACAATCACTTTCCCTTTACAGACAAACACCATCGACGACCAATTAGTTCTTACTAAGCATTATTTAGCTACGTACAAAATCCTACTTACGTTTTACAACCACGATGGTTTACATTACAATCTTACAATCAATACACTATCATCCTAAGCCTGTGCCCTTAGTACGAGGTTGCATAACTCAAAAACGTCGATGGTCTTCGAGTGTCGAAATCCCATAACAAGAAAACTTTTTTTTTTTAAATCGCACATTTCGTATTTCGTATTTGGTATATATATCTCTTAGGGAATCTTAAAGTGTAATGAGAGAAACTAAGAAAGATCATTATGTTCGTTCAAATTGATGATTTTAGGTTGCAAAGACGTGCTTGAGTTATATCATCTCCTACTAAGGATACTGTACTCTTTTGAGTACGTGTATACCCTTGCTCTCTACGAGTAGATAACTGAGAAGACTAACTTAGAGAACGTAATGAGGGAACATACAGGTTGAAATTTCGTATCATCCATTTTCATTTGCACCACACTTTAATGCTTCAAAACCAATGGCATTTCCCAATACGAAGCATCAACACATTAATATGAACATCGATTAATTTAATAAATAACAAACATTTGTTCACCCAATCCAAGACTGCGGGCTGCCGTACATATTATTATAATGCTTCATAGAATCCATATTCAATTTTGTACTCTATTCAGATAGACCTAAGTTAAATTATACCTTAGCGGATGCTCCAAAAAATATAGGTTTTGGCAACATTTACATAAAATCCGACATAAGTTTTTCTCTTTTTTTTTTAATTACATTTGTACTGACAGTATCTTTAAGACTTCAATTTGTACTTTAGTTCTTGAAAAAACGTGCTCGTGGCCCGAACAGCTAGAATCGCGGACGTTAACACACCAATATTCAACACCAAGAATATCATAAAGTGACACCAAGATAATTTAAACATAATGAGACTACATTCGATGACTTTTTTGTGATACTTGATGTTTATATACACATATGAAATGATATCAGTTTTGAATCTTCAAGAAATCATCTTAAACTGATTCAACGACATACAGAACATGCTTTAAGTTAAAATTGTACATATACATTAAATCTATGCACAAACCAACTATCGATAAACTGGAGTGCCTTTATATTTATTAGATCGCCTGCAATAATTTAATAGCAATATCAGGTACAGTAAAAAGAATATTAAAGTTTCAGGCGTCAGAAAATATAACTGGTATCAAGGCTGGTTGCTGCTCCAGATTGTCGATATTTGGTTTTTTATCTGTATCATTAACCCTTATATATAAATATAAAAATTGTTAAAACCATGTAATTACATCTTTCGCTGGCTCTCATTCCATGCTCCGGAAGCTTTAATCGGTCGAATTTAAGTAATTTCAAACAAGTAACTTAACTTTGAGCAATACAACACCCACCGATAACTATGACAATAAATCCAACGATTTATGTACACAGTTATAATTCGGCAAGTTAGCAAAGTTCGATAGTTTACATTTTATTGCTGATCCATATTTTATATATAACAGAATATAAGTACATATTAATTTGTAAGTGTGGTATTTTCAGTTGAATTGATGATCAGAAATGAGCGGATGATATTATACTTACCTATTAATGCGAGAGAACATCTATAATAATTCATTACTTTGATTATCAAATTCGTAAAGATAAACACGCGGGGAGACCCCTCCATGACACTAGTGCACCCTTAACACATTAAACACCAAATGATTGCCTTTAAGAATTACCTGTCCATTTTAGTGCAACTAGATTATGATTATACGAACGTCAATTCCTTAAATAATGTACTTAAATGTATGTACAGTAAATGTTAAACACGATGGACGGGTGTAACTTGTCGAGTGAAAAATAAAATATAGGAAAATAATAATAAAGGAAAATAAGGTAGCAGAAAATACCAAAAAAAAAAAACCAAAAAAATATTTTTGTTACATTTTTTTTTAATTCGCTGAAACCTAACAAACAATATTTTTTCATTTCTCATCTCCTTAAAACATAGTAACATCTATGCAACACAAGAAATAACTGGGAAAAAATAATAATAAAATTATGAATAAAAAAAAAATGTTTATACTCCTGCGAGTGAAGAAGGTACCAATTACGCTGAATGACTCGGGGCCGATCTCTCAACGGTTTTCGCGTCTTAATATGAGGTAGAACATCAATGAGATTATTATTAACTAGCCTAATTAACACTTACTTACTCAAAATGTATTAGGACTATCAACTCAGCTAAGAGGTAACTATAGATTGCGCTCAAATCACCATGCACTCATCGTTTGAGCATATTGAGCCGAGTTGAAAGCACTGACTACCTTGCAGAGATTCAACTAACGTCTCAGAATATATTTTTACTGATTCCATTAATCAAACGCCGAATCATTTAATTTCATTTACATAATCACACGTGTTATTTTTTTATTTTATTTTTTTACGTAAAATTGCTCCGCGCTTCCTATCTCAAATTTAACGATCCACGACAATAATAATTTAAATTTGTAACTACACAATATTCAAACTTTAATTAAATACTTGCACGACGTTCGTATAATTTAGATAAGACTCAATTTGAATCCTGAGGTAGCTTATTTGTACTTTAAATTTTTTTTATTTTTTTATTTTCTCTTAACACCTAAGTTACATTAATTCTTCATATAAAAATCTATTTAAAAGCTTAACTATTACTATATTGTATTCCTCGAGGTAGATTAACTTACGTGCTAGTGGGGCTGGGCGGTGCTATACATTCAACGGTATGATTCACTGCGGCCAGTATTGGAGTATCGACCGGCGATATTTTCTTTAATCACCTCGACCAAATATGTTGAATGTAGAGACACCGCGTAGCCCATGTGACGGCAGAGGGTCGCCATACCCGTAAAAATCTTTGGCTTTACCATCACGACATATCGCGATATATTTACATAGAAAATAAAACTTAAAAGAAAAATACGCAAAATTCAACATTATTCCTACCGCAAATAATCCCAAACAGGAGTCCCTATAAACAAGCAAATAAATCATAAATGCAGTTTTGAGTCAGTGAATTAAATTGGTTTGGAAAAAATGCAAAGCTCCTTGTACTAGTCACTCCAAGATTAAAATAATGATAGAGCCAAAAGAAATAAGACACTTAACTCATATGATCCCGATGACTGCAAAGTTAAACTATCATTATTTGGTTGGTATTTATATTGAATAATCAAATGTTATTTTTGAAATAGATTTGGTGGGAATGGAATGGCTGAGATGATCGTTCAATGTGATTTTCATGCGTTGTTTTATAACGGTTGCTGAAAACAGTAAAAGTAGCGAGAATGAATTTAACTCATCTGAAATTTATCATGAATCTGTAAGTATATGAGTATTTCATCTCTTTTGGCATCCAATTATTTTAAATTGTACTCTAAGGAGTTTTTTTTTAAGTTTTGTGGTGATTGCATAAATGTCAACAAATCTACGGTTTTTTTTGTAAATAGATAATGGAAATTGTATATTCAATTCCAATTTTAATATGGTACTTCGTAAATCAGTACATCTACCGTTAAACTTTCTATTCACTTGCTCCTAACAGTAACATTGAACTAAACCATTTCTCCATTAATATTCGTATCGATAACAATAAATATAGAGTCGCACTGACTGCACGCCGAGTCGTGAAAACTATACAAGATATATTTGCACATTTTTCTAAACAGAGTTACAACCGCTAAAAACGTGAGAGATCGACCGAAGCCGAAGGGGATTGTGATACACCGACTTAGTGTGAGTTCCTTATCACATCAAATACAACATTTAAATCTATTGGGTACCACTAATAAATCGTCCACTTACATTAAATTTAAACAATGAAATAACTTAATTTAGACATGATCTCAATTATTCCATAACTTGTAGAATTTTTATACAATCACAAGGTCGAAAAAAACTAAAATGATACAAGATGTAAACAATCAAAATTGACTTAATGATATCGTAATATTAATTTGTACCTTACGATTATTAAAAAGACGCGATGAAAATTACAGAAAAATGGCGATCCCTTAGTGTCAACTTTTCGGACATCCTTCATTACCCCTTAATATAATAATTAAACGCAACAAATTGAAAAATAAAAGCTCAAAACGTGATGCATTAATGCAATTCCCTTTTTACGTATCACAAATAAACATTAAATGTCAAAAGAAATCACATCTATGAATTTTTAATTCATATGAAAAACGTTAGGACAAAACAGAATTCTCGATTTCCATCCTTTTACTTAATTTCTCAAAGAAAGTAAAAAATAAATTTAACAATTAAACCAAAATAGCAAAAAACTTGTTCTTAACAATACATCTAACACAAGAATGCCAAAAAGATTAAACAATAATTACTTATTAACATAATATGAATCAAAATAGATTCGTCCGTTAAGGAGTTATTACTGAAACGAAAAGTAATTGATAGTATTTTTAACGTTCGATAACCCAATTTCAACATGGCCGACTCAGCGTCTGCTATAGTAAAATGAAAGGCATTGCTAGTACAGACATTCTACAAAAAAATACTAACACAAGATTTTGAGTGCGCAAGTTTATTTTTTGCTGCTTCTGTATCGTTAGTTAAATACCCATTAAATGTTTGGTAAATCTCTTTTTATCATATTATTATTATTTCACTTTTTTTTTTCATATGTTTTTATGAATTTAGCTGTGAAATTGTTGACAGTTGACGTCTTTCAAAAGGTGAATCAAATTCCGTAATCGTTAATGTCTGTATTTTTAACTTAACATAAAGTTAAACATAAAAAGTTTGATGACGTTATAAAATTCGCGCACGGAAAAAATCACTGTATTTTTTGATTATAAATCTAACATAATTTGTACCTTAGACAGAAAAAAATAAAACATTTTTGGAAGGGTGGATAATTTAGAATTAGTCAATCTTAAACGAAAAGTTATCATAATTTCATTTATTTTTAAAAACATCTCGTGATTTAGGAATTTGTTTTTTACGCTTTTACTTCTTTAATACACAATCTTTCAAAGGGGATTTAAAAACCAATAAAAACGCCGCTGAAATCGCGAGCAATTTTCTATTAGAAAATGTAAAGTTTGTATTTATTTTGCACTAAATATTTTACTCCTTAACGGAGACATATCTTAATAGTAAAAAAACTTCGCGCCCGCAGGGATTGATTACTAAACATTTTATTTAACTTCAACTGTTCGAGGTACAATTTACACCGATCTTATTTACATGAGTTTTTCTGCGTAGACTCGTTTTGGTATAAAAATTACAATAAAATTATTCATTTGTCGCTTGCAAAGCCTTTCAACGTATTATAATTTGTGTGGTTTTCGAACGCTGCCAAATAATATGCACTTGGCAGTTAAAATTAATTGCCTTACTTCAACTGCCAAAATCAAAATAAATCCAAGTTTATAGTTTTCTTAAAATTATAATTTTAGGCCACATTTCTACCTTCATTCTGTTTTTTATTTATTGCGTGCAAACCTAAATTTCTCAGCGTCATATTTCAACGCAATCGCTAGATTCCATGATGACCATAAGTCGAATATTTGAAACAAATAACAACAAATTCATAATATAGATTATAATACAGATTTAAAAAATATATTTTCGAAGGAATTGCTCATAATTCATTTGAATATAATTCTACTATGCTCTACGATTTACTGTTAAGAATAAAAATAGCATCTATTAAAATTGTACAGGAAATCTTTTAAGAATAAAGTGACACGGTTAAATATAATTTATCTTTGTATATATGTTTAAAATTAGGTACAACATTCCCATCCATACTGACACAAAAGGACTGCTTATATCAGTAAATTATAAATTAGCAAGTCTTAAATGCGATAAGTTTAAATGAGGTACATTAATTCGGGAACCCGTTCCGAAGTAGGTAACATAAAAGTCAGAAACTACAATTATTGTAATCACTGAGCCTTTGTCGAGAGTTAATCGTATAAATAAAATTTAAATATACACTAAAACATAAGTATAATAAATATGAATGCAACTCATTCCTAAATATCAGGAATAATACACGCAGCCGCTACATCCACACTTACAACGAAAAATAAAATAAATTATGTGTGTCATCAAAAGAATAAGGAACAATTGTTAACACGAGAATTGAAACTTCATACGCAGAAAGTTTTGATACTCCTATTTTATGTAAAGTATTCTTATGGTGATTCTTAAAATTGAGTTTATTTGGCACTATCCCGTTTGCTTCGCGTGTTAAGATCAACTTAAAATCATATAGCTCGGAATCTAAATGTTGTTTATCATAATTATCAAATATTGAACGAGCATCGACGGAGTGCAACAATTATAATACAATAACGCCGTCGAATGCCCTCATAAATAATTATTCTTTAAATCTCAACTGGTTGCACTTGAAATGACTAGGTATATAAAATAAAAGGCCTTCATGTACTATAGAAAAAAAAAATGTATGTAACGGAATGTTAAAATCGACACCATCGCAAAAAAAACATATAATCATTTGGTCTCAATAGTAACATCCGCGCAAGCGAGTCTGGAGCGTACGACGGTAATGAACTGTATAAACATTCAAACGTCAACCCTTTCACGCAATTTTCTTTAACACGTTTTACCTACCTACTTATGCATCTAGGGCAATTGTACTTTGTACAAACTGAAACCGTTCGACTGTACAGTACAAAACTGTCGGAATTTCCTGTGTTCCACGCCCGAGTGTTTCTATTTATCTCTTAAAACGAACATAGTGGCAAAAACCAAAACAGTAAATATAGAGCCTGTCCTTAGTGTATCACAGATGTGTTCAAATAATATAAACTTAACCCGGTTTAGCAGTCTATTGTAATGAATATAGAATATAATAATGTAAATAAAAGTATGGTTATAGAGTTATTTTGCCACCGTGCAACGTCAAATGTCTCAACCTAGGCCAAGGCAATACAACATTCTCCTATTATTTACATACAATAAAGCCTATGACCATCAGTCTCAACATCATTTCTATGATTCCCTAGCTCAGTTTAATATAATAAAAGCTATGTCATACTCAACCGAGAGCTCAAAATAAATCGTCTAACAAAGGTAACTTTTTATCTCACAGTCAAAATAAGGTACGTAAACGCGATGAGGGTGCAATAATAAAGGTACATTATGTTTAAAACACGTACCAGACATACGAGCACTGAGCAACCATCCGAAGTCACACGTGAATATTAAATTAAGTAACAATTATAGCAAAATTCCAAAATCTTAAAAAACCTTAAGATCAATTTTTGAGGTAGTTTACTGTTACAAAATATGCATCAACGAGGTATTAAATTGTACGCATGTTACAAAGAGTAGAGACGCGACGCGGGAGATCCCCATCCAAACTAAAAAAAACAGGACACGAATTTACCACCGCATATGCTATCGAATTCAGAAATTCTACTTAAATTCGATAGCCTATTTTCGGTAATAGGTGCATGCATGAAAATCACCCGCGTGCGCCGGAAAGAGCAGAGGTAGATCGGTTGATTAAAGTTAAAACTAAAAAGACAGGTTTACTGCGTGTGATTGGCCAGAGGGCGTTGATGCTCGCGGGCAATGTGACGCCGCACCGTATTGTTGCGCGTGAACGTGCGCGAACAGTGCGGGCACGGCACGCGTATTCCTTGATGCCGCTGACGGATGTGAGCGCGCAGATTCGTCTCGTATCCATACAATCGCTCGCAGTATGGGCACTTTAATTTTTTACCTGGAAATATGCAGAGGCATCGTAAATTCAAATTCAAATAATCTTTATTCAAATAGTCCGATAAAGGCGCTTTTGACGCGTCAATAATTTACATACTAGTGATTTGATGGTGATAACTACATTCGTAAACTTAAAACTAAAGCCTTTGTCTTGATATATATCAAGAAAAATATATTTACCCATTTCAATAACGAAAATAATTGTTTGTTACTAGCTGATACGTTCCTTTGAGTTATAGATTTTAGTGAATCCCTGGAGAATTCTATTATTTAAGGGAGAAAAAAATATATCTGCACGATAAAATCTATCTTCTTGCCAAATTATATAGAAATGGTGGGAGCCTTTGGCCGTGAAGACTTACTACCCTACTGACAAAGACGTTTCGCCAAGCGATTTAGTGTATGGCACGATGTCGCGTAGAAAACAATTATGTATGGAGTATGGGTTTACATGCCGAGCTAACTTGTAGAAGATTAAAATAAAAAATTCGTTCAGCGGTCGGGGCGTGAAAACCAAACAGTTACTTTTGATATGTTAATAAAGGGAGAGAACAATTACCGTCGGCAGTAGCGATTCCGCCAGATTTGCTTGTGATCAGTTTCGTTGGCCAGATGTTTTCGGGGCTGGGTTTGGGGGGTACGGGCGAAGTGTCGTTAGTCTTGTCGTGGTAATTGGTTGTCGGCATCGGAACAGCTGGCGGCGGTGAGTTGTTATATCCACTGGCATTGAAGTCATTTTCACTTTTCACCCGTAAATCTGAAATAAGTTTGATACAATTAATAACTAATTAAATAAACATGTAATAAATACTATTTTTCGTTTTTATCGTTTTAGTTTAACTAACGACTACAGTTTTATACAACTCGAAGCAGTTGTATTTAATTTTTTTTTTTTATCCACTACAAGTTAGCCCTTGACGGCAACCTCACCTGATGGTAAGTGATGCAGTCTAAGATGGTAGCAGGCTAACCTGTTAGGGGTATAGTAAACCCATACTCCTAATTGGTTTCTACGCGACATCGTGCCGGAACGCTAAATCGCTTTGCGACACGTCTTTGTCGGTAGGGTGGTAACTAGCCACGTCTGAAGCCTCCCACCAGACCAGACTCGAGCCAGGAATCGAACCCAGGACCTCCAACTTTATAATGTGACAGCGCGCGCGCTGCTCCACGGAGGTCGTCAAACGATAAGTGTTTATAGTTTTATTTTCAGAACAGAGTTATCTGATTTCCTATGGCATTAAATTGCTCTGGAATGCCCTTTTCCGCTTCCTATTTCAAATGTAGAGAATGGATCAGTAATATTGGAATGATCTGATAAGAAAAAATATTTGAGGATGCGATGGGGCCCATCTAACTGCGCACTAAGGCCGATGTCTATAAGATGCCTTACTACTGACTTAAGACACAGTTAAAACGAGACATTGTTATGTCTCTTTCATAAGTCTGTCTTGTTTTAACACTAACTTAGCCAAACTACGGCTTTAAATCTCAGCCTTCATGTATCTTACAAAATAAAATGCGACAACATTTGATGCAATTACGAATCAACATTATTCACGTCCTAATTGTACCTAATGCTCTATCAGATAAGATCAAAATATGTAATTAACGATGTAAATAAAAAAAAATAGTATGTTAGATGTAATAATTAATAAGACTTAATTTTGAATTTTATTTTATTTTAAGTTAGGTCACATATAAAGAATACTAAGCGCGGTGTTGCAATAACAGCTGTTGTAGTGTAAACTGTGGCGCAACCATTATTGCCTACTTCCAACCAATAAATAGTCCAATAATACAAAAAAATAGTAAGTTTACCAAAAACTTACAATTAAATAATAAGAAAAAAAACAAATAAGTAAAATGTCCAAAAGCATGCAGTTGTGTGTGTGTGTGTTATAACATACAAATTTTATATGTTATAATGTGTTATACGAAAAATCAATTGAATATTGTGCATGAGGAACAAATGAAAAAATAAATTCAAATATATTAATCCTACACTAACCTTCAGCACCTTGATCGTTTGACAAGCGTTCCATCATTTCATCGTTAACAGAGGCGGCTCGTTCATATCCGTTGTTCTTGACCGGGTTAGCGAGAGTTGATGTGCATTCAGGGGTCGTTTCTTCGTATCTTGCGCCGGCACCCGGTGAAGAGCGGGTGTCGGGTTCATCAGCCACGCTACCACAGTGTGATGATGATGAACTTTGCCTAGAAATCACATTTTAGAATGAGCTACGGGGAACCAATAGACCAAACGCCGTTAACGTTAACTACTTCAACAATACTGATGCCAAAAAAACTATAAATATCAACATCATTATCAACTCAATAAATTTTGATTGTCGTCTTTTTCATTACTGCTTTCTGGATCAATTTCTTCTTTTTCTCAGTATCACTGCCATGCGGCATTTTTTCCACGAAAATACACTTCTGATAGAGAAGTACATTTTATGACTCCGTTAAGTTATAAAAAATATATTTACATCATTTGTAAATGTAAATATTAATAAAACTTAAAAAAAAAAAAATTGTGCTTAATTTATCGTTGCTTTGTTTCCAGCTCTTTTAAGCCTGACAGTTCGTCAAACATGCACTATCGAAGAAAATAAAGACCGCCAAAGATAGCGAAAATTTTGAAAAGCAATGCCATAAGAAATATTAATGCATTATTCAAAATAATCTTTATTCAAATAGCCCTTAAAAAGGCACTTTTGACGCGTCAATAATTTACACAGTAGTTATTTCATTATTTTAAGAAGCAACCCTAATCAATTTTCCGCTTTAATCACTTGGAATTAATTTTAAATTTGAGGGTAGTTTCTGAAAACATAGATACTCTTGTGCGTACCTGTAATTCCTGGTATGTGGACTCTGAGATGGCGAAGGTTTGGGCTGCGGTGGTCTGCGGTGTGTAGTCGAGTGTATGGGCAAATGGGCAGGTGGGGCGTAACGACCTATGCCTCCAGACCCTGGATAGCCGTACGGCATTGGGGCAAATGTTGTCGGATGGGGTTGAGGTTGGGCAGCATCTTGGACATCGCATGTCCCAGAGCCGGAAACCGGGCTCGTTTTGACGCGGGCCTGGTGACGCTCTGTGGATTGCTGAGTTTGTTGCTTCACCCAAGCATCGTTGGACATTTCCATTGAAAGTCCCTTAACCTGTAAAATAGAAAAAAGACGATAAAGATTTTTGTATCTTAAAGTTTTTACCGAAAACCTTAATACCTAACACATTATGGCAATTCTCCAATTACGTATTCAATTTAAGACGATTCTGAATTTTTATATTTATATATTTATAAGTAAAAATATTCTTAACGTAACCAAACCATGATAATAATTTGTCTAATGAAAGATAAAATAAAATATAGGCACATAATTGTTTTTAATGATTTTGCTTTGAGATGTAATTTATAAAGAAGATATATGGATCGAATTTCGAAGTAAGGTATTTACGACATTTTAGCGCAAAGTAAAGGAATTACCGCACCATAAATGGAGATGAGGACCGTAAAGTGCTGGAGGAACAAGAATAAGGTTACCTGCAAGTTCTCCCCGCTCTTAAGAAAGCTGGAGAGCGCATCCTGACTGACATGCACCTCCCCCTTGTACATGAACTCGAGGAGTGCCTGCATGTTGTCAGCAGTGGTCGCCTCGAGGAAGACATAGCATGCGCCCGCATGGCTGGGCGGTGCTGTGTCGAACAACTCCTGGAAGTGTTTGCTGCAAGCCGCCAGAATCACCTTATGTGCTTTGAACTGGCGACCTGTAACAAGAAAATATGGCTCAATTAGTTTAATATAATATTACTGGTAAAGCTGTGATAGCCCAGTGATTAGGACGGTCGTCTCGGCACAAATCTTGATTTTTTGGAGTTATTTTAATTTTAAGCAATTAAAACATCACATAGAGGAGACCCGTGCTCTGTGACTGAGTCAGAAATCGGTTGATCATGATCATGATGATGATTATTTTTTTTTATACACCACAAGTTAGCCCTTTACGGCTGTCTCATCTGGTGGTATTGCAGTCTTAAATAGCGAGCTAACCTGTTAGGGGTATCCACACTCCTAAATGGTTTCTATGCGACATCGTGCCGCAACGCTAATACACTTGGCCACACGTCTTTTTCGGTAGTGTGGTCACTAGCCACGGCCGAAGCTCCCACTAGACCAGACTCGAGCCGAGAATCGAACCTAGGACCTCCGACTTTATAATGCGACACGGAAGTCGTCAAAGGTTTGCTGTTTATGTAATTGCACAATAACGCATACAACGATTTTAAAGAGAGACTATGACTTACAGATATACTGTGGTCAAAGATTAGTATAACAAAAAATATAAAGTGTAGCAAATATTATCCAATTATATATTGTTATTGCAAATGCATTTGTGGCGCCAACATTTGGCTCATTACGTCAGCTCAAAACAAAGTACGCCTCAACCTTGAGCTACCGTCATACGTGAAAATAAAGGCTGGACACAGTTAAAAACATAAACAGAATCTACACTGTTGGTTTTTAAAACTATTTGGTACGCCACCAACCAAATAATATATGCCAAAAAGGTCGTCATTTCGAGGAGTTCGATTTTTTCAAGAAGGGTGTCCCATGCCTGCTTCAAATCTAGATTATATTTTTGTATTATTTCGTGAGCTTATTGCCTTATAGGTCCTATTGACTTTAAAGTTCTGATAGGTAAATTTAGAGCTTCAACGAAGAAACACTTTAATTACCATTACAAATATATTAAATTGATATCTCGGTAGTAAATGTAGGAGACCAAAACCTTACGACCAATTTGAACGTTTTTAAATTGGATAAGTGGATATTATACGCATTAATAAAATATATTAATGTGACCAGTTGATCGTTTACACGTAACTGGCCATAAGCTATACTCATGGCAACGCAGTGTGCGAAGTCCCTAAAATAAATTATCTGAAACAGTTGTCAAAAAATATTAAATTGTAAGCATCAAATAGTCGCTCGCGTATGTTACTATACAGAAGGCTTTGATTTAAGATAATTATATTTGAATCTTTATGTTGAGTTGAGTTTCAATTCATATTAAAAAAGACTTTTTTTCACCTTTTACTTTGAACTAAACGTTAAATTCATAACTACTTTTAAAAGGATATTCTAATAATTTTATAATCTATTTAATAAAAACTAAATTTTATTAAAACTACATTATTTTTAGTAAGTTAGCTACCACTCTATTGGCAAAGACATACAACCAAGCGATTGATTCTTCCGGTATGAGGCCGTGAAGAAACCGATCGAGATCATGGATTCAGAAAGTCAAACAAAAAAATATATATATATATTTACTTATATAAGTAGCAACCCTAACAGAAAGTACAACGAGGTGAAATAAAAATATTTCTTAATCGGCATAACTTCGCGGGAATCTTAGGGGGAAAGTAGAAAATAATATGATAAATTACATACATACATTTTCTGTTTTTCGTTTGTAATGAACAGATACAAAAAAGAAGCCATCATCATAATTTTTGCACCCAAGACGAATATAAACAAAGAGTTATAAAAGAATAAATCAAAAATCAATGCTTAAAAATAAATATATCATGTTTTGCCTTCAAATAAAAAATTAGATTTAATATGTTATAAATTCATTAAACTGCGTTTGAGGGATATTAGAGCGCCTACATTTTATATCATTACGTCACACCACGGAACAAAAACGCACAACCTTGGAAGTTCCGTCACACGTCGATTAGGCGGACTGCAAACGAGCTATGCAAATGTATTATGGTGCATTAGTATGCTTCTGACGTACTATTCCTAAAATTATTTTGGTATAGAATAGTATATGCCTAAAATTATGAAAATGAAAAGGTTTACCTTTTTTTTATTTCCATTAGAAAATCTACTTAGAAAACATACTCGTAAGGTATACAAATAAAATTTATTTAACTTCTTGTTACCCTGCCTTGAGAGATAAATCTTTGTCAACTCAGCTTAATTGAGATTAGTCAATAGGAAAAACTTTTTTATTCCACTCCAAGTTAGTTAGGTGGTAAGTGGTGATGCAATCTAAGATGATAGCGGGCTAACCTTTTACCATACTCCTAATTGATAACTATGCGACGCGTCTTTTTCGGCCTATCCACTATTTTTATTTCCACCCAATCTAAATTTAGGCCGATAATTAAAGTTATAACATATGCTAGCTATAAATAAGTTGCAATGTTTTTTTAATATTCAATCCGGATGGTTTAAATTTTATCATTCTTAGTATTTCAGCAACAAATATTAATAACAGTTTGAAATAAACAATTATGATTCAGCTTCGGCTAAGCTAGTTTAATCAGCAGCAGCGAAATTATTTCCCTTTGCAAGGGTATTATGTTCGGCATTCAATGCGTCTTTAAAGGTTCGTTATAAAATAGCTTGCATCAATTATATCTTGGAGATGTCTATTGGGTGTGAATTGCTCTATCTCCATAGGTGCTATAATTATCATTGATTATGTGAGATGGTGATAGCAAAAAAACCCGGTTAAGTTTGTTGTGGGTTTCTTCTTAGACCTTGGCGCGATTTGAACCCTCTTAGTTTTAGTTCTGAGTTGTCAATAACTACAGTTATCACCATCACTTCAAAAATAATGAAATGAACGATTCATAGATGACTGTAATAGGTTTATGTGAATAAAGCTATTTTTGACTTGAGCGTTTTAATTACCGCCAACAAAGCTTAGTCTGCCAGAAGCCTGCAACGATAGTGCGTTCCGCTCCTACGAACTCTGCCCACGGATTATAAAATACTTCCTTGTACACAATTCGTTTCGTAACAAAATTCTTGCACTTTATACTCGCACCCAAAATTTTGTTAAATAATAATTGAATTATTTTAATCGATTTTTTATCATCAATTTGTTTTTTTTATACACCACAAGTTAGCCCTTGATGGCATCTCAGCTGATGGTAAATAATGATGCGGTCTAAGATGGTAGCGGGCTAACCTGTTAGGGGTGTGGTAAACCCATCCTAGTTGGTTTCTACACGGAGCGGAGTTCCGGAACGCTACATCGCGGCTAGGGTGGCCAAGCCACGGACGAAGCCTCCGACCATACCAGACTCGAGCCGGGCATCGAACCCAGGACCTCCAACTTTAAAATGCAACAGGTCACGCGCTGCGTCACGGAAGTCGTCAAACGGGAAGATTTTGAAAGACAGAAATTGCTGATATAGCATAGGAATAAGCAGTCTTCTTAAGATAAGGGTACGTTCTTATTAATATTCGGTACAGAATTTTTACGCTTAAAAGGAATACATGTATTGCAAAATGAAAATAGTTGCACGTTGTTAGATCAACATAATTATCTTCAAGACGTTTTGTTAAAGTTTTTTTTTTCAGTACGTAAAGAGTGTATATGGAAGAAGTGCCTAAATAAAAAAATTACAATACATAAATATCACCGTACATTTAATGCCTAGTTTTTATCTTGAATTATATTTCCGCAACGTAACCGATAGGCAGATAGATCGATCACAAACTAGAGTAGCAAAAAGTTTGTAAATTGTGAATCTAGAAAACGACAGAACCTACCAGCACTAACTTTACTCGTAGCTGTGAACCATCCACAAACAACAAGTTCATCGCCAAAACAAAACAAGTGCGACCATGTTCGAATAAAATTATTTCAAGTAGGCTTACATTTTAATTCACTATCGAAACGTCAATGTTTATAAACTAAAGACTCTATCCAGTCCGGTAGATCGCGACAGGAAATTCGGAAAAGAATAGATAGATAGATAGATAAAATCTTTATTGCACATTTAAACTTAGGATCTAAAGCAAATAAAAAACAAAACAAAAGACTGAAATTCTGTAGGAAAGCTTGGGAATGAAGGCTCAGTTTTAAGTCTCGAACCCCGATTTATCTAGGTCAAGCGAAGACGATCCGAATGGAATGAGTAAAAAATAACATTTACGAAAACCGCGCACCCGATTTTTATGAATAAAGATTTTATTCACACTTATGGTCTACAGTAATTAACGCATAATCATTCGGTAACCCACCGAATGTCAGTCGCCTTGGCATTGGCCTTACGTCGTAACTTCCTTAATAAAACGACGCCGTTGTATAAATAACAATCATTTAGGGTTCCGTCATCAAGGAACTATACGTCTGACCATCCGGATTTCAAGCCACGGTAATATTATGTATAAAGAATTCCAACATCATACATACGGACGAAAAGCGGGCTATGCCTACGCGCCTCGATCTCGGGGTGCATTCGGCATGCAGACAGTCGCGACTGTGCCGCAGTGACGAACGGACGGTGTTTTGTTTCTTTAAACAATAACCGAGCGATTTTTTCACTTAAAATAACTTCAACTATATATGTAATATGACGAGTAGGATATATTGTGCACTTTTTGGTTGCATTAATAATAGTTGTTTATTGTACTGTTTGCATGAATAATACCAGAAAATATAAATTTGACCGTCTGTCTGTCACTAGATTTTTTGAACACAAAGTAGGTAAATGTAATTAAAAGGTATTAAATTAAAAGGTTGTAGGTATTTATTTCAAAGATAAGCCCGAGTTACAATACTGTATACATAATATTACCGTGACTAAGCTCACCTATTAGAAACCTGTTAATCTGTAACTTGAAATAGAAATCACGACAACTAAGTTTTTAATCAAAATCTTGTACATCAAAATTTTGTCGTTAAATGCTCTTTACAAATATGTCCGACGCGTGATAACAGTTTTTACATTTAATTAACGATTTGCTTAATATAAGCTTTAATTTTCTCTATTTATGAAATAAGTAGTAGAAATATATATTATATATAATAGTAACGAAGTAAAAAGGAACATTATATCGTACGTAAGCTCAACAAGTTAACGAGTGATATTACACGAAATTATAAAATGTAGGTACTTAAAGTTGGCATAGATGACTCTTATATTGCAATAGCTGATTCCTTAATAAATTCGTTAATTATGAGGTTTTTAACAAATCCTGTCTAATATTGTACCTGTTTTCTTTTCTATGCGTTTATTTACTGTGTTGTATTTCTTCTTTTGTGTGGTAAAGCATTTCATATGGTATAACTAACGTATGTAATGATAATACTTATGTCTCTTTCCTATTCCTTTTAAAGTTTCCGCTCTCTTCATCAACATAAAAACCCAATTTTTAGGAAGATGAAGAGAGCGGAAACTTTGTTCAAAAATTCAGCCAAAAGGTTTAGTTGTTCCAACGTGAATGAGTAACAACCATACACAAATACAAACTCAAACTTGCGCATTTATTAAAATAGTATTATTATAAAATTACGGAACCCGATACTTTTGATTGATAATTGTATCAATCAATTTGAAAAATCGCCAAGATAACGTTATATTGACGCCAATTATATAAAACAATATATATTTTTTAATAACATTATTTATAATCTGTTTTATTTTATCCATGCAACGTTTACCGATGTACCAAATAGTGAAATAGTGAAGTTTTACTGAGTTTAAGATGCAACTGAGTATATCTCAACATACAACATATATTTAATAAATTTGGGTAATTAGTAACTGTCAACTATGTTTTAATAATTTTTATTTGTTTTTATTGTTTATCAACCACTCACTTGACACTCAACAATAAATATAATATTGTAAAGCGCTTTAAACCTATAAAATTGGATTGCCTAGTGGGGGTGCCAAGGTTGAAATAACCACATTATAATTTGCAAGTGTTGGAAGCTTGGGAAGTGGAGAGCCACAGAGTGGAGTCCAAGTCCAAGGCGCAAGGACGGTCGCCTTTTTTTTTTCGTGGAGGTTATGTGGGCTTCCCCCCCCCCCCCCCATTTTGGTTGGGGTATACCCGAACTAAAAACCACCACAGCATGTCCTACTCGCTGGATTTACTGAAAACCCGGGGAACCCATTGTGTACATCCCAGACAAAGGACGATCGCCTGAAACTGGTGTCCAGTTTTACAAGTATATCCAACAGCGGACGTTCGATAGTTAAAGATGACTATGATATGTTATGATAGTATAGATTATGATATATTTCACATACATTATGATATCAGTGAATAGTACCAGTAAAGATTTCCGCTAAGTTGTAATACTGTTATTCGAACAAGTAATATTATCTATTGTGTGGCAAGGTTTCACGTGCGCCGTCACGTGTTCGACCCACTCGTCAAAACAAATCTGCAACTGGAAGATTTCTGTACATTGCAGCTATTATGAAATTTTTTATTAGAAGCTATAATATTATATATACGTTTATATAGAATTCAATTAAAAACATTTGTCGGTCTGTTAGCGCTTTAGTCAAAATTTGTATGCTTTAGCTAGCTGATACTCCAGGTCAGGTGTACAAAAGGGTTTCTTTCTACCTTTTATGTAGATTTTACGCCATAAGTACATTCAATCAAAATTGATTATTACACAGATTTTTCCTTTTTTAATGAAAAGGTTGTTCATAAGTTAGGTTTCGTTTTAATATTTCATATGTTTTCTTTACCACGACAGTTTCCACATTCTCACATTCTCAGTCTAAATCGTAAAATTGGTCGCCAATCCATTTACGGACTTGGGTGAACGTTACCGATTAAAAACGTCAATGTACGCAACATAAAGTGTATAAATTCTTTACTGAGAATTTTTTTTTTCTACAAGCATTCCGTCTTGTTATATGCGATAAACTTTAGGTCACTAGTCTCCCATCGATATCGGAACTGGCGGTCTAACCTTGAGGTTGACACCCCCTGAGTATGCTCGAGAATGATGGTAATCGTACGAAAACAGCATATTTTATACATAAAAAATACGAGTATTAAAGTTTATTGCATATCAGTAAAAAACCACACGCTTCTATCCAAGGACATGGCGATAATTTTTGGACCCAATAATCTTGTGGCAGTTAAATACAGTCACACATAGATAGAAAATGAGCCCTTAAACTCTGTTCATAATGTCAGTCCACCCTCTGATAGAACATCTTCCCCCCCCCCATACCCAGCTTGTTTGAGCTTTGTTTTCCCCTCTTTTCTGTTTCAACCAAAAGAAGCCATAGTGTACCCTGTCTGCGAAAACATCTAAACACTCCGGTAGACTATTTTTATATACAGATCGTAAATGTAATTATTCATTTGCATAATTAGCATTGTGTCTATCACCACTACATTATAGTTGAGTGACCGTCGGCTTAGTGTCACGTGCTTTTGCCATGACGAAAATGGCGTGACAAACGAGATGTCAATATTTTACTCGGAAATACTAAACGGTACATAATTATACAATTTAATAAAATAGAAGTATTTTACGATACTTATGGAATACAAAAGTACGAATGCTTAATAGGTTCGGTTATTTGAACATTATTTTAGATCTTTATAGACATCACCATTATCATGATCAACCCATTACCGGCTCACTACAGAGCACGGGTCTCCTCTCCATATGAGAAGGATTTGGCCATGGTCCACCACGCTGGCCATGTGTGGATTGTCAGACTTCACACGCCTTTGAGAACATTATGGAGAACTCTCATTCGTGCGGGTTTCCTCACGATGTTTTCCTTCACCGTTGAAGCAAGTGATATTTTTTTTTTTTTAAAACGCACATAACTTTGAAAAGTTAGAGGTGAGTGCCCGGATTCGAATCGCCGACCTCTGATTAGGAGGCTGACGCCCTAACCACTAGGCTATCACCACTTTTTAGACATGACTGAACGTAAATTTGTCTATAACACTGTAACAAACCGAAACTGCGTGGACAATATCGCGGGTGGTTTAACACGGAATTTTTACGACTACTTTACATTGCAGGAAACAGGAAAACCGAAATGATGCGCTAGCAAAGTTGTAGGTAAAGAATGTATGTGAACACTGAAGGAAATCGGCAAACCGATATTCTGCAAGCAAAGTCGCTTGCAAATATTATAGATTTTTTAAGCGCGGATAGTGTTCAATGCATTATATTTTTTAAAAGAATCATGCTAGTCGAATGCATCGATAAACTACGTAATATTAATTAATAAATTTGTTCAAATTAAAAGTTATTTCGATTAGCATTTTTATTACCACATCAAAGGCCGTTATTTTAATAGAGTCTCAACTGACCTAGGCCTAGAACGCTTAGTTTTACGACCTATAGTATCAAGATCATAATCACAAAATTGTTCCAAGGACATTAATAACTATTTGGACGTTGGCCGGATCTTTGTCCATGTCCAATAACAGTAAAACTTTTGTTCTCAAACTTTTTGCTTTTCTACGCCTTTTTGGATTGTTCTTCATAAAAACGTATAACTGCATAATGTTAATATGTACTTTTAAGTTTTAGGTTTATTTCTATTTTTGAACTTGAAACATATAACATTTAAACAATCCTCCAATCCTCCAATGCCCCGTATCTTCCACAGAATTTATAGGGTAGTCAACTTGGTAGGGAAATATGGGAAAACTTCTTAGAAAGATAAAGGGTATTAATAAAACCCTTTAGTAACACCCTCTGTTTCTATTAGTAAATGCCATATACTAAAACCCGCCCAACCCATTAGAAGTGAATTTTAGTAAAACCCTTTACCTTATTTAAACATAATCCCTAAATACTTCCAGAACCCTAAACTAGCTAGGTTTAATTAGTAACCTTATTATAATTAATTTATTACTTTTATTGTATACCACTTAACAGCTTAATTATGCAATTATTTCGAAAAAACTGACTGACACTTTAATCTTTTATGTGTGTAAATATGTCTTAGTTTTAGAGGAATGAGCGATTGGGTTCGGAGGTTCGTACTTGTTCCTTTGTTTATATTATGTGTAAAAAACATGTCCACAGCTCTACCGCGCTCCGATTTCATCCTGTGCTATTTGACCTGCTTCTTTCATCATAATGGACAGATTATTTATAAAAGAAGAAACGCTATTACGAGAATGTATAGACACCCAACTTTGTGGATAAAACGGACGAATCCGGCGTTATTAAGTATCCAAGGGAATCGAAACAGGTTTCTCTGTTTTTTATCTTATCGTCGTTAATTAAGGCAACTTCTATGTAATCGTAAAAAAACTAAATCGATTAAACGTCACATGACTTTTTAATAAGTGAATAGTTAAGTGTGTGATTTGCGATATTTAATTCCATACTATGATTATTTCGAGACGGCGAATCCTTTGAAAGAAAATTCATGTTAAAAATGTTCATTAAAAAATCAAGAAGAATAATTTTATTATTTATTATAAATAATCTTATTAGATAACCCCTTTTTTATTCGATTGAAAGCGCGCTTTCAAACTTATTTAAAGCAAAGCAAAAGGATAGATCCTTGAGGCTTGATCTTTTTTATATATTCTTTAAGTCAAAGGAAAAGGCTTTTTTAACTAAATTATTTCTATTTTTGTTTGTTTTTAATTCTATTTTATTTAAATAACTCTAACAGTACTCTTGAATAATGACAATCGTGGTATTATAGTCTTTCTAAAGGCAAAAGTTAAGATTTATATCTAAATCATAACAAAAAAACATAGATAATATTTCGTGTATTTTATAAAATTTTCGTGTAATTTGAAAGACTAGTTGAACTCATGGCATTGCTCACGTAACTATTGTATGCTATGACTTATACATTTAGATTTTTTTATCGAGTATGCTTCCTGCTAACTAACTGCCAAAATTCACCATCGTTGATAACCTAGTATTTTATACAAATAAACAAGAAAAAGGAAGAAGTTTGCATTTATAATGTAATTAAAGGTGTTTATAGGGCTTTTTTTTTTTAACAGTTAAATTATGTTAATATTACTAAGGTATTGATAATTATACAAACCGATAAGGCAAAACTCGACAAACACAAACATTAGCCCCAGACGGAGAACTGACCTTAAGGTGATACAGAAAAACAATAATAACCAAAGACAAATACATCTCGATTTGGTACGAAAAATAGGGGTATTTTAGCTGTAGAACAAAGAATACATCATCGAACATCACAACAGATGGTACCTAACTAAAAAATGGTCGATCGCACAAATACACAGACGAAGCCTCAAGCTCCTAAAAGAAATGTATGGAAATGTATTAGCACCTAGCACGCTGCGAGTAGTTATCACCGGCGCAGATGTTATATTCGCGCTGCGTCAAAAAACGTGTAACGCCAATATCCAACGAAAAGTTCATTTCAATAGTTATCGGCGTTAAACATGCAGTCACTATGTAACTAAGTTTTATGAAATCCAAAAAAGTGGCAATCCAGTTGGATGGTGCATAATAAAACTGGTGTCAGGAAAACGCGTTGTATTTATTTGGAAACACGTGGAATACTGTATTTTTTTGTATTTTACAGCTATTTGGTACACACCGACATGCGAATAAAGAATAATTAATTCCTTAAATATACGAGTAAGTGTACGTAATACGTAGATAGCTTTTCTAAATGGACAAAGGAGCATGCATGTCACCTGATGTTAGGCGATCACTGCGTTTCATGTCTACCTACCGTTCATTGCGGCTTTAAACGTCTAGTAAAATATTATTGTGCACTAAAACATAAAAACACTACTCTGCTCCAATGTTGAAGATCATTATAATAATGTTTAAGACAGAATCCGGCTACTTCAGCCTTTAACAATTATGAAAAATCCTGGTTCCTTGATATAAAACATGGCCACCCTAGGCTAGACCATAGAGCAAAGAATGCATCATCCACGTTGCGCGCGCGCAGGCGGTAACGAGGAAATGGACGCACGACATTGGTCGATGCTTGCAACACCGACATTGGCCCCATTCGGAGACCTACTAACGCTTATCTAGCGCCGACTTTTGGGATATTTATACAGTGATACACAGTTTATTGCTAACAGAATGAAATCTTGAAGGCTATCGATTTCATTTTTTTTTAACTGATCTTATTATTTTTGAAGCTTAGCTTATATTTTATAATAGTTTTCCTTTGTTCATTGTTGCGATATACGAGTATAAGATGAGGATTAAAGTTAGTGGTTTTAGATTACGAGTAAATCGTGTTATCATGTATTGAAGTAAGGAAAAGGAGATTATGGTTTTATTGAAAGAAATGTAATAAACAACTGCGTACTATAAATTTTAAAGATAGTCTGTTAGTCATAATCAAGCTCAATAGATTTCGAAGATAGAGGCCCTCATAGCTTTAGTTTTAAGTTTACGAATGTAGTTATCGCCATCAACTCACTGCTCTGTAAGTTATTGACGCATCAAAAATTCTTTTTAAAGGATTTGACTAAAACTTATTGCTTGATTTATTCAAATATTTAGCAATATAAAATGTATTTTACATAGGTTGGATAGATGTCCCGCAGGATTAATAAAAATTTTATCATCAGGCATGATCATCATGATAAACCCATTATCGGCTCACTACAGAGCACGCGTCTTCTCTTAATATGAGAAGGGTTTGGCCATAGTCCACCACGCTGGCCATATGCGGATTGGCAGACTTCACACGCTTTCGAGAACATTACGAAGAACTCTCAGGCGTGCAGGTTTCCTCACGATGTTTTCCTTCACCGTTGAAGCAAGTGATATTTTAATTGCTTAAAACGCACATTACTCCGAAAAGTTATAGGTACGTGCCCAGGTTCGAACCCCCAACCTCTGATTAGGAGGCGGACGTCCTAATCCATGCCATCATGCATTATTTTGCGATAATATGAATATGATAAGTCATTGGCCGTCTGTTACAAGCACCCAAATTTAAGTTGGCCAAATATATAGTGGGTACGTTATTACTTTCACAATCGTTGTTATAATTACAACACAATTTGATTTAGTATTATACATGAAGAATTCAAGGTCACTTAATTTTACCACGCATTTTAACACGCAGTATTTTATATTACAAGTACAAATAGTAAAATTAATACAATATGACCACTAAATTAACAATACATGCTATTTTTACTCATTTCTTATTATATTACGATGTTTCTTGTTAAGTCACGATTGTTGAAACAGATGCTGTAACTTAGACCGTTTAATGTGCTTCTTTTCGTGACGTACGTAAAATTTCTTAGCAGGCTCATAATTATGAATGAATAAATAAATGAATCATCAGTTATTATTGTTCATTTATTTATGTATTTATTTAATTGTTTTATGAAATATTAATTGCTTTAGTGCGTTGGTTGCTGGGTCTTATTACGTGCATTCTCAGATTTTTTAAGCTATTGCATAGCTTCTATCGAGGGCCTTGAGCGCGGGGACCAAATCCAGAAATTCCGTAACGAAAATAAAACCTCACGCTCCCCACTCCGACGGGAACAGCGGTGATACTTTTTACCATATAGATATTTCGCCACAGCCATTAATATTTTTATTTTCATTGTTGTTTTTGAAATATTAATAATTTAGTTGAAAAAAAATGCTATGCAATAGCTTTACCGCGGCAGTCACCGAGTGCCATACGTCTTTTTTAGTTCATTCGGCTAAATTCAACCTTAGATTAATTGGGACATATCTGTAAATTGGAGAGAAAGAGATTTATATGGAATTTTTTTCTTACGAGAGGTTAGTTAGTGAAACTACCTGTAATAATACAAATTATCAAGTTTACTGGACAGCCGCGTAGAATGGGTACAAACATACGTTATTGCTAAAACCCGCGCCATCTTTTAGCAAAGAAATTAAGAATCTCTTTTGTTAGTTTATTTTTTAAAAGTAAAGTAAAGATGGTAAGCGACATCGCTAATCAGATGAATGCGTATAATAACTGTATTTCCACGCTAAATAGTATCTTTTAATATGGTACATTTTCAGACAAGTGCGATATGTCACACGAATGTGGGTCGAGTTTCACAACTCGGGTTTAAGTCCCCCTTGGTTAAAAACATTATTTTGCATATAATTGATGCTACGTAGGGGCACGTTTAGAAATCTAGCTTATAATTGAAGCTAGATTTCTAAACGTGCCCCTGGTCTTAAAAGAAACCCTTAGACATTTATGCAACGTAATGATGATTCATATTCAAACATTGAAAATGCCAACCGGCTATCGTGGGCCTAGGTTATAGGCGCTTATAAAAGGTGCCCGTGGTTCAAAACATTATTTTGCATATAATTGAAGCTTCGAGATTTCTAAACGTGCCCCTGGTCTTAGAGGTAACCCTAAGACATTTTTGCTACTTAATGAAGATTGGTATTCAAACATTTAAAAAAAAAATGTCTATTTTCGGCCTAGGTTATAGGATAGATAAAAAGGATGGACGTTAACAGACAACGTTAAATGAAATTAAATGAAAATGAATTCAAATTCAAATAATCTTTATTCAAATAGTCCTTTAAAAGGCACTTTTGACGCATCAATAATTTACATAGTAGTGATTTGATATTTATAAATACATTCGTAAACTAAAGCTATGAGGGTTCCAAATGCGCCCCGGTCTAAGAAGATGCCCACAACAAACTTAGCCAGGTAAATTTTCTTTTTGTTATCACCATCTCACATGCCACTTAAAATTATGTTAAGAGCTATCTTATTAGAGTAATATTTCATACCCAAACACAAAAGAAGGAACACTCACACAGAAAATAAAAGAGGTGCAATAGGTGGTCTTATCGCTAATATAATCGATAAAATATGAAGAAAAGCGCGGTTGGGGTGTACAATAATATATAATAAAAGGTTAAATATTAATATATAAACACCTAAAAGTATAATTAAATAAAATATAATATATTATACATATATACAAAGAATACTAGTAAAACACAATAAATATAACAGGGGTTCAGCAATAGAGTTAAGTTTATCTCCTTTTCACTACGGAGCTCTAAAAAGTAGAAACCCGAAACCGGAGAAGCCAGAATCTCTCGCCCGAAAATACAGCAAGCTGTGTCTTTGTGTGCGTGAACAGGATGCAAGTGAAAGCGACGGAGTCGTAGGGGGGTATCGACTAACCCCGTTTCCAGGCACACCTACACAGTGCGTAGATGTGCTACGCGGCCAAGGGTTGTCAACTGCTTATAAATATAATATTAATGAATAGAAGCAGGCGTTACCTTGCGGAAGTCCATGATAAACAATAAACAGCAAGTATAATTTGCTATATTCTGCCGACAACCGGGAGATTTGTATAATTTAACACCACTCAAAATCTTGTGAAGTCAACATCTCCTGAGGATGATCCGGTGTCGGTTCGAAACGTGCGTAGAGGTTCTAGTGGAAGATTTTGTGTGGTGTTATATTATACAAATCTCCCGGTTGTTGGTGGAATATAGCAAATTATACTTGGTGTTTATTGTTTAAATATAATATTGCAAAATACCTCACGTACGCATAAAAAGTCATATTTGAACATTTATTTATTTCAATTATAACTATTTGATATAAGCCAAAGACAACCCAGTTTAGATGCAAACTGCTTCGATACCTGTGCTCTGTTGAAGGGGGAAAGACTGAGGGGGATATAGAAAACAAATGCATCGTATATGTTTACCATCATTGCCGTTGTTACAATGTTACTTATGAAAGTTAGTGAAAGATTGTTTAACTTCGGAAGTAAATTTCTAGTAAATATGGTGAGCATGATTGGTATAAGATTTTGATAATAGATAAGCGAACTATAAGGCACAAAAAAACAAAGATTAATACAAAAGATTAATACTTGAGAAGCAAAATGGGATAATTCTAGACACAATTAACTAAATAATATGACTAATATTTTTTTTTTATTGAATTCATTATAATGACCTTGTGGACCGAGAGTTTTCTTAGCATTATAAATCGTCATAAACCAGTTGATTGGTAAAGAAACTGCTGTTTACTAATTGTCTGACATTGAAAGTGGAGGTAAGTTGATGGAAGATATGAAAACGCAAAACAGTGAATATTCAAAAATTAAATAGACAGTCGACAACCCTGATCCGGCGAGACATCTGTGTGCGCCTCCCTATTTCAAGGTCGGTGCGGGCCGATAGAGCGAGACAGCTGTACCACCCCCGCTGAAAGTGCAAGTGAAATGCGTGAAAATCAATCTTGCACGGCCCGGAGGAGGGGAGGGAGGCGAAAACTAGGTGAACCGTTTTACGCCTGTGCGTGCGTGAAACGCAGGCGAAAGTGAAGGAAATGTGCAGTCAGCTTTATTTCATGTTTCCGTACCTCCGCAGTTATACACTCGAATAGCCTTTGTTAGTGGGAACGCCGTTTTTTATAGCATGTATTTATAGAAAGCCAACCTTCAACTGATACTGTGGCAGCGCTATGTATTCTAGTTCGGTTTAGTTTTACCCTTCTGTCCATAGAAAAAGGAGGCTGCGCCTATTTTACTACACAAATAAACCTTACAAAATTACAAAAACATATCTTAAAATTTTAAACACAGAATGAGTTCTTCATACTTTTTATAGAAATTTTGTAATAAAACTCTTTTAGTGTCGTCATAAAAATAACTAAATAAATAGTTCGAGTCACGCTGTATTAAGAGCTTCTTAAGTAAGTTAACTGCTATAAATTCACATATAAAGTAAATTAACTATATTTGATGTAGATAATTTTTTTTATTTTCGAATTTACATCGTAACCTAATAAACGCGTTAAGGCGTTACAGTTCAGACAAATTATTTTAGCCTCAATTAAATTTATGGGTAAACTATTGTTTTTTTTATTTTTGTATTTATTAATTTTAAGGGTGTATTTTTGTATACAAAAAAAATTAATTACTTAGGACTTTTGAAGATCGAATTAAGCTTTCAGAATTCTTCCTCCGTTAGGCCCAGGTGTTATATCTAACTCTCATAAGAAAAAAGGCACTGTCTAATTAAGTTAAGTGGACATTTTTTTCAAAGATTTTTGTAAGAGTGGTAAAAGCTCTTTTCATCACTAAAAGATTCTATCGGGACAAGTCGGTATTGAACAGGTAGATTTTGTCGATGTCGGTATTGAATTATACGTCTTTTACTACGATTATTAATCGTACTATGAATCTATAGCTTTTAGTATAGATTTTAGTATGTGTTTTCAGTTGGGATTATTCAGTATTTAAACTGAAGAAAGAGGGAAAGGAAAGGTGAAGGAAAACATCGTAAGGAAATCTGCATGTCTGAGGGTTCTTCATAATATTCTCAAAGGCGTGTGAAGTCTGCCTATCCGCACATGGCCAGTGTGGTAGACTATGGTCAAACCCTACTCATATTGAGAGGAGACCCGTGCTCTATAGTGAGTCGGTAAAGGGTTGATCATGATGATGATTTAAAGATGGAAAATTACTAGCGAAAGAAATGAGGATTGAAGTTATTATATTTGGATATATTTATTAATACAGTATTTGTATTCGGCAACTAACTACGCGTAACTATTGCTCAAAATTAGGCCCCCCTAAAACTCACCCCGAAATTCACATACGAGCAACTTCAAAGAACACATGAATTTAACCCTTTAACACACCCCAATCAATAGTAACATCCCTGCGCCCCACTGGGGGTAGATTAGGCCCAAATGCACAACTACCCGGGCGCAACCCCCCAGGGTGGTTTTGTTTTACGTATAATGCACTTAAATATAGAGGAGGCGTAGGGTGTTGCGGTGATACCAGCAACCACCCCACCCTCGCCTCCCCAGGCCGCAACACCTTGATTTCTGATGGAAACTAAACCACTTCTATATGTGCGTTGGAATCGATTCAAAAGGTTACGAAAGTTAACGAAATACATACTCGTAGGTAGTAGGACTAGAAACACAAGTGGAATTGAATACTAAAGCTTACCTAAAAAAACACATTCTTCTATTCTCCTTCGTTCTTTCGATCTCAACTCTCTTCTGTATGGTTGCAGAACAACCACAACCAATTTTAACTGGGTTATGATTGGTTCAACCACAGAATACTCAACATTATATGAATTAATAATTACAGAATGTTTCTCTGGTTTTTCTTGTGTAAGTCAGTACAGAAACCGATATGGGTAAATTCCATAACCCTTCCTTCAATAACAGTGTAGTTTGCTACCATTCTAAGCAGCATCACTTACCACCAGGTATAATAGCAGTCTAGGGCTAACTTGTAGTTTAATTAAAGTGTCGTTTATTTATATAATAAATTTTATAGTATAAATGCCTTGCAACAAATTTCTTTTATTCATTAAGACATTATTTGTATTATTTACGAGAAGGTAGGAAATTGCATATGTATACCATTTATCTATACTTATCTATGATAACAGCAACTATCTATGATATGTGGACAGCTGCTAGAGCGACTTTACTTCAGGAAATAGTCCAACAAGATAATGCACGTATGTGTTTACCAACTACTTACCAATTTATAGAATGATCATGATCAACCCATTACCGGCTCTATACAGAGCACGGGTCTTCTCTCAATATGAGAAGGGTTTGGCCATAGTCCACCACGCTGGCCATGTGCGGATTGGCAGACTTGACACGTCTTTGAGAACATTATGGAGAAATCTCAGGCGTGCAGGTTTCCTCACGATGTTTTCCTTCACCGTTGAAGCCGTGATATTTGAATTTTTAAAAACGCACATTACTCCGAAAAGTTATAGGTGCGTGCCCGGATTCGAACCGTCGACCTCTGATTAGAAGGCTGACGCCCTTACCACTAGGCTATCACCGCTTGACCAATTTACATGTGCGGATTGGCGGACTTCACACGTCTTTGAGAACATTATGGAGAAATCTCAGGCATGCAGGTTTCCTCACGATGTTTTCCTTCACCGTTGACGCCGTGATATTTGAATTTTTAAAAACGCACATAACTCCGAAAAATTATAGGTGCCTGTCCGGATTCGAATCGCCGACCTCTGATAAGGAGGCTGACGCGCTAATCACTAACCACGCCTAACTTCACCAATTTATAGAATATACAGTATAAAATATACCTGCAGTATTAGGTTTTTTTAATATCGAGATAAGTTAATCTTAGTTATTGTTATTTATTTATTCGCTGGCCGTAGCCCGTGATGTTATTCATTGTCATTCAGATTTGGAGATTAAATTTTCACGCCATTACAATAATACGCCACTCCGAAACACAAAGGGACGTGGCCACGATAATGGGTATTGGTGATTAAAATCACATAGCCACATGATTGAATTCTCTTATAGTTATGGAAATAAAGGGAGCTTTAAAGTAAATCCCCTGTTAGGTTTTTTGTCTGTATTATAAAATAAAGCTCCTTGGAATATTTCCGCTTATAAGGTGCTGGTCAAGAATGAGTTCAGTTAATGAAACTAAAGTCAGTTGACGAAATCGTAAATTTTCTGAACACTTTTTTCTTATATTCCTTTAGCGAAGCTTATCTACTCACAAATTGACATAGTCAATAGTATGTATTAAAACATACAAATAGCAATAAAAAATATAACAGGGTCTGACATTACGAAATTTATTTGCAAATACTATGATATTTAAATAGTTTCGGGCAGCTAATGTCACTGGCATGTGACATGTGGCATGGTCATATTTATTAAGGACCGCCATCTTGCATCAGAGCAGCATGCTGGGCACATATTTTCCCATGAGATAGGAGGCTCGTCCTAGCAGGGAGACACAAAATAGGCTGATAATGAGAGTGGCAACAATAACAATTTTAAAAATAGTTTTTTTTTATACACTACTAGTTAGCCCTTGTCGGCTATCTCACCTGGTGGTAAGTGATGATGCTAGGATGGTAGCGGGCTAACCTGTTAGGAGTATGGTCAACCCACGCTCCTAATTGGTTTCTACGCGGCATCGTGGCGGAACGCTAAATCGCTTGGCGACACGTCTGTGTCGGTAGGGTATTAACTAGCCACGACCAAAGCCTCCCACCAGACCAGATTCGAGCTGGGAATCGAATCCAGGACCTCCATCTTTATAATGCGACAGCGCACGCACTGCGCCACGAAGATCTTTAAATTTCGACAAAGGAAATAGACCTAAAATAACATTTTTAATATCATATAAAACCTTTTTTTTGTGAATTGCACGTACGACATCGACACCAGCGTGCGAAGCCATAAAGATGCAATGTAATCACCACCTTCCCCTCCCTAAGTCCAAACACAAAAGTAAAGTGTAACAAATAGGTTCATAGACGTAACGTTAAATCGTCGTAGATTGTATATAAGCCGAAACACGTAACTTACATGGCTTATACTTATATAAATATAATTCGGTACCTTGCTTAAAGGTACCGAATACCTTTTAATAATATTTTTTAGTTATGATGTTATATTTTTCAAAAAAAAAATTGTTGTAGGTTCAATCTAAGGTTTATTTTAATTTATATAATATATTAATAATCTGCATTCATGCACACAGATAATAAAATATAAAATGCATGGGTAATCTATTGTCACATTTGATGCCATCTGTCCATTTTGTTGGGATATAACATCTTGTCAAGTTATAGTATCAAATGGAGAAAAAAAACGAGGCTAAAGTATATATTTTATTTTATATTAATATATATAAGGCATAATAAGCACACTATCGTCGTAAACTAGCTAAAATTACTAATAAAAAAGCAATCTCAGCGGGACTGGCACAAATTGCAAATGCTGCATTGATGACGATAACGTCGATGGGGAAAATCAAGTGTATGGAATGACGCGCGAGGGTTAGATGCGCCAAACAGTGGTCTCATTTAGGACATTCTTGCTAAGTAAATTCATGTCATCATTATCATCATCATGATCAACCCATTACCGGCTCACTACAGAGCACGGGTCTTCTCTCAATATGAGAAGGGTTTGGCCATAGTCCACCACGCTGGCCATGTGCGGATTGGCAGACTTCACACGTCTTTGAAAACATTATCAAGAACTCTCAGCAGTGCTGGTTTCCTTCACAGTTGAAGCAAGTGATATTTTAATTGTTTAAAAACGCACAAAACTCCGAAAAGTTAGAGTTAAGAGGAGAGGAGGCCCGGATTCGAACCGCCGACCTCTGATTAGGAGGTTGGCGCCCTAACCACTAGACTATCAAAATCCAAGTACAACAGAAGAATTCACCAAGATTTGCTATTGCTAGAGCAGAATTTAAGCAAATTTTTTGTATAACCATTCGTACGAGCTACACTATTTACTTCTCCCTGATTAGTTTTGAACTATCTAGAAAGATAACATTTATCAAAGTACAAAGTTAGTTATTATGCTAGAAATTTGGCCATAACCATTAAATTCACTAATTTTGTTCAAACTTTGTTTAATTATAAAAATTTGTTTACAGTACATAGTTACAGTATTTATAACATAGGAGTCGATCTACTGGTTATATATTAATTATCAGTGGGCCAATATCGTAATGTAAGGTACGATATTGGCCCACTGTACGATATTGGCCACATTATACCCATAGTATTTTTGTTAATAAATAACATGTCGAGTACAGAAAGTTTCTGGGAGTGTAAGAGGTAATATTGCATGCTCCATCTTTTCACTTTCCGTGAGTCGGGTCCATTCCCGAACGAGCTTTGAGAATATCTAGGGACAGTCCAAGAGATCTCGCAGCCATGGCGACAATATTTACAGAGTGCGTTGTGTCAGCTGGTAGGGCGGCGGCGGGTGGGGGTGGGGGGATGGGGGGCGGCCTCGCGACACACATAGCGGCCGGGTCGATAGAGTGGCGCCGATGCGTTCCGCATCGAGCCTGGAAACGCGTAGGAAACGCAGCGGGGGTGGAAATTTGTGAATTACAGTTCCGTCCGCCTACGGACTTTTATTAAATAACACGAAAATTTTACTTGGAATAGCCTTTTCGCAAATGGCCTATAAGCCTATTTGAAATAGCTTATAGGCCAAAAACACAGATTACTTGCTGACAAATTAATCACATCATCTCACTGATACAAAAATATGAACCAATTAACACTGTCGCACTAAACTCATTTGTTTTATGAATGTATGAATTTATGTATGAATTGTTCTTAATCAAGTGTATACAACGTATTTCAATTATTTTTGGTGTAAAGGTAGACTATGTATACAAAAATTCACTTTCAACCTTTACCAAAGACTAGCTGTACCCATGCCTTGTAAGGTTAAGAAAAAAAGATATACATAGGTTTCAATTCGATATTAAAGCTCTATGGAATGAAATTTATTGAAAACAAATCTCCATACATACATACATACATACATACATACATAGTTAAATCATATTGTCTATATGGACAAAATTGTATCATTTCATTATGTACAAAAATTCTTCCAGGAAAAATGAGTTATTATTTGTTACAAGTAATTAATTAAAAGATATTCAATTGAAGCTATGAATAAAATTTTAAAACGTGAAATAATAATGGTGAAGAAACGTTAAGACGAAGTGCGGGCATGCATAAAATTAAATAGGTGGTCTTCCCCCAGCACAAGGCAAAGGGCGTGAATTTCAACTTTATCACAGTAGCAATGTGCTTATTTATCCTGTGATAAAATTATCACAGCAAGTGTCTCTTGTAGCCTCCAGTTTCAACGTTCAATACACTTAAGCTATAAATAATATTCGATAAATTTATATATAGCTACGAATTTATTATTAAGAATTTAAAACACAGTGCTTAACTCTGGATGCTCTGTTTGAAGCTTACAAATATTAGTTACTAGCTGTGACGTGTGTGTATGTGTGTGTATTAGTTTCTCCCGCGTAGTTCCCGTTTCCGTGGTTAAATATCTAATAGCCGTCTTCAATAAATGGACTATCGAACATCGAGTTTCTTTGAGTTGAAAGAGTTTTTCACATCGGACATGACATGACATTTCATGTCTTTGCTTTATTTAGATATGATTACGCGTTAATAAATTACAAATTGACTCTTTGAAGTTAGGAACACACCTACATTTCATAGACAACAGTGTGTGATTATAATTTAATTTGAACTTTATTGAATAGCAATAAAGTTCAAATTGACTCAACATTTTATTTAGAAAACGTTTATATGGGAAAAAGAAAAAGGTTGTTTTTAGGGGTTTTCCGGCAATTATTCGAAATTTTCTCACTTTTTAAACCTTCCCTAGACCTCCACAAACATTTTAAGACTAAGATAAGATAAATCCGTTTAGCCGTTCTCGAGTTTTAGCGAGACTAACAAAGAGCAATTGATTTTTATATACATAGATTATATCATTTCATATTTGGATTTGATAGGATCATGCCGAATTTCATGGCACAAACGCTGCGCATGAGGTTCTGGGTTGAATTCCCGACTCGAGTTTAGTATGGTGGAAAGCTTCAGCCGTGGTTACTTACATACTTACTTTACGTAAATACCACCCTAACCACCAAGCCCTACGCCAAGCGATTCAGCATTCCAGTACGATGTCGCGTATAAGCTAATTAGGAGTATGGGTTCACCATACCCCTAACAGGTTAGCACGCTTCCATCTTAGACAGTATCATCACTTACCGTTAAGGGCTACGTTCCTATGTCAAATGGTGCAGCCTCGAGACCCCCTCGCTGCTCGTTCAACTTTCCAATGATAAACAACTACTCATATTCCATCAATTGCTAAATTATGTAGGAATATTTCAATAAAAAACTTATAGCTTAGTGTTTAAGAAATCAGATTCCTTCCGAGGACTTGCTTGACTTGACTTGACTTTGAATTGCTTAAATTATAACGCACGTAACTTTGTCAAAGTTACGTGCGTTATAATTTAAGCAATTCTTAAAATAAATAACATTTGCTATAGCAGAGATGAAAACACCGTGAGGTAACTTGCAAGCATTAGAGAGTTCTCTATGCTGTTCTCAAAGGCGACTGAAATCTAATAATGCACACTAGGCCAGCGTGATGAACATCGACCAAAACCCGTCTTATACTAAGAAGAGACACGCACCTTACCTGTTGTAAGCTGGTTATGAATACGGCAGGGTGTGGTAATGGATCGATAATGATGATGATGATGGCTGTATATACAAATACTAACTTTGTCCAAATACGAATGAATATTTATCCAGATATTATCATCTGCTAACAACCAATAAATTATTGAAGTGAAAACTTCTTTAGCGGCGTTGAGCACTTTTTCTGTAATGGGTATAAAATCTTAAACTCGCGTCAGGACACGTGACCTGATCGAAAAAGCGTAAGACGGATGGAGAGTAGACAGCTATCCCCTCTCTACGGCGCGGCGAAAATGTATGCCTGGGCCTACTGTTTCGTTTAGGCAGCGCAGGGCGCTTGCGCGAATGTTCGTGTATGTTACAGCGTGCCACGCGCATCCATGGATGGTGACAGCTGATGGCTCGACCGTCTGTGTAGTGATCACATTGTTGTGTATTCGTAAAATTCGTGAATGTAAAGTGCTTAAAATATGGAAATTGATATAGATAAAATTTTAATGTAAAATGATTGTAATAGTTTTAAAGTGTTAAATTTTTAATGTAATATAAATTGTCATGTTTGTGTACGATAGCGCAATAAATGAATATTGTATTCTACCACATAAATGATAGTACTTTTATACTGATAAAGCAATTGGTGCAAAATTATTCCCTAACCATTCCAAAATATCAAACATGCTCAACGTTAATAATCAAGTTTTCACTTCTGCCGGCACTCCCGGAGTGCCACCCGTCTTTTTTTTTATTCTTGATCTAGGATAGGTATTATAAATGTACTTATGATTTTATAAATATCCAAATTTTATTTCTGTGCAAGTGTAAAGTAATTTTTTTCGATCAATATTAAAAAATTAAATCATATATTAATTTGCCTATAGCCATTTAGATTTGATTGCAATTACGTTGCATATGAATTTATAACAAGAAATAATTAATTATTTATAAAATAATACAGTATTCAAATTTATTTCAGAAATGGGTCAAATTTCCAGACGCTGCGAGCGCGTCCCTGGGCCGCTCCCTCCCGTCTGCCTCTTGATATGACCTCGAAATCTTACGCCTCGTACCTTATTATTATCTGCAGTACGCTTTACACTAAATTTACCTAAAAAGCTTTTTGACTTAGTAATCTCAATTCACATCATCCTTATCATCAGCAAACTGAAATTCCACACTTAGGTTAGGATTATCTTATAAACTTTATTATTCTTTTATGTATAAACAAATCAGATAGGTTATAAATTAATAGCCTATAGGCTTCAACGAGTGAGAGAAAAAATAAAAAACAAAAAGTGACATAAAATAAATATTACATAATAAACTATATTTAATATCATGATGTCAAATATGGCCTTTTTGATTGTGTTCTCCAAGGCAAGTTCACTTAAAAAAATATTGTCAAAATTCTGTTTTAATACGACAGAGCTCGCCCTATGCCACAGAGGTCGGCATACTTAAATTCCGAAAGTTCGTAGGTTTTAAAGAAGCAGAAGTCTTCAAGAAACTCAGCACAACCAATATAAAATTGAGCAATAAATATTTCTTCTATCTAGCGAGAGACAAAATCGTAGCAGGCAGTTTTCAAACAATCCTGTCATTAAAATCTCATTAATTGTATCGTTAATCCATATTTTATTGTTTCGTTTACAAGTACTACTTACTACCAGTAACACGATATTGTATTCGTTTACCATTAGAGCTTATACCGATGTGTGTTTTTTCCATTTGAAAGTCGATTTCTTGATTACATACGAAATTAAAACTGTTGAGCCGAATTTCTTGAATTCTTCTTCTTATGAGTCAAAATTAAAATATGGTTTTTTTTTGCAGGGTTCGTTTGTCCATTTAATATTCAATTCAATTCAATATTTAATATTCAAAAACGATACATATTAAAATAATATTTTTCCTCCACTTTTCAGTATTTCAGTATGCATTCATTATAAAATTTTTAATCTGTGATACAGGAGCTGTGAATAAATACCTTTAAAATGTTATATAAAAACTGACGTCAAGTCTCATAAAGAGACGTTCATTCAGTTAACATATTGAAGCGTAAACCCTTAGCTCTATGAAACACAACAATCCTTGGGTACCCCCGTTTGATGCCTCCCGCCTCCCTCCGCCCTTCCACCTCTAAACACGACCTCGATCACTTCGGGCTCCAAAATAAGACGTCATCTATTGAAGTAAATGAGCAATTAGATGGTATTATGTAGTTCATGTAACATTACGAACATGAATAATTTTATTTTCATCACTTATTGTGTTCCTTCATACTTTATTGAGTATTCTTTATGGTTTATTCACATTATTTTGTTTCCTAATTATTTTTTTTATCACGATCAAACGGGCAGACGTGCCACCTGATGTTAAGTGATCAAGATCTATTCCAGAGGAGCTACTAACGCGTTGTAGGTTGTAGGCTGAAGCCATCCTCCTAATCGGTTCAACCTCGACATTTTAGATAATCGATTGAAACCGTACAAGCCAGAACTAGCCGAAATTTAATGTTTGGATGATTGGGACAACTGTTTATTTTAACTCTACTACTATATTAATCTACAGGGTTCTAAACGCGCCTGTTCAAAGAAGAAGCTCACAAGAAAAAAAGTATTAAGTAGTCTTGACTCAAGCTTTTTTGTCATTTATTTAATCCTTTAGGGCCTTACAAAGAAACGCAATATATAATGCAGTGTTAAGTCACACTTCAGCATAAGAAAAGTGTTGTTAGTTAAAGTGAGATAAAATACTGAATAATAATCCACGTAGGTACTTTTATTAAAACTGATTGTATTTATGAAAATGTTTGACTACGAATAACGTAGTCTTGGATGCCAATCCTGGGTCAAGTAAAAAATTGTTAGGTATCGGATTTTTTTAATTTTCAATCATCACGATCAACCTATTGCCGGCTCACTACAGAGCACAATTCTCCGCTGATTATGAGAAGGGTTTGGCCATAGTCCACCACGCTGGCCATGTGCGGATTGGCAGACTTCACACGCCTTTGTGAACATTATGGAGAACTCTCAGGCGTGCAGGTTTCCTCACGATGTTTTTCTTCATCGTTGAAGCAAGAATATTTTAATTGCTTAAAAACGCAAATAACTCCGAAAAGTTAGAGGTGCGTGCCCGTATTCGAACCCCCGACCTCTAGTTAGGAGGCTGACGTCCTAACCACTAGGCTATCATAGCTTCTATAATATAATTCTTTTTTTTTTTATATGCATAGCGAGCAAACGAGCAGGCGGGTCACCTGATGGTAAGTGATTACCGCCGCCCATAAATATTTGCACCACCAGAGGAACCGCCAATGCGGTGCTGACCCTTGAGCAATTTGTTAATCTGACCTTTGAAGATCCCCAAATTATAACCATTAGGGAACACAGAAGATGGAAGCTGGTTCCACAATTTGCAGGTGCGTGGCAGAAATGACCTGGAATAGCGGGTGGTGGAAGAGGACCAGGCATCCAGGTGGTGAGGATGATATTTATTTCTGCGACGAAAAGTGCGACTGGAGAACACTTCTCAATACAAGCATGTAAATAGGAAATCGGCGGTATTCAACACCATACCTTGGACCGCGCTTTAAGCCGTTGATTCGGTTAACATCACTAAAGCTAGTGATGATAATCTCTTAAGCCCACCAACCCGCATTAGAGCAGCGTAGTGGATCTACGCTATCTCTATGCGCCCAAGTATTTGACGGTATTAGGCCCATGTTGATGATGAATTAAAACAACGTAGATGATAGTGATATAAAGATAACGCTATTAGCATATTGTAACCCCTTTTCATCGCTAGACTCACGCTACCACGTTATCGAATTTAATTACTTGATCGCTACGTAATTTGAGCTAACGCGAATGTACTTATTGATTACAGGCGGGATCGCATGCGCCCTGCGTCGAAATCTATAAAATCTAGGCTACGCCGGATGAGGCCCTCCTTGCCTTGACCTGGGAATGCGTAGGCAGCGAATTGAGGTACTATTCTCAGATAGACGAATTTTCTAACGAATATAATTTGTTGACCTGTTTCTTTCAAGAATTTATTTTAAGCGGTGATAGCCTAGTAAGCGGTGATAGCCTAGTGGTTAGGGCGTCAGCCTCCTATTCAGAGGTCAGCGGTTCGAATCCGGGCACGCACCTCCACGGAGTTATGTGCGTTTAAATAAATTAAAATATCACTTGCTTCAACGGTGAAGGAAAACATCGTGAGGAAACCTGCACGCCTGAGAGTTCTTCATAATGTTCTCAAAGACGTGTGAAGTCTGCCAATCCGCACATAGCCAGCGTGGTGGACTATGGCCAAACCCTTCTCATATTGAGAGGAGACCCGTGCACTGTAGTGAGCCGGCAATGGGTTGATCATGAGGATGATGAATACATCCCTTACTTTGAGTCTTATAAAAATGCTCAGAGTCACTCAGACGGCTATCATAGATCCATATATGAAATAGAGATCCCGGCTCGAGTCTGGTGAGAGACAAAGACGTATCGCCAAGCGGTTTAGCGTCCTGGCACGTTGTCGCGTAAACTATTTAGAAGTATGGGTTTACCATATCCCTAACTAGCTAGCCCGCTTACATCTTAGACTGCATTATCAGACGAGATTGCCGTCAAGGGTTAACTTGTAGTGTATAAAAAAAGTCTGCGATATAGGGGCACATGGCTTGGAGAACATCGTCCTACCCCTCCGTTATCCCAAACGTCGCTTAAGCCGAGGTTTGGCCTCACAGGTGCGCCCTTAGGTAGACGTTCCCTTAGTTTCTTCGAGCTATAGAGCTCAAAATTTCTTCTGGCAGAGCTCCTTTCCGAAGCTCGCCAAACAGCCTGTTTACGCCTTCGGAACCAAGCTACAGGACGGACACCGGACAGACTATTAGCTGTGAAAAAAAAAATTGGATACCATGTTGCTATAATAGTAATCCGCACTTTTAAATCCAACGTTGTCGACACTGTAGAAACAAGCGGCCCAAAACCTGCTTTAGAATTCCCCACAAAATAACTTTTTCCAGTAGACGTCAATCCGTTGATTTTCTATGAAGGTTATGTTGAATTCTTTTATACAAAGATGTTTTCGATACGTATGACAGCTGCCCTAACAGCTAAGGCGCTATTACATCAATCTCTTATATAAAGCAAATTCAATTTCCTCAAAAAGGATTTGGTACATTTTATCAGTCTCTAGCTTTAGTCCACCGCTTCGCTCATGCTCTCTATATTTTACTCGTGTTTTTTGCTTCAAAAACTGTATTTTATGTATGTCTGACTTTAATGTAAAAATCCCCCATTTCACCCCAATTTTCGACCAATGGGACGATTGAAAACGATCATTTTGGTGGACACCTGTGTTATATGGCCATATGAATGCCTAATTTAAGCGTGTTTTGAGTTGTGCTATTATAGATAAAGCAGTCATTTAGTCAGTCACCTTTTCTTTTAATATTTTATTAGCTGATGGTAATAAGCGACTTCTTGTTGAAGATTATCTCAGTCCTTTTCCGTTCCCGTTTCCCCTCTATTTTCTAAACATATAAACATCGAGGAAATTTGCTATATCGAACTAATTGACGTCACTTTCAGTTTTTCACAAATACTGCGTAAATCATCGATTTTTCCGGGACAAAAAATAACAAATGTGCTAGTCCAGGGCTAAACTATCTCCATTAAAAATTTTAGTAAATATAGTTCATTAGTTCTGGCGTAAATGAGTTATAAATGTACCCACAAACTTTCACTAAATATTAGTATGATTATAAATTTTGTAATCAATCATCAAGTCAACAGTTCAAGGCGAGAATTGTGACCTGATATAATGGCTTGTACCTCATTCGGGGACAGGAGATTTTTAATAGCACTAATACAGATGTTAATCCAGATATCATAACACACAATTCTATTTTTAATGATATAAAAAAAAAACTTGGTAATGGCATTTTTATCAGATTTGTGGTCTTTTATTATAATATTTACTTAATACCGATATGATATTATTAATAAGCCTAATTGTTGGTTTGTAATAAATAAATATAATTATTATTATAAAATCTCACTGATATTTAATGGCATTGATTTCATTTATTTGATGTCATAGATTTTATAATGTGCTCCGCGTGCGTAATTATGTTTGTCTGTTGCTCAATAATATTTTGTATCTATAAAAATTTTGGCACAAGGAAAAGAATGAATGGTCGGGCACATTATTTACGCGATGATAACAAATGCATCCGTCATTTGTTTTCGAGCGCTTCTCGCCAGATAAGATAACCTCGCGTTTAAATGCGTAAAAACCGGCACGTGTAAGTTTTTTACGAACGCCATGGCTGAGTTTTGTGACATGACGGCTCTATAAGTTGGTGGACCTGGGTTGGATCCGTTTCTCACCGTTATCTGCTGGTATTTTGAGACAAAACTGAATAATTTATCCAAACAAAAAGAAAATTTACCGTTTAGGTTAGGTTAGGTTCGCTTAATGCGTAAAAACCGGCACGTGTAAGTTTTTTACGAACGCCATGGCTCAGTTTTGTGACATGACGGCTCTATAAGTTGGTGGACCTGGGTTGGATCCGTTTCTCACCGTTATCTGCTGGTATTTTGAGACAAAACTGAATAATTTATCCAAACAAAAAGAAAATTTACCGTTTAGGTTAGGTTAGGTTCGCTTAATGCGTAAAAACCGGCACGTGTAAGTTTTTTACGAACGCCATGGCTCAGTTTTGTGACGTTACGGCTTTAAAAGTTGGCGGACCTGGGTCGGATCCATTTCTCGCCGTTAACTGCTGGTATTTTGAGACAAAACTGAATAATTTATCCAAACAAAAAGAAAATTTACCGTTTAGGTTAGGTTAGAAAATTATTTAGGTACCGTTTTGCCATGCCCATAAATGGATATTTAACGACACATTTTTCTCGTTAATATTTCCAACTTTACCAGTTTCAATTTTATTTAGACATAGATTATGTTTGTCTGTTTTCTAACTATTAAAGGTTTACATTATTTGATTTAACTTACAGCTGAAACATTATCTTATTTCTCGCTAACCTAAAATAATGTTGTAGAGTTAAAATGTAGTCAAAGATATTCTACAATATTACGTTACTTAACTGTATGCTAAATTTCATCAAGAATAAATGATGATAAAGTTTTATCTGCATACAAAAGCACTTCGATGTTATCCGTTACAGTTGATTTTCTGGAAACCCCGCTGACACGCCCCTTGAACACTGAAAATACGCGCGTATTTTCAGTGCACCACTACTCTCTAGAACATTATTTATATTAGGATATTCTAAAGCTTACGGAAATACCGCTATCGATATATATTATATGTCGTGTGTAATATTATTTTACGACAAATTATGGTGTGCAAATTTATGATACCATCCATTTTATGAGTCAGTTACTAAATCAGGAAAACCATTCATTTCTAATTAGTATATTCCCAGAATTCAGATCGCTCCTTTTTGCTTTGGTGCTATCGTAACTTTTTCCTCTAACTTATTAATGCCTCAGTTTTAAGTTCAGTACAATTTGTTTACAAATATGTAGTTATTTTGTTTATTACTTATAAACGTAATCAAAAACCTCTTGGTATACTCCTATTTTCTAAATTAAACCGTTTAAATCTACAATTTTGAATACGATATATGTATAAGTTAATCATAATTATCAGTTATTTTCAGATAGAAATATAGATAACAAATTTGACTGTCCTGCAAATTCACTCGCGTCTCTGTTTCCATGTCTACAAAAATGTGCAGACCTATAATTTATAAATGGATAATAGTAACAGTTTAAGCAACTTTTATTTGAAAGCTCTTAATCAACTAGATCAATGCTGGCTTAATTGAATAACCAAAAGGTTACCAATGAGGAAGGAAGTACAACATTTTGGTTGCCATCGCAAACTTTGGGAGACCGTCAAAAGGAAATAAAGTTGCTTATGTGGGGCATGAGCTTAGACAGAACAGATACAGATTGGTAGCGCTTTGGAATAGACTGGTATCGCGATGCTGCCCAGCACTTTAGCCTCGCGCGATTCAAGGTAAAACATGCAATTCTGATGGCAAACTTCCACTTGGTGGAGAGACAGAGATAGGAGAGGAGAAGAAGAAGAAATAAAATAGCCTGATTGTGTGAGAAGCTTTAATTGACAATGGCTAGTATAGTATATAGCTTGATATAGTAATATATAAAGGTATTAAAGGAAGCTGTTATACCTAGTGGTTAGGACGTCAGCCTCCTAATCAGAGGTCAGGGGTTCGCACCCGGGCACGCACCTATAACTTTTCGGAGTTATGTGCGTTTTTAAGCAAATAAAATATTACTTGCTTCAACGGTGAAGGAAAACATCGTGAGGCAACCTACACGCCTGAGAGTTCTCCATAATGTTCTGAAAGGCGTGTGAAGTCTGACATTCCGCACATGGCCAGCGTGGTGGACTATGGCAAAACCCTTCTCATATTGAGAGGAGACCCGTGCTCTGTAGTGAGCCGAGGATGGGTTGATCATGATGATATAAAGGTATAAATAAGCTACACTTTGATTATGATGTTGACGAAAACTCAGTTAAGTACAGCTCCTTGATCCATTACTGAATGATTAAGTTTATTAAAAAGAAAGATATCCTTGCGGTAGAAAAAACTGTAATAAACTGTGACACACCTTTTTCCAATAATCTAAATACAATGTAAAAAGAGATATTAATTATACAAACTCTACGTGTTAGGTGGTTTTAAAATATAGCTATAACTTAATTTTTTTTGAGGACCTCGATGGCGCAGCCCGTGCGCTGTTGCATTTTAAAGTTTGAGGTCCTGGGTCCGATTCCCGGCTCCCGTCTGGTCTGCTGGGAGGCTTCGGCCGTGGCTAGTTACCACCCTACCGACAAAGACGTATCGCCAAGCGATTTAGCGTTCCGGCACGATGTGGTTTAGAAACCAAATTAGGAGTATAGGTTAACCATACAGGTTAGTCCGCTGCCATCTTAGACCGCATCATCACTTACCATCAGGTGAGATGTCGTCAAGGGCTAACTTGTGGTGTATAAAAAATATATATATACGATTATCAACGTTACACGTGTAACTTATCAAGTAATATAAAATGCAACGGAATTTATTAAGCGGCTGTAGAGAATGAAACGCGAAAATTTACTATCGTAGCCCGATGTCATCGACCCCCGTTATCATTTCGGCAAGATTTTGAACTTGCATACCAAATGACGGATTGAAGTAGTGATTCTATAATAATGGTGATAAATTGCGATAATATGTTGAGTTGTAAAACGCTACGAGTCTTTAAGATGCCTGTGATAAATGTCTATGTAAAGCTGTTTGCAAAAGAACCTTGACCATAAACGAATAAAATAAATAAATAATCATTTATTTCCGTTATTTCCTAGTGGTTAGCGCGTCCGGCTCCTAATCAGAGGTCGGGGGTTCGAATCCGGGCACAAACCTCTAACTTGTGAAAATTATGTACGTTTTTAAGCAATTAAAATATCACGGTGAAGGAAAACATCATGAGGAAACCTGCAAGCCTGAGAGTTTATAATATTGTCAAAGGCGTGTGAAGTCTGCCAATCCGTATATTGCCAGCGTGGTGGACTATGGCCAAACCCTTTCATATTGGCAGGAGATCAAGCTCTGTTGTGATCCGTTAATGGGTTGAACATAGAAGTATGAAGTCAGGTATTTGTCATTACATTTAATAAAATGACGTTGGCAAACTTCAAGTAACTGCCGTTTGTCTATCACTTGTTATTTGGTTGCTGATAGCTTTGTTGACCCGCAGAACAAAAAAATAACTTGAGGTGTTGACAGATTTTACGTCGATCGATTTTTAATGTTCATATTTTTAAATACACGTGAGATCATACGAAATCGAGTAATATGAGTAAAAAGACTTTTTTTATCAATAAATTATACAAATGTATCGATAAATTAATGAGTTATGTCTGTGTTATTGTCTTCATAATCCCAAGCAATTAATAGTTTGTCTTAAGGATGTGTTTTATTAGTTGCTTAGAACTGATTAGGCGTGATAGTTGTTTCATGTTTTACATTTTCAACATTATAGTGGTCGTAAAATGTGTTTTTCTTTTTCTTTCAATAAACGAATCAAAGTTACGACGTGTTGTTCTAAATCTTAAAAACTTGAGGTGCGTGCCCGGGATCGAACCGCCGACCTTTGTTTAGAAGGCGTCATTACAGACTATCACATACTTTATACTTAATGATCTTTATAAATATACTAGCTGACCCGGCCACGCGTTGCTGTGGCTAAAGTTTTTGTTATATTACATTATAGTAAACAATCTAAGAGGAACAATAAGAGAACATCAGTCACGGAGTCCACTATGCTTTTTCACACAGATGGTATTTGTAAAAAAATATGGTGATCTCCTTATTTGACTTTCTACTACTATAACCCTTTAGTACAATGAAATTATTTACGAACAAAGACGAAAATGTTGATGTTGGTATACACATTCACTGGATTGAGATTTGAAGGGGAAGTACGTTGAACACAATTAATTAAAATGTTCTTACACTTGATATTAAGAAGAAATCAATAGGTACAAAATAAAAATTTATCATATTTATTATTTCCATTTAATTTTATAACAAATATAAGTATATTATTACAGTATAATACAGTAAATAACATGTGACGCTTAAACTCATGAATGAGGTAGGCAAGGCAGACAGTCTTAAACTTTTAAACATTAATATCTATTTTTTTGAATTATAAATACTTTCAATTTCAATTTAATTTAACATCAATCGGTGCACAATGTCTTTGGTAAACCTGCCTTTAGCTAACACAAATAGATTCGACGGTTTCCCAACACGTGAGCACGCAACATATAGTTGCCCATGAGAAAAACATGGATTTTTCAAATCTAAAGCACAAATGGACATTGTTTGACCTTGAGATTTATTTATAGACATGGCGAAAGCTAAACGAATTGGAAACTGTAGCCTTTTGAAGGGTATGGTAGAATCTGATGGTATCATCGGAATACGTGGCAGCAGGACCACTTTTCCTTTAAACTTCACAGCCAAAATGGTTGCTTCAAGAATGTTTCCCGTGATCTTTTTGATAACCAAACGCGTACCGTTACATAATTGAGGTGGATTCAAATTACGGAGGAGAATAATAGGGGAACCAATCTTTAATCGAAAATTATGTGGTAGCATTCCAGGGATATCTAATGAATTTAAAAATTCAATCGGAAAATTTACACTTTCATTTTCATCAACAACAGTGTCGATCGATTTAAAAGACATCAGATCGCCTGGTAACAACTGTTGTATCTGGAAGTTAATTTCGTCAACATCAACGTTTTTGGCTGCCAAAATCGCCCGTTGACTTAGCCATTCACGATTCAAATAATTATCCGGGAAAATACTCTGAATCAATTCATTTTTATCCTGAACAACAGTGCAAAAATTGTCTGGTAGTTTAATGCATTGCGTATTTGGTTGCAGTTCTATTTTACCGTTCCCAATATCTAGTAGTTGTTCGGAAAATATTTGTGCTGATGGATGATTTTGCAATTGTACTCGCATATTTATGGTCAATCGAAGTGTTTCAACACTTCGCCATAAGAATGATTGTTTCAAACATGCATTAATCTCATCCGCGAAAGTAGAGCGAGGTATAACCGGTAATAATTTCAATAAGAATTGAAATACTAATTTAATCGTTTAAATATAAGAAAAAAAAATCTGAAAAAATTGTTATCATAGCACATTGAAATAATAAGTTCTAAATATTTTTTAATAGAGGTTAAATAAAAACAATAAAAAAAAAATATTTGTACAACTATTGAAAAAGTGTAGGAAATTGTGTATCATTTTTGCATTGACATTTTAATTAAATTTTATAATTATGTGATAATACTTACATACATATATTCAAATTAAATTATAAAGTTTTGATCAATGAAGCACAAATAAGTAAAAAACAGGATTAATTTCACTGTATTATCTTCATTATAATATGAATTCAATTTACACTTCAGTCTAAGTAACACGTGGCCGGCTATGCTAACACCAAAAATTTAAAAAGTGAAAATAATTGAATTATACGGTATTTCGTTCACTACAAAATAAATTTAATTAATTTTATAGCGTCAACAACACGTGGTAATTATGCTGTTAAAATGTAGCTTATATGACACGTTCGTAGATTTACCATAGCAGCGCCATCTATTGATTACTTACTCAACCCAGTCGAAAGGTATCGACATCTGTTAGAATCATTTGGAGTTAACAGATAATTGTGACTGTCAAATAATAACAGACAAATAATTAGCAATAAATTAAAATTGCGACTATAATTTGAGATTTAAACTATCCTATCTATCAAGTTGGATCGAACTGCACATGGTGTGCGAATTTTATTATAATCGGTTAAGTGGTTTAGGAGTCCATTGAGGACAAACATTGTGACACGAGATTTATATATATTAAGATATTGTAGATAAAATGAAATTCATTCGATCTACTTTGCTTTACGACCTCCTTGGCGCAGCGCCTCCTGGCTCAAGTCTGGTCTGGTGAGAGGACGTCCACAGAATTTGGATTGTATATGTATATCGTACATTAATGGTAAATAGAACATATATACGTAATCAAAATAAAAACCTTCGCAAAGTTGTATGAACTCTTCAATTAGCATGCATTATGATGTTTGTTTGCGAAATCTATTCAGCAGTGACCTTCCTATACTGCCAAGATAAAGCCTTTTTATAATAAGTACTATTTCAATGTACTCTCCGTTCTAACTAGAAAAATTGCAAAGCTCACCTTCGACTATTTATAATGAAATAGCTACCTTACAAACAAATCGACCGTTCTAGAACTAATATGAGCTCTCATTAATAGTCGAACGATATACTGAGCTGCGATAGATTCAAATGCATCCACTACTTAGTAAGCTATGATACCCTAGTAGTTAGGACGTCCGCCTCCTAATCAGAGGTCGGGGGTTCGATACCTGGCACGCAGCTCTAACATCGACTTATATGCGTTTTTAAGCAATTAAAATATCACTCGCTTCAACGGCGAAGGAAAACATCGAGAGGAAACCTGCACGCTTGAAAGTTCTCCATAATGTTCTCAAAGGCGAGAGAAGTCTGCCGATCCGCACATGGCCAGCGTAGTGGACTATGGCCAAACCCTTTCATATTGGGAGGAGATCCGTGCTCTGTAGTGAGCCGGCAATGGGTTGGTCATGATGATGATGATGATGCATGCACTACTAAGACTAATACAAAACCTATTCAGTTCTTAGTGCACTTTATATTAATGCTTTAAATACAACGGTTTTATATAAATTCAGTTCATCTAAAAACAATTTCTCATATTCTTAAATTTATTGAGAAAGTAATACTGGTAAATACGCTGTAGCTTTATATTTGTTTATTAGTTAGTATAAATGGATATAAAGACGAAATACATTCTATCGTCAATGCTGGGACGATGGTCTTTTTATACCTACACAGAGAATTCACGCTGCGTTCTAAATAGGGATATAATGAAGCTCACGTTTGACTACGGAAGGCCGAACATCCGATTCGAATCAATGAAGTATCTAAATCGTAAATAACACACATCGCAACTCTACGCATAGCAGCTCTTTATTTCGGCCTGAACTTCCGATTTAGATCAAAATATAAAGCAATAGCCAACAAAGGAAGCTTTGTATATAAAATATAATACATAAGACGATAATGTGCAATTGATTTCAATCTAAAAATTAGTTTTAAAACCCCAAGTTGCAGTTCAACTTTTGCTATTGAATTGTCTTTTATAATTTAATTTCTGTTTAACAAAATTAAAACACCTTAATTTGAGAAAAGAGTACATTTTTAGATGAAACAGTTTTGATATATCGTAATTTTCTTTTCGTTGCACTTACCCCACATTATGTGGGGTCGGCACAACACGTCATCTTCTTCCACTCACTTCTATCTTTTACTCGCATATACTCCTTTACACAATCCATCTATATCTTCTATGGTCGTCCTCTACTGCTTTGCCCTTCCACTTTCATATTATATAACATTCTTTTGATGACATTACTTTCTTCCCTCCGCATTATATGAATAATACATTTTATTGTATACGTACTTCCTTAACACGCAAGTACGATAGATAAAGATGTCGTCACATTCACGGTATTTTAACTTAGAATTCAACATAAATACATTACATATTCCTGTATAAATGTGAAGTTCAAATTCAAATTCAAATTCAAAATAATCTTTATTCAAATAGTCCTCAAAAAGGCACCTTTGACGCGTCAATAATTTACACAGTAGTTATTTCATTGTTCAAACGATAAATCACCAATGTTTTTCTCGAAAACACCGTATACTTGTTCGAGATCTTGTTTATGTGTAATATATTCGTGATATTTTTTTTGTATTTGATATAAAAACGTTACGTATTTATCTTAGCGCTAGCGCATGCATTTTTTTACCGACTAACGAAATAAAATGATTCCGACACGATTACGAATTTTTTAAGGCATCCCAAACAAAAGATGGTTGAAACGGTGTCAGAAGCATTATAATGATTATAATCCAAATGAAGAATATTTTATTGAAAGCTGTTCAAAAATGAAACACTCACCTTCGCAGTACAAGGTGACGTCGGCGAGACTCTCCGAGTTCCAGAGGTTCGCGAACGAGGTGGCCAGGTTGGAGCCGAAACTGTTCCATTTCAGACAGTACTGCTGCTGCTGGGAGTCCATACCCGGGCCGCCTCGGATACCTGCCCTGTAGCGAGAGAACACCCACGTTAAACTAATGAAATAAATACGCATATAATCTAGTCTTAATCTGCATAGTTAGGGTTTTTTTTTATACACTACAAGTTAGCCCTTGACAGCAATGTCACCTGATGGTAAGTGATGATGCAGTCTAAGATGGTAGCGGGCTAACCTGTTAGGGGTATGGTAAACCCACACTCCTACTTGGTTTCTATGCGACATCGTGCTGGAACGCTAAATCGCTTTGCGACACGTCTTTGTCGGTAGGGTGGTAACTAGCCACGGCCGAAGCCTCCCACCAGACCAGACTCGAGCCGGGAATCGAACCCAGGACCTCCAACTTTTATAATGCGACAGAGCACACACTGCGCCACGGAGGTCGTCAAAAAGGTGCACTTATTTAACGTATTCGGTAAAGGAAGAAAAAAATTATGTCATCAAAATGGCCAAGGTTTCATGATGTGGGGCTATTTCCTCTATGAATCTGATGGCGTAGGAAGCAATTCAATTACCAAATAAATTGATGAGTGAGGTTCAGGTTTAGTTCAGGTAATTATTTAAAACATATTTATTTAAAAGTGCCTTTTAGAAGCTTGTTCGTTCGTTTGAAATACGAAACACTGTTAGTTATTTTATGATAAGTTTTTATTTAATAAAGTACCACACCATATATTCATGGTTTGTGGTATAAGACAGATCTCAATATAGATAAAGGGAACGGCCTCACTCTGCTACATTAAGATTTCATCATCATCATGATCAACCCATTACCGGCTCACTATATGGCACGGGTCTCAATATGAGAAGGGTTTGGCCATAGTCCACCACGCCATAGGCCATGTGCGGATTGGCAGACTTCACACGCCTTCACGCGCCGTGCAGGTTTCCTCACGATCATGTGTCATTCTCTTTAGAGGCTTTAAAGGTCTATATAGTGTGTAAAGTTTGATATGCGGTTAGATGCCATAGTGGCATTTCTTATATAAAATTATTCGAAGAATTATGAAAAAAAAATAACTACCATCAAATGATGTTCTAAATAAACTAAAGATCATTATTTTGAACGAATGACTTTTCGTGTTACAATCTTTACCAGTACCAGTAAATTAAAACATCGGCCTAAAACCAACTTGGTTACTTCACAATCGATAACGTACACTAACAAGTCAACGTGTGAATTTTTAATCTTCCTAACAACAGCTGCCAAGTTTCCATGTTGCTCCAGCGCATTATTTATTAATACCGCTATTAGAAGGCGGAAATTTGTATCGATTGGTGGTGAATGATTGCCGTATCAAGGAAAGCTGAAATAGCTATTACACAATCTATTATTTAGATGGAAATATTTAGGTGGAATAATAACCTCAAACACGAAGAAAGTATCCTAGAAAACTAAAAATAGAAACAATTGATTAATATCGTTTAAAGGGCAGATCGTAATAGCACCGGAGTGTTTGATGGTACCTGGCCAGCTAACAGAAAATGGTCCACAAAAAAAGAAATAAACTTAATCCTATATTAGCTTATGAAATACATTGGTAGGTATATAGTTATAGAAGAATTTCAAGTTAACAAGCGTCACTGTATGTTGATAAAAATCATAAAATTAAGACCTTAAATCAACGTCATCATGATCAACCCATTACCGGCTCACTACAGAGCACGGGTCTCCTCTCAATATGCGAAGGGTTTGGCCATATAGTCCACCACGCTGGCCATGTACGGCTTAGCAGACTCTGCCAAATCAACGTATAAAGTTGAAACTTATATGTTTAGTTGGGATTTCAATATGATGGATCCCTATTTATATTTTTTATTAGTTACCAAAAATACCAATTCTACAATTTGTTTTGCAACTCAGGTAAATTCCCATAAACAAATATTGAAATACAGTAATGTTACATTAATGTGGACAAAAATAAATATGATGGTTTAAAAAAAAGTGGATAATGCTTAGTTATATGAAGGCTTCATATTTTTACTATAACGGCGTCTAAAGGACTTTTCTAGAAAAAGTGTAAAAATGATATAAAATCTTGGTTTTATTACTGGAAGGTGACACGGAGGTTAATATAAATAGCCTTAAATCTATTAATATAATAAGTTTTCGTAATGAAATTAATTATTTATTAATTATCGTTAGTTTAAAAGCAGATTATAAGAGCCTTTAATTACTTGCGATCTTCTTCTATTCGTAGTCTACCTACAACGTCTGATATACCTTATTTTGGAAGTTACCAGTAGGAATATGCATATATATTTTTTTCACAGTCGTAACTCGTTCGATACTAAATTTAACTTCGAACTTTTAAGAAAGAATGACCACTGATGTTTATAATATTCATAAAAATATAAACGTTCAAAATATATTTTTTATGAATGATAAAAAGAAATACAAATTTTAGTATCAACATAATAAATAAACGTATTGGTAAAATTGTTAATCAATGAAACTTGATTAATTTGACGGCTAAAGCATAATTATTATGTATAATTTAATAGCCTGTTTCCTTACTCAAATACATATTAAAGTTTTAATATTATGTTTCATAAACGTAGGTAAGTTAATTATATAAAACTTCATTGGTCAAGCGGCGATGAATTAGTAACTTAACTGGTGACCCAAATAAAAACCCAACTGTTTGTGGTCTTTGTTTGGATTGGGGTCAGATTAAAAAAATATAAAATAAACCATAAAGAATAAGAACTAGATATGAGTATACAAATATGTTTATATAATTGCTAGAGAATTGACTTTGTTGAGAAATATACCTTTAGTTATTAAACTTCGAAAATACTCACATCCGAATTTACAAGTTTACTATTTTATTCAAAAAGCAACAAACAGTGGCGTGCACTTCATACATGCATAAAAGCAGTGCATACCCCAGGAACCTCTGTTGAGATTGTAAATTATTTGTGGGAAGTCTTTGTCGGCTCGGTGTTGTCGCTTCACTTTGAAGGATTTATCGTGCACTACATGCGTACTAAAAATAAAAAGCAACTTCTTTCCTACAGACCAGATCTCTTTTAAAGGAAAGATTTTTCATCGTATTAGGTATATGCTTAGATACCCTGGGAAAAACCCTATGCACGCCACTGCACAAAATATATTACATTATTAACTTATCATTATTTGTAATGCAAATCAAACTTTTTAACGATTGTCCGAAAACACAGATGAATGGGATTGGTAATTGAGAAACATGAACAAAAGTTATGAACCTTATGCGCGTGACGTAATCATAGAGACTCCGCATAGGGCTACTTCTTCGCGTCATCTCGGTTGAAGCAATAGCATGCAACACAAAACATCCAACACACACAAAAGCGAGGCTAGCACACCAGTAATATCACCTGTTGGGCCGGGAGCCTCGTAAATCCCAGCGGACTTTGTAATTTTTGACCATTTCGCCTAAGTCAGCTTGCACGACTCGATACGGTATCGATTTGATTCCCAAGCACTCCGTTACAGTCTAACTGTACATTTGCATGCGTGCACGTATACCGGGCCAGAGTATGTTGAGCCTTTGAAGCCTATTATTTGCGCTATGACCCCCGCGTGGGGGGGAGGCCAGGTTACGTCGGTGGGAGCGGAATTTCGGCTGCGACCCGGTTCCGGAATGCAGCACACGCGCACGCGTACTAGAGAGGGGCGAGGGGGGACGGTTGCACCGAGTTGCGCAAAGTGCCGCGGCAACGGTCAGCGGTATAGAGTAATTACTGCGTAGAAGCTACAACGAAGAGTAGATATCTTTATGGTAAGTGGAGGTTCCACCTTCTGTGTTCCCTAATGTTTATAATATGGGGATCTTCAAAGGGCGGATTAACAAATTACTCACAAGCCAGCAACGCATTGGCGGTTCCTCTGGTGCTGCAAATGTTCATGGGCGGTGTTAATCACTTACCATCAGGTGACCCGCCTGCTCGTTTGCTCACTATATATAAAGTAGATATTTTTAGTTAAACTACTGAACTCGATATCTTCTTTAGTCTCATCATCGTCATCATGATCAACCCATTACCGGCTGACTACAGAGAGCACGGGTCTCCTCTCAATATGAGAAGGGCTTGGCCATAGTCCACCACGCTGGCCATGTGCGGATTGGCAGACTTCACACGCCTTTGAAAACATTATGGAGAACTCTCCGGCGTGCAGGTTTCCTCACGATGTTTTCCTTCACCGTGGAAGCAAGTGATATTTTAATTATTTAAAAACGCACATGACACCGAAAAGTTAGAGGTGCGTGCCCGGATTCGAACCGCCAACCTCTTATTAGGAGGCTGACGCCCTAACCACTAGGCTATCACCGCTTCTGTCTTCTTTGTAAATAATAAAATATATTATTGTATAATAAATAAATAATCATTTCCAATTCAAATCCAAGTTGGCACGTGCTCAATAAAAATGGTCTATTTAATTTTATAACGTACATTATTCATAATAAAACCAAACGTTCGCCAAAAACTCTACGTTACTTGAAACCAAGAAAAACTTAATTCAAACATGTTGATTCAATCCGTGAATTCTCTTTATAAAGTTAATAATATCATTCAAGAATAGAAAACAGTGTTCGCGAGTGACGCCAATGTCCGCCCTTTATTTGGGTTAATATGCTCTGCGAACCGCGAAAATCATCGAGAGGCATTCCCTATTCAAATGTTATGGTAAATGGGAAAACTTTGCGGAACGAATATATTGCGATTTTTGGGCCGTGGAAATGTGTGCGGAGTTTGTTTCCCAAGTTTAAGTGAATAAACGCTCCGTTTATTTTTGTTCGAAATTCATATTATAAAGGTTATCTTAGTTTACAATGTAAGCTAATTATTCACTTTTATATATCATCATCATGATCAACCCATTCTCGGCTTACTACAGAGCACGGGTCTCCTCTCAATATGAGAAGGGTTTGGCCATAGTCCAGTTATGGAGAACTCTTAGGCGTGCAGATTTCCTTACTATTATTTAATTGCTTAAAAACGCACTTAACTCCGAAAAGTTATAGGTGCGTGCTCGGGTTTGAACCCCCAAACTCTGATTAGGAGGCTGACGTCCTAACCACTAGGCTATCACAGCTTACTACACAACAGCTTACACCACAAAATTTCAATCGATACAAAAGACGGCTCTATCGATTAGAAGCGATGACTAAAAATCAATTAAGAAATACAAGTAAATTAGCAAGGAAGTGGTGAATATGAATACAAACATGCAAACGAATAACTTCATACTGATACATAAACTATATTACACACATAATACAATATAAAAATAAAATTTTTGTCTGGTGGGAGGCTTCAGCCGTGGCTAGTTACCACCCTACCGACAAAGACGTGTCGCCAAGCGATTTAGCGTTTCGGCACGATGTCGCGTAGAAACCAATTAGGAGTGTGGGTTTACCATACCCCTAACAGGTTAGCCCGCTACCATCTTAGACTGCATCATCACTACTTACCATCAGGTGGGATTGCCGTCAAGGGCTAACTTGTAGTGGATAAAAAAAAAAAAAATGTAATAAATAAACTGATTTAAATTAGAATTTTAACATGAAAACGAAAATACAAAATAAATATAAAATAATAGTTAAATAAAAGAAAATTTACATATTTTTGTAGAGATTAATTGAGATAATATTTGTATAATAATATATTAATGTGAGATTATATAATAAATATATAATTTTCAAATAAATGCCTAGTGTTATACTTAGCGATTGTATTATCTATACGAGGATATATTTATGTATAACAGATATTGCTGGTGAAGATATAATCCTTCAATAAAAACTGAAAAACTACATTTCACTGTAAAATATTATCTTTTAAGTGTTTTTCTTGAATCACCGGGCTACATGCGGAATTGCTTCTCAAAACTGAAATAAGATTGTGTAAGTAAGCGGGCATATTTGATAACGTTGATATGCATTCGACCCATTTTTCTATTTTAAGTGGACACTCGGTGACACAGAGAGTTGCTCTGTACTTGAATTAGTCCGCGCTTGTTAACCCACATCGGAACACAATAATATCTCCGATGCAATAATATATATAATAGCGTCGATGTGGAAAAATGTTGTAATGGGACATAAAATACGAGTATATTAGCCGCATACGAAACCGCAAAACTGTTATGTTTGGAAAACCCTTGGGCACGTTGAGAGGTTGACGTGATGACAAAGGGAATATTTTAACTTTAGCATTTTTGCCATCTACGAAGGCACGATTATGGTAATTTTTTTATACGATTAAGTTATAAGTTGAATCGCGATCATCCCACTTCCGGTTCACTACAGAGCAAGGGTCTCGTCTCAATGAGAAGTTTCGGCCATAGTCCACCACGCTGGCAATGTACGGATATGTGCGGACGGTTGAAGCAAGTGATATATATTTTTTTTAAATGCACATAATTCCGAAAAGTTAGAGATCCGTGCCCGGAGTCGAACCGCCGACCTCTGATTAGGAGGCTAACGCCCTAACCACTAGGCTATCACCGCGTCAACTCGTATATTTAAACGTAATACGCTGTATACGAAATGCGGTAGGAACAAGCACATGGCGTGCAATATTCGTCTAAAAAAGCACTTTTTATGTAATGTCACGGTCCCTTCATTTTCCTTACAATCATTTACCATAAAACGTTTTTCTCCGATCCAGTTCGAGCCTCGACCTTGACTAGAAAACTGAAAGTAATGATTAGGCTATTCAGCCATTAGACTTTTTATCAATATGCTTTGCATTATAAATGCAAAAGTGTGGTGCTTTTTTGTACTTTTTTCACGCAGCAACGGAGCAAAGTTCGGCATTTTCGTACTAAAATTATGAAAGCTCATCCCGGCGAAATATTCTTTTATGTATGATAGTTCTTATTATAACACTGCGTTATAGATGTGTGTTTGTTGGTCCTTTTCTCACGCAGTACCGGATAAAGAAACATTTGTTCTTCACTCACAAGATTTTATTTCAGTAACCACAAATACTATCGTATGCAAATTTAAGATATTTATTAATCATGATGATTCAATTGATTTATTTATACAATTTTATTGCATGCAAAAAAAAGGAAAAAGAGAACAACAAGAAATACATAAAAATGCAAAAAGCTTGGATTTATTTCAGAAGTGGCAAAAAAATTAGCGAAATTCTAAAATCACGTGCTCAAGTGGGGATTACATGACAAAGTCTTTACTTTTTCATAGAAACAGTTTTCTAACTGAAATGTAATTTTTGATATTATGCGATTGGTTTAAATGGGTATAAACGAAGCGTGTATAACAGTTAAGTTAATTTTAGGTATTTAATTAAGGCAATAAATTTTTAACGCTTAATTATTACAATCACAAGTAACTACCACATTAAACGATACCAATTACTATCAAATTGGTCTAGTAGTTACAATGTATAACTAGTGATCAAGAGGTCTAAGTTTCGATACCGGGTATGGCAAAACCGTCCGACCCCCTTGTTACCGTCCGACCCCCTTGTTACCGTCCCACCCCCTTGTTATCCCAAACGTCGCCTAAGCCGAGGTTCGGCCTCAAAGGAGGCGCCCTTACAGCCCTTAGGCAGTCGTTCCCATAGTTTCTTCGAGCCCTAGGGCTCAAAAATTCTTCTGGCAGAGCTTCTTTCCAAAGCTCGCCAAACAGCCCGGTTACGCTGTAGCAACCAATAGGGTTTGTACAGCTAATAGACAGTCCGAAAAAAAAATATATATATAGACCATAGATGAGACCTGTACCCAGCTGTGGGACTTAAAATGTTTTTGATTATAAACATAAAAATATTTAAATATTTCATCACTTTAAATAAGCAGCACTTTAAAAAAAATCGCTATATACGCTATATAACCAAATACCAAGCTAACCGATAAATTAAACACATTTGATAGTATTGCCTTTTAGCTAAGTCGCTAACGTGCTACTTCTCTCTCTCTTCACGCTTATTCCTATGAAAATAAATCTTACACGTAATGTACAACTAAAAATATACAAACAGATATGTACCTCGGAGGAAGCAGCATGGTTCAATGGCCTTGACAGCTGTCATCTTGTTTAGCTAATATATTTATGTATCGACATGACAAATCGGCTAAAAAGTAGCCATTGATTTTTTGCCGCATTCAAGGTATATCTATTAAAAATCTTATTTAAATGGGTTTGCTGCTAAGTCGTTCATATTTAAGAAAGTTTATCTTTTTAATACCCGTTTTCTTTTCAGAAACAAAAAACCGAAGACCATCTTCAGGAATCAAGCTATCGTTTTGCCAATTTTAATAAATAATGAATAAAAGCAGGCGTTACTTAGCGGAAGTCCATGATAAACAATAAACAGCAAGTATAATTTGCTATATTCCGCCGACAACCGGCAGATTTGTATAATATAAAACACCACACAAAATCTTCCACTAGAAGCTGGAATATAAAAAATAACATTTTCAAGAAACCGTCTCCAGATACTTTGATTTGGATTTCAAGTGTTCAGATGCTTTTTTTTTATACACACTTTATTAATTTACAGATTTTTAGCTCGCATTAAAGTTTTTTATATATGAAAATCTTAAATGTGCCTTCTATAAGTACCCGTATATGACAAATCTGATTAGTATAAATTGCTGTGGTCTTTAGGTAAAAGATATATTTTGAAATCAGATGGTATTAAAAATATTCGCTTATCTGATTCAAAAAGGCCTATGCCTTTTTCTAGGATGCCGGCTATCCCTGTATCGAATTTCATGACATTTACCGCAGGAATTGAGCTGAACATAAGTAACAAACAATCAAAGTTTTTTGACGACCGTTAGGAATTTTTTCATTATGATGAAATCGATATTATCATTTCTCATTCGATATCGAATTTTTCTTAATTATCGATTATTTTTCGATTCGATATTCCATTACAAAAATAAATCGAGAGCGCCCGCTGTTAAAAGAAGACATCGCAGCGTTCGATCTATGCCCTTAGCGGTGTTAAATTCTGAGCTCTGCAGTCGACCAATATCAAGACTCTAGATCTAACGGCCAAGTCATGTGATTGGTCACCGTAATGCCTTTAAGATCACCAGATGCGATGGACTATTTGAAATCACATTTCTTTAATCGTAAAGGGCGTGTATACTGCATACGTCCGATGTTACGTAACCCGCTGACGTGCGCAGTGTGTGCGTTTTCTAAATCTTCAACGTGCCTCTCGAAAAGTTATAATCTGTAATTTTATATGAATAACCCAACGTCACATTACCAACTCACCAAATAGAGAGGCTGAGATCTATAAACCGTGCTTTATGCTCTTGCAAAGTTATTTTTCAACTGTATAGTTTTATTGCAGCCACATCATCATCATGATCAACCCACTGCCGGCTCACTACAGATCCCAGGTCACCTCTCATTATCAGAAGGGTTTGGCTAAAGTCCACCACGCTGGCGTAATGTGCGGATTGGCAGACTTCACACGCCTTTAAGAACATTATGGAAAACTCTCAGGCGTGCAGGTTTCCTCAAGATATTTTCCTTCACCGTTGAAGCAAGTGATATTTTAATTGCTTAAAAACGCACATAACTGAAAGTTAGAGGTGCGTGCCCTGGTTCAAAGCTCCGACTTCTAATTAAGAGGTGGACGTCCTTACCACTAGTACTAGGCTATAACAGCTTAATAACATAATTTTGTCTAACTTTAAATGTATCGTAACCAAAGCAATATGGTAACATCTGATTTACAACAAGAATAACCATTGCCCTTAATTATTGTTGTGGTAAATGAAGTACACGTTTTCCTCAATTCAAATACGCATTTATATATGCACTCATTAGATGACCACGCATTTAGGAACGATCACCTTTTTTGGATGGGTTTTATTTTATTTACACTTTTTTTTTTTCACGCTGCGAAATGCACTCCCGCACTTGTCCGCTTCTACTACAGTTCTTGCAATTCACGAAGGCGAGCGGGATTTACTTGTGGTAAAGACGTATCTGTATATGTGTAACAGTGTGCGTGAGATCGAAAGCGGGTATGGTTAGTCATAAAAAAGTAAAAAAAAAACTATAATTTATTAAACAATATTTTTTGTTACGATAATAAGAAAAATAATAAAATCACAAAATGACATCTACTGTCTAGTCTTTCTGACAGATCAAAATAAAAATTAACTTTTTTAAAATTTATCAAAATACGATTCAACATAAAAAAATGCCTTACCTCGCTATGAACAACTTTGCCTTTTGACATGCTGACAGTACTTCGTAGCAATAAGCGTCGTCATGGAAACAATACGATATAGACACGCACACTGCAGCAATGTGCATATACACGTTCAACCACTATTAAAGCTCACTCGCCTTCGTGAATTGCAAGAAGTATAGAATTATTACCAATTACCTATTAAATATATAACCTATTGTATCTCTATAATCCTAACTAATAAAAAACTTACAAATTTCTATACAGATGATGATTGTCTATTGTTTACTCTTTCACGCAAAAATAACGGGACCAATTTGACTGAAATTTTGAATAAAGATGAATTATAAATTAATAAATACCAAGGATTAATAAATAGACTACTTTTTATCCCGGAAAAATGTATGTAATCTGAGGTTGCGGGATTTCCGAAAAACAAAAAAAGCGCGGGTAAACAGATAGTATATATTATTTGAATACATTGTAACTTTACTTTGAACATTATATCATTCCTCATTAAAGATCCCGTTCACGTTGTCGCTCCCTTTACCAATATATAAATGCGAGGAAGGAGAAAAAGGAGGAAGAAGAAGAAAGGAAGGCGAGCAAGTTTGCTATGACAAAATAAAGCTTTAGTTAAGGTTAATGAACGTGAAACAGTTTTTTCAAACCAATTTCCTTTATAATATCAGCCAAAGTGCTTCAGTAGTGTCAAAGCAACAAACGTACACACAAACTTTTTCATTTATAGTGTGTTGTGATATTCGATAAAAACCTTAGAGGTAATTAAAAATATTTCCAATCATGGCGGCAGGGCTCCTACCTCCAACCTCCTACAGAACCATTAATGACAAATAAGGGTGCCGGAGGGCTCATGCACAATTTGTAGCCCCTCAAAATAAACACAATATTCATAGCGCACTCAATAAACGGTGTACTGACGCAAAAATCATTTGCTTTGATATCGAACTGGTAGAAACTGAGATTACGCGTTGAAACGTTTTCTTCGTTTGAACGCACTTTTTCAGTGTAATATTTCACAATATTAAAAGCAAAGAGTGTTTGATCATTAGACTCTGAATCACGCAGCAACTAAGCCAAGGATCACTCATCATGATCAACCCGTTATCGGCTTACAAGCGAGCACGGATCTCCTCTTAATATGAGAAGGGTTTTGACCATAGCCTCACACGCCTTTGAGAACATTATGGAGAACTCTCAGGCGTGCAGGTTTCCACGCGATTTTTTCCTTCACCGTTGAAACAAGTGATATTTTAATTTTTAATAAACGCACATAACTCCGAAAAGTTAGAGGTGCGTGCTCGGATTCGAACCGCCGACCTCTGATTAGGAGATTGCACCGCTTATATTATATACTTACGTATAATGAACCTAAAACTAAAAAACTTAAAAAATATAATGTAATAACTATAATATATTATTAAAAGAATTTCTAAACTGACGATATTGAAAAACCATATTTTAATAGTTTTAACTGTGTTAGTAACATGTATGGTTTATCGGAGTACAGTTTTTGGAATCAAACATATAATATTCAAAACAAGGGAAATCTAATTTTTTGAGCATTTATTGAACTGGAACAAAGACTGGCTAGTTCCAGTGAAATAATACCGCATCAATAAATGTTTTATTGCATAAAGTTATTTCTTTCAGGCAACGTAGATGAGGAGTCGCCGATGAACAAACTATTTAATCTCTACTATAAAAGTAGTAGTAAAAAGTTAAATTAAACAAAGACGACTATTACCTTAATCACATGTTGGCCAGTTACAAACAAAAAAACTTTCTAGTGCATCGCTTTTCACGCAGCGGTGTGAGGCGCGGGGCGGGAGGTGCGCCTAAATAGAAAGTTGCAATAGCGTGAATGCATTGCGTAGGTACGCACCGGTGCGTTTCACAATACCAACTAGCTCATAGATGAGACAAAGAAGCCTTCATTGTAAGCTTATCTACACGAATACCGCCTTTGCCCTATAAACTCGCCATCATTCCGTTGAAAAAAAACTATCTATTCTTTTTCGTACGTACTTACTTACTTTTCGTTCGTAGGCATTTCTTTACGTACGTTTTTTTCGTACGTATTTAGGAACTTTTCGTCATACTATAATATCATGTCATCATATACGTTATTTTCACTATATATAACGCTACATTGATACAATGTTTTGATACATTATGAAGATCATCTTTTTAATTAATAGCTCTTAATACAATTTTAAGTGGCATGTGAGATGGTGACAACAAAAAGAAAATTTACCTGGCTAAGTTTGTTGGAACCCTCATAGCTTAACTTACAAATGTAGGTCAAATCATATTACTACTATTTAAATTATTGACGCGTCAAAAGTGCCTTTTAAAGGACTATTTGAATTTGAATTTAATTTCAAATAAATAAAACGTATTTCAAATAAATAAATAATATAGAACGTAAAACTAAATAACTTTAGAACTGGCCTTAGGTAACTGCCTGTTCTAAAGTTAGTTTAGATCCCCCGGTCGATTAAAAGCGTATTTGAATAAAGTTTTATTTGCTTTGATTTATATGTAAATAATAATTACTGATTTATTCATCACCATCATCATCTTTATGAAACCATAAGAGGCCGCGTGTCTTACCTCAGGAATTGAATGGATGTGAACGTAGCCCACCTTGCGTACCAAGTGCGGATTGGCAGACTTCACACGGCTTTGATAACATGATTGAAAACTGACTCATACAGGTCTCCTAACGATGGTTACCGCAAGTTAAGGCAGGTGATATTTAATTGCTTATATTAAAAAGCCCGTAACTACAGGAAGTTCAAAATCGGTTTCCCCGGAGTTCGAAGTATTAAAATATAATATATTCTATTAGTATAAAATCATTATTATCAAACGAACATTATTATATTTTTGATGTATTCATTAACCTGATGCTATTTAAGGTTTCATGTGTACTATGTTTTTATTAATCATTAAAAATATTCACAGTACTTTGCTTTTTTTTCATGTTTTAGTATATATATTTTTTGTGTCCACTACAAGTTAGCCCTTGACGGCAATCTCACCTGGTGGTAAGTGATGATGTAGTCTAAGATGGTAGCAGGCTTACCTGTTAGAGGTATGGTAAACCCATACTCCTAATTGGTTTCTACGCGACGTCGCTATGGTAAATCGCTTGGTGACACGTATTTGTCTGATGTAACTAGGTTTGGTAGGGTGGTAACTAGCCACGGCCGGAGCCTCCCACTGGGCCAAACTCGAGTCCGGAATCAAACCCAGGACCTCCAACTTTATAATGCGACAGTGCACGTACTGCGCATCGGAGGTCGTCAACGAGCTTAACCCGCGAGTATTAACGAGCTCAATATTACAAATGAATATTTAGATGATAAAAAAACAAATGTTGATCCTTAACAATATTGCTGTTCGTCACTATTTTTGCAATACAAGTACCAAATTTAATTAATAAAATATAAGAGGGTACTTGTAAAAAGCTTCGCCAAATCGAGGTGTGCGAGATATAATTTTTTATTCTGTATTATTATTTCTGTATTATGGAAGCGGTGATAGCCCAGCGGTGATAGTCCTAATCAGAGGTCGGCGGTTCGAATCCCGGCACGCACCTCTAACTTTTCGGAGTTATGTGCGTTTTTAAACAATTAAAATATCATTTGCTTCAACGGTGAAGGAAAACATCGTGAGGAAACCTGCACGCCTGAGAGTTCTCCATAATGTTCTCAAAGGCGTGTGAAGTCTGCCAATCCGCACATGGCCAGCGTGGTGGACTATGGCCTAAACCTTCTCATATTGAGAGGAGACCCGTGCTCTGTAGTGAGCCGGTAATGGGTTGTTCATGATGATGATGATGATGATGATTATTATTACACAACGACAGGAATAAAAATTTGTACATAATCAACTTATACACGCACTTAAATTAAATATTTAAACATTTTAAAATGGTGAGTATGGTGAGTATGTATGTATTTGCGCAATTTATAATCTACTGCGCCTAACGCCTATATATCTGTAATATATATAAGAGCAATATAAAAGATAGGTAAAGCCAAAAAACAATAATACGTCGTTATATTAAAAAAGAATTTACACAGAGATGCCGACTAATTTTAAAACACACATTCTCAACTTACTACAGCCTTTCACTTGGCTGCAAAGTGACTGCCCCGCGTGGCCTACATTTCTTGTCCATTCATACTTTTGATGCCACAGCGTTGGATAATAGTGCGTTTTGTTAATGTTTACTAACAATGTTCACAAATACTCTTAGTCTCTCTTAGAAGCGGTGATAGCCTAGTGATTAGGGAGTCAGCCTCCTAATCAGAGGTTGCGGTTCGAATCCGGGTACGTACCTCTAACTTTTCTTAGTACTTTCTAAAATTAGATCTCTGTAGTCATAGATAAAGCCTTTTTTCTATAATTAAATTTAATAATATACATACTACAATACCGCGAATGTAAATATTGTTTCTATAAATAAAACTACCCTCTAACCAATTTTACTTTTTATAAAAAAAAATTTAAGTAATTGTATAGTAATACAATGATCTACAACATTAAATCTATACCCCTAATTGCTGTCAAAACGGCATCCTACCGGACTGCTTAATTGATTGGCTGCCATCTTTGTCAGTAGGATAGTAACTAGCCACGGCCGAAGCCTCTAATCAGACAAAAGTCAAGAATAATAAGAGTTACAAACAGACCGTAAAAAGCAGTCTTTTGTGTAGAAGCACCCTGCATTGATTATTCGATATGGTTACTTGATTCAAATGGAGAAACATTGTTGTACAAAAGAAATGCACGGACAATGACACGCAAGTTCCGCATTCTACGCACCTTTGATTATAGTATTACTTCCCGTTTTGAAGAGGATTAAATACCAAGACATCCTTGACCTGAATCTGCGTCGCACTCCAAATCAAGCAGAACCCGTTTCTAAACTGTTGAATCCCAATGGCTACATTTGCAACAGCTGCATTTAAAAATGTTGATGATGCCATGAATACAGTAATGCGATTATTTCCCAAGAATAACTCTTATATTAGTAATTGTTATCATTACTTCATTCATTCATTTTTTTGCAATAGAATTTGTGTTATATATAAATATAACACAAAGTCACATATTGCAAAAAACAACGCGACGGGTATACATGAGATATATAAATAAATTACGATTGAAGTCATCATGATCAACCCATTACCGGCTCACTACAGAGCACGGGTCTCCTCTCAATATGAGAAGGGTTTGGCCATAGTCCACCACGCTGGCCGTGTGCGGACTGGCAGACTTCACACGCCTTTAAGAACATTATGGAGAACTCTCAGTCGTGCTGGTTTCCTCACGATGCTTTCCTTCACCGTTAAAGCAATTGATATTTTAATTTTTAAATAAAATATCAATTGCTTTAACGGTAACGGTTTAGATTTATAACATAATAAATAATTAGATATGATTATACGAGTATTAAAGGTCAATAGTTTGGCCATTCAGAAGGCGAATGCTGTCAGCTTGCTGGAAACTAGATGCAATGCGGCCTAGCTGCAATGGAATAAGAAATGTAGTAAATTTATTTTATTTATTTTTATTTTAAATCGTTTTTTTTTGTCAACACCAAAAAAAAATATTCATTATTGAATAACATACTTTTTGCTGTTGTTTATTATTAAAATAGAATTTCACATACGATAATTTAGGATGACTATTTGGGTAAAAGTAATTGACATTTTATGTAGCATAAAATTTACTATTTGTCGATTAACGTCAAATATTATTAATAAATCCAATCCAAAATTCAGATAGCAGATTTAATTTAATAGTCATTTCGTTTTTCTTCTCTTCCCTGTTGATAAAGATGGAGCTACTAAATTCAATCTGACGAGTGATGGTTTTGTATTAGATTGATTATTTATCTCATCCATCCATACATGCTTAAGACTGAACTTGAGAACCAGTTTTAGCACGATGTTTACTAGTCATCAAGTCGGTTCAACTTTCTATCTTTTTAAGGTATATTTTGTTAACAACTAGCTGCTACCCATAGCTTCGTTTAAGTTGATAAAGGTTTTTAAAGAAGATCTGCATTATATACGGAATTTCATCAAAACTAAACGAATGATACCACCTTTTTATTAAAATAATAATGGTCGATTGGTTTAGATTTAAAGAAGTAAATCGACGTAAAGGTCTATCCGTTATATCAAATTCAAATTCAAACTTTGATGCGTCAATAATTTACATAGTAGTGATTTAATGGTGATAACTACATTCGTTAACTTAAAACTAAAGCTATGAGGGTTCCAAACGCGCCCCGGTCTTTCGGATTTTTAGTTTTAGGTTCATCTAAGTTTTATTTTAAGTTATATATATATTCCTAACAACTAATTGTCACGAAATAAATTTTACGTATTACAAAGATAAATAATGAACATCATCATATACATTTACTATTTGTCGCGCAGCTGGGTTTAGATTTCCTCTGTAATATGAGCAGATTAATTCTTATATTATGACATGTGAGTGATACCAACTGAGACCGACTGTTTAACGTGTTTTCCGAGATACGGAGATGTACATTTACTCGGCACTGTGTACCACTGAATTACTGTACTGGGAATTTTAAGAAATCTTTCACTTAACCTAAAAAAATCTTAGAATGACCGCGGGATCAAACCAAGAACATGTGGTTCATGATTGAGGCGTAAAATACATTTTTTTTACACATAACAAGTTAGCCCTTGACGGCTATCTCACCTGGTGGTAAGTGATGATGCTGTCTAGGATGGTAGCGGGCTAACCTGTTAGGAGTAAACCCACAATTCTTATTGGTTTCTACGCGACATCGTGCTAGAACGCTAAATCGCTTGGCGACACGTCTTTGTCGGTAGGGTGGTAACCATGACCGAAGCCTTCCACCCGACCAGACTCGAGTCCAGAACTTTATGATGCGACAGCGCACGCACTGCGCCACGGAGGTCATGAACCAATATGACAAAACAATCATGAACGTTTGCATCAAAGCATTACTTCTTTTCTGAGCGTCGGTTTTTCGCTTATAATCTAACTTGTAATGAGCCATACTGTCCTGTTATAATTTTATTATATAGACACTAATAAACATACAAGCCTCTTGGACATTTTTTTACATTAAAAAAAAAGATTGCCGAGCGTAGGTAGGTCTTTTGGTGGGGTTTCGTCTACGGTGTTGTGTTGCGTGTGTCGAATGGTTCCCTGCGACTCGCCTGATATCGCTAATGCTAGTAGGGGGTCTATCAAGGCTGGCGCAGGGTTGCCACTCCATCCTCTATGCTCTTAAGAACGTAAGTTTTATGTGAATACAAACTGTACTCCCCGTTTTGCTTACGAAAACTAGCTAACTAGCGATTACGTTTGCATACTCTTAAATTAGATCTGTTACGATCCATTATAAGCGTTTAAGCGGTCTTGGTAAAGTTTCCAGGTCAGGCCAAATAAATTCAGGAACCTACCTCAACTTCAGTGGAGCCATCGTTCCTGATTATCATTACTATCACTGTGATAATCCCCTATTATCTCCTTACATAATTTGCTACCATTATAATATAGCATGAATAAATATAAAACAAATGTTCGTAAGCATATTGCATTGATATTACTGAATGCGAAAACGTTTAGTTTTATTTAATGTACTCAAGCAATAGAAAGATAAGTTTGCCTGGACTAGAGTTTCGGACTAATCGAGACTCATACTTATTTAAAGACCATTAATAAGGACAGCAAAAGTTGCCTTCATAGTAACTTCTATGTAATAACGTGTAGAGTCACTGTGATCAAAAATGTGTACTGTAAATTATTGTTGTATTTTACGATGGTTTAGTTTGATTTAACATGTTAATAATAATCGACGTTATAGCTATAGCTCAAGCAATACAATGATATGTTTGCCAGGACTAGAGTTTCGGACTAATCGAGACTCATACTTATTTAAAGACCATTAATTAAGACAGCAAAAGACTTTGAACAAAAAGGTGTATTAATTATTGCTGTATTTTACAATCATTGCCATAATCACGGTGGTATGATTGTTTTTATTGTTTCCCTAAAAGTTGGAGTCCGTTACGTAATTTGACATTATTCACAGTAACGAGAGGTGGCAGCCCTACAAGTGAGGGAGGCACCACAAGGACGCCCCGCAGGGTCTCCGAGTCGCGACGTTCACGTTACGTTACAAGGTTGCGGAAATCGAGTGCGTTAAAACGTGCCACGTTGGTCACGTTTAGCCAAATGTGCCAAACATTTGACCAAACCTTTAATTAAACTTAACTTTTCAGCCTACATCGAATTTTCTCAATTCAAGTCGACGATTTTTTTTGACTGTCGATCTATACATTCTTCAGATCGCAATCTATTTCAATAACGCTGTCCTAGACATTATATCGCAAAACTCCGATCTGTCTTTTATGACCCAAATCATACAAGCTTAAACGTAGTACGTATTATCTCTCATTATTTCTAGCCACTTTTCTTTCGGATATTTTTCTAAAACCCACAAGAACCGTCTGTTAAACTAAGATGAAAAGTATTCTATATCCGAATCCAGCTTTCTCTTCGCTCCAATTATGCTAAGATCACTTTAGCTGTCAAGCCATGCATAGATAATAGGGGCTATTTTCTTGACTCGGGATCGTCACCCGGGTGCTTTTCCGAGGCGAAAAGTCTCCTAGATCCATCTATATACTATATTGCATAGCTAGGATTTGCAAATACTATGCACAGTACTTATAGACACTGATATATATATAGCATAGGCGTATCAATATGAATGAATAACGTAAATTATAGCAAATTTATACGTATGTTTAATTAGTTAGTGTGATTACACTTATTTAAAAGTAGCGCCAGTGATAGAAAAGATGAGGAGTAACAGGCTAGCATGGTATAGTCATATAATGCGGAGGAAAGAAAGTGATGTCACCAAAAGAATGTTATATATGAACGTGGAAGGGCAAAAGAGTAGAGGAAGACCAAAGAAGAGATGGATGGATTGGGTAAAAGAGGATATGCGGGTAAAAGGTGTGGGTAGTGAGGTGACGGCTGTTATAAGTGAGTGGAAGAAGAAGACGTGTTGTGCCGACCCCACATAATGTGGGCAAAGGGCAAGAAAAAGAAGATTAAACTTGTGCATTTGATTTTCGTATGTTGTCATATTCCGGTGTAAGCGGTGTCATCGCAGATAGATCTACGTGAGATTAAAATTGGTATAGAACAAAGGTGTGAACAAAACCTTGTACGACAGATTGGAATAAGTCGATAAACTACACTCTAAAAGTAAATAGATACTACTTACGCAGGTATATGTATTCATATGTTAATTGACCACACTGCAAATAATGTTTAGAAACAGCTGTATTAATAAAAAAATATCGTATTTATGACATGTGTATTTATTAGGCATTATAAAAAACTTCTAACCTACCTAATTTATAAAAGTACCTGCAAATAATAATTTATAATCTGAATGGTAGCATAAAAACCCTTTAGCTAAGTTTTTATAGATAAATTCATCAACGACGAAGCATTGTACATTATATACGGATTTTCTATCAAAGGTTCTTAGTACCAGACGAGAATAAGGATATTGCCAGTATCCGACTCCGTGGACACGTTGGGCTAAAATTATTTTAGTGATCATAATTTTTTCCTTAGCTGGCATAGCTGTGAAAGCGTAGTAGATAGGACCTCCTTATCAGAGGTCGGGGGTTCGATCCTGGGAACGTCCCTACCTTTTCGGAGCTATGTGCGTTTTTAAGCAAATAAATTAGCACTAGCTTTAACAGTGAGGAAACCGGCATGCCTCAGAGTTCTCCATAATTTTCTCAAAGGCCGCCAATCTGCCAATCCACACATAACCCTTCTCATATTGAGAGAAGACCCGTACTCTTTAGTGAGCCGGCAATGGGTTGATCATGATGATGATGATGATTTTTCACTTTTAAAATACTAAACGCATAGTAACCCTACTGAAAATAGAACATACTATGAACCGTAGTACGCCACAGAGGGGCCGATTCCCACTTAACTAATTTTTTATGCATACTAGCGATCAAAAGACATTTTGAGGATAGGGTTGCCACCAATACGCGTAATACGTACGCGTGCTCCGCTTTTAGTTATAGTATATAAAGTTCTGCTACTGGATATAAAACTTAATAGGCAATTTAATACTGCGATCTTATATTTATTGTGCTTTTTTACTAAAGGAATTGTGCGTGCTTTTATTTATCGTTTAATATTACAGCTGACTAATGCTGTATGTGCGCAATTTTATCGTCTTAAAACACGCGCCCCGCCATCTGCACTAGATTAGTTTAATAACTGCTTTAAAACAGCCTTTACAACTGTAAAACATTTTTACCCATTGCATTACCAGTACCAACGCAATTTAGGTTTTCCGCGGAAACCGTTTTAGTTCCACCGGCTAAAAAGTAGCCATTGATTTTTTGCCGCATTCAAGGTATATCTATTAAAAATCTTATTTAAATGGGTTTGCTGCTAAGTCGTTCATATTTAAGAAAGTTTATCTTTTTAATACCCGTTTTCTTTTCAGAAACAAAAAACCGAAGACCATCTTCAGGAATCAAGCTATCGTTTTGCCAATTTTAATAAATAATGAATAAAAGCAGGCGTTACTTAGCGGAAGTCCATGATAAACAATAAACAGCAAGTGTAATTTGCTATATTCCGCCGACAATCGGGAGATTTGTATAATATAACACCACACAAAATCTTCCACTAGAACCTCTACGCACGTTTCGACCCGACACCGGATCATCCTCAGGAGATGTCGACTTCACAAGCGAGAAAAGTAAAGTTAATTTCTTTACTTTTTACGTTCGTGGTTGAGCCGAAATTATATAACAAGCAAATAAACACTTTTAATATAAATATGGGCGGGTGGACGTGACAACCCTATTCAGAGGGCCACCTCGATGCGACGATTACGTAATATAGCCAAGGCCACGGCTGTGAGGCGCTAAGCGTACGAATATAGGCGTATTCACAACCACTATGCAGTCTCACAGTGCACCCAAACCTTTAGTGTAGGTTTTGCCATTCCACGCTTCCGTACTAATATAAATGCGAAATTGTGTCTGTTTGTTTATTTGTTCATTTCTCATTTATTAATTTTTCATCGAATGCATCGATCTTGATGAAACTTATTGCTTGTATCCTGGAAATGGATATAGAATACTTTTTATTCCGGAAAGGAATACGACATTACATTTACGACGTAAGTACTCACGACTCTATAGTCGTGAATATGTACGTCGTAATCGAAAAAAGTCGCCTTATTATATAGAGCCTATTGCTCTTCATAGAGCATCATCATATGAAATATGCGTAGGATAATCGGTAATCTGTTAGTCAGCTAGATATTCAAATAAAAATTATATTTGCATACATTGTCAGTGGAAGATAAAATATTTCCAACCACCATTTGCTTTCAAAAAACTTTTCCAAATTCGAAGCAGTGTTTTTTATTTTACTTGTATCACCTCAGAGCAGGTTCTGGCTATTCCAAAGTGTATGAGTCACCGATAATCCCACTGGGAAACTCTCGACAGTGGTATTTCGAATAACCTCACAATAGTGCGGTTTAGGAATCGATATCTACAAACTTATATGTCTAGATAATATAATTAAATATAAAAATATAGGGCAACTATCAACACTTGGTAGAGATAGGCACACTCAAAATATATACCTACTTATAACATTTTGAAGGCCTTCACCTTATTTCATACTGGAATAATTTCTTCATTATTGTATTCATGCGTCCATTAATTAACCTACAATACATATAAACGTAGGTACCTCATTGCTTTTACTTATATATATCAATGTGTAGAAGTAATTATAACATGTTTAAGTGGACAGTTGAGTGTTTTTTTTTTACTTTAACTCTTAATGTGTCTCTCTCTATACACTGTAACACAGAGAGTCGTCATCATGATGATCAACCCATTATTCCTGGCTCACTACAGAGCACGGGTCTCCTCCCAATATGAGAAGGGTTTTGACCATAGTCCACCACGCTGGCCATGTGCGGATTGGCAGACTTCACACGCCTTTGAGAACATTATGGAGAACTCTCAGGCGTGCATGTTTCCTCACGATGTTTTCCTTCACTGTTGAATCAAGTGATATTTTTATTGTTTAAAAACGCACATAACTCCGAGAAGTTAGAGGTGCGTGCCTGGATTCGAACCGCCGACCTCTGATTAGGAGGCTGACGCCCTAACCACTAGGCTATCACAGCTTCTAGAGAGTAGTAACTATTAAGTTAATCAATTCATTTAACATGTCTAATCATAGTACATTTCTCGCAAAACCCAAGAAATCCACCCAATCTCTTTTTGTCATTAATGACTCTATACTAAGGTGATTGCTCTAATAAGTTAGCTCTTAAATAATTTTGAGTGGTGTATGAGATGGCGATAACAAGAAGAAAATTTACCCGGCTAAGTTTGTTGTGGACTTCTTCTTAGACCAGGGCGCGTTTGGAATCCTCGTAGCTTTAGTTTATGTACTTATCACTATCAACTCACTATGTTACTACTAAATTACTGACGCGTCAAAAGTGCTTTTAAAGGATTATTTTAATAAAGTTTACAATTGATTGATTAAGAAAATGAGAATTAGGAAAACTCTTTGCATGGTAATTGCCGCTTTGGTTCATCATCATGATCAACCCATTACCGGCTTACTACAGAGCATGGGTGTACTCTCAATATGAGAAGGGTTTGGCCATAGTCCACCACGCTGGCCATGTGCGGATTGGCAGACTTCACACGCCTTTGAGAACATTATGGAGAAAAACTGCACGCGTGAGAATTCTCCACTTTGGTTAATCAATTCTAATAATAAAATATAAAGTTCTTTTGGTGCTACGAATTTCACCGAGTCAACTAATTTACGGATAAATTTAGATTGACAACTTTTGTTTTTATTTTTTATTTACTCTACTTAATGTATTCATAAAGATACTATCTTAATTAATTCTCGAGTATTATTAGCTAAACGTTTTAGCTGCAAAAATCATATTAATTATTACAGCCTATATATTTTAATAATTTCGTCGTTTACGTTATTTCTAATCACAGCGTTATCTCTGCGCTATGCCTTAGATGCCAGCTGAGGTTATCTGACTGCAGACATGAGAATTCAATGAATTAAACTAGAACTTTTGTAACATAATCTGGTTTAAGTATATTTTTTGACGACCTCCATGGCGCAGCGCGTGCGCTGTTGCATTTTAAAGTTGGAGGTCCTGGGTTCGATTCCCAGTTCGAGTCTGGTCTGGTTCGGGCTTCGGCCGTGGCTAGTTACCACCCTACTGACAAAGACGTGTCGCCAAGCGATTTAGCGTTCCGGCACGATTTCGCGTAGAAACCAATTAGGAGTATGGGTTTACCATGCTCCTAACAGGTTAGCCCGCTACCATCTTAGACTGCATTATCACTTACCATCAGGTGAGATTGCCGTCAAGGGCTAACTTGTAGTGGATAAAAAAAAAAAAAATTAAATACAATGATAAATAAAAAAATATATATTTTTTAATACAATGATAAATGCCATTTGACCAATGCTTTGTACTTCGCACGTGCATTCAATCAGCGCTAACCCTAAGAGGAGCGTATTTTCGTAAATATTTATCAGATTTGTTTTCATCATACATGCTTTTACATAACATTTAATGTGTTCGTTAATTTTTACTGTATTCTTTATATAATGTTTTGTATATGTATTATTATAGAAGCGGTGATAGCCTAGTGGTTAGGGCGTAAGCCTCTTATTCAGAGGTCGGCGGTTCGAATCCGGGCCTCCTCTCCTCTAACCTCTAACTTTTCGGAGTTATGTGTGTTTTTAAAAATTAAAATATCACTTGCTTTAACGGTGAAAGAAAACATCGTGAGGAAACCTGCACGCCTGGGAGTTCTCCGTAATGTTCTCAAAGGCGTGTGAAGTCTGCCAATCCGCACACGGCCAGCGTGGTGGACTGTGGCCAAACCCTTCTCATATTGAGAGGAGACCCCTGCTCTGTAGTGAGCCGGTAATGGGTTGATCATGATGATGATATGTATTATATTTATGTGTATATATTCTATTATCTCTTTTCTGTAGCTGTGTCTTTTACGGCTTTGATTGCCGCCGAATTGAGTACTATTTTTTATTGGTTTTTCAGTTTTCTGCACTTTTGTGTCGTGTATAATAAAAGTGTTTTAATACATTCTTTAAGCCTAAATGTACACTGAAGATCGATATATTGTATCATCAGCTTGCTTGGGCGAATAGTTACAGTACAGTGCAGTTTGGTCTGGTGTACATTGTACAACATTTTTTTTTTTTTAAAGTAACGTCTTCTATTATCCCGTATTTAAACGTACCTGAGCGGCACGGAATGTGGCCCAAATGCATTTTGTGGGTTATTATCAAAATAAACCGCAAAACGGCTGTTCTTTTGTTTTGAAAACCTAAATTGTTTATTGAAATCCTAAATGCAATGATTTTTAAACAAAAATCATGATAACTTTATTATAATTTTTGTTAAATAAAAAAAAAAGACATTAAACTCCAAATTTAACTAATGTTTATTAATGAATTTTACAAATTAAATCTTAAAATTACTTAAAATTAAAAACGCGTGTTACCTCCTCGGGGTCTGGTGACCGCCTGCATGCGATCAGGCATGCTGTGTATAATGTTTTTAATGTCCACTTGGGGTATTTCTTCCCAGTCGGCCACCAGAGCGGCTTTCAGAGCACTGAGAGTCTTTCAGAGCACTCTGGGGGATTGGGACTGCCTCGGATGCATCTTTTGAGCATGTCCCAGACGTGTTCTATTGGATTCATGTCTGGGCTTCGAGATGGCCACACCAATTTAGGAATTGTTACCTCTGAAAGATAATCGTTGACACATCTTGCAGTGGGTGGTCGTGCGTTATCTTGCATTAGTTTAAATTCTTCGCGCCCAATGAATTCCACATGAGGTAAAACATGATCTTTGAGAATCTCTTCAATGTATCGGACTGCAGTCAAACGATCTTCAACTACCACCAACTCTGTACGTGCGCCTGTACTTATCCCTTCCAAACCACAAAGGATCCACCGTGAAAACTTACGGTTTGCCTGGTGGTGATTGGCAGAAATCTCTCTCCACGCCGTCTCCATACACGTTCACGGTCTTCTGGAGCTCTTAAGGCCACTCTTCATTAATCTGTCCAAAAAATTCTACTCCACTGCTCGTGAGTCCAATTCGCATGAATTCGAGCGAACCGCAGTCGTGCTAGCGATGTTGTCTGAGCAGTTCTGGACCTCGCGCTGGTCTTCGAGCACGCACGTTCCTTTCATCCATTCTCCTTCTTATCGTCCGCTCACTAACATTGACCCCTCTTGCCGTTTGCAGTCGCTGGCTTATTTCAACTGCAATAAGTACCCAATTTTTTAAAATTGCGAGAGATAAATCGCTCGTCCTGCGCTGATGTACACCTGACTCCGCCACCTCTTGGTCTCCTCGTGCACAGGCCGGTCTGATCGTACCTTTTCAAGGCGTATCTAAGGGTTGTACGCGGTACATTTAACAATTCAGCAATTTCTCTCTCCGTTCGTCCATGACTCCGAAGCAACACCGCTTGAGCAACTTGAGCTTGAGTTAAAGGCTTAGTGTTCCGATTCTGAACGTAAAAAAAGATTACACATTAATTAAGAAACAAAATAAATAAAGATGCACCAGCAATAAAATGCAATATTGAATTTTAACTCACCCGTGTTTCATGCGATTTAGCGACAAATTAACGTTAAACGTCACAGAAGTAAAAAAAATAACCTTTTTTTTATGCTTAACCTCTTAAATTAACAAAAACAAACGTGTCGACAACCTTCACTTGAAATTCTCATTCACGATTCACCAAAATCGCATGTTATCGGTTTTTTTATGTTTGGGCCACATTCCGTGCCGCTCAGTGTATTTAACTTCTATGTTACTGAATACTAGAGATGTAGTGGTAAACCTTTTTTTTTCAATGTTATTTATTTGTCATTGCAATGTAATTCATTCAAAGAATACTTCTAAAGATGATCCACTGGAAATATCTACACACGCTTTTAAAAAGTAATTGGTTCCTATCGAAAATATGTTCCCGCATTGTTTGAACTATGTTCGAATTCATTTGAATGAAACATAAATAAAGGAATTTATGAATGCGATAGAAGCTAGTGTCACCGCGCTCGGCTCTGATTGGTCGATTAATTTCGTTGTTCGCAAACAAGGGCCACGGCCGGCGCGATTGTGATACGGCAATCGCTATCGAGTTCACGAGTATTTAGAAAATGGACACCAAAACTTACTATTGAAATGAAATTAAATGAAAATTAAATTAAATGAAAATGAAATGAAATGAAACCAAACCAACAAACACATAAAAAAGAAATAGGTGCAATAGGCGGCCTTATCGCTAATGAGCGATTTCTACCAGGCAACCTAGCACAAACAAAGGGATTACTTACTATTGATTTTTTTTTTCCCGACGCTTCATGTATGCATGCATATATATGTGCATATAATAACAAAAAAATATTTCTACTAACATGCTCATTCTTATTTAATAGAGGCTGAGATCTCTTTTTAGTATAATAAAATATTTGTTCCATGAGATTTCGCTTATCTATAACTATGTACAGTCCATGAGGGCACCATCTTAACGGATAAATGGGAGCACCGATTTGGACGTGTACCCATTTTTTATTACGTACTCGTATGTACCCATATTATTAAGGCAGATTAAAAAAAATTACAGATTTATATTACAAAAGTATACAAACATAGTTAATTTAACTTAATTGAGTTACCAAGTTTTGAAAATCTGACGGGCATTGCTATGGTGATTTTGATGCGAAATTTAATAACAAACTGCCGATATAAGTACGAGTTTGTCGAAAGTTTTAGACGAGTGGGATATATCGAGAAACGTTATATCTGACATAGTCTTTATGTATATATGACATAGTCTTTATGAATATGATTTAAGGTCATTACTTAAACCTTAAATCATAGGTAATTGAATGCCAAATAAAAATTTGAATTACCAATAATATAATAATTTTAACACAAAGTTCCGTGGTGGTATTGGCATGATATTGCACATTAAATCTATTTAGGTTAAGAGCATCTTGTTTAAAAGTTGGTGGTCAACTAATTAGGGCAAATGATAATCATTTTTAAGTTATCTGTTTTTTATATAAAAGTTTTTTTTTCTAAGTGAATTTACTATACTAGACGTACCTAAATCGAAAGTTATGTTAAAGAAATTTTACATTTTAATAACGTAGTTATCTAATCATTTTACGTAGTTTAAAAGTAAGCTGTGATATCCTAGTGGTTAGGACGTCCGTTTCTTAACTCTAACTTTTTGGAGTTATGTGCGTTTTTAAACAATTAAAATGTCATTTGCTTTAACAGTGAAGAAAAACATCGATAATGTTCTCAATGGGTTGATCATGATGATGATGAAAAGTGTGCTACAAGTATCCTTTACTTATAACTAGTAGATATAGGCATAAAAACACACTATACACTATATAATTTAGCCTAGATGACTAACCTCTATGAAAAAGTTATCAACTCTGTTGTTTTTTACTTGATAATCCAAGTAAAGTTAATATCAAAGTCAAACTGCACTACTAGTGTACACTAAATAGAAAAGAATTTGCAATTTGAGTAATAATTATTAAGACATATTAAAAACTGAATATATAAAACTTACACTCTATACCCGGCGACAAGAAAAGACCTCAGAAAAAGAATTTGCCAAAGACTATTAAACTGATATTGACATAAAAAAATAATGTTGCCAATTAATTGTCTTTTTGTTAAATATATATATATATATATATATATATGTGTGTGTGTGTGTGTATATATACATACATATAAAAACTGAAACTCAAAATAAATCGTAGTTACGAAATAATCATTTAGCGATTTATAGAAAGCGTTGTATATACATTGATTAAGATTTGCATCTCTTTGATGAAACTGCACCATAAGTTCGTAATTTCAGTAATCAGATATACATGGCAATGTATGTATAATTGATACATATAAAGTCATCGTTATTTTCGGATGAAAGAGAAATCGTGGACGGTTTAGCTCCAACGGATAATAGACATTTTTTCATGAATGCAAATGTTTGCGGCAAACATCTTTCCCAGGGTTCCGGAATTGCTAAAACCGGTTCTGATTAATTAAGACACCTGACTAAAAACAAGAAATGGATTCCTAAACTCAGAAGTGGGAACTTATCACAATTGAGTTTAAACTTACTAAGATATCGACATTCACTACTTGATAGACACAAAAAGAAATAGATCTCGAAAAAAAATCCTTAACGAGATAAAAAAAATTAACAAATCACAAGTTAGTTGCGCGAAGAAACACGTTAAAACAGCTCTATTTATGTTAACCGCAACAAAAATGTAACCATGGTCCTTGAAAAATCTAGAAATATAAACTTCAGAATAGATAGGCTAGCATACAGAAGATCTATTTATGATCATATTTATCTCGAATCGAAGTCGACAAGCATACAATACATCAGAATAAATAGAGTAGCACTGCGTGTTCAGAAGGTTACTAGAATTACAACAACAATAAAGTGCAGTCTTCAATCTAACATGACAAAGCATAAACGAAAACTCCAATTGAGGTTACCGTTGCCGTGAGTTACGAAGTAGGGATACAAAACCGAACATGCGAAAGAGCGTACAATGCGTGCACGTCTAGCCCAGGCCTCTAATGTCATAATCGGTACATTTGTACTCAAAATATATATAATATTCAACAAATATGTCAGAATCAGAAAATGTATATATAGTAGTTCATTTACAAAATTGTTATTAAATAGACCGCTTAAATTTCGAATATGTATGGACTATATTGGTCCCCATTTCGTTTTAATAATCGCAAAATCTGTGCTTAATTTTCGAATATGTATGGACTATATTGATCCCCATTTCGTTTAAATAATCGCAAAATCTGTGCTTAATTTTCGAATATGTATGGACTATATTGGTCCCCATTTCGTTTTAATAATCGCAAAATCTGTGCTTAATTTTCGAATATGTATGGACTATATTGATCCCCATTTCGTTTAAATAATCGCAAAATCTGTGCTTAATTTTCGAATATGTATGGACTATATTGATCCCCATTTCGTTTAAATAATCGCAAAATCTGTGCTTAATTTTCGAATATGTATGGACTATATTGGTCCCCATGTCGTTTTAATAATCGCAAAATCTGTGCGTCTAGCAACGCACAATCGAACGAACAGCTACGCAACGCACGCCTCGTCGCGCAGTAGGTACGTACGGAGCCTCGGCCGCGGTAGGTGCTAATAGCTGACCACGGGGCCACATTGACAGTTTCTAAGCAAATGTTAATGCGTTGCGATACCAGTTTTTGCCTCACGGAGCGGTTCCGGGCTTACCTACTCGCGAGCGCTCTATTCACGCCCATGATTATTACCGAACGTTTGCTTCTAAACTGGATTCCATAGTGAATTCATTAAAAGCATGTTCTACAACTCAACAGGACGTGCGACAGCCGTTGGAATTAAGCGATAGATGTTATGAATTCATTCAGTTCGAAGCTGCAACAGGCAAAAAGGTCGGCGGAATAAAAGTCTGAATCAGGTCGCGGTACGTGCAAAAAATCTAGTGATGCAATAAGGTATGCAAAAAAGAGGAAATACGGTTGTATCATTATCAAGTTCAATAGCCCCTGAACGACAACACGTGTATGCAAAACCTTCCTGACGTACGAGAATGTGCAAAAATGTCCTTTCAAGCAGGCCATTTAAGGCGTAATCTACTGTACCTCCTCTTACGCTTAGTATTTATCGCATGCCGCGAGGTGTCAACACGATATATCTTTCAGCGGCTGCATACTCAGTTACCTATCTGAAGGCTGAATTGACTCGCAAATGAGGCCAGACGCTCGGTCAATCAGCGTGTGTAAAAAGCTGGAAGCTGAAACGCGTAAGCAACGATACTTTCCTCGATTCCATGAATGTCAAATTCCACAGTCCTTGAGATAATTTTTCAAAACAAAACCATTAGTGCTCTTCGCGAGCCGTGCACAAATATATCATAGTTCGTATCACTTAGTGTGCGTTCACTGCGAGTATCACTAGCACTGTTAGACTGGTCCGTGCTCACTTCCGCATATTGCAGCGCGCGCTGGCGCCGGTCGCCGCTGAGCGCAGTGTCGAGATACGGCCGCGTCGCTCCTAACCGATGGGAGCCTAGCTCGCGAATGCGACCGCCGAAAACTCCTCACACCGTCCGAATGCAGAAAATTTGGACGTGCCGGGTGGGGGGGACGCTCTACGACTATCCGAAACTCGCCTTGCGCGCGTACGTGCAACGCTTCGCTATGAAAAAATTCAAGGTTAACGCGCTGCCGAAAAAAGACGCACGCAAGTCGCAAAATGAAAAAAGATGGCTAGAGAGCGCCCCTCGCGGGCGTCACACTGCATCCCAGTCGGCACACGCTGCGCCGCGGCAGCGTCCGACGCTCTAGGGCCCGAGGATCTGCGCTGCTGCATGGCTTCAGACTTCCACCATTCCGTCTACCATTGCGACCTCGGCAACACTCATTTACTACATGTACTCGTATCTACTGCTGATTTGAGGTGCGAGATGAAGTAACACTTAGAATATTTAGTTAAATTTTTATCTTTTAAACCCACTTTATTTATTTGCTAGTCTCTCTCAATTCACTGACCTAACACCTTCACCTAATATTTCCCCATTAAAAGTTCAAGTTCAAATAATTTAGTTATCAGATTGTGATTAACTAGAAGTTGAAGAAGATAACTTTTAAATCTGGCTGTTACCCTTTTCTAATATATTCTAAACTTAATCACTTTCACATGAGAGTTAAAAAAAAAAGTTAAATAACATATATATCTTACTATTAATGATAATGACAGATTAAAAACCCTCCATTTAATTTCTCAACATACTCGAGAAACGTAATCCGTCTCGCAAAACCAGTTACCCGAAAAGGCAAAACATCAAATCAACATATAAAAATATATATTACAAGTGGCAGTTAGGTAGGTAGGTAGTTACGATTTACGCATAAACACACCGAACGAGAGACCACATGGGTCGCTGCAATGACATAATAATGGTACCAAATCGATCGCCTCATACACAATGATGCAGCAGTTGAGATTTGAGAGGCTACCGAAACTGAGCGACCTTGGTGCCGGATAGTTCCTCACACATGTGATACGTATCTCGGTTTACCGTATTTTTTGTCTCGGTCAGTTAACCGCTTGTGATCTCAGTTGGTATCTGTTGCAAGCAATGTATCACAAGTCGCGTGACATAAACTTGCTAAAACTTTTACTAAAATACAAACTAAACTGAACTGGCAACCTGCAATCCGTTTCTCAATGTTCACCTTTCAAAAGAATGGCAAAAAAAAAAAAAAATTTACCAAAAATAATCTTAACAAAACAAAACAACTGATTTCATTTAGATTTCTTAATGATGTCTATTCATGAATATACTCGTATGGCCACTAAACACTCTAGACCAATCGAGGCTATCTAGTGATCTGTACCCCTAGTACGAGTTTATGCCCAAGCATGTCTTCGAATGCAATATCTAATGGAAAAAAATGTTATTAATGTTTTTAAGCTCCAGTTAATTAATGCATCGACTGCCGGAATATAAGGCTGAATCTATAAAATACAATCAGTTAAGTAGTGAATTTGCATATTTTTTTTGTTTATTAATAATTAACTATTGTTAACATTGAGCTTGAAAACAAATATATTTAAAATAATTGATTCAAATAGGCCTACCTAGAAAAGTATCGGTACTTTTACTAGGCATGGCCTGTCCCACTGCCAAATGCTAAAAAGACGCTGCCTAAAATTAAATTCCAATTTAAATTTACCAATAACTCAAAACGTTGTGATATTTCATAAATGCTCGGTGAAGTGCTCGAAAACCATAAAAGTAACCATAAACGATAAAGGCTATCGAGCAGTATCGTACTACGGGTAATATATAATAATGTGCAACGCCTAAAGTACTAAACAAAATTTGGTACAGCGTCTATTTCCTTATCAGCGTTAGCAAGGCCACGTGCGCCATGATAACGTCAGAATTAGAACACAGGATGTTCCGAAAAACATTGGTTAAGTATGGCATAATTTTTTATAGGTCAATAATTAGTTTTATTTTTAATCCACTTAAATAGTAGGACAGGTCAAATATTCAAGTTTAATTTTATTTTCTAAGCTGTTTTTTTTTGGCTTAGTTCTTTGAATATTTTTACATTTATATATAATTTCGTTAAAAGAATAATTATGTAATCTTCAAAATTAATACCTTAAAATTCGTTACAAATATTATTTTTTATTACTTCTAGGTATATTACTGCAGAAATTTGATATTAAAACTTCTTTTATTATTTATTCTTTTCTTTAATTTCTCAAAGTAAATAGTAATAAAATATAACAAACCCACTTATGTAGATAAAAAAGTAAATCCTTAATTTATGATAGAAATAATGAGACCAATTTTTTAAATTATCGCATCGTCATAGATCCTTTATAGGAGTGCAAAGATTCAATTAATCCCACGTTATGAAAGGGGTGAAAATCACGTTCAATGATTCCGTTACATACGAGTACATACCATGCTATTAAAAACATATTTAGAAGCTAAAATAAAGTTTTATTAAAGAAACCATAAAATGGTGTAAATTATACATTTTTATGAATCAAACTGCGTGAAAAACATGTTCCTGACTGTTACGAGTGAAGATTTCAATCTTTGAATAAATAGAACACCATTACCATTAATTTATAAAAGGTAATCACATATTTATTATGTTGCTATAATTGATAAACATCATCATCATCAGCCTATTAATATCCCACAGCTGGGCAAAGGACCCTCTTCTATAATGAAAACTAGACCTTAGAATTAGTGGTTCAGTGGATCACCACTTGTTCGCATGAAACCATTCTTTGGCTACCCGTGGTGATTTTACACACCGGTCTCATTTGAGAACGAGAGAAGAAGAAAGCATAAAAGTTTGGTCGTAATAAATTTTGATAAACACATTTGTATAATGTGTAATAGTTATGTTATACAAAGTGTTTTTCTATGCGATTTCAATATAATCATTTATTGTTAATTTTGAAAAATTGTAAAACCGCGTGGTTCCTCAGAGAAACTCCCAAAATACGCCTTCTTGGTAAATTTCCATCCGATGCCGATAGACGATTAGTATGTTTGTCTCGGATTATAGCAAATTAAACTTAGTCGACGTTGCAATGAACTATAGCAAATTTAACTTAATGGACCTTGCATAATATGAAAAAAATAAATGAACAATGAAATACATAAACGAATGATTGAAATAATGAATGAATAAATGAAGTTTTCTGAAGAAAGTGGGTTGATTTATTTTTTGCTTATTACAGAAGAAGTATACAAATCAAAGCTTATCTCTATAAGAGATCTCTTCCAGCTACCCTTAGATGTGAGTAAGATGATTTTATAAAGTGGAATAGGTCAAACAAGGTATGCTTAAACTACATACAAAAATAAACTTAAATACCTGTGGTTAGTAGTAGCCTAGTGGTTGGGGTGTCAGCCTCCTAATCAGGAGTCGGCGGTTAGGATCTGGGCACGCACCTCTAACTTTACGAAGTTATGTGCGTTTTTAAATAATTAAATAATCACGTGCTTCAACGGTGAAGGAAAACATCGTGAGGAAACCTATAGAGTCCTCCATAATGTTCTCAAAAATGTGTGAAGTCTGCCAATCCGTACATGGCCAGCGTGGTGGACTATGGCCGAACCCTTCTCATATTGAGAGGAGACCCGTGCTCTGTATTGAGCCGGTAATGGGTTGATCATGAAGATAATGATGAAATTGAAAAGATAATAACAAAACACATATTTATATATATTAATTATTCATTTTCCCAATATGTGGTACTTAACCCAACCCATTATTATCGTATTTAACCCAACGGCAGGCCATACAAACAGAATAGCCAGCTTTTTTAGTGCCCATTAATGAACATGAGGACGGCATATATTTTCATTTTGTTGTATTTAAGTAATGTATGTATTATTCAAATTTAATTTCAAGTTAAATTAAAGATAGAACCTGTATAACGAATACGTTTTACTAAATTCTTAAAGGGTTATCTAATCATTGTTTATCGGACCGTACCAGTGCACTCTATCATATTATCAGTTACAATTTTTGCTACGCATAAAAGTATAACAAACAATTGAGGCCTATAAAAATGCCGTATTTGAAATGAAGCACTTATGACTCGGTCTTTTAGTCAACATGATCAGCCGGAGACCACAGGAGCCAGTGTTTAACATATCAAAGTCGAATTGTTAAACTAAGGGCTTTTTAGGGAAACAGCAAAAAGATTAGTCGACATCAGAGGAGACCGAAGAGCTGCCAGCTACCTCGGTCAACGAATTAGTGTAGCTATTGAAAGGGGCAACGCTGCCAGTATCTTCAGAACCCTGCCTAAAGGGACTCCTTTTAATAATATATTTTAGTAATTATTTTTTAAGCTTTTTAGGTTCCATATAAGATTTAATTTAAGTAGCAGTTTTTATAAATAAATAAATAATTAGGTTATATTGCTAAACAGAAGTCTATGATTCCTTAGGAGAGGGGGATTTATTAGAGCGTAGACCCACTGCACTAACCCGATGTGTTGTGATAAGTTATTACACAGTATAATACGTTAGTACATCATCTAAATCTGGATCTCCAAGATTAGCGATGACATCCAGAGATAAAAATGTAGGAACTCGCACCAAGTCCTGAATGATGAAATTTGGGCAGTTTCGTTTATGACTTTGTAAATTAAGTTTAAACGCGCTGTCGTCCGCGTACCTTAACGTTTTTGAAAAATCCTGTAGCTTAATCATCAAGATTAATCCATGTCTCATTCCTGTTCCCGTTCCCGTTTCCTAAATAAATCTAATTTTAAGAAGTTTTCTATGGTAAACGTTGTAGCTCATCGTCGTTTCATTCAGTTTTCCCGTGATTTATACATTTCTGGAATAATAAGTATTCTGTATTCCAATGTAAGGTATAATCTATCTCCATGCAAAATTTCAGAGAAATCGGTGGACTACTTCCAACGTGAAAGACTAACAAACATAAATACAAACATACAAACTATTGCCTTTCTAATTAATACTAGTGTGATTAATGAGATAGTGTTATTGAAGTTCAATGAAACAGGTCAACAATTACCTTATAATAACAAAAGTAACATAGAAGGTCCGCTATATTAAAAAAATGTCTCGTAACTGCTCCCGTATAACTTAATGGTGGTAATAAAGTTTTTACGCGCAATTATTAAAGCACAAGTTGCTTCGGCTACCGGTGATACTTGAAAACCGAGACTTCATAGCTTTTAACTGGACTATACGTACAATGGACATATGTTAGTGTGCGTGTTCGCGTTTACGTGTGAGTACTTTATGATTTTGCTCTGAAGTTTATATACATTTCGAGACCAAAGTGATGTTCAAGTGAAGACCAAACCGTGTCGTGTAATCTGCGACCTTAGCTACGGTGACGTTTGAGTCTTCCGTCAGCCAATCATAACACTTTAGATTAGACAGACGCGTTTTGTGATTGGTCGCAGGACGCCTATTTAAACGTCGCCAATGACGCCGGTTGGAAGCGGCGGTTTGGCTGGTTATTTTAATATCTTCTCGTTAATGTTTCTACTTATTTTTTACAACTTTTGTATACAATTGTAAGTATCTCCTTTGTATACTTATGATGCATAACTAATACATCTCAATCCGACACCCCAACTCTCTCGTAGTTGCGGCTTCTATTTACTCCCCCGACCTAAGCGCTCCTCTCCGAAAGAGGAGACCTAAACATATCCCTCATGACTCTGACGATCAGATGACAACCAATAGGGTTTGTACAGCTAATAGTCAGTCCAAAAAAAAAAAAACATAATTACGTATGATTAAATCATACGAAACCAGCGGCCTCTGGTGACCTGTTGCCGCAAATCCTATCTACGAACCTAAGTTCCTTAGTAATTTTTCTCACAGTTGCTAACCATTAGCTACTTCTCACCCTCATATTAATAGCGGTGACTTTAAAACCGACACTATCCAATTATGTGTTTTGTATAATGAAGGCCGGTTGGTGACTTGTTGAAAAAGTGACTGAAATGTGTGTGAACTTTATATTCGTACAAGTGCAACGATGTCAAAAACACACCGATACACAAACATCATCATCATCATCATCATGATTAACCCATTCTCGGCTAACTACAGAGCACGGGTCTCCTCTCAATATGAGAAGGGTTTGGCCATAGTCCACCACGCTGGCCATGTGCGGATTGGCAGACTTCACACGCCTTTAAGAACATGCAGGTTTCTACACGACGTTTTCCTTCACCGTTGAAGCAAGTGATATTTTAATTGCTTAAAAACGCCTATTACTCCGAAAACACTAACATACAGAGGCACAATCAAGTGGTGAAATTATAAATCTGTAACATCCAGAGTTTACAAGATCGCCGTAACTAGCCGCAATTGAAGAAACGTTTTCTACTATCAAAGGATCAAAGGAAAATGAACCTTATTGCCTTACATTAAGTTGTTAAGTTGGTAATATTAAATTTTAGTTTGCAAACATTCCGCTAGTAGCGCTGTTTGTAGAAATGTGAGTGAACTTAAGCCTAAAATCAAAGTGCCCAAAATGTATCGAACTCAGACGTTTCCAGTATTTTAATACATGAAAATAGTTGGAGTAGATTGCGTGTAGATCTGATACTCAGATAAGTCAAGTATTTAAACGTCTGTTAGCTAAGAAAAAGAAAATCAAAGTGCCACTGAATATTCTTCATACTTTATTACCTACAGATAATCCTGTGATCAATAATGTACGACAAACACGCCGCAAAAGTATCCGCGAAAAATTAGACTTCAGTTTAAGAGCCTTTAATTTGCTAGTGAAAAGGCTGATTTAAGCTAATGAGATTTATCCATAATGTTCTCAAAGGCGTGTGAAGTCTGCCAATCCGCACATGGCCATCGTGGTGGACTATGGCCAAACCCTTCTCATATTGAGAGGAGACCCGTGCTCTGTAGTGAGCCGAGAATGGGTTGATCATGATGATTATGATGATGAAGCTAATGTAGCCGAAAAAGCAATAAAAACACGAAATATTTGATTTTAAGTAGGTAAACGACATAATTATAATATATATAAGTCAATATTTTAAAAAACGATAACGATCATAAAAAACAAAAACCGGACACTTTTTTACTAGATTTCGTATGAAACTGCATGTCTAGCTAAAATGACCTTGTAGAAACGTACGTAGAAATAATTAATATTTATTCTTCAAATAGGTACAAAGCCCAAACAAGCTAGTGCCTCCAGTAGATAGATACATAACATCTGGGTAAACATCCACGCATGCGTAGATGTGCACAAGGCCATAATCTTGCATCGAAGTTACAATAAAATATTTTTAGATAGACAAAGTTATCTACCAATTGGTTAGCAGGCAGGATTTAACATCAATAGTTTATAGGCATATTTCTGAGCTCCATAGTCCAAGTGTCGTCTCATTCGTTACAGCGCCGAAACCATAAGCGAAACGGTGTAAAATTCGAGTGTACAATTATTTATGATGTCCTAATAACATTTCTATAGGTGTAGGTACTTAAATATGCTTTTCAATTAAAATCAGACTTCACACGCCTTTGATTACATTATGGTGAACTCTCAGTATGCAGGTTCCTCACGATGTTTTCCTTCACTGTTGAAGCAAGTGATATTTTAGTTGCTAAAGAACGCACATAACTTCGAAAAGTTTGAAGTGAGCGCCCGGGTTCGAAACCTCGACCTCTTATTAGAAGACGGACGCGCTAACCACTGAGCTATCACTACTACGCTTGTTTATATTACAATGAGATAATGATGACAACTGTTATTTATTTAATAAATAAGCGTAATTTATTCACGTACATTATCGACTCCAAAATAAACAATTTATATATTTAAAACATTGTTAATTTATAACTCGAGCTACGAAGGTTCTAAACGTGTTCTGAAGGGCGGAACGATCCGCGCTAAGAGATTATTGCGAATATTTTTTTGTCGAGTGTTAATTAGATATCTACTGGTCTAGGAAGAAACCAACAAGAAACTAAGTTAGTTATAACCATCTAATTTACCCAAGAAAAAACTATATTGACCCAAAAATTTCTCATCCTGCAAAGAGCATAGTAACAGTAGGACAGCCGAATAAGACTTGGTATTTTTACCATTGGGTACTATTGCCACACTTGTGCACTTTCATCACCACCACTTGCCTCTTCCAGCGAAAAGTGGCAGCGCACGCCTCTCGCGGATAGATACAAAAACTAATAACGGGGAACTTCCGTAATATAAAATTATTATAATAGTACACTCTACAGGACAATAGGCACATTTCTCCTGTCTCATAGGATAGAATTTAGTTCTTTGTACTACATTAAAATGTGCTACAATTGATTCCTTACTTCATCCTTTGATGACCCCTTCATCATTCTTAGTTTATTATTATCCAACTGATAAATACCTCCTGCTTAGGGGAGACAATTTCAGAGGGGGTATTGTTAAGCCGAAGATACTGTGAAATACGAGCGATCTTATTGCTGAGTTATATAGTTTAAAAATACCTACCGACGTAGCATATATCTAATAATAAAGACTAAACTAAATAGTTAAGATAATTACACGTTAAATACAATTATGTATTAAAATTGATGCCTCTCTATAGATACGTTCTATACAATTTCATTGCAATGATTGACTGACCGATATTTATATTTTCTATCTACTTTCTTTTAGATATAAGATTAGTTACTATTTATTCAAGAAATTTAATATCAAATTTATATCCGTTATATAGGACGACATATTTCTTGTACTTGATACAAAATTTAATTAAAAAATATATTTTCTTTTAATTATATGACACATATATAATAATAACTATTGATAATGTTAAAGTTTAGTATTATATTGATTTAATCAGTACGTATTTCATATTTTATTCAAGAAGCACCCATAATGCCTAGGATTGTATGACGTCAGTAAAATATTAGTCAGAGCAACGAAAGTTTTGTAATATAATGTAATAGTAGTGTTTAGAATACATAGAGATTAGACACCACCAAAAATTGACTCCAACAATATGCGACTGCAAATTATAATAAGGGTCATAAACAAAGCAACATACCGCATACAAGAATGTTGATCTTGTTTATCTAACACAAATAAAGAATAAATGAAATATGAATGTAACTTAAACTATAAGGACGCCGTACCAAAATCGCAACGGACACAAAATAAACATTTCACAAACGAGAACATACACAAAACATTTGGGAGCACACAAGCACACTTGCACCGGACACGGGAAGCGAGGCCGAGGCCGGGGGCCGCTGGCGAGTTCGCGCAATCCTGGCGGAGGCACAGAGATATGGAATGGAACTTACGTGTGAATAATAACTTGGTCAATCCGCCATGTGCGGCGTCGCAGCGCACGGGGAGTGGGCCGGCTGTCGGCAGCCGGGCGGCAAGCGCTGGATCGCCGGGTCACAGCGCCGCGGACGCGCGGTTTCGAGGAAGTCCGGAGGAACTGTCAACGCTCGTGCGGAAATCGGGCGGTGGCGCGCCGCTTGGCGCAAGCGCGGGCCGCCCGTCAACAGCCCTGCAGGTCGGCCCTCCCCAGCCCACCCGGTACCCTTTAAATCGAACGTCATATCCCGCCGTTCGCACCCCGCTCCCGCCCTGTAATTTCTGAAAAGCGCTGACTACCCCCCACCAGACCCTAAAAAATGCATTGCGTAACGGTTTCGCCGAATTCCGCGCTGTTTGCTCGATCAATTATCCACCTGCGTCGGCCCGGAGACAATCGCTGATAGGCGGAATTGGAGCCCTTGAATTTCGATTCCATTACAAAGCGCGTTTGTCGCTTGCTTCTCGACTTAAATTATAAAATGAGTCCGTTTCAATGGCAGCTGCCACGTGTAAAAGGTAAAAGGTTATCGCGAAGACGTCTATTTTATTAAACGCTTTTAAAATACACCAAAAGAAAATGTTTATCTATAAAGATGAAACAGTCGTTAGGAAGTTGATGGGCCAGAAATCAATTACTTTATTCACCTGTTTTAAATTTGGTCTTCGCTCTTATACTTACTATTCATAAAATTCTATTTCCTATTATTAGCAAACATTCGTGTATATACTTAACCACATAATCTATGTAAATTATGTTTGAATTAAACTAGTCATGTGCTACTACTTTGTCTTTTTTCAGTTATTACATGTTAATTTACCTGACCATTATAAATAACAAATCATTTTGTCACGTTCAATATTAATAATGTATAAAAATGTATACCTTATATTATGCCTACAAATGCGTATTTCTGCATTCAAAATATGCAAACACGTCCTGGTCTAAGAAGAAGCCCAGATCAAATTTAGTCAGGTAAATTTTTCGTTCGTCATCACAAATGGCACTTAAAAATTATTTAAGAGCTACGAGTATGTTATTAGAGCAATATTTCGTACCCAAGCTTGTTTATCACTTACATAATCCTTTACAATATAAAAGGACTTTTCAACAAGCTTACTAATATTAAACTAATTTGATAGTTAATTTTTAAATTACTTAATATTTTCAGGATAAATCGTAGCACTATGGCAGATTTATCCTGAAAATATTAACTTTATAGCTCATAACTAACTATATTGAATTTCACGTTTCGCTTATTCGTGTTATTAATTAGGATATACCATTTTAACAAAATATACAATTAATTTCGATGTTTTCCCTATTATTAAATAATTATTTCCAGACTGGATTTATTTACTGCTGTCAAACTTCATTTCCTCACGCAACAATGACGACTTTTATTTTTATTTTATTTCTTTTTATTAATATTATAAGGTATATATTAGTATATTTATTTAATATGTATTAATGTATTGTGTTATTTATGTAATCTAGTGTATGTATTAGTATGTAGTTATTAATATGCAGGTTTTTACTTATATATTACGCCACCTATTTTCTTCTAATTTCGGTTTTCCTTATCCTGAGGTTGTCTGGCAGAGATCGCTACTAAGCGATAAGGCCACCTTTTGTATACTGTTTCTTTTTGTTTTTCTTATTATTTCTATCTATATGTGGTGTACAAATAAAGAATAAACAAATAAATAAAAATTTATATGAAGTTGTTGCAATTTAGGTGTAAGACAATATAGGTCAACAGTTAGCCGTTAGTTATAAGACATAGGTGGCAGGCGACCTCGGAATTTGTAAATCCTTACAAAAGTCATCTTTACAGTGGAAATCTATCGATTTGCTTGTGATAACGGTAGGTTTTTTCGATTTTAATTTAATACAATCTGGTGGATTCAATTCAAGAACATTTGATATGAATTCATTATTACAAGTATATTCTCACGCAATATGTTTTGATTTACAGGTAGCTACAAAAAATACCCAAAACCTGTTTTACCTTCGAAGGTTTTATGTTTTGCATGGCCCTGACATTTGGGTACATGTAACGTTGGATTCCTATTTTACTAAGATATTTCCAGCAGTAAGAAGTAAGTAGACTCCAGAATACAACATACTCGTATTTCGAAGCTAAGGAATACCTCATTCACTTTTCATACTGGTTATGCCATAATTTATTCATCATCGTGTTCCATTGTTGACCACTACCATTTGGTCGAATTGATAAATTCAGGGCGTAAATACTCCGCCCTTCTTAAATATAGGTTAGTTTGCCTTAAGAACTATTGTGTTAGTGACGATAACCTGGTTAAACTTCCTTACATTTTCAGCAGCAGAGGATTACGCCAATTTAATAATTACAGGTTAATAACTGTTAGATAGCTGTTTACTGAAGAAATAATAACAGTAATTTCTTAATATTAAGGTGTTCATTAGTTTAGCTTTTAATACACATGTTGATTACCATAAAGCTGAATGACAAAACTCACGCTCCATGGTTACAATTGCAATACAGAGCTATAACTTTTGACGACCTTCGTGGTGCAGTGCGTGCGCTGTCGCATTATAAAGTTGGAGGTCCTGGGTTCGATTCCTAACTCGAGTCTGGTGTGGTGGGAGGCTTCGGCAGCAGCTAGTTACCACTCTACCGACAAAGACGTGTCACCAAGCGATTTAACGTTCCGGCACCATGTCGCGTGGAAACCAATTAAGAGAGTGGGTTTATCGCACCCTAACAGGTAAGTCCACTACCATCTTAGACTGCATCATCACTTGCCATCAGGTGAGATTGCCGTCAAGGGCTAACTTGTAGTGTACAAAAAAAAAATTAAATAAGAATCTTGAAAGTAAGTTACAAAAAAATCCCGAAATTTGGGTCATTTCATCACTCCATCCATCCTCCGGAGTCATTTACATGATATTTTATTTCATTTTTGTCTTAAGAAACAGACAGACAAGCAAAATACGAATACTCAGATTCTTCTGTAAGACAATCGCCTCCATTTTTTCCCCTTTATGTACTGATTTAACGGTGGAGCGGTGATAGCCTAGTGGTTAGGGCGTCAGCCTCCTAATCGGTTCGAATCCGGGCACGCACCTCTAACTTTTCGGAGTTATGTGCGTTTTAAAAAAAATAAAATATCGCTTGCTTGAACGGTGAAGGAAAACATCGTGGGGAAACCTGCACGCCTGAGAGTTCTCCACAATGTTCTCAAAGGCGTGTGAAGTCTGCCAATCCGCACATGGCCAGCGTGGTAGACTATGGCCAAACCCTTCTCATATTGAGAGGAAACCCGTGCTCTGTAGTGAGCCGGTAATGTGGATTGATCATGATGATGATGATGATGATGACTGATTTAGCCTCATTACAGTTTTATCTTGTTTGATATTTAATTAGGTAGTTTTAATTAAATTATGGAATTCATAATTGGTTCGGTAAATTTTAAATTATGAGCTGAAAATTAATTGGCGAAAAATAATTATCGCTAGCACCTAACTTTGGTTTAGGGATCGAGTTTGATTTGTATGGTTTCGCGGTATTCATTCAGCGTAGGGTTTCAATCCATCCAAGCTTTTTTGAATTTATCCATTCTATTTTATTACACAAGATTTCTGATATTTGACAATTTCTATGGACTGATATTATTGATATTTGATATGAAACTAGACGGATACCCTCAGAATAGAAACACAAACTACCGTGTATTGAACCGATTAGAATTGAGATTTACAATATACCATATATAGAATGCCTAATCTTAGACTGCATCATCACTTATCACCAGGTGAGATTGCCGTCAAGATCTTGCTTGTAGTAAAATTTTAAAAAATGAAAATCCGTTCAGCCGTTCTGACATGATTGTTTAAATAACATCCAAAGTATAGCATAACATTTGATTTTTTGACGACTTCCGTGGCGCAGCGCGTGCGCTGTTGCATTTTAAAGTTGGAGGTCCTGGGTTCGATTCTGGTCTGGTGGGAGGCTTCGGCCGTGGCTAGTTACCACCCTACCGACAAAGACGTGTCGCCAAGCGATTTAGCGTTCTGGCACGATGTTGTGTAGAAACCAATTAGGAATATGAGTTTACCATACCCCTTACAGGTTAGCCCGCTACCATCTTAGACCGCATCATCACTTGCCATCAGGTGAGATGCAGTCAAGGACTAACTTGTGGTAAATAAAAAAAAAAAACATATTAGGTCATTTATCTAAACCAATATACTTAGTATATTAAATTTAGTAAAGCTATCTTTATCTTTAAGAAGGGATAGGACTGTGAAAGCACCACTGAATTCAATCTGCCAATCTTGATTTAGCATAGGATTATTTATTCATTTCGTACGTTAGACCGGCGCGTTTTCAACTCTAACAGCTTTAGATTTAGGCTAACGAATGTTGATATCACAATCATCTCACTGCAATGAAATGTACGTATCAAAAGTGCCTTTTAAGATAAATAAAGTTTTGACTTTATTGTGGCGTCAAAATTGACAAGAACCATTTTTATCTATGATCTTAAAATAGTAATTAACTGTATGAAATAGGTACCGGTAAAACGATATCGGGATTTGACGATTATTATCACTATTTATTTAATATTTTTACATCGCGGGCCAAGCGAACGAACAACCTACGTGATGTTAAGTGATAAACTTCACCCATGACCATTTGTAGCTCCAGAGACCACCTATGCCCACCCACCCATCTTCCTAATCAGTTGCTTCTTAGCATGATATCAGAACGCTTGGCGTTATGTTTTTGCCAGTAGGGTGGTAGCTATCCGCGACCGAAGCCTTACGCCAGACCAGACATGTAATATATCAGGATGCTATAAATAATTACTGGGATTGGAACAACACCCATTTCCTAACTCTGGGTACGTCGAGACGAGAATTTCTTGTAAGAAAACCCAAAACCCAGCAAGCATTTTTAAAGCATACGATAATTATTTATAAAACGATTTTTTCAACAAAATCGAACTATCGTCGCGAATCTGACCCACTTATGGGTTCGGGAGCTATTTCAGAAACATCGTACCAGCTGCATACGCTAGACGCCATGGTGACCTAGTTACAAAACGTGCACTACTAAAATTATCATGGTTTCATCTTCTTTTGTATTTCCTTTCACCTGTGCCTTTGATACGGATATATTAGGGTTACGTTATCAAACAAAGAGCCCTTATAGTTTCATATAGTAGAGTTTGTTCACTAAATTTTAAATGTTTATTCACTAGAACAATATAAAACCACATGAGTACATATCGCTCTACTTATGTTAATACTAATTTACCCAATTCTGGTATTCTGCCTGAGCTCTGATAGGTAATAATTACACAATATTTCATATAAAGGTAAGAAAGAAATTAATGCTGCCAAAGAAATGGTAATTCCAAATCTTATATATATATATATATATATATGTATATATATATATATATATATATATATATATATATATATATATATATATATATATATATATATATTTTTTTATACACTACAAATTAGCCCTTGACGGCTATCTCACCTGGTGGTAGGTGATGACGCAGTCTAGGATGGTAGCGGGCTCACCTGTTGGGGGTATGGTAAACACACTCCTAATTGGTTTCTACGCGACATCGTGCCGGAACGCTTAATCGCTTTGCGACTCGTTTTTGTCGGTAGGATGGTAACTAGCCACGGCCGAAGCCTCCCACCAGACCAGACTCGAGCCGAAAATCGAACCCAGGACCTCCATCATTTTAATGCGAAAGCGCACGCACTGCGCCACGGAGGTCGTCAATAAAGTTTAGATATTAGTTAATGTTCCGAATCCGGCAATAGCCACAAAAGTTCGCAATTCCAAATAACACACGTTGCCTCACAAATGTTCCTTCTATCCAATGCTTAGTAAGAGAAGCCTTCTGGTACAATTTTAATGCTTATTAGAGTTAATTTGAATACCAGAAGAGTCATAGCTATCATGCCTATTCTTTATATTATTATAAATTAAACTGATCTGATGATGCAGGGGACAGATCGGTACTTCCTAACAGCAATTGCTTCGTACTTAAATGCGACCCACCGCTGCATCAAGGAACTCGAAATATTGAAATGATTCAGTTGTGATAACTTCCAAATGTCAAAGCTCAGAAGTGGGAGCGCCATAGATGAGACAAAATGACAAAAGCACTACACGGCTAGTATATTTCATTAAAGCTATTTTTCTACCGGTTCCCTTAAAATCCCTCCAATGATCGATTGATCTCTAAATAAAACTAACAAAGCTTGCATCTGCGAACTATCGGCGAAAATAGTCTACACATAGAATATAGGTCGACCCGTGTACTTTTTTGATACTTCTACTTTTGTACAGTGGAATTATGTTATGTAATATCGATAAGGCTTAGCTAAATTTTTTCTTTTGTTTGTGATATTTTTTTGCGCAGTATGTAAAATTCCAATAAAATGCAATGAAAATACACTACAAGACAGAAATACATGCTTGAGATGTGAAATCGAGATGTGTTCTTTATATTATAATCTGCTCTTTGGCTCTGCCGTAATGCGTTTTTACGATAACATTCCCAAGGTAGATGCTTATAAAAAATACGCAACACACACATCCAACCACACGCAAACACACACACACACACACACACACAAACACACACACACACACACACACACACACACACACACACACACACACACACACACACACACACCCATACAGACAGACAGAGACACTCCACTGCATGTTGTTGGACTTTTTTTTGTTTTCTCTTATTATTTAATTGGAGCTGGGCAATACTGGTTGTGCCACAGTTTACACTACTGCAGCCGTTATTGCTACACCATGCTTAGTATTATTATATGTAACCCTGTCTTAATACAAATAAATAAAAAAAAAGAAATATATATGTGGTTTTATTTTAAACTTTCCGTGTGAGTGCCTGTGTTGAAACATATGTGACAAACCCATTAGTTCACAAACAAAGAAGTCAAACTTTCATTCCTGCGGGTGTACCGCAGTAATATTTTAAAATTACAGTGAGTGAAAAAAACATTTTCATCCGTCGTATCACATACCTTGTCGTCCTAAAAGAAAGTATAATAATTGTGAAACATTTGTTTTCAATGATTAGCTTTGATGGATAGCTGTTTAGCAAAGCTACGATATTCAAGCATTTCAATTGGTGGATTTAACTCACATCGATAAATAAGCAAATTAGCTCGCAGCATCGCTGGTGTTAAGGCAGCCTTATTTCATTTACTATACCAAAACCAACTGTTTCCATGCCAACATTCGATTGAAACTTCTATCAAATATCCTTAGATAAAGCTTATCACGACCGAATTTGATGAATTATAAATACGATACATATCTCAAGCAATGGTTTTATTTCTGTCCGTATTTCCTAGATGATAAACAAGTTTTGCTCCATGTTTTTATGCAAACATGTGCCCGACTGTCATGCTAAGACTGATTGATGACATCTCTGATGAAGTTGTCACTTTAACTGGGTGGCGGTTGCTCCTCTAAATTGAGATACGAAAACAAATGGTTTGGTGTTAAAATGTAAATTTATTTGGGTGTAGATAGATAGATACATACACGTTAAAAAACTTAGATTCTAGAACAAATAAAAACAAAAATAGATAACAAACATAATGTGCAAAGGCGGTCTAATCGCTTAAGGCGAACTTCTCCAGACAACCTTTTGTGAAAGGAACCTTTTACAAGGAAATCGTGCAATAGTTAAGTAAAATTAGTCGTAGAAAAAAAAGATTACATTTACTTTACATACTGTTTTAAATACATACAGACATACATACAAGATTCCAAATATTTATTATTGCATATCAGACAAGTAATATTCTTACAAACGATTTTTGAAGATGTAATAGTGATTTAGACTGCCTAATGTCCCTCGGCAGTCAATTCCAGAGGTTTACCACATTTACAGTATAAGATGTTGATGTTCTCAAAGGCGTGTGAAGTCTGCCAATCCGCACATGGCCAACGTGGTGGACTATGGCCACACCCTTCTCATATTGAGAGGAGACCCGTGCTCTGTCGTGAGCCGGTAATGGGTTGACATGAGGATGATGATGACAGTATAAGAATTGCCATAAGGCATCGAACGACTAGCAGAAACATGCAACCTCCTTTATCCTCAGCTCGTGAATACAACTCAACTATGCTACTAAGACAGTGAAAACGCTCTTTTAAATATAGTGGCGCTTGAAGATAATATAAAATTATGTAATTGATACAGAAAACGTTGAAAGGAAGCTAATAATCAGCAACGTCAATTCTCGCTGTCTGAATTGAACTTACGTTCAATCTACTACAAGTTAGCCCTTGACGGCATACTCCCCTGGTGAATGTGATGATGCAGTCTAAGATGGTAGCGGGCTAACCTGTTAGGGGTATGATAAGCCCACACTCTTAATTAGTTTCTACGCGACATCGTGCCGGAACGCTGGCGCTTGGCGACACGTCTTTGTCGCTAGGGTGGTAACTAGATACGGCCGAAGCCAGACCAGACTCGAACTGGGAATCGAACCCAGAACCTCCGAGGACCTTCCACAGAGGTCATCGAATCTGTATTACCTTCATCCTTGCTGCATGTTTTTAGATAATGTTAGTCCAGTTATTATTAATAATATTATCGTTTTTTTTTTATACACTAAAAGTTAGCCCGTGACAGCAATCTCACCTGATGGTAAGTGATGATGCAGTCTAAGATGGTAGCGGGCTAACTCGTTAGGGGTATGATAAGCCCATACTCTTAATTAGTTTCTACGCGACATCGTGCCGGAACGCTGGCGCTTGGCGACACGTCTTTGTCGCTAGGGTGGTAACTAGATACGGCCGAAGCCAGACCAGACTCGAACTGGGAATCGAACCCAGGACCTCCGAGGACCTTCCACAAAGGTCATCGAATCTGTATTACCTTCATCCTTGCTCCATGTTTTTAGATAATGTTAGTCCAGTTTTTATTAATAATATTATCATTTCTATAATCAGCTTATTAGTATCTAACTGCACAGGCCTCCGAAAACCATCGATCGACCACATACTCCAATAATGGTTGGTTATTATTAAAACATGTCAAAAGTTGTTAAATGAGGGTAGGTAAAAAACTCTGTAACTTATTCTAGAGTTTTTTACCTACCCTCATTAGAGAATCTTTATTGATTATGTTCGATGACAACAATGGGTAACGGCAAATTATTTGATTCTTGGAATGTTTGTTAAGAATCAGTTTTCACACAGAATTTGAGCATAATGCTTCACGCAGCAATTGGGTTACGTAGCAATTTTAGAGCAAAATGAAAGCTATTTATAATTCTAATGAGTAGGTATTGAGCATTGTGACTTAGATGGTAATTATTATAAGGTGTTGGTGCCGGCCAACACCTCACCAACAATGGAGTGGTGCGATACAACCAGTCATCAGTAGGTATGAACTAACTATACCATCCAATGATAATCTATTAATCAAAATCAAAATCGAAATTGTCATCATACTGGCATCTTTGATGCGTTCATTTAATATGTATCTATTCGCGAAATATGATGTATATAATAAAATTCGTTAACTTCAAACTAAAGCTAGGGGAATTCCAAACGCGCCCAGGTCTAACAAGAAGAGCTCAACAAACTTAGCCGGGTTTCTTTTTTGTTATGACCATCTTACCATAGTCAATAAATATTATAATTAAACCTATGAAATTAGAACAAATCGAAACAAAACTTTTTTATCGTGATCCCTATTATTATAACTATAGATTTTTTTCGTTTTGTAAAATTTTTTTAAGTTAGTGAGAGAGGTCTCCATGATTTCAGTTAGTAACTTGATAAAAATAATATACAATTACGGCCCTACGAGTTTATTTTTTTATTTTTACTGGTGATATTCAATGCGTTATTTTTTCTTTAATTTTGTAATTCTTTTATGAGATGTTTAATAAACTTTCATATATGTTTTGGTTATGTACTGTCAATATTGGTACCAATTTATATATAACCCTAAAACGAATCCAGAATCAACATCAGCAGCATTACCCCGTAGTAAAATTCAACCTAGGTCAAATGTGAAAAAAAAAATGTCTCTCTACGTTTGGCCTAGATTAGTTTTATTATTATATGTAAACATCATCATATTCATCATCATGATCAACCCATTGCCGGCTCACTACAGAGCACGGGTCTCCTCTCAATATGACAGGGGTTTGGCCATAGTCCACCACGCTGGCCAGGTGCGGATTGGCAGACTTCACACGCCTTTGAGAACATTATGGAGAACTCAGGCGTGCAGGTTTCCTCGCGTTGTTTTCCTTTACCGTTGAATCAAGTCATATTTTAATGGCTAAAAAATGCATTTAACTCCGACAAGTTATAGGTGCCCGTGCCCGTGTTCGAACCCCCGACCTCTGATTCTGGCGTCAGCCACGTCATAATCACTAGGCTATCACAGCTTTTTATGTAAACATAATAAATAGTGTCCTTTTTATTACTTAATACTTTATTTACTTTTTTTTCTCTTATAAAAAACATAACACTATAATACCGCTAAATGACAACCCATTAATTGGAACACAGGTGTAGTTATGGTCTGCAATGAGCCGAAAAGTTACAGCCAACATTTCAACGTCTTCCTTTCACTATCACTTGTTGTTTGTTTTGACAGCGTACTAATAGACGCCCGCCAACAGATTAATTACGCTACATAGTTATGAGGAATCATTAAACAATTAGGATTTTTAAAATAAGAAAACCTCAAATAAATTAAAAAAAAAAAAATAGAAAAATAGAGTTTACAACAATCACAACTCATTTAACTCAATATTATATAACAAATGAATTAAAATATCGTATTTTAGGATTAACACAGTGTTCTGTTATTATTGACAGCTTATTCATTATCCTAAAAAAGTTATAACCCATACATTAGGTGCATCCATCAATTTACAAGCATCAAATTCAAATAATCTTTATACAAATACAGTTCTTTAAAAGATACTTTTGACGCGTCAATAATTTACATAGTAGTCATTTAATGGTAATAACTATATTCGTAAACTTAAAACTACAGCTATAAGGGTTCCAAACGCGCCCTGGTCTAAGTAGAAAAACTTAGCCGGGTTTTTTCGTTATCACCGTCCGTATCCATGCTTGTTATTGAATTAAGTGAATACACGTACACAATGATGAATATATGTAAAATTATAATACGAATCAATTATAATTTTACAGGGAGAAATTGTAATGAATGCTCCTAATTTCTGTATCTCGTAGAGATACTCCTAGCTCTCTCCACCGCACCCTGAGTGACTCTGAGCCTTCTTATTAGGCCCATAATGAGCGACCACGTTTCTCAGCCGTAAGTCATCACTGGCAACACACAGGTGTAGTTACAGGTGGGGGTGGGTGTAGTGTAGTATAGTGACATCTAATCTGTCACAGTAAACTCTAACGTTTCAATTTCACTGTCGCTTATCGTTGGTATAACGTCAGCCAAATTCCTGGCAACTGATCAATTACACCACTTTGTTAACCCCTAACGTAAATTGTAAATGTTATAGTAAACTTTCACTCTATCTTTCACTCTATCTATTAGGTACCTAATTTATATAGAGTGATAAAATAAATAATAATGAATGATAATGAAAATCAGTAACAGTCCGCAGTTAGGAAGATGGAAGCACGTTCAACCGTCGCGGGTTGTAGTTTTTATCACAAACATGTGATAAAAACTACAACCTAATACTAGTACTACATAATAACTTAACACAACACATCGGGTCAGTGCAGTGAGTCTACGCTCTAATAAATCCCCCTCTCCTAAGGAAGCATAGACTTTTGTTTAGCAATCAATACCTAATTATTTATTTATAACAACTGAAACTTAAAATAAACCTTAGATTGAACCAAAATTAAAAAATATAATATCATAATTAAAATATATTATTAAAAGGAGTCTCTTTAGGCAAGGCTATACTGGCAGCGTTCCCCCTTTGAAAAAGCTAGACTAATTCGCTGTCCGAGGAAGCTGGCAGCTCTTATCTCTCCTGTGTGTATATATATTATAAATGCGTAAGTTTATATGTATGTGTATACCTATATGTTTGTTACTGCTTCGCGCTGGAAATGCAGAAGCAATTTGGCTGAAATTTGGAATGGAGGTAAATTATATCTTGGATTACATAGGCTGTTAACACTTTTAATTCCGGATTAATCTATGGTTAACGCGGAAGTTGTGAAATACTGCATTTCATGTCGATGAACTTCAACAAATTTTTTTCGGACTTTCTATTAGCTGTGCTAACCCCATTGTGCCACAGCGTAACCGGGCTGTTTGAAAGAAATCCGAAGCTCGCCGCTTTACCAGAAAAAAATTTGAGCCCTAGGGTTCGATGAAATTAAGGGAACGTCTGCCTAAGGGCGCCTCCATATAATATAATAGTGGTTAAATTTGTTCATCATTCCATCCGCCTGCAGCTATCTGTCCAAGCTTTTAGATATCCGAACATTGTACTCTCAATTTCAAAATTAGGTAAATCTTAGGCCCAAAGCCTAAAATTTAATTACAACTGATAAAAGATATTAAGAGCGGTCTTCTTACAAGTAAATAGAGTTCTATCGAATCTCCACGCGGTTCTATAGTATGAAATCCGGTTAACCGGTTTATCCGGATATTCGGAACTAGCGACCAGATCAAGCGAATGAAATTATTATAAGCAAGCTACAGCGTCGAGCACAAGCCACTGCGCCGTTTATTTACTTTCCGTGGCCAGCCCGTATTTATGGCTGATCAGATACCCAAGCGTTTCTTCAACGTGCCGCCTCGGCGTCGCGGTGCGCGTCGCAATGTGAGATACGCTTTATATCTAGATACTATTAATAAAACAAAATAAAATGTAATGTATTTCAAGAACCTGCTCGTATAAGCAGAGTTAAATGACATTTTAATTATTCAGCTAATTTTATACTAACTTAGGAACCATGTTAACTATGAAATAAAATAAAGTAATTTTTTTTTACTTTTAGTCTTTCCGGTTAAAGCCCTTTCGGCGTGCAATTAAACTGTAATCATTGGGACACTGTACAGTGCAGCAATAGTCTCATATGAGGAAGATACAGGGTTTGATTCCCGGCAAGGGACGATTTTTCATCATTTCTCAATTTTCGGTCTGTTTTCACCTATAGCCAGTAACCAAGCGAGATGCAATAAACGAAATAGATAGATACAATGAATGAAAGAGTGAAAGTTTTGGGCAATGGGTTGATCATGATGATGATCATGATGGTAAGCTGAATTTCGAAATCGCATACCAATTGTGCAATTGTTACAACTACAAAGCTGCCTTTTTATTTCAGTGCTGACAGTTAAAGAGTTTACGATCAACTTTAATATTTTTAACTATGTTTCCAATTTTTCACTATGCTAATTAAAATACAAAACATAAAATTGCATAAAATTGCATTTGTATCACCTACGCGGTGATAGCCTAGTGTAGCCTAATCAGTGCACATTATATTTCGATAAATGGATTCGGCAATTATAAAATAACCTTAACTAAATAAATGTTAAATCTAACTGTAGCAGCGTAAACCTGATTACAAACACGCGGTATACAAGCGTACAATCTACGAGACAAAGAATTCTTTAACTATTTCCATTGATGTTATAAATGTGAAAGTGTTATTGTTAGGTTTTGTTTTCACGCAGGAATTATGGCGTTCATGATGTTATTGTTTGAAGTGGTGATAGCCTAGTGGTTAGGGCGTCAGCCCCCTAATCAGAGGTCGGCGGTTCGAATCCGGGCACGCACCTCTAACTTTTCGGAATTATGTGCGTTTTTAAAAATTAAAATATCACTTGCTTCAACGGTGAAGGAAAACATCGTGAGGAAACCTGCACGCCTGCGAGTTCTCCATAATGTTCTCAAAGGCGTGTGATGTCTGCAAATCCGCACACGGCCAGCGTGGTGGACTATGGCCAAACCCTTCTCATATTGAGAGGAGACCCGTGCTCTGTAGTGAGCCGATAATGGGTTGATCATGATGATCCCCTACGCCTGTTTACCTGTTCCTAGATGACGTACTGTGTAGCCGTACGCGTATTGTAGACTTACGGCTAAAATTATTTTATTATTCTGTTATCATTTATTAAGAGTAATTTATACATTTTTTTTTTCACGCTCGGAAATGCTTTTACGAATCCCCTCCGGAGGCGATGCAGGCAAGACTGCGCCGCTTCCGACGGGGTATGTGGGACTCCCCGGCGGCCAGACTGGCGACCGGAATACCCACTAAAACCCAGCGATGCTCCTTTGAGTTGCCTGCTGCGAATAATTAGTAATTTATACATCATTAAATCATATTTATATCATTTATTAGCTATATTTTTTGCTACATCCTTCGGTTCCCCGTTATTTGCAATTTGTTTTTTTCTTTTCTTTTTCTTTTAATTATTTTCATTAATACTTTTTTTTTGCTACATCCTTCGGTTCCCCGTTATTTGCAATTTGTTTTTTTCTTTTCTTTTTCTTTTAATTATTTTCATTAATACTTTTTTGTTGTTGTTGTTGTTGTTGTTGTGACGTCACTCTGCTCTCAGCTGATAATCAGCGTCGTGTTTTTCATATAAACACGACATATGCTGAGCTGCACACCCTTTTTGATGGTGTTACAGACAGACCAAATTTCTGATTAATAACACCATATGAGTATAAATAAAGGCTTCGGCCGTGGCTGGTTACCACCCTACCGACAATGACGTGTTGCCAAGCGATTCAGGAGTATGAGTTGAAACCAATTAGGAGTATGAGTTTACCATACCCCTAACAGGTTAGCCCGCTACCATCTTAGACCGCATCATCACTTACCATCAGGTGAGATGCAGTCAAGGGCTAACTTGTGGTGAATAAAACAAAAATCTCGTTCTTAAATCAATGATCTATCTTATCCAAAATCAGAAAACAGATTGAATTTAGTTATGTTATTCTTTCCCTGTCGATAATAGAACGGCGCCACGAAATTTGATGTGCCACCTGAAGTTTTTGGAACAGACTGAATATTAACTTCGGACGTGAGTAGATAAAACCTGTGACATTTCGAGAACAAGATACACGGAAGTGTTTAAAAATCAAACTGCAAACCATAATGATGTTTAATGTGGCTTAACGCACACACAAAAACGTACATTTGCATAATAATGTCATCCTCTAAGTTATCTAAGTGCGTGCGAATACGGTGGGCGAGAACGTTTCATTGGAATGCAGTCTTTATTGGCGAGGTTATAAGGGTTATGAACGCATGAGGCGTTGGACGCGAGCGGAGGCGGAGGTAGGGCGCGGGGCGGGCGCGCTAGTGCGCAATTTATACGCGATGACTGCATACAATGACTGCCAAAGATCGCATCCAGGGTACAACAACACGGCACGTGTAAGCACAGAGCCGAATTTCAAGAGTCTCCTAATTCAATGCACTCTAAATACTCCCCGACGTCCTATCTCAAAAACCGTATCGCCTACGAGAAAGAACTAAACGCAAACGTTGAGTTCATAAAATTCCGCAACGATTGAATAACATAAAAAGTGCGTTTGGATTCCCGTTATCACTGAAAACGTCTTCGCAACGAGAATGGACGTAAAAATTTCCAATACTGCCCTGTAATCGCATTGTAGGTACGGCGTACGACAACGTCATTCACGCACACACGTACGCGATAGCCGAAATTCGTGAATGTATTTTTCTAGTCCGCACCGCTGTGTGCGGCGCAACGGCAGAGCGGGACGCGCTTATCGAACAATCGCAGATGCGAGTGAGAAGCCGATAGCTTATATAACGCATTATTTTTATAATTAACAAGCAAAAATTGAGAGATACGGCGGTGCGACCCTGGATGCGGGCAGCGACCTCAGCGCACGAAATTTGCACAGATCAGATGTGGGCGACCTCGGGCGAATAGTTGCACACCTATCAACGCACACATTCAAACAGCCTACACGTGCAAGGGGAAAATTTTCGACTTCCGCGTAAACTGGGCGCAGCCAGGCTCTCTTGCAAGCGATCGATGCGCCAACTGTAAGTATGCCGCGCTGAAAATCGGCTGAAAGATTACGCAGAAAGTTCGATATGCCGAAGTTATTTGTACCTTTAACTACAAGAATATCTTGATAATATTAATTTTAATAGATTACACTCCATTTTATACATTACATATTTCTCTAATAAATAGATACTTTCTAATAACATCATCGTCGTGATCAACCCATTGCCGGCTCACTACAGAGCACGGGTCTCCTCTCAATATGAAAAGGCCATAGTCCACCACGCTGGCCATGTGCGGATTGGCAGACTTCACACGCCTTTGAGAACATTATGAACTAGGGAACTTACTAGAGAACTTAGAACTCTCAGGCGTGCAGGTTTCCTCACGATGTTTTCCTTCGCCGTTGAAGCAAATGATATTTTAATTTTTAAAAACGCACATAACTCCGAAAAATTAGAGGTGCGTGCCCGGATTCGAACCGCCGACCTCTGATTAGGAGGCTGACGCCCTAACCACTAGGCTATCACCGCTTCAAACAATAACATCATGAGCGCCATAATTCCTGCGTGAAAACAAAACCTGACAATAACACTTGCACATTTATAACATCAATGGAAATAGTTATAGAATTCTTTGTCTCGTAGAATGTACGCTTGTATACCGCGTGTTTATAAGCAGGTTTACGCTGCTACAGTTAGATTCAAAACATTTATTTAGTTAAGGTTATTTTATAATTGCCGAATCCATTTATCGAAAAATAATGTGCACTGATTTCACTTTCATCAGCACGCAACATGAAAAGAAGATTTATTTCATAGCAACGGTCAAAGACCTTTCTAGAATTACTAGAACTTTCTAGTAATTGAGAATAGTCCTTTAACTTTTACTATATTAAATCTGTATTCAAAAACGGTGGTAGAATTAGTGGACGGCCTCCGTGGCATAGCGCGCGCTCTGTCACATTATAAAGTTGGGGATTCGATTCCCGCCTTGAGTCTGGTCTGGTGGGAGGTTTCGGCCGTCGCTAGTAACCACCCTGCCGACAAAGACGTGCCGCCAAGCGATTTAGCCATCCGGCACGATGTCGTTTAGAAACCACGTTACCATCTTAGACCGCATCATTACTCAGACCAGACTCGAGCCGGGAATCGAACCCGGGACCCGGGACTTTTAAAATGCAACAGCGCACGCGCTACGCCCCGGAGGTCGACAAAAATATAAAATATTTGCAATGATTATTAATGTAAAGAATAATAAATAAATGATGTAAAGAAACTTTATTCAATGCGCAAAATCAAATAAATACCTTTAACAAAAGCTTACACATTTTTAGTAATTCTACACCATAAATGCACTGGACGCAAAAAAAAATCGCCAACCGTTCACGTGTCAATCATACAAACGAAGCGACTATTTTTGTCGACTCTACCGATAATTATGCTAACTCGATATTTAGAAAAAAAAACTCGTTTGCATACATCCTTGTACGCACTGCTATTTAGTGGCAATGGCATTTTGGCGGTAGATTTTTATTTATACAACAGGTTTCCACTAATGTGTAAGAATGCAGAAGAGGCCGCAGTCGACCACGACCTCTTCTAATGGAGACCAGTGTTTTTTTTGTATTTAAAGTCAGCCTTAGACTGCAATCTAATAAGATGCAGTCTAAGACGATCGCGGGCTAGATTTATATCATCACCATGATCAACCCATTGTCGGCTCACTACAGAGCACGGGTCTCCTCTCAATATGAGAAGGGTTTGGCCATAGTCCACCACGCTGGCCATGTGCGGATGGGCAGACTTCACACGACTTTGAGAACATTATGGAGAACTCTCAGGCGTGCAGGCGTTGAAGCAAGTGATATTTTTTTTATTAAACGCACATAACTCCGAAAAGTTAGAGGTGCGTCCCCGGATTCGAACCGCCGACCTGTGATTTGGAGGCTGACGTCCTAACCACTAGGCTATCACAGCTTACTTGTAGTGAAATAAAAATAAAATATATCTAGCTAGTCTTCAAGATATATAAGAGTGTGTTAAAGAACTTATTTTCATATTAAGATTAGTTCTGTGACTCTCGACTTATTATTGAACTACAAGCCATCTTTGATATCAGCAACCTCGCGTAGTAAATATCCAATGGACACGGACGAAGCCTTAGGCTTAAACGCACCGGAAAAATCTGGGCTTCCGGCTTTCATTTTCCTTTCCAACACAATATTAGAGTTATAACTAATGAAATAAATGCGAATTTGAGTTTGTTTGTTACGCTTTCACGTCTAATTCAATTAACTGATTTTAATAGTTGTTTTGTGAAACGATTTTTAAAATCAAATGGTGTGTAAATAGTTACATTATCGGCAAATTATATAGGTGGGATTTAATCGGCGTATTCCAAGGGAAACGAGAACTAGGCGGGTGAAACCGCGGGGCGCAGATAGTACTAATATATAAACATTAAAAAGCATTCATAAAAAACGAGTTCTGAAGGCATTTGAGTGGCTTCCTTCCTCTATCTACTTCGTTCGTAAAGTAAACTAGTTCTGTTAACTAACCCTCGTATAAGATCTAAGCGCACCTGTTTATTTTAGTACCGACATCACTATCGCGATTTTGATTAACGTTTGTGGCTGATATTTGCGTTATCATACTCATATTGTTACAATATTTTGTCTGTGGCATCTTTCACATAAAGGTCTGGTTACTACCAGAATTTGATACGAATTCCGAAACCCTGTTGCACCCATTGAGGGGAAGATATTCTGAATATACATTCTTGGAAACCTTTCAGATAGAAAAGCTAAATACATAGAAATTATATCTTAATACGTCCCTTGGTTTGCGTTGATGCATCTGTCAGACAGTCACTTATTGGTTATTTTCATACATAGAACGTATGCATATATTTTCTTCATAAAAATGATGTATTTAATGAGGCAATGACAGCCGAGTGGTTAAAGACATCGCCGTCCATTTCGATTTTTGACGCGCACCTCTAAATTATCGGAGCTCGTGCATTTTAAATTTTAATTAAAGGAAATTATCGCGAGAAAACCTGAGAGTGCAAATAGACTACTTTTCATCGCTGAGGAATGTAAGATTGCCGAATAGATTACAAGTTCAAGTGTAAATTTTCACGCATACTCAGATACTTCTACACGAATAAAATTGCAGGCTTTTTTTTATTTGGATTGTGTTTATTTATCTGTACAAACCCTATTGATTGCCTCAGTCCTAAGGCTCGCAGAAGCAAAAGGAACGTCTGTCTTAAGGCGCCTTCTCCGAGGCCGAACCTCGGCTAAGGCGACGCTTGGGATGTGAAGTCGGGTGGTGAAGTTGCAGGCCAAACCTCTAATATAATAAATATTCAAATTACCTTTTTTATTTTTTTATTTTTTGGGATTGTTTGCGTGTTATGTCTATTAAGGGACCGTTGAGTGGAGACCGAGTACTAGTACTGTATTGCATTGTAGAACCTCCAGCCCACTGGACGCTGGTCTGATGGACGAACTCAAGAAAATGGCTGGAAGCGGTTGGAGACTTAATTCGAGCAGCAAAAGCCAGTAGAATCGAATGTGATGATGATGATGTTAAAATTATCATAGTTAAACTAAAAAACTAAAAAAAAAACCAGTCCAGCGAATTACGCGTGAAAATGTAATAGACAAAACAGAGATGCTTTCGAATTAATAATATTAGTATATTAGGATGGAATCTGCTAAAACATTATGCGTAGAAATCGTTGATTTGTATGTTTCTGTATTATTATAGCTAACTAATCGTGAAGGCCACAAATTTAACAGCCTATATTGTTGTAGGAAACCTGCAAAACGAGTATTACATAGGAAAAAGTATCATAACTAGTTTGCAACTATTTTTGAATGTTAAACCAGTGGATGCTCGCGACTTTGCTTAAAATTTGTAATATATGTACACTGATTAAATATTATCTAATAAGTGCGAATTTCACTTGCTTAAGTATTTTATGTTTATCCTTAATCTTAAGAAAATTTTAGTACCAATTAACTCGGGTAACATGTATTACTGGAGAAGAACTCTAAATTATTAAAATATTGTAAAAATAATCATTTTGTAATTCCTTTGTAAATTTTATGTATGTGTATTTTTAAGTATTATGGTCACAAATCTAAATTTGCTTAGTTATACTAGAAGCCAAAAAAATGCATTTAAGTTTATATAAATATTTTGTATAATTTGATGTTTTACCGTATATAGCCCTAGAGAGCAGATTTTATTAAATGAACAAACAACATATACACAACAGCTGATTCGCTTTCACCACGTATCCAAATACAAAGAAGCAAACCTTCTAGTGTTTTAATGCTATCACGTAAACTTTAAATTTTCTTTTTGTTATCACCATCTCACATGCCACTTAAAATTATATTAAGAGCTATCTTCTATCTATCTCAGTCATGCAGGTTTCCTCGCGGTGTTTTCCTTCACCATTGAAACAATCACACTTTGACATTTAAAATTAAATCGGAATGTCATAAATAAATAGAAAAAATATTTTTTTTATATTTTAACATAATCATTGATTGCATCATAGCGTCATCGACGCATAACGCATGCATGCAAACTGCGTCGAATCAGCTGTAATACAAAATGTCTCCATTGGTTTAAATTAACTGATGTGTATCGAAAATTCAAGACGCAAAGAGTGGCAACGAAGTAGGTAAAATCTAACGTAGTTAGGTTATAGGGTTGCCAGGACCTTCACAACTAGTTTGATAATAAATGTATTAAAAAGTTTAGCAATGAGGAAGTCTTGCGACGTGTTATCGCGAACTTTGGAAGACATGCTTAGGCATGACAGATACAACTCATAACCATGGGCAAAGTAGCGGGAAAGAGGCGCATCGGTCGCAAGAGGAAGTCTTGGTTGTGAAACATCAGGGAGTGGCCTGGGATCGCGAGTGCCGCCTAGCTTCTCACCCTCGCGAGAGACAAGACAAAATATGCCATTCTGACTGCCAACATCACTAGTTGGAGAGGCACCTAAAGAGGAAGAATAAATTTATGAGTTATAAAAAAAAAAAACATTTTCAAGCCTTTAAAATAATCGGGACAGACTCTTAGCGTGTTATGATGATAGCGGAAAGTGAGAGCCGAAATCTACTGATATTTTTTTTTGTAAATATCTAACATTTATTGCCTAAAAAGTTAAGCATTGTTATAGAAAGTTTTCTAAGCTCTACGAAAATGATATCATAAATAAAGTTTGTGAAAATGAAAATATTTATACCTCGTTAGAAAAAGTCACGATGGTTTTTAAAGAATAATTCGAGATTTTCCTTAAAGGCAAGGGTGTAGCTACCATGGAAACCCCTCTCCAAAATTCCCCCTGTTCATCGCCCAGTTTCAAAAAGGTTTTGTGTTTCCCCGTATGACGTTTGCTTGATTTTCTTAGAAGCTAAGTGGTCTATTTTTGGATTTAAGTTCCTAAACCCAGATACAGTACTGCGTAGTCACATCCATTTGGGAAGTGTGAGTTGTCGCTGCATGGCGGTCATGGAGCTTCGGCGCAGCTCAGATGTTATCGTCAAGTGATGGCCGCCATATTTGTTAACATTATATATGTAATTCATTCCCTATGGGGTTCCCGGAACGCACTCGCTTCTTTCGCTTATGATACCATTCTTAAATCAATTTTTTTTATTCCTGTAAACCTAATACAGGCATCTATGAAGCGTTCATATAATATATTTTCTATAATTTTGATACGTGATGATATATTCGTTAACTAACTAAATCTAGAAGGGTTCCAAAGGTACCCTGGTCTAATAAGAAGCCCACAGCCAACTTTGCAACAGCCAAGGTCTGAGTTAACATGAGGACTACGTATGTCTGTCTGACCCCTTAAACTTGGAAAATTACTTTGAATCAATTGAGAGAGTGATATCTTGAATTTAAACCATATTTAGTAAAACATTTTAATTATTTTGTGCCTGACTAATAATAAAATAATAATTTAATATTATCATAATTTATATCCTTGATTTCCGGCGGGGGACAATGTTGGAAATTACAAATTTCTGCATTGGCTTTGATCTTGTCAGAGGGAAGATTATACCACGGCCAATTGCCACCCCGCTAGCAAAGCCATGCCGTCAACCGGTTTAGCGTTCAGATACAATGCCACGAGAGATCTTTACAAGTCAACATACCCCTAACGATACAGTCACAGTAGCAGGCATTGATCATGCCTCCAACTTGAATGTATCGTCACTTTTGATGATGTGCCAATTGCTGGCTTATACACCTAAAATTAATCCCCACTCTTTACGTCGATCTTATACTCTGGACGACCATTTGGTCATACCAGTACCTAGAACTATTTTAGGACTTCGGAAATACGGTCACCTATGGATACATAAACCTAGTTTTTGTTCTTTTTGTATCATTTTCCAGTTTGTGCAGTATGTAATAACTAAGAAAGAACACGATGTTACCCGTAGAAGGATTGCAACAACTATATTCTTCAAAATTCTTGATTGGCAGACTTCACACACCTTTGAGACCATATCTCTCAGGCATGCAGGTTTCCTCACGATGTTTTCCTTCACCGTTGAACCATTGTTATTTTAATTGCTTAAAAACGCACATAACTCCGAAAAGTTACAGGTGTGTGCCCGGGTTTGAACCCCTAACCTCTGATTAGGAGGCTGACGTCCTAACCACTAGGCTATCACAGCTTGCTTATTTAGTACTATATTTTTACTACTGTGACTTTAAGTACTACAAGTCATCACCGTCATCAGAAATTAAAGATAACTTCCGTGGCGCTACAGTATTAAGTAGTAGTTCCTGGGTTCGATTCCACGCATTTGATTCGCGGACGAACCACTAGACTATCATAGGTTCACTAGGCTATCACAGCTTATAAATGAGAAATTTATACTATTATGATATAATAGAACAATCAATACTTACACCAAGAATAAGCAAGTGGCAACCCTATTAACTCGTAGGTCTAGTAGGTACCAACGACGTGCGATCGCCGATGTTAGTCGAAAACGTGAACTTGGTATTTTGCCCATGAACCTGCCACCTCCGGAGTAGCGAGTTGACGTCAGCGTTAAAAAAGGCCGACCAATTGCATAATGTTTAGGCGTTTTTTACACGCGCCCACAAATCGCTCGCCGTAGCTTATACTTAGTGATAAGTTCCCCACAAGCCGCTTACTGTACTGCATGTAGCGGGCTCAGCGTATAAGCTGAACAAGATGTTCGGATTGCTTTGAATTTATTTATTTATTTAAACACATTTCAGTAGCCTTGACCAAAGAATTAGTTTGGCCGTTCAAAGGAGATATTCTGTCAGCCTCTTGGGTACTGTGCCTCGTGCCGGTGGCATCGACGACGTTTTCGGTTTAATCTAGTTCTATTTTATTAGTGTTACATATACTTAATTTTACTTACTCTGTTGAAGCTATTATTACTCAATAAAGAGTTAATTTATACATATCTAGATTGCGAAGAAACCCCACTTTAAATATATCAGGAATTAACAGTCGACCTTATCACTTAACGATCTACGAAAGGAGCCAATGTGATACTGTGGAAGTATTATGTTTTGTAAAATTTACATAAATTACTAAGGAACAATTTAAAACGCCACTATAATATAAAAAATATTTTGTATTTGTGTATAACTGACGTATAGGGCTGCAACACAAAACTGCGTCGTATTTTTGTCGTATTGAAGTGGAGTTGAGTTGGTCTTGTTTCAAATTTCTGATGCCCAGAGCGGACCAAACCCAACGCGTCATGGACACTCAAAAATTTACACGCGACTCAACTGCTGCGAACTTCGGTTTTCCTGATTCCTGTTCCCTTACGTAGCCCAAAGATCTGTCCCGATATCATACGTTGATTTCATGTAATCCATATATATATATTTTATTATTTTTGTACCAAACTTGTGATATAAAACACTTATAGAAGTATACAAAGGAAAGCTTATCTCTATAAGAGATCTCTTCCAGCTACCCTCAGATGTGAGTGAGATGATTTTATAAAGTGGAATAGGTCAAACAAGGTATGTTTAAACTACATACAAAAATATACTTAATATCTACCTGTCTATTTCGGTATCATCCAAAAACTATTGATTTTCAGAACTCATTGACCAAAATATGTATTTAAAAAGTTAAGTTTTAAATTGCCACCAACAAGTTGACGATTATCATAGAAAATAAGCTGTAATAGCTGTTATATATTAAAGCAAGGTATAATAAAATGAGATGATGTGAACTGGATTATAAGATGATCATCAAGATAAAAGGAATCGTTTTATTTGCATTCTTACTTGCGAATGATTTTTAATGCCTGAACATTTCGACGCTTAGCTTTAGAATAAAAATAAAAATCAGTTTTAATATAGTGAAAATATATCAGTTTTAATATAATATATCAGTTTCAGATTATGTCCTTAATATTTTATTTTTGACGACCTCCGTGGCGCAGCGCGTGCGCTGTTGCATTTTAAAGTTGGAGGTCCTGGGTTCGATTCCCGGCTCGAGTCTGGTCTGGTGGGAAGCTTCGTCCGTGGCTAGTTACCACCCTACCGACAAAGACGTGTCGCCAAGCGATTTAGCGTTCCGGCACTATGTTGTGTAGAAACCAATTAGGAGTATGAGTTTACCATACCCCTAACAGGTTAGCCCGCTACCATCTTAGACCGCATCATCACTTGCCATCAGGTGAGATGCCGTCAAGGGCTAACTTGTGGTAAATAAAAAAAAAAAGATCAAAAAATTATATCCTTAAAGAAAAAGTGTGACTGTCTGTTAATTTCTTGAGCTGGTATTGCCAAAATTTATATATGTCATTAGATAAATTGCATCCTTTGAATACTTTTGCCCAGGAGGAGAGAGAGAAGAGAACATCTGGGATATTTACGTAAAAAAATAAGAAACGAACCAAATATATATACCAAAATTGAATTTCTGTTTGTTTGCATTCGAAAAACCAAAAAAAAGCAGTCCGTCCGTAGATTGTTTTGAAATATTTTATACAAAATTGGCTTTAAAAGTGGTTGAGGGTGAAGGTTTGTTGAATACACTTGTATTTCTAAGTTCCCGTGTACTTCGGTCGTGGCTAGTTACCACCCTACCGACAAAGACGTGTCGCCAAACTATTAAAGTTTATATAAAACGTAAGCTTGTAGAACAGTCCTACTATAGTGTAAAGGATTACGTAAATGATAAACAATTATGGGTGTGAAATATTGCTCTAATAAGATAGCTCTTAATATAATTTTAAGTGGCATGTGAGATGGTGATAACAAAAATTTACCTGGCTAAGTTTGTTTTGGGCTTCTTCTTAGACCGGGGCGCGTTTGGAACCCTCATAGCTTTAGTTTTAAGTTTACGAATGTAGTTAAAACCATCAAATCACTACTATGTAAATTATTGACGCTTCAAAAGCACCTTTTAAAGGACTATTTGAATAAAGATTATTTGAATTTGAATTAAGCGTTCCGGCACGATGTCGCGTAGAAACCAATTAGGAGTGTGGGTTTACCATACCCCTAACAGGTTAGCCCACTCACATCTTAGACTGCATCATCACTGACCATCAGGTGAGAAAACCGTCAAGGGCTAACTTCTAGTGTAAAACAAAACGAATATTATACCAAGCCCTAGCGAAGCCTAGATAGGTTGAGATAGTTTTTAATAGATAAAAGCAAAGTAAACTTGGACTTATATTAGAAATTAAGTTCACCAAATGTGATTGCAAGCAAATATGTTATACCTACGTGAGTAGTCAGCCTTCTAATAGACCCTCTTTGTTCGTGCATACCACAACACAATGAACGACTCCTATAATAGCAATTTTAATTAACGCACAGCATTGTTCTTGTATGATTCAGGTGATTGGTTCTTTCGAGAACCCGCCCAATGGTGCATTGCATTATTTCGTGTGAGATTATTTCATGCTGATCGAGTTTTTTTGTGAAGCTGTGATAGCCTAGGTTAGGACATCCACCTCCTAATCAGAGATTGGCGGTTCGAATCCGGGCACGCACCTCTAACTTTTCAGAGTTATGTGCGTTTAAAATAAAATATTACTTGCTTCAATGGTGAAGAAAAACATCGTAAGGAAACCTGCACGCCTGAGAGTTCCCCATAATGTTCTCAAAGGCGTGTGAAGTCTGCCAATCCGCACATGGCCAGCGTGATGGACTATGGCCAAACCCAAGAAGGGTTTTAAGATATTGAGAGGAGACCCGTGCTCTGTAGTGAGCCGGTAATGGGTTGTTGATGATGATGATTATTTCACGTAAAATCATGTTTAGCTTGGTATAGATAAAATTTGTGTTTTCTATATCATAACCTTTGGGTTTAAGGCGTCATGTAGGCGTGCTTATAAGAGCGAGTGCACACGATGCGTTGCGGCGCCGCACTTCCAATCAACGTATTGGCGGTTACGCGGGGTATTGCGGCGGTGCAGCGTTGACCCACCTCAAAGGTTGAACGTACATCTTTAATGAAATGAGGTAGTCCATATCTATGTCGTCTTCGTATTTTTTTATACACTACAAGTTAGCCCTTGACGACCATCTCACCTGGTGGTAATTAATGATGCTGTCTAGGATGGTAGCGGACTAACCTGTTAGGAGTATGGTAAACCCACACCCCTAATTAGTTTCTACGCGACGTCGTGCCGGAACGCTAAATCGCTTGGCGACACGTCTTTGTCGGAAGGGTCGCCAGATCAGACTCGAGCCGGAAATCGAACCCAGGACCTCCAACTTTATAATCTGACAGCGCGTGCGCTGCGCCACGGAGGTCGTCAATATGAGATGAGCAAACAGACGGAGCTACTAAGTAACAAGTAATTACTTTGCCCAATTCGCTTATCGTATGCGCATGCCCTTATCCGTCAATGTCAGAGATGAAATTACATAACGAACTTGATACGTTTGATGGTCATGGCTTCCAAAGGTCAGCTATCATTCCACCTAATCCCTTATTATCATAACACACACGAAAATAAGGAAATTACGAAGTCACGCTCAAATTACACTTATAGGGAAATATGTTTTTATTTTTTTTGTCTCTACCTTTAATGTTTGCATCAATGATTGCTATTTATCATTTCGGTTTATGTGATTAACTATATTTATATTATAAAACATATATATGTAAATTTGGTCGACAAGAATAAATATGTAATTAGATGTCAACTATCAAATAAACTACGAAACAGACGTTTGATTTGCATTCTATTACTCTTTCATGTAGATAATTAGTATGGCCCTGTATGGTTGTATCATCATCATCATCATCATCATGAACAACCCATTACCGGCTCACTACAGAGCACGGGTCTCCTCTCAATATGAGAAGGGTTTGGCCATAGTCCACCACGCTGGCCATGTGCGGATTGGCAGACTTCACACGCCTTTGAGAACATTATGGAAAAATCTCAGGCGTGCAGGTTCGTATACTCTGTGTCTATCTAATATTTTGTATGAAAGAAACCCTGTAAATAATTGGCAGTTTTTTTTGACCAATTTTCATGCTACTAGTTATACAATAAAATATAATAATTATATATATATATATATGAAGCTATCTCCATTAAAGGTAGTCCAATATTTACCAAAGGCGAGAATTGCGATGAGAACGAAGTGATATTAACAATAAAGGTGGCCGTTTTGAATATTTTGATCTCTATAATCAATAAGGCTTGTTAATTTCAGATCTCCCAGACTCCAAGCGTTACTATGGCAACGATCCCTTTGCCGAGATCCTCAGGGCCAAATACAAAATTTGAAGAGCACAGCAGACACCAGACTTCTCTGTAGACGTCGCCATAAGTTGTATATGAAACGCAATTCCGAAATCAATGCAATGTTCTGAATCGAAAAATATTTTCATATATATTTTGTATTTGATCATATTGTCACGTTTATAACATTACTGTATGGCGATAATTTTGAAATTGTTAACAGTACCAATATCCATAACAACCACGCTTACTCTAATACTATCAGCGATATTTTAAATAATTGCAGGTAGGAAGTCGTTTTAAAAAGGAAGAAGGACGGCTTATTGCTAACGCTTGAAGCAGTGTACGTTTAATTTGTAGATTTTCTTATTTCACATATAAAATTATAATTATTTAAGTACTTTATAGTATTGTATTGTATTGTGCGGATAAAATAAAAAAAAACAAAAAAAATGTATTTCTGATGTTATAACAATACTAACATAGTAATTAAGGATAAAATGTTACTAACATACTAACAATCTAAGGACGCTTCTATGTCAAATTTAAATGAGAAATAAAAATTAAGTTGTTGCACTGTGTTTCCTGTAAAACTATAATTTTAAAATACGGTTGTTACTACTTACTGTTCTATAAAGAACCTTCCACCCAATCTGCAGTTACGCGTTGCGTTATGAGCTGCAGCTGTCTAGAGTCTGCGAAAGCAAGTGAAGAACACGTGAATCTAGCAATTTCACGTACGCTCTTTGCTGTGGTGAAGCTAGCTTTGTAATTGACTCCGCTCTTTGAATTCAAGCAACATTACCTACAAGGTGAAATATGCACGAATACCCTCAGTTTCTTAAAAGCTGATCATTCTTCTTTTTCTCGCCCTTATCCAACGCTATGTGGGGTCGACACAACACGTCTTCTTTCTCCACTCACTTCTATCAGCCGACACTTCACTACCCACACCTTTTACAAGCATATCTTCTTTTACGCAAACCATCCATCTCTTCTTTTTTCTTCTTACTTTCTTAAAAGCTGATCTTAACGATAGGATTGATTGATTAGATTTCTTAAACGTTCCTCATCAACCATTGCAACATATACGTAGATCTTGTGGAACATGAAATTTGAAATCCGCCACAGTAACTGTTCGTACTTTAAATTTCATTGCATATATTATATTACATATATTGTTTAAATCGTTGATGGTCTAGTTATCCCTTGGACTTGGTTTTAGCATTTTCATTGTTCGAGTATAATCGATACTTTCTGCAACTACAAATAGGATTAACAATGCTCGAGAATAAAGTATGAGAGCAATTTTAGTTAACCGTTAATTTGATCAACCTTTTAGGAACTGGAGGTAAATTTGTTTTCGTCGCACGGAATATGGTTATGGAACATACTTCTATAAGGTAACTTCATTAAATACTCTGCTCGATGTTGGTATATTATTTGAACTTCTTCCAGTGACCTTAGAATAAGATTTGCGAGAGCTAGTTTACAAGCTCGTGATCTTAGAATCGCTTTCGATTTTTAATTATACTTTAACGACAAAGTAAAATACCGCTTCTAAATCTATGGATATGAGAATACATATAGAATAAAATTGTATGTATACAAATCAAAAATACATATAGTAATTATATTTATGTTCATAATTTTTACAGGATTTTTCGAAAATCCAATTTATTTACGACGTGATTTCTTCGATTTGGAAAACTGAGCATTCTAAAAAGAGCACTTTTTACAATATTCGTTTGCATTTTTGTGTACTACGTTTACTTCCGCGACATTAAGAATCATCAATATCATCTGATCAGCCAACGAGCTACTGCTTTGATTTATCAAACTTGCGATCAAATTTTCTTTTGGCACTTCCAAAATTTTACGTTTTATTTTTTTCGCCCACTTTTTTCAGTTGACAGCTACTGAAACGGAGATTCTTGGCCACTTATTGGGGCAGCTACTGAATCAGCCAGTGCGTCTATGAATGCTCTAATTAGAATCATATAAGAAAACCCACAAAGTAGTTCGCTCGGTAACTGAAAATAAATCATTAACGTTATTTTTGTGGCGGTTGATCACCGTTTACCGTAATAAATGTCATTTCCGTACTAAATTATGTTAAGTGTACAAACACCAAATTGAATCGTGTATTTAGATTCAAGTCAACCGGTTGGCAGATTTTTATTTAAGACTAAAGAATTTCAACTCAATTTTAACGCTGGGAAATCCATCCCTTACGCATCCTTTACGCATCTCCTTCGGAAGCGTGTCGCTTCCAAGCGGCAAGACTGCGCCGCTTCCGTTGAGGTATGTGGGACTCCCCGGTGGCCAGACTAGCGACTTCTGGTCACTACCAACCAAAACCCAGCGATGCTCCTTCTCTTTGCCTGGTGGCTGGGTCACGTGAACGCCTGCACGCGCAATCGAACCCAACCAGCGGCGTCCGCCGAGGCAGACCCTCCACGAACCGGTTGGCAGCCTATAATAATGTTACACCTGCTAATAATGTATAATAAACTTGATAGATACAATAAAAAGTACAATAAACTAAGATACGATAAAAATTAATATGGAAGTCATGATTGAATGTTAAGGCTTTTTCATTAACTCGATGTTTTACTTTGACTTCGGCCCTTTGATCTAGATACACGCCACTTAATCATTTCAAGTGTTTGATGAAAAACGCGCCATTCAGCGAATTTTGTCTTTCATAACTTCATTTTGTGTTGTATAAGTAAGTATGTATCTACTCTTAAAAAAGGTTTGTACGTTATTTGAGGACCTTCGTGGTGCATCGCGCGCTTTTGCACTATAAAGTTGGAGGTCCTGGGTTCGATTTCCAGCTCGAGTCTGGTCTGGTGGAAGGCTTCGGCCGTAGCCACCCTACCGACAAAGACGTGTCGCCAAGCAAGTAAGTGTCCCCTTACGATGTCTAAAAATCACAGAAGTAAAAAGGTAGTATTTAATAAGCTGTGATAGCGGTCGGGGGTTCGAACTCGGCTAAACCCTTCTCACATTGAGAGGAGACCCGTGCTCTGTAGTGAACCGAGAATAGGTTGACCATGATGATGAGATAAGTATCTATGATACGTTTTGAGACTTGCCGATTTAGCATTAAAATACTAGTTTCAATGGAATACATATTAAAATTTTATCACGGTATTCAGTTAGAATTATTTGCAGAAATAAATAACGATACGGAAGAATTTATGTGTATATATAAATAACGATAATTTAAATCATTATATTTATAAGTATCAATTTTATTTATAATAAAATATTTATTTTTATAAAGAAATCAAATACACCTGCAAATTAAATTCACTGGGAAACTTGGGTGTGTCGAGTTTAATGACATTATAACTGCCATTCTGAATATTTAGTGATGTGCAAAAAACCTTATCTTCCTATTATTAGATTCAAACACAGGTCGTCCGATCGAGACTTGAGGTAAAAGAAGGCGGAAATATTAAGAAGGCTTTTATTATTAGAAGAATCTTGAATGGGAATCCCTATGGATTAATTTTTATAATCTACTTAATACAGTATTGTTATATCCAATGAACAAGTAATCTTTATACTGTATAGGGATTGCAGTTTGTATTAAACATTTATCTCGTATATATCAATTCTAGTTATATTGGTACAGAGAAACAAATTGAGGTTTATATATAAGGATATTTGTGTGAAAAGGGCGATATTGGGGTATATATAACTAGCCCGTTACCCTTAACAGGCTACCCTGCTACCATTTTTGAACCCATATCTGTGATCGGTTTCTACGTAACATCGTCGCGGCTAAATCGCTTGGTGTCACGTCTTAGTCAGTAGGTTGTAACTAGCCATGGACGTAGCCTCTCAAGTGACAGGGCAAAGGAAATTTTGAAAATATAAATTAACAAATTGACCGTGCCCAACATCAAACCTGGGACCTCTACTAGGACCAAAACGCTTTTGCGCCCGGGTATTCGTCATTTTGATCTTCATCGACCATCAGGGAGTTCGTTAAATCTTTTTATTTTTGTATGTCTAATAAACGATATCGCTCTTTATACTGCCACCTTTTATTGATTACTTTCCGCTAAGGTCTTCTGGTAGAAATTGCTCAAGCATTAAGACAGCCTTTGCATGCCTATGTCCACGAAGTGTACCAAGGATACTATTTTATGTGCTATAAAGTGTCGATCTATCTAAAATAATATTTTTCTATTTCTTCGCACAAATTAATTTTTCCCGATTCTTGCGACAAAAATTAACTATCGCGTCGTCACATCACTTTACTGCACTGATTTGATAAAAGGTCCATACCCCTTTCCGCGCATATCGATAACAAATATCATACAGTTTATCACCGTAGGTACCGAAATGATTGTCGAATATATGAATTATCGGAGCGGATTGAGTAGTTGGTAGGTGGGCGCAGGGGGGTCGGGGTTGGGAGGGGGGTCGGAGTTCGGAGGCCCGGTGATCGCAAATAGCAAACTGCGACTTGGCGTAGCAGTGTGGAGACTAGCTTGTGTACTTCCCGGCCAGGGACGCACTTGCGACGTTCTTCTAGACCAGTAGTTCCCAATTAGTTTTTGCTGCGTACCACTTCAAAAACGACCTCAAAGCTGCGTACTCCTTATGGGGTACGTAGACTTTTTTTTATATATCATTGCTATATTATTGTAGATATATAAAAAAGTCAGTTTTAATAACATTTATCTTCAAATTACGATTGAAAATCAGAATATGATGTATCGGCGAAGACGCTAATGTGACAAATGTGCACATTTTTCTTTGCACAGCTCTTAAAAATCTGGCGCGGGGTAGTGTTCGGTGCTCCGTGATATGATCGTTAAACAATAACATTTTAGAAATTGATCTTTTTTTTACTGATAGCCACGCGTACCCCTTGATGCAACTTCACGTACCCCTGGGGGTACGCGTACCACTAATTGGGAAACAATGTTCTAGACGTTAACGCGAATGCCTCAAAAACAGAAGGAAATATTGCCTTTTCCCGTATCACCTGGTACCAATTTAAGAGTTTAAACTGTCGTAGGTACGTGACAATCGTTTTATAATCATTATATCATTATCATATTGATAAAAATTTTATCGTATGCCGCAGAAGTTTCGAAGCTTGTTCTGTGCTGTGCAGTTGGTACGTGAACATGAATAAGATCCCCGTACGGGTTCAAAACTAATTGGGCATGCTCCAACGAAAACAAATGCAAGTCCAACCATTTAATTATAATATAAAAACCCGTACGAGTACTTTACGTAATACGTTATTATGTGATGGTAGAATTATATTTTACAAGGTAATATTTATATTAAGTTATACAAAGCCAAAAAATATATCACGACACAATAATTATTTTTAAATTATAAATATTGATTAGTAATTTAAAAATATTGATTTTGAAAAGTTATTCAATCTACAAGCCAAACTGATAGAAAAGTAAATACAAGCAGATATTTCAAAACGTGCTTGTATTTGTATTTAAATTTATTTATATATATATATATATATATATATATATATATATATATATATATATAAATATAAATAAATTTAAATAGCATCTCTAAGGAACTTTTAATATTATGGAATCGCTTGGTGGTTAAGAATACCTGGAAGCCTCCAACCAGATCAGTCTTGAATTACAAAAAAAAACTATGACCCTAAGACTTCCTCACACGTATAAAGAAAGGTCAAAATCAATGGGAGCAATTCATAACCCAGTTACAAAATTACTTAGTCCTTCAGTGTCAGTCATTAATAATTAAACTAATTGATTGAAAATTCAAAATAAAATTTATTTTACGAGAAAATTTTGTAATCAAGGATAACTAGTGCTAAGATCTTACAGATTTAACAGACTAGTCTAGGCATTTCCCAACCAGGGCCGGACTCAAATTGCTTAAAGGCAAGATTGCGTACAAATATTAGTCATTACAAAATTTAGTCGTAACACAGATAATCAATTAAGCTTCCTGTTAAATCCACTCAGTTTTCGCCGTATTTCGATTAAAATATAAACCGTTAAGAATTTCTCGAAAGCAATTTAAAAATACAACATTTTTTGTCGCTTACTAGACCAAACTAGTTTCGAACTATTCCCGTAGATGGTTTACGATCGAAAAAAGTTTGCCATACTGATTCATACGGAAATTTCAAATCGAAATTCCCAGAAGCCGACCAAGGTCTCCTAAATTTCATTCGCAGAAAAGGACAAGGTCTTTAGCCTGCCCATGGTTTTATTTCATCGACGGGAAACAATGTAAATATCTTCCAGCCTGGGGCTACATAGTAAAATCTTTACGCATGGGTTCCGCAACTTTATTTCTTAATGTGTTTGAAACGCGTAATTTCGTATAAATTTCGCTTATATTTTCATTTAATAAATATCAATCAGTAAATCAAGTATGTCATATATAAAATAAAATATATTTTTTTTTACGAATTTCGCACAAAATCAAAATAAAAAGTGACAAAAAGCCAATGTATTCAACGTATTCAACCAAATATGTTACTAAAAAAATTAAAATCATAATTTAAAATAAACGATTGGATAATTTTTTTGCAAACCAATAGCGTTTCATTGCACATTAAGAAATTAAGTTACTTATCTTTAATTAACAGATAGTTATATAATAATAATTTATTTAAAAAAAAACAACAAACTCACAGTTTCATCTATTGATTAAAATTCTTTATGCGATAATTAAGTGAAAAAGGTTTTGAAGATGACCTACTTAAACTTATGCCTTTTTTATCAAAATATTGTGAAAAAGGTATAGAATTTTCCTTAAAGTTTGTATGGTATCTAAAATTGATACCTGTCCTTAGGTAAAGATTTAAGCGCCATTGAGGGATTGAAAAGAGCTTGAAATGAGCGGAGCGGGTCGGTCGGCGGGGAGTGGGGGGAGGTGCCGGCGCGGCGGTCTCTTCGCAACGCGCCTACGCGATCGTCATGGCTACAAGTGCGGCCCTGGGTGGCCTTGCATTGGAATGGGGAGGGCATTACCCCCGTCTACTTGCACGCTATCAGTTTGCGCTTGCCAACATTTTTGGCGACGCGTTTTCCGCGTTAATGTCCGCTATAACCCAGTTCAGCGTTTCAGGCGGATTTTCGGGTATTATACAACGGCAAATTCGCTTTCATACTGGCCATTCTCCAAAACGGCTGCCTACTTTGTTACGTAAAACAAATCTATTGCCACAATTTATCAACGGAAGATATATAGAAAGATAGATAAAGTACATTTACTTTATTGCACATTTAAACTTAGAATCTAAACCACAACAAAAAAGTAGATGAGAAAAAAAAAACGCGCAAAGGCGGTCTTATCGCTTAAAGCGATCTCCTCCAGACAACCTTTAGTAGAAGGAACAATGTACTAGAAAACGGGAATAGTAAAATAGTTATGAATATGAATATAGTTCAGGTTCTTTTATTAATACGGGAGACTTGGAGCAGCGCAAAACCGGAAACTGGCAATCTCTATGACATCCGAATAATGGAGTGACACCGAAATGTCAGATATTTAAATACAATTTTAGTAAAATAATGTCAATAGTAATTATTTTCTCTGTACATTCAGTCAAATTTCTATAGAACTGACTATGAGCTATATAAATGAGCTATGAAGTCAGATATAATGTTAATAGTAAATATATATTTTTTTCAATCATAATAAATGTACCTTTTTTAAAAAGTTGACATTTACAAAAAATAATCAATGTAGATTTATGCAGAAGTGTCATGATGGCACATGGAAGCGTTATGCCGTTTGCCGTGAGTATGCGATTTTACTCCCAATAGGCGTCAATAGTTTGGTACTGTTAGAACATTTTTTACATGTGTGCAAATATAACTTTACATAACAAAACAATTAACAACCCTCTTATATATTGATAACTTTTTGAACGTTTTTTGATTTTTTTTTTAAGATGATTATTTTGGCTTGTGTATTTGTTAAGGATTTTCAGCTTATTTCTCAGCTTTAGTAGCTTTCAATCCTTTGTCACCAAAACACCAAACGTCCGACAAGAAGCCAATCGTCAGGCTCGTATAAATTAGCTAACCGTTTAGATAAGAAGAAAAAATCTATTGTAGGGATTTATAATAGTAGCTACTGAGTAAATACTCTTTCAAACTTTAAAGTTTGATTTTTAAAATACTGCTATATTTTGCTCTAAAACTATTTTTGTAAAATAACGTCATCTATACGCACTTTGATTCGAACGCGTTGTATTCCTGTAGAGTTTTTCTGCGGGTTTTAGTTAATGAGCGCTGAACATTTTCGCGATAAAGCGCTTTAACCGCTAACCAAACGAACAACATCTAGAAACATTAATTTCAAGGCCGTTATGCAGTGCATTCGGACCCGGCGTGACTGAGTTGAATTGATATTTTTTGTACCACTGACGAGCCGTCTATTATTACTGAGCTCCAATCTTGTTATGCTTGCCTGGTAATCGCAACGATTATTGAATCAATTGTATAACTTTTATTGCAATGAATATAAAAGTGTACTTCTGTAATTCTTCTAATTAATTAAACACTGGTAAATAAAGGATAATAGAGTTTTCAGTTTTCCAGTATGTGACTAAGTCAGTGAGTTTATTTATTATACAGTATATTCCAAATGCCCAAAAAAAATTTGGACACAGAAATATTATTAGAATCCGTCAATCTTTAGAAAAGCTGAATCAATTTTACTAGGATTTAAATCTTGGTAGAAGATCTCAGAAGTTTTTAAGTTTATTTTATTAATGGCACATTGCTGCTTATTTCCGAGGAACTTTTCCTGTTAGATAACACAATGACTTCGCAAGGGGTGGATTATAAGGCTACTTCATACTACCCCCAAGAACGGGTAAACATATGTTCTTTCTAGGTAATTCTAAATGGGATAATGAATGCTGTTTGGAAACGTTATTAGTAAGGTAACCAAATAATTTAATTAAACCAGTTCGCTGATAAGCTTTAGCATTCAATGAACTATTCAAAATGTTCAATAGCCTTTTTAAAGTTATAATTACGATAAACTCTTTTATTACATACCTACAGTCATGGATGTAAATAGTAATTTATTTTTATAACAATACATTTTTAGTAATTTTATTTGTGTTATTTAATCTCGTACATGCTCGTATAAAGAAAAAAGTGAAAAAAAGAAATGAAATATGTCACAGTCGGCTAATTATTGTATGATTATTATCATTTGGTCTGGTAGGTCGCTAAGTTTGTGACTAGACTAGACCTACAACGATGTGCCGCCAAGCGATTCAACGTTCCAGTACGATAATAACGTTAAGACATAATACAGGGCTTGCAGCTAAATCCTTAACCGATAAGCCCGCTACTATCTAAGACTAGTTTCAAGCAGATTTTGCACAGAGATTACTGCATCATTACGTGTTATCTATATATATAAGCGAAAGGTCACTGACTGACTGATTAACACGAGATCTCAAAAACTACTGCACGTATAAAGCTAAAATTTTGCACGTAGGCAGTTTATAAGTAGTGGATGACAGCTAAGAAAGGATATTATGTAGAAAATCTATCCCTTATGAGGTAAAATAGGGTTTGGAAGATTATATACAGGTCCTATCTCTTTTTAAGTGAGAGACGCACTTTGGTAAATAATTATCATTAAAAATACCTACTTTTTCAAATATTACTATTTAAGGTGTTAAAATACAGGGTTGACAGTTTATGTTGATTTTTTTAATTATTAAGTATACAAGTTTGAAATTTAATTAAGATTATTTTATATATAGTAAATAACGAATTTTTCATTTGTCTTTCTGTCTGTTTGTTGCCATCTAATGTACCTAAGATGACGTAGTTCTTGCGTTAGACTAACAAACATCCATACATAAAAAAACTATCGCTTTTATAATATTAGTAAGGATTTATGTAGCCAATGTTTTAGAGCTTTAAAGGGTAACCTCGTTTACCTTTTAAATCTACCTTTAGTGAATTTTTTTTTTTTCATACCATCTATTGAAAATGACTTTCTATCATAACCTTTACCGAAAGTCCTATTTATAATCATACAAAAAGGTCTTTAAGACGGTGTATCGATTGCGTGCAGACAAAACCTACATCTAGGCGGCAATGAAACCTATTCAATACTGAGGAAGCCGTATTACTGCCAGGCTTTTCCAAGTCTAAACAATAATATTGTCACGCGATAATGCTACTTATTCCTTTTGTTTTAAGTATCATTATCAATATGTCATGTCTACTTATGCGTATAAAGATTTTCCTATTACATCGTAGTTAATCCTCGTTAAATGATAAGTCAATTCGGTACTAGATAAGAAGGTGCATAGCAAGTGTTGCTCCTTGCTACACTATTATGTGGTCAGTTGTTAGTCAGTCAGTGCTAAGATGATTCATCATAATCAACCGATTACTGGCTCACTACAGAGCACGGGTCTCCTCCCAATATGAGAAGGGTTTTGGCCATAGTCCACCACGCTGGCCATGTGGGGATTGGCAGACTTCACACACCTTTGAGAACATCATGGAAAACTCTCAGGCGTGCAGGTTTCCTCACGATGTTTTCCTTTACAGTTGAGGCAAGTGATATTTTAATTGTTTAAAAACGCACATAACTCCGAAAAGCTAGAGGTGCGTGCCCGGATTCGAACCGCCGACCTCTGATTAAGAGGCTGACACCCTAACCACTAGGCTATCAAAGCTTCATATTAAGAGGATTATTAAGTAATTATTAAATAAGTAAAGCCATCCTTATCGACAGGGAAGTGTAAGAAAGGAAAAGCATTACTAAATTCTATATAATTGAATTAGTTTGTAAGATAGGTAAGCCTGTACCAATCATATATTATAAAGACATCTGTCTTTAACTGCTTAATTTGTATTTATGCATTTTTTTTTCGTATAGTGAACTTCGATGTATAGATTTTTTTTAATAACTTAAAACTAGACACCCTTTAAGACTGATGACGAATCATAATATGATATAGTGATTTAAAAAAGCTTAGGAGACAAATGTTAATTCTCGATTTGAATAGAACGAAGCAATATTATATGTGCAGCATTAGCAGGTGACTCGATATTTCGATGATAGAAAGATAAATTCAGAGTTAACATTATTAGTTGGATGAACTTGCTTTTCGGGCATTAAAATGCGATGCGATGTAAGCTAAGCTAGACATCAACTAGCTAAGCGTGCTCTGTAGTGGATATTTCGCTTTCAAGGCCTACTTTCAGTCCCGTCTGGGAATATAGGCTGGACTTGCGTGTGTTTTCGTGCGTGCGTCGTACCAGTTTCCTTTGTAGACTGGAGTTTGGCCTCGATTTTCGTCGCTCTTTGAGCCGTAAGTTATTCCGCCCCGCATACGAGGCGTAGTCTTCAGAAAATTCGTTTCAACCTAACTACCGCTTTATAGGTTTATTTCTTTATTATTCCGGTGCAGATAATAATTTTTATTTTATTATTCCGCTACAAGTTAATCCTAGATTGCAATCTCACCTGATGGTTAGTGATGATGAAGTCTAAGGCGGCAACAGGCTAACCTGGTATGCATTAACCCATTCACCTAATTGGTTTCTACGCGCAATGGGGTCGGTACACTAAATACCTTGACGACATATCTTTGTTGGTACGGTGGTAATACAGCCGAAGCCTCCATACCAGACTCGAGCCGAGAATCAAACCCAAGACCTCTTTAACCTTCGTTGGAAAACATGCCCGAGAGTTCTCGATATTGTTCTCAGAAGCGTATGAAATTTACCAATTCGTTCTTGGACAGCATGGTGGACTGGGGCGATAATACTTTTCATTCTAAGTAGACTACAAACTAGACAATAATAAAGTGACTGACACTTATATCACAATAATTCTGTTTGTACCAATCTATATACATAAAAGCGAAAGGTTACTTACATACTTACATACTGACTTACTGACGTACTGATTAAACACGAAGATCTCAAAAACTATTGTACTTATAAAGCTATAATTTAGCAAGTAGGTAGTTGATAGTTAAAAAATGTCAGCTAAGAAAGGATATTTGGAAATTCCACCCCTAAGAGGGTAAAATAGGGGCTGGAAGTTTGTATGAAATTTCTTTGTTTTTGGAGTTAGAGACATGTTTTTTTAATTAAGAGACATGAAAATCGACAATTTGACATTTGCCTGTAGCTTTCTTTCTGGCCATTAGCCGCACGAGAAACCTCAATCTCACGGGAAATCAGCAATTCTACGCAGACGAAGTCGCGGGCAACAGCCAGTCATACATATTTGCGATGTGCTAGTCTCAAGAAGTTTTAATTTTAATTAATTATAGAAATTATAAGACAAGTCTAGTCTACAAATGAAATACATTCACAAAGATAGCCTAGTAAAATACCCGGATGAAAAAATTGTCTCACAATGAACCTACGTATACCTATATGATAGGTACAATACATTGGTTACGTCAAGTCGCTTTAACCGCATTCGTTATTAAGTCTTCTCTTTCAGAATTATTCCCATTCAGCAAAAAACTAATCTTGGAACTGGCTTACTTCATTCCACTGATCGACGAAACGGCCATAGACGATAATACAATCTATAAACGGCGTAACTCCGACATGGCTTACTACTAAGTCTCATAGTGTCTTTGAACGATGTTGTCTTGACAAGTGATATTTTTGATGCCTAAAAAATGATTTTAAAATCTAGATCCTAATTTATCTAAATTTTACAAAATGATTTCTTTTCGCGCTTAAATTGGTATTCAAAACTGGGTTAACCCGCAATGAGGTGATGCTGTGTGTATGGTGGAATTAGGAGGGCATTAGGAGCTTTAACCACCGAGCAATCTATCTATTCAAACCTCGACTGTTACAACTGATGAGATTAAAAGAAAAAGTTGAAACTAACTGCAGTAAATTAAGTGAGTTTGGACGGAAGGTTTTGGTTAATGCATCAGCCATATAGCGCTGACCTTGGTTCTTATTATTTTCATCTGTATCGGTTTCTTTAGGTATTGTCAGGTTAACATCAAGTGAAGGCTGCCAAAACTACTTATCGCGTTTATTCGATCTCAATTACCAAAATTTCCACAGCAACGGGATCACATCACTACCTACAAGGAATACTTTCCCTACCTACAAGGATGTTAATTATAAATATATTTTTTTGTATAAAATGCGAAGGTATATTAAGTGTAACCTAATAAATAGCCAATAAAATAAAGCAAAGGTACAAAGTAGGTAGGTACGGAAGTATTGCGTATGCCAGCGTTATTTTTTGTAGTTATATGTTTATTTGTAATATTTAAAAGTAATCAAAACGAACTTAATCCAAATAGTAAAATACAACAACTGCTCTGGACATATACATTATATTTTGTTACAAGACTATTAGAAATGATTCACGTCTAGATGTATCGTTATATTTAATGATTTCTGAATATTCGATATTTTCCAAAGGATTTCTTTTAGTTCGGCAGCGCTACCTCCGAGGGAGGCAGGAGGCGGGAGACTGGCCATTCAGGCCCAAACACGTGTAGGCTGATAGGTTGAAGGTCATTGAAATTTAAATGTGAACAAAACTCCAGGATCGCTCCGCTCGGACGCTTATGAGGGAAATTCTGAACAGCATTATGCTTTGAGGGTGAGTTTCCATTTTATTTGATCGTATAAAAACAAATCGTTTAAGCCACTGATAAGAACCCAATAATTAAAATTTTTGCATGCCACACTTCTTCGTATAAGCGTATTTGAAAACAAAACATGTTAAGAAGCTATCTATGCATTCATCATAATAATGACAATACATAACCAATATATACTTTAAAAATTAATATATTATGACCTTAAAGAATTAAATTCAAGAGAAAAATTTGCTATAATACACTGAACGCGAGAAGTAAATAAAGCTATGAAGTGGCGTTTAGTAACCATAGTTTCCGTATTCCCCATTAGAAGGAAATTGTATATTATTTTATCAAAAATTTAAATTGTTTATAATACGAAAGCTTATAGAAAATTCCTATAGTGTATTAGATAATTATATAAAAAGCTTCTTTGTGAATTTCTCTAATTTAATATATAATTTTAATCAATTATTGGACTATTTAAGATGGTGATATAAAAAAAACCTATGTATATTGGGGCCTTCTTAAAAGACTTGGGCGTGTTTGAACCCTCGCCATCACCTCACGAATTAAAATGGTAAATATATTATATTAACTAATTATAATAAGCTGCGATAGCCTAGTGGTTAGGGCGTCAGCCTCCTAATCAGAGGTCGGCGGTTCGAATCCGGGCACGCACCTCTAACTTTTCAGAGTTATGTGCGTTTTTAAAAATTAAAATATCACTTGCTTCAACGGTGAAGGAAAACATCGTGAGGAAACCTGCACGCCTGAGAGTTCTCCATAATGTTCTCAAAGGCGTGTGAAGTCTGCCAATCCGCACATGGCCAGCGTGGTGGACTATGGCCAAACCCTTCTCATATTGTGAGGAGACCCGTGCTCTGTAGTGAGCCGGTAAGGGGTTGTGCATGATGATGATGATGATGAACTAATTATAACCATTCTCCATCGATGTCTACGAAAAATCCTACCGGAACTCTTAATTTGTTGTCAGCACGTCTTTGACGGTAGGATAGTTACAAATTCAAACATAATTATGTATTGAGTTGCTTTTTGCAAAACTTATGAGTGAGTTCTGCAGATTATCGTAATTAAATGAAATAGTTTCTATGTTTCATTTTATATGAATATATCATCACTAGAAATGCGTTCCGTTTCATTTAGAAAAGAAACCAATGAACAGTCTATGCCAATAAATGAAACAAATTGTTGAGGAATCCATTTACAATCGAGTAGGCCGCTTGCTCTTTGATCTTTACCTATCCCAAATCGAGCAAATTAAAATTCGCAACAAAAAAATGCCAATTCTTTTTAGCATGAACTTTTAAAAATAAACTTAATTACTACTAAGTGTATCAAAAGAATTTTATACCAATGCTTTTACAAGATTACAAGATTGGATCTATGATTACGCTTATTTATCTCAAAAACTAACAGTCTAATGTTAATAAATATGAAAAAAAGGCAGGAGAGCCGTTTGTTAAAAAAATTATAGTTAGCCTAGGTTATTTATTATATCTATCTATATAAACTTACCAATTAACCTTTCAACTGTGTTCCATATAATTAAGTGTTGTATATAATTAAGTTGTAAACTTATATATATAATGCCACTGAATAAGATTAGTTATTTCAAAAGTATTAAACTCTTGATCGATAATGGTTGAACGTATTAAGTACGAGAATATTAATTTACTTATTTGAATTTAACACTGGCAGAGTCGCAGTACGTGTACTAGGAGATTATCTCCATGGTTGGATTTCTACGTGCTCAAATTGGAAATGAGAAGATCTGTAGAAGAACCAGAGTTATAAACCTAGCTAAACGAATCGTGAAGCTTAAGTGTTACTTAGTTTGGAGTACTTATTGACATTTTCGTCACAGGTTGCTGAAATAGCGACTCTGCACTGCATCAAAGGAGCCGCAGGGAACAAGCGACACAAGACCTTGGACTTTGGAAATCCCTGCAAAAGACCGATGTTCACTGGAACGTCCAACGATTGACAACAAGGCCGTGGACTTTGAAAATCCCTGCAAAAGACCTTTGTCCAGCAGTGAACGTCAACCCATTGATAAGATGATGTGAACGTGAAAGTCTCGGGGCACTGCTAGTATGACATATTCTTATTATTAATGGTGCAGTAAATTATCTAGATACTTTCTTGCTCTTGACCGTCTGGACTTGACTGACTAGATGGTTACTGGCGTTTCAATCCAAGATTGAAGAATTTCAGTCTCTCAAGGCCACGTAAAAATTACACTTTTGTACCAACTACTTATTAGTTAAAATAAACCTAGTACGTATTTATAAGCAACTTTTATTTATATTAGCTTACTCAGCCCTACGAGAATAGTACAAAAATACATTGAGCTGTTGAAAGCAACGAATGGACAGATATACTATTGTGAGTGGGTGGAGTTTAGTAGAATCCATGATCCTCTTATAATAAATTTATTATTACCAAAAGGAGGTCACTAAAATATAAATAGATTGATAATAAAAAAACTTGGTTAATTTCTGGGCACTTTTAAGGTATATGATGGTTCTTTGTCTTATGCCACTACCAGATACTCCCGACTACAATCATCACTTCAACCGATAGACGTCCACTGCTGGACATAGGTCTTTTGTAGGGAGTTCCAATGGCCACGGTCTTGGGCCGCTTGTATCCAGCGGCTCCCTGCGACTCGTTTGATGTCGTCTGTCCACCTTGTTGGGGGTCGACCAACGCTACGTTTACCGGTGCGGGGTCGCCATTCCAGCACCTTGGGACCCCAACGTCCATCGGTTCTCCGAGCTATGTGCCCCGCCCATTGCCACTTCAACTTCGCAATTCGCTGAGCTATGTCGGTAACTCTGGTTCTTCTACGGATCTCCTCATTTCTGATTTGATCACGTAGAGATACTCCCAGCATAGCTCTCTCCATCGCCCGTTGAGTGACTCTGAGCCTTCTTATAAGGCCCATAGTGAGCGACCATGTTTCAGAGCCGTAAGTCATCACTGGCAACACGCACCTCATATAATACCTCTACTTCCTCGTCCGGGTGTGCTGAGGTCGGTGCATAAACCTGTATTACCTTCAACGAATACCGTTTGGTGATTCTGAGTATAAGGTATGCTACCCTACTCGACACACTCTGGACTTGTACAATATTGTTGACGAGGGACTTGTGGACGATGAATCCGACACCACCCTGAGATTGCTGATCGCCCTCCCGGTAGAAAAACAAGTTGCCAGATTTCAAGATTATGGAGTCCTCCCCCTCTCTTCGGACTTCTGATAATCCTATAATATCCCAACGCAACTTGCTCACTGCTTCTTCCAGCTCAATCACCTTTTCGTCAGCCCTCAAAGTGCGTGCGTTATAGGTTGCCAGGTCTAGTCGTCGGGGTTGGCAGCGGAATCTCTTCCGGAGATTCTTGACACCCCCTGCCCCGCCGTTACCATAACCGCTGCCGGAGCCAGGGATAGCGGGGCTGCCGGGGACTAGGGGCTGTGGCTGTTTTGGACAAATCATCTACAAAGATAATGCCAATAATCACCACGCTAGGCATGCGGGTTGGTGATCGCAGAACTGGTCCTCTCGCACCAATAACGCTGCTGCCCGTTATTGTCAGCCAATTTTAGACCAGCTAATATTGAATGGTTATACCGCCATTGATCGGTCGCCAGAGCCTCGTCGGTAAGTCGACAGGGTGCACCACGAGCAGGTGAGGTTGGCAATTGGGAATACCGACTGGTACAAGCATTCCCCATACACCCCGACTACAATAATGAATGTAAATAAATTTATAATATATATATAATGTATTATATAAATTAACGCAGTCTAAAGTTATTCATGGGGTATAGACCAATCAGTCATCATCATCATGATCAACCCATTGCCGGCTCACTACAGAGCGCGGGACTCCTCTCAATATGAGAAAGGTTTGGCCATAATGGCGGAATGGCAGACTTCACACGCCTTTGTGAACATTTTGGAAAACTCTCAGGCATGCAGGTTTCCTCACGATGTTTTCCTTCACCGTTGAAGCAAGTGATATTTTAATTGCGGCGTTTTTACGCACATAACTCTGCATTTATAGGTTTCGAACGGCGTGTCCGGGTTCGAACCCCCGACCTCTGACTAGGAGGCGGACGGACTAGCCACTTGACTATCAATAATAATACGTTAAAACTGAAACATAATTAAAAATCACCACAGAGTTAATTCATGACGTAGATATGCACTTGTATGTTCAAAAATGTAAGAATGTCAGTACATATTTTAAAAGGCAAAATAAAACATATGATTAATTGTAATACAAAAGGAAATATGGAAACAGCGGATCTATATAAATATTTAGGTTACAAGCAACTGAATAAATGAATTTCTTATAATTTAAAACTAGCTGTTGCCAGCGAATTCATTCACACCATTCATTAGTGGACATCTAAATTTCCACTGATCGAAAGAGAGATTAAAATGTTTGTCTATTTTAATAAAAGCGCATTTCTCGTACAAATGAGTCATCTACTTTATTTCTATGGCCTGCTTTATTATATAAATATGTTGCTAATAGTATTTTCCGTTGTATTAATATTGATAAATGTTGAAAAAAAATGTTTTAAAAGTTTCAAAATACCTTTGGGTGTATCGCCTACCACTTGGACGGCGAAATGTGCTAATGCAAACAAAAAAAAATCCACACGTAAAATGTTTACGAAACGTAATAAATATCCTCCTTATGAATCCAAAACATATAATTCGCTTGGACCCTAAAAGGGATGGAGGTGTGATACCGTCTAGACGGCCCTATAGGTACATCTGGTAAGGGACCCCCGCGGCCTTGAACTTTCGGATGACTTAAACAAATGAGCGAACCTTCGTCACTTTTTATTTTTCCCCGCTATCCTGCAAAGTGGGTCACATATTTCATTATAACATTTCTCAGTCGTATGCAAAAAAGGTAATCCTTTTAAAACAGCTCCACCATCCAACATAAGCCTAATCAAAGTCCCACTGCTGAGCCTACACTTGTTTGTGGGGGGGAGGGAGATATTTTACAAACCCCTGAGGTATTTTTATTTAGCAATTCAATTTAGAATCCATTGAATAAGAAACGATACTATATTATGATTATGCACTTTTACTATTCACCATCATCATCCTAAACACAAGTATCGAGTTAGGAGTCAAATGTTCACCCACTTAAAATGGCCAATCTATATAGTCGTATATGTATAACAACCTATATTTATTTTTAATATTATTTAATATTATTATCACTAGCGAGCATGTGCAGTATTATCAGATGTTATTGCTTGAAGAACTCTAGAGGGTAAATATGCTTGTTAAGATCGATTCAATTACATGAAATTCAATACTCCAATTTTATTTACACCCATCCAGTAACTAGCATGAATCAACGTTGCTTAACGAGATCGATTTTTATGCGGTCGCAACTACAAAAAGCCAACCTGAATCTTATAGATTATATATTAAAAATTACATAAATATTGTTTTTTTATATATTTTAGCATGCTTTCATGTTAAAATACATTATCTCTTTGTTATAAAATAGAAAATCACAGTAGTAATCTACTAAGTAGTCATCGAAATCTAACATCTTAATACCTAAGCCCTGGACAGCTCGTGTACGAAAATAAGTTCGAGCCAGTTCCTAAACAAAAAGAAAAACTGAAATAAACAAGGTCGGGGATACGTAGTCACCGCCGCCATAAAGACCGACGGCCGTCCTTGAAAATGGGGGGTTCTTACAAATTGGGTTATTACAGTGCGTGGAGGCGTGGGTGGTCGAGACGGGACGTGGGAGCGAGAGGGTGGAATTTTCGATAGGCCTAATGTTAAAGCGGGAGTGGGACGGTCGCCGGGTGGGCGTATAACACCCTCGGCAGGCACGCCTCTCCAGGAAGGACTCCCGCTCCAGACTGGGGTTCCGGCGCCGATCATTATAATTACTCTCCAAGGTGAGCCGGGAGCTGGCTGAACCAGGGAAAGCGTGTCTACCGGGATTCCACCTCACTCACAGCCGATCATAATACGGTCACTGAGCATAGATCACTTTAATGCTACACGTGTTTCCGATGTACTCGACAATTTTAGTCTTCGATTAATTTGTTCTAGATTTGCTGTCGCAAACAAAATATTGATGAAACCTCATCCGAGCTTTCTAGAAACTTTCATGGATACATGTTTGTTTAAAAATATTGAATGATAGGACTGTGATAGCCTAGTGTTTACGACGTCCGCCTCTTAATCAGAGGTCGGGGGTTCGAACCCGGACACGCACCTCTAACTTTTCTTATTTTATTATGTGCGTTTTTAAGCAATCAAAATATCACTTGCTTTAACGGTGAAGGAAAACATCGTGAGAAAACCTGCACACCTGAGAGTTCTCCATAATGTTCTCAAAGGCGTGTGAAGTCTGCTAATCCGCACGTGGCCAGCGTGGTGGACTATGGCCAAACCCTTCTCATATTGAGAGGAGACCTGTGGTCTGTAGTGAGCCGAGAATGGGTTGATCATGATTCAATCAATCATGATTGAATAATATAAATTTTACGACCTTTGTCACGCAACGCGTACGCTATCGTTTTATAAAGTTGTAGGTCCTGGATTCGACCCCTAACAACAACGATTTAGTCGCCATGCGTTGCACGATGTCACGTAGAAACCAATTCGGAGTATGAGTTTACTTTATCCTTAACAAGTCAGCCGACTATTAACTTAGACTGAATCATCACTTACCCCAGGTGAGATTGCCGTCAAGGTTAACTTGTATTGCAATAATAAACTCCTTAGTCATACGGGATAAAATTGTCCTGTATCCGGGATTCAAAGTTCTATATGTATGTTTTTTTGCTGGAATAAAGTATCTCGGTTTATTAAGATCGATTTAGCTAGAAATCGTGCATAGATGAAGGAATTTTTTAACTTCACGAGAACGGTTCCCAGTTACTTTTCCGATAAAAATAAAATTGTTTCTTTCTGATGCAATTATCTATGTCTCTGTGTTAAAAAGGTTAGTAAGAATGAAATATAACATTATCTTGGTTACTATATGATATACCGATTTTATTTTCAGTGACGCTTTTTGGCACCTTATCAATCGTATGAGGAATTCATATCTAGCATATTATTGATCGTAAATTATAGTCGATGTAACAATTAGAACTATGAAACAAACAACTTATTAATTTGATTAGACATACCCTGTTTCGCATTAAATTAAATCGGAACATAGTAGTTCACCCACTGATAAGTGGATTCTCATAAAGCATTATTACCATATTTTATTCGCGCGCGCTGTCGCATTATAAAATTATAGATTCTGGGTTTGATTCCCGGTTCGAGTCTAATCTGGTGGAAGACTTCGACTGTCGCTAGATACCACTCTGGCGACAAAGACGTGTCGCCAAGCGGTTTAGCGTTCCGGCACGATGTCGCATAGAAACCAATTAGGAGTGTGGGCTTATCATACCCGGTTAGCCCACCACCATCTTAGACTGCATCATAACATCTTAGACTGCATCATAACAACAAGGGTATACTTGTAGTGGATAAAAAAAAAGACCGGCATATATGACACTAAGCGATCGAGCGTTCGAGCACTATGTCGAGTAGAAACTAACCATACCTACCATCTTAGACTACGTCATCACTAATCATAAATAAAAAATTCCTTAAACGCAAGCGTTATACGTTGGTGCAGCGTGGGAATTCTTAGCTCTAATTAAAAACATCTGTGCCCAGCTGTGGGACATTTGTGGGCTGATGCTGATAGTGCATATAGCTGTAGACGTCAACTTGACTTGAATAATTTATTGTCAAAACTTATCCAAGACATTAGTCTTTCACGCATGCCAGATGACACACCGATACGCGTTTTGCTAAGTGGAAGGCCTCAGCTTCGATTCCCGACTTAGCTAAACATGATGGAAGTTTTTGGCACTTCCAAGCTGTTTATAGTCATCCTTCAATACAATACCTTTATAAACTATAATATATTGTCTTACCTTGGTTGGAAAATCTCATTTCTAATTTAAATTCTGTATTTTTCTCGGGTCTGGTCTGCTTCCCAACGGATTGGAGGTAAAATAAACTATCTTAGCACTTAGAACTTACGTGATTATCTATTTCATAGTGCGTCGTCAATTACCATCAAGTGAGATAGCGGACAACTTTTGATTTAAGAAGATGGTTAATGTTCTACCGATCGCAGCTGCAAATGGAGTCATTATATACCTTTCTATATCTGCTATTGAACGCCACTATACGGTTAACTTGTTAGGGTTGGCACATTTGTGAGATTGTAGTTTTTAAGTTTCAGAAGTTAGAGGGCTCTGATAGACAGATGGATATACGGATAGAGAGATGGTTAGATGAAGTGAAAATGACATGAAATTTTCACTAGAGTTAAATGTTACTTCAATGGGTATTTTTTTAATAATTTAGAAATATCGTAAGTAAATCACATTTTTAAGGTTTTATTGGGCTACTCCTATTATTATTATTAATATCCCATACTGTTCCAATGGTGGGCAAAGGCCTCCCTTTCTTTCTTCCATTTGTCTCTGTCTAGGGATATTTGGGGAGAAGCCGTCAGATAGGCATCGAATCGTCACGCCAACGACGTCTCGGTCTGCCTCGACGTCTTTTTGTTTTTTGCGGCACCCAATGTTACTCTGGGCTACTCCTACGTGATTGCTATCTCCAATAATAGACGCTACATAATTGTGAACCTACGGCTCCAATAATGAATACCTCATATTCAAGTTGGCTGAAAGATCCAAAAAATATGAATAGGTAACTAGAAGAAAAAGCATTTAAAAGAAAGTTCAAACATATTTTTTCTATTCATTATTTTTGCGAAAAATGTATAAAAAGTCAGGCCACGTATTTTTAGGATTCGGTGCTGAAAAATTGGCACAATTAGGACTTCTTTGTAGACTGACGACTTTTTTAGATACACAGACATACCAATTGGAATAAAAGGTCGTACTAGAATAATTTTATTTTCAGCGGTGAGCACTTTGCGTTTTAAGTTCAACTGAAAACTTCAAAAAATATGTACGGATTTTAAAATTGAATTATTAATAAAATTATTCTAGTAGGAGCTTCTATTCCAATTAGCGTAGTTCGATCCCAGTAGCAGAGGTAATTAGGGAATTAATAATTTCTGGATTTTCCAGTCTGGTTCCATATTGTCTAGTAGCTATCGGACACTGGAACGCTAAATCGCCATACGAAACCGATTAAAGATATTGTTTTAAAATAACTGACATACCTATAACAGGTAAGCCATATTAGATTACATCATCTGTTAAACCACCAGGTGATATTGCAGTCTTGGTCTGACTTAGAGATGAATAAAAAAGCATGAAGCATTGAGTGACACCCCTGGCGTTAGGGGCTATAGAAAATATCATTAGGGTCATTTATTATGTCACCCAGATGGTCCTTGACCGGTCTGTCCATCTCTCTTTCGTCTATTCTATATATCTATTCATCGACTTAGTAAACGATTACCAACAACTCGTTGAAATTTTTCGTTAGTTTGTTTTCATACGAAAATATCTTCAGCGCAGGTCGATGACCCTTGCAACCTGTTCACAATAGATCTACATCTGAACAAGAAAAATCGCTACGCTCATAACGAAAATATTGCAAATGCTAAAATGATTATTGCATCAAGTGGTAGATGGTGGACTTCTTCCACGTATTTCCACGTGCTAAGGAGGAGCCTATGTCTGTCTGCGAGATGCTATTTTGAAAATTAGTCAAGTTCGGTTAGCAGACTTACATATGCAACGAAATTTATTTTCATTTGACTCATTGGAACAGCCCCTTAATTTTATATTAATGTTCAATTTTATTTTATTTTATCTTTACTATCTGACGACCTCCGTGGCGCAGTGCGTGGGCTGTCGCATTATAAAGTTGGAGGGCCTGGGTTCGATTCCCGGCTCGAGTCTGGTCTTGGAGGCTTCGGCTGTGGCTAATTACCACCACCACCGACAAAGACGTGACGCCAAGCGATTTAGCGTTTCGGCACGATGTCGCATGGAAACCAACCAGGTGTGTGGGTATACCATACCCCTAACAGGTTAGCCGGCTACCATCCTAAATTGCACCATCACTTACGAACCTGTGAGATAACGGTCAAGGGCGTACTTGTAGTGTATGAAAAAAAAACATACGTACGTGGTTCATGAGATACAGCCTATAAACAGCGATTGCACCCATAAAACTACTTGTGTACATATTACAACTATAAAGAAGTAGTATATCACAAATAAAAACAAACAAACGAATACAAAAAAAAAGTTATTTCTTCTTACAATGGCTAATTAATTCAAAAATAATCTTTACATAAACATAAACTTTACTTATAAACAATATGACGGTGAAACCATTAAAAAAAGGTCGAAATTGTCCCAACTTTTCCACGGTCACATTTTCTGTTACACTTTGAAAGAAACATCTTTGACAATAATCGCTGGCACTTGTAAGGCAGTAAAGCCATTTTGTACTGTTATATAAAATTAATTGTTACATTGAGTTATTGAGCGAAATTATGTAATATTGATCATATATCATCAGAAATGTAATATATTATTGAAGTACAACTTCTGTTGGTGCGTTGTGACGATTACGTAATGGTACCATTTCCGAATCCGGGCACGCACCTCTAACTTTTCGGAGTTATGTGCATTTTTAAACAATTAAAATATCACTTGCTTCAACGGTGAAGGAAAACATCGTGAGGAAACCTGCACGCCTGAGAGTTCTCCATAATGTTCTCAAAGGCGTGTGAAGTCTGCCAATCCGCGCATGGCCAGCGTGGTGGACTATGGCCAAAACCTTCTCATATTGAGGGGAGACCCGTGCTCTGTAGTGAGCCGAGATGGGTTGATCATGATGATGATGATGACTATTTTCGAATGATACTAACATAAGTTGAGCGAGCAAATTAACACAATGAAATTAGTAGGTATCCAATAAAAATAGTTTTAGATTATTCTTAAAAAAATTAAGATAATTTTTCGAACGAGTTTCTGTACTCAAGTGCGCTGAGCAACTAATACGTTGGATATTAATACTATGACTGTATAAATTTGTCTATGTCTTTAATAAATCCCTACCGACAGAGACGTGTCGCCAAGCGATTTAGCGTTCCGGCACGATGTCGCGTGGAAACCAATTAGGAGTATGGGTTTACCATACCTCTATCAGGTTAGCCCGCTACCATCTTAGGCTGCATCATCACTTACCATTAGGTGAGATTGCCGTCATTAGCTAACTTGTAGCAACATGAAAAAAAAACAAAAAATAGTCTACAAAACCAAATTTCAAATCAATTTTAATCGAAATTAACAATGAAATACTTACTCGTAGTTACCTTGCACCGCGCGGTATTGTTAACAACGACCCTCAGTTTACGCGGGAGAAACCGCGCGGTTCAGCTTATTTTTTTTTTTATTCACCACAACTTAGCCCTTGACTGCATCTCACCTGATGGCAAGTGATGATGCAGTCTAAGATGGTAGCGGGCTAACCTGTTAGGGGTATGGGTAAACTCATACTCCTAATTGGTTTCTACACGACATCGTGCCGGAACGCTAAATCGCTTGGCGACACGTCTTTGTCGGTAGGGTGGTAACTAGGCACGGCCAAAGCCTCTCACCAAAGTTGTAATACATTAATATTAATGTAAAACTAAGAAGTAAGATAAGATACGAGTGTGCGTTAAATAAAACAAAATATTGTGTGTTGCTAAGACTTAACATATATACATGGCTTCGCGAATCGCTGCACAAAACATGTGTCATGTAATGACGCTAGGCGCAAGTTCATTAAACCCCAAATTGTGTATTATTTCTGTACCTATACTATGCATATGCCAGAATATTTACCGTGTGATGAAACAAAACGCTCAGTAAAGAACGCGCTGTTTCTGTATATTTTTTTTAACGTGAAGTGGTACAACCATTATGAGTTATCGATCTTTTTAAATCATCATCATTACATCATGATAAACCCATTATCGGCTCACTACTGAGCACGGGTCTCCTCTCAATATGAGAAGGGTTTGGCCATAGTTCACGACGCTGGCCATGTGCGGATTCACAGACTTCACACACTAAACAATAAACAGCAAGTATAATTTGCTATATTCCGCCGACAACCGGGAGATTTGTAAAATATAACACCACACAAAATCTTCCACTAGAACCTCTACGCACGTTTCGACCCGACACCGGATCATCCTCAGGACATGTTGACTTCACAAGCGCGAAAAGTTCAAAAGCGCGACTTTACTTTTCGCGCTTGTGAAGTCAACATCTCATTATCATGGACTTCCGCAAAGTAACGCCTGCTTCTATTCATTACTTCACACACTTTTGAGAACATTATGGATATTTTAATTGTTTAAAAACGCACATAACTCCGAAATGTAAGAGGTGCGTGCCCGGATTCGAACCGCCGACCTCTGATTAAGAGGCTGACTCCCTAACCACTAGGCTATCACACCTTTGAAACGAAATCATTGGGACATAAATAAAAAATGGTAAAGACTATCTTTGTAAAAATTTATATGCTCAGTAAAATGCTCAGTAGTGTTTAGTTCCTTTACGAACTGACGCTCAAGATACCCACCACAAAGCAGCTGGTGCCACCAACCGACAATTTCTCAGGTGATGACATAATATATCGTTAGCATAATATAATGTCCACATTTGATTAATGCTAGTAGACCTGCTAAGGAACAAATAAATCTCGAAACTACCTAATGCGTTTTGATAAGATTAAAACCGACATGACTTGCGTTTCGGGCCTGCAATAAATTGCCTATTCGGTCATTAACCTCAACAGGTTATGCGAGAGTTTTTTTTTTCATTACGTTAATTTTTAATATTCTGCGACAGTCCGTATTAGCAGTATTTTATGTCATCGGAAACCAGATTACATCGCAGTCATAGCCATAATATGCCTATTTAATAACACAAACATTTGGACCATCATCATTCGAATAATAAAAAACATAAAAAATAAAACATCATACAAACTATCAGATACATTTTTGTTTGCATTGCAGCGAAGTTATAGTAATAATCGATAAGTATCTCAGTGAATTTTTAATTCTCTTCAGATGATTCCAAACACGTTTTGAATAGGAAATAAGTCAACAACTGCCGCTGTCAACAAATCCATTTCTGAGCTTTCGTGTCTATTATGTTATATTTAATTAAAATCGGCACTCAGATTAACTAAAACTCTTTTTTAATACACTACAAATTAGCCCATGACGGCCAACTCACCTGATGGTAAGTGATGATTCAGTCTAAGATGGTAGCGGACTAACCTGTTAAGGGTATGGTAAAACCATACTTGATGTTTTGCCGGAACGCTACATCGCTTTTCTGCTAGGGTGGTAACTAGCTACGGCCAAAGCATCCCATCAAACAAGACTTGAACTGGTAATCGAACCCAGGACCTCCAACTGAATAATGCGACAACTCACTCGCTGCGTCACTACGGCCGTCAGTTGTTCCGTCAGATAATAATGCCAAGTATTACAAAACTTGCACCCTAATCTATCAACTACTTCATAATCAATCCATTGCTGGCTCACTACAGAGCACGCGTCTCCTCTCAGTATAAGAAGGGTTTAGCCATAGGACACCATGCTGGCCATATGCGGATTGGCAGACTTCACACGCCTTTGAGAACATTATGGAGAACTCTCAGACTTGCAGGCTTCCTCACGATGTTTTCCTTTACCGTTGAAACAAGTGATATTTTAATTGCTTAAAATCGCACATAACTCCGAAAAGTTATAGGTTCAAACCTGTTCGAACACCCGACCTCTGATTAGGAGGCGGACGTCCTAACCACTAGGCTATCACAACTTCTATCAATCAACTATTTATTGAATTGTATACATAGGTTTATAAACTTAAATTTTTATTACCACTAGGTTATATAATAAATGAAACACGGTGTAGAAACGGTCAGCTAGTGTCTTAATCAGTATGTACTCGTACCGGACTTAACGGACTATGTTACTAGGGGCGACGTAATCGACTTTTGTGGACGCAGTGTTACGTCACCCGCTATTGGAATTTGGGCTTCGCAATCCGTTGTGACGACAAACGAATTATTGGCGATGCCTCGACTAACGGCCGATCTTAATAATCATTCCAATCCAAAATCCTTCACCGGCAGATTGAATGTAGGAGTGCTGTCCCTTTCCCACAATGCCCAGTCGATAAGGATGGCGATACTAAATTGAATCTGCTATCTAAATTATTTGTATTAGATTGATTATTAACATCAGGCGTTAATAAATAGGATGTCGATCGTTATCAATATTTTAGTTTTCTTATTTATATGAGTTTTACATAAATGCAAAAGAGTAATTCTTGTGTGGTGGGAGGCTTTGGCCTTGGCTAGTTAACACCCTACCGACGAAGACGTGTCGCCGAACGATTTAACGTTCCGACACGATGTCGCGTAGAACGAGTCGTTGGTTTAGCAATCCATTGCTTCGTGATTGGATAGCAAACAAACACACTTTCACACACACTAACTCAACGCAGACGAAGTCGCGGGCATGAGCTACAGGAACATAAAAATAATATTCTTTTCGCCTAGTGGTTAGGGCGTCAGCCTCCTAATTAGAGGTCGGCGGTTCGAATCCGGGCACGCACCTCTAACGTTTCGGAGTTATGTGCGTTTTTAAAAAAATAAAATATCACTTGCTTCAACGGTGAAGGAAAACATAGTGAGGAAACCTGCACGCCTGAGAGTTCTCCATAATATTCTCAAAGGCGTGTGAAGTCTGCCAATCCGCACATGGCCAGCATGGTGGACTATGGCCAAACCCTTCTCATATTGAGAGGAGACCCGTGCTCTGTAGTGAGCCGGTAATGGGTTGATCATGATGATGATGATGAATAATAATTAATTTGAATTAAATATTACACAAGAAGTAGGTATAATTAAAAATACAAAACAATATTAATAGTAAGGCACGAGCTACACCGCCATTACAGAGTATATAGTAAAAAAAACACTCGTTGTAAGTTCACTCAACTATCGAATTGCAACGCTGTTCTTTGTCTGCTATTCCTAGACTGTAATTTAGTCATCGGACAGAAATGACCGGGTGATTATGATAGTGTTGTGATCTGTTTTGTCGTAAAGTTTATGCGTATATTTAACAGTACTTTCATGGTGAATGAAATTTTATTTTATTGATGTTTAATTTGATTCATATTCACAATTTTCACGTCGATTTTTATACAAAAAAATAATAGAAAATTCAAAATGTAAAGAATGTGAAAATTTTCGTAATAGTGAAAATTATTTCGATAACAGTTTTACGCCGCACCGTCGCGCGTCGTTAACACTCACTATAAGGTTTCCTTATACAACCTATTCATATAATATTTATTTGAAATGCTGGATTTTAATTTATAATATGTACATTACCTAGAATGTCGTTAATAAAATATATAGAACGCCTTCCAATACTAGTATTAGAGTCTGGCAATCTCTTGAATTTGGTTCCTTAAAGGAAGGAGGCGAGAAAATGGGTAGACGTAAGTATCTTGTGCTGTGTATTTTGGCCCTACAGCGCTCGTTTCGCTAAAGTTTAGTTTCAAGTAAAGTAATGTAGGTAGGTATCACCATCATCCCAATACAATTAAGACACACCAAAAGAGCGTACTATAGAATTATTGTAATTTCGCTCCATCCATCCGAAGCTAAACGAATGTTAAGTTTATTTTGCTTGGACCCTACGATACAGGTAATCACCTAGTGTAGGGTCCACTGGTAAATGTTTTTATAAAAATAAAAATCAAAATAAAAAAGAATTTGTATAAAATTTTTACGGGAATTATATAATATTATTTTAAAAACTCTTAAATATATGTTATTTTCTTTTTTGTAATGGAAAATGTATACTCTGTAAACATGTCATTGCCATAACATTGTATTTATTAACTGAAATATGTATTAGAATTTTTGATTGATTAATTCATTAACATCGACAAAATCATACATTTCCGTGAAGACTTCCCGTATTATAAAGTCTACTTGTTAAGTAATTCTGGGGCATTAATTAAATATCTAATTGTAATTAATTTAAAACAGTTCTCGCAGATTATCGTATATTATCAACGCTAAAGATTATTTTTTCCACTAATGGCTCCTAAGTAGATTTTCAGGTTAATCTTAAAGTCAAACGTCTATGTCTACATTAATAAGTAACTAACTGATGTTTGCTTTTAACTTTTTGTTATAAAAAAAACATTAATTGCTTTATTTATGGTACATGCTAATTTTATTACTTATAAGTAAATATCTACTTAAATTAAATTAACATGACTACTAAAACGCCAGGCGAGATCAAAAAATTTAGGACAGCCTTAAAATGTATATTAATAATAGAATAATCCTATAATTTCCATTTATTTATAAACAAAAATATAACATTTCAACATCAAGTTCGTATTCATTAATGAATCGTATATTGTATAGTATATGTACCTAGCATATAACATGTATTTGTTTTCGAGTACGTCCTTGCGGATTTATTTAACATAGTTAAAATGTGGCATTTGTGACACTTACGTAGAAAAGTACAAAAATAACAAACCAACAAATCATGTTAATTTCTTATAATAACAAACATAAATTTTCTTATAATATACAGTACTTCATATTATAGTGTAGTTATAATCATCATGATCCACCCATTGCCGGCTCACTACAGAGCGAGGGTCTCCTCTCAATATGAGAAGAGTTTGTTCGTAGTCCACCACGTTAGCCATGCAGATTTGCAAGTTTCACACGCCTTTGAGAACATTATGGAAAACTCTCAGGCGTGCAGGTTTCCTCGCGAAGTTTTTCTTCACCGTTGAAGCAAGTGATATTTTAATTAAAAGAAGATTAGAGGTGAGTGCCCGGGATCAAATCCCCGACCTCTGATTAGGAGACGGACGTCCTAACCACTAAGCTAATCCTAAGGTTGCCTGGCAGAGATCGCTACTAAGCGATAAGGCCGCCTTTTGTATCCTGCTTCTTCTTTATTTTGTTTTCTTGTTATTTCTATTTTTGTTGTGGTGTACAAATAAAGAATAAATAAATAAATAAAATAAATAAGCTATCACAGCATATCATTATAGTGTTGTATCGAGTGATAAATAATTGAAATCATTCAAGAGTATCGATATCTAACATCACTAATTTCAGACCAAAAAACAGCCAATAGGCTCGCCTCGTAGTCTGCCGATGGTGGTCGTAATCGCTAAGCCTGTGGTGATATGTTTGTGTGCGTGAACACACTGATTATAAGAAAGAGCACATTTAAACATAGGCGGTAGCGATATTCTAGGAAACATGTTATGTGATTAAGAATTACTAATTATTAATTGACATGCATTACGTAGCTGGGATAGCCTAGTGGTTAGGGCGTTAGCCTCCTTATCAGAGGTCGGCGGTTCGAATCCGGGGACGCACCTCTAACTTTTCGGAGTTATGTGAGTTTTTAAACAATTAAAATATCACTTGCTTCAACGGTGAAGGAAAGCATCGTGAGGAAACCTGCACGCCTGAGGGTTGTCCATAATGTTCTCAAAGGCGTGTGAAATCTGCCAATCCGCACATGTCCAGCGTGGTGGACTATGGCCAAACCCTTCTCATATTGAGAGGAGACCCGTGCTCTGTAGTGAGCCGGTAATGGGTTGATCATGATGATGATTATGATGAATTTACATGTTTAGTTTATTACATGAATGTCGTAAAAGTAGGTAATAGTAGAACATTATGGTATACTGTTACCCATTTGTGCGATTAAAAGGAGGGTTCAAACTTGACCCTTAACGAATGAAGAACAATCTACCAACGAAGGCATTCCCAAAGAAGGTTGAGGTCAAGCAGGCAGCCGATCGTAAAAATACGTGCCAAAATATATACAACATGAACAGAAGAATGTGAATAAAAAATTAGATTGATGATGGAATGTAGAAATTAAGGTAGAACTATATTATAATACCACCACAGTTCATTAAATTAATACATACGCAAAACTTACGTGTGTAATTTTTTGTTTCTAAGTTCTTTATATTTCCTAATGTTATTGTGTGTATTGTGATGTTTCTGAACGCATTAGTCTCTTAAGCTACCAACAATGGGATTTTATATATTTTTTTCATTTGATAGCCCATTTTCTTTAAATGAAATAATTCACAATACAACCCTTAGCGGCCTAGCAAAGGAAATAATGTCGCAAGCGGGTGATGTGACGTTACGATAGCAAACGAATATTTGTATGGAAACAAAAATACATATCAGAAGCGGTCAAGGTTGCGAGATACCGGTAGTCGGACATAAATTACCCGGTGAATAATTTTCGCCTACGTCACGGAGGGTTTTCCGAGTGACAAACCAAGCGTTCTTCCGCTACCTCCTTACTACTATGGTGCGATTCGCGTTGCGTCCGCAGCACTGGCCAAAACATAGGAATGAAAATAAACCCACTTGCGGGTTCGATAGCCGGCGGCGGTCTCAGTTCTCACGCGCAGCTTATGTTACTCAGCCGGATTGGGTTTATATTATGTGCAACCGACGACGTTATGCTGTATTTATATATATAGTCAGGGCCTGCTAGGGCCCCGGTGATAGCCTAGTGAGCGGTGATAGCCTGGTGATTAGCGCGTCAGCCTCCTAATCAGAGGTCGGCGGTTCGAATCCGGGCACGCACCTCTAACTTTTCGCAGTTATGTGCGTTTTTAAACAATTAAAATATCACTTGCTTCAACGTTGAAGGAAAACATCGTGAGGAAACCTGCACGCCTGAGAGTTCTCCATAATGTTCTTAAAGGCGTGTGATGTCTGCCGATCCGCACATGGCCAGCGTGGGGGACTATGGCCAAACCCTTCTCATATTGAGAGGAGACCCGTGCTCTGTAGTGAGCCTGTAAAGGGTTGATCATGATAGCCAGGGCCCGCTAGTATTCCATAGCTATGAAGATTACATACATCCATGCTCATTATTATAAATCGCCTTAATATCTAAACCGTTGCAAGGTAGGTAGTTAAATACATTTTTGGCTGTTTCTACACGGCATTGCAAAAACGCTTAGTGACTCCTGGCGACATTATAAATAAACTGCGAAACCTCCGGAACAAAATTTTATAGATTTACGCTGATTGTTATGTCCCTGACAGATTTTATTTCATTGATATACGGAATGCCCTGACATTGATAAGTGTGCATATACATGTTAGTTAAACTTGTGTTTGTAAACATAATAATTGGTTTAATTAATTTGCGTAAAGCCAATGACGTAAGATAAAAGACTATATTGTAATAATCGATATTATATAAATATGAATATAGATATGATTGTAAATATGAAAATCAATTACCGTGTGTAATATCGCAAATACTCTACTATTTATTTATTTATTAGGAAGCCAACAGTATACAAAGAAATATTTACATATATTCTAAGACAAATTATGTATACTTAGGACTATCAATGTATACGCACTTACAGGCTAACTCGACATGCATAATATAAAACTAAAATAATAATCATAACCTAAAACATTTTTACCAAAAAGAACTACTATGGCTCAAATGATTTGAATTATTTACTTTTGTTTACTTCATCTTCATACTGGGATTATTTTGAAAAATTATGAACACTGCAAAGAAACAGCTGAAAATCGAAATAGATAATCGGTGTGTAAATCGCCAATTGTGATGAAGATAACTTTAATAGATGGCAATCTTTAGGCAGTACAAAGATCACCTGTTGTCACGTTAATTAATAAAAAAATATTATAACAACACCTACGAGTAAAAAAACAGAATTATAATATTTTGAATTAAATGTGTCTTTAATTATTTGTTATACAAATAACCTTCAAATCAAAACCAGTTTTAATAAATACAATTAACTTTTTAGGTACATTTAATTGCAAAAAAAGTACAATCAGCCAAACAATCTTATTGTTTTTGTAAATATTCTTGCACCTATTCGTAATTCTCATAATTATAATCTATATAATTTATAATCTACACAATTTTAGAAATATGTTTTCAAGTATTAGTGTGATGCGTGGACAACGAGTGGACCACTTCAACCAACACTTTATAATACAAAGCTCAAAATTCAATGTTTTAATTGTCGTCCACTCTTCGCCCACGCTTCACACTCATGGAGCATTACAAATAACTCACATAAAAATGCTTAAGTTTACTTCAAAGTTGAGTCAAAATGATGGAATGACGTAAATTCAAAAATTCAAATTCAAAATAATCTTTATTCAAACAGTCCTTTAAAAGGCACTTTTGACGCGTCAATAATTTACATAGTAGTTATTTCATGGTGATAACTATATTCGTAAACTTAAAACTAAAGCTATGAGGGTTCCAAACGTGCCCCGGTCTAAGAAGAAGCCCACAACAAAGTTAGCCGGTTTTTTTTTTCGTTATCACCATCTCACATAGAGATAGAGCAATTCACACCCAAGCTACGTCATGTCATGTACCAATTGACGGTAAAAATAAAAACAAAGAAATTGTGCCTTATATTGGTAACAAATAGAAATAAATAAACATACTTTTGCAGTTTAATTAAGTTATAATTCTAAAAGCAATTATTTTTATACTAAAAGAGATAGAGGTGTTAAACTGAATTAAAATGAAATGAAATAGCTCAATCCTAAGGAGACCTTACATTTAATTATTTCTACGGTACTACGAAACGCATTACCGCTACACTGCGCTACGTTGCACCGATGCAACGTAGCAATGCAGCTACGTTTCTACGAAACCCGTAGCGTGCTACGAAATTGCATGTGCAAAGTTTTTGCAACGATCCATCTCGAGCAAATAAATAAATACCTAGAATCAAAAAGGTTTCAATTTGATTTAACAGTAATATGGTATATGCATTATTGACATAGATGTAAATTATACAAAATATTTCGGTTTTTATGACATAAAAAAGTTACTAGAATATATAGATAAACATTTTTGAAAAGAAAAGAAAGAATGTTTCACTTTCATCGTCGAATAGAATGACAACTGATCTTAATTCTGTAATTTACGAGTACCTTGATTATAAGAGTAACAAACAAGGGTTATCTATCATAGAAGAGAAGAATATAGGCAATATATAGGATATTTACTTATATATTTAAATATAACTTGCCTTCTTTATTTTATTTTCTAGGAAGTGAGAAGACTCAATCCAATTCAGTCCATTCGCCAACTGTACTGAGCTGTAGGTTAACATCGATGACATATTTTACATAATCATCGATTCATTACCAGCTCACTATAAGGACGCGGATCACCGCTAAAATTGGGAGTTATTTAGGCCGAAGTCGTCATCCACCAATCCATGCTGGCCATGAGTGGATTGATGGGCTGCACAAGCCCTTGAGAATATTATTTAAACTGGTCAGGCGTTCTCTTGATGTTTTTGTTCACCAACGTATTATATATTAAAAATTATAAAAAGAATTAGGAACCTAATTTTATCCATGTTATCCAACAAAACATACATTGATCTAGTAAGTATTCAAAATGTCAATCCGACACCTCAACCCTCTCGTAGTTACGGCTTCTTTTTACTCCCCGACCTAAGCGCTCCTCTCCGAAAGAGGAGACCTAAACACACAATCATACGCTACACACCGTCTTCGCCGGCGAAGACGAGGTCCCCGCTATCTTACGTCATCCGGACGTGGGCTCCATCCACGGCCTCGGAGACGTACGGATCACTCACTGTCCGACCCCCCCGTTAGGGATAACGTCTGGGAAGACGTCGCCTAAACCAAGGTTCGGCCTCACAGGAGGCGTCCTTAGGCAGACGTTTCCTTAGTTTCTTCGAGCCCTATTGTTCAAAATTTCTTCTGGCAGAGCTTCTTTCCCAAGCTCGTCAAACAGCCCGGTTACGTTGTCGCAACTAATAGGGTTAGTACAGCTAATAGTCAGTCCGAAAAAAAAATATTCAAAATGACAGTTATCAATATTTAAAAAAACAATGTAGGTATAAAACTAGTAGCTATGTGAAAATTATCTACGTTATCTATATTTTAAGTGTACACATTGCTAACAAAATGTGTACAGCAGATGTGCGCGTGTTAATGACTCCGAGCGCATAAATTACTTTACTCACGTTCACACATACATATGCGCGCAAAATACTGTTTAAATAAATATACGCTAGTTCGATATCGTAGTTCATAAACAGACATACGAACAAAAGTCAGGACACGATGTCACTCCTCAACTGGGTCACAACTACCTTACAAAAGTAAGGTCGAGGAGTAAAAACACTAGCTGATGCGCGCAACTTCGTCTGCGTTTAGTTAGTGTGTGTGAAAGTCTTCCGACCACGAAGCAATGAATTACTAAATCGATGACCTTGAAATAATTACAGGATAATCTGTAAGGCATCTCCTTTCTAACAAAAAAAGAATGAATGAAATCGGAGTACGGGTTAATGAATTACAACTAAATACACATTTTGGCTTACATCCCCTCTCACAAGGGAACCGTGCTGAATTATGGGATAAAAACTATCCTAAACCGACGACCTTGAAATAATTACAGGATAATCTGTAAAGTATTTTCTAACAAAAAAAATGCGATAACGAATTGCAAATAAATACACATTTTGATTTTCATCCGCTCTCCCAAGGCAACCATGCTGAATTTAGGGATAAAAACTATTCTATATGTTGAACCGGAGTATCGATTACATCTATCCCAAATTTTATTTAAATCCATTCAGTATTTTTGGCGTGATGCACGGCCAAGATACAGACAGACAGGCAAAAAATTAAAAAAATATATCTAAAACCTCTTATAATTATCCGATAAAAAATATTTATTTACTAGTTTAAATTAATACCCTTTTCTTATCTAATTAATGGTTTAATATTTCTTTCAATACTACACAAACTACTACCACTTCAGTAGTACTAAAGTGGTTTCAATTACCTATTTCTGTTGTCTGACCTTATTATTTCAAGGGCAGAACACAAAATGCGCGCAAACAGTTCCATTCAAAGGGGCCGGAACCCAGAGCATATTCGTATAAAATTAGTCGGCAGATTAAAAAGCCATATTATAACATTAATTTATAACGCTTGAGCTGAAAAAAACAAAAGCAAGATATTTTTTTATCCCGGAGAACACCAAATCAACGTACGCGGAAGATTTAAAAATATTATTTGTCACGTATGCATTATTTGATATAAATTGCATCATGGAGACGGAAATGGGATGCTTTGAATCCCGGGTCATCTAATGTTTAAGTTTCCCAGTTATGTTTAACATTTTACTTTTTAAAATTAACACTTTGACAGCCATCTCAATTGGTGCTAATCGATAATAATAGTCCAAGGGCTAGGGGTATGTTAGCTTCATTAAACCAATGCCAGTGAGTTTTACGCGATATGGTACCGAATGTTTAAAAGCTAAGCGGCACGTCTTTGTCGTGACCAGACTCGTCTTCGTCCCACCAGAGTTTTTTTTATACACTACAAGACAGCCCTTGACAGTTATCTCACCTGGTGGTAAGTGATAATGGTAGCGAGCTAAACTGTTAGGAGTATGGTAAACCCACGCTCGTAATTGGTTTCTACGCGACATCGTGGCTATATTTAAAAAGTAAAGAGTTTCCCTAAAATAATGATTTTTATTATTTATATGTAGCTGTGAAGCTGTGATAGCCTAGTGGTTAGGGCGTCAGCCTCCTAATCAGAGGTCGGCGGTTCGAATCCCAGCACGCACCTATAACTTTTCGGAGTTATGTGCGTTTTAAGTAATTAAAATATCACTTGCTTCAACGGTGAAGGAAAACATCGTGAGGAAACCTGCACGCCTGAGAGTTCTCCATAATGTTCTCAAAGGCGTGTGAAGTCTGCCAATCCGCACATGGCCAGCGTGGTGGACTATGGCCAAACCCTTCTCATATTGAGAGGAGACCCGTGCTCTGTAGTGAGCCGATAATGGGTTGATCATGATGATGATGATGATTTATATGTATGTATACAAGAATACACGTGGTCAGAAGTACAGAAACGGAATGGAAAAAATAAATTTAGAAAAGCAACCATGACCGACAGCTTATACATTAACGCGAACGAAGTTACGGGCAAAAGTTAGTTTATAATATTAAGTTGGGATGTACCTATGATGTACAGAGCGTAGTGGTTCACACATCGCCGGTGGGCTATGGAGTGTGGGGCCACACGCGGAAATCTCTGCACCGAAGGACAGAACCAGTTTCAGACCGGTATCAAATAATACAAGGGACTCCGTGCTTGATGCCAAGGCTTTGTAGAGGATTATTATTTTTGATTGTATCGTATGTTATTCTTATTTACAAGGATATAATTATATGTAGCCTTATCATCTTTAAAGATATACTGCAAGTTCTACGCATTAATGTTACATAAATAGTGCATGGCAAATCATAGCAAGAATGTAAATATTGCAATTCTTTTGTCTAAAATACGCATTCGGAGCAAGGAAACCACCCATAAAGTGACCAATGCAAGATTCATGTTGGACTAATAGATACAATTTTATATATTTTATTCGATTGTTTGAAATGGTGAAACAAAAGTACGTCAATTAAATTTTGTGCTTATTAGTAAAATTCTTCGTCACAGTTTTTTTATTTGATTTATTCCGCTATAGTTTAGCACTTCGACGGCAATCTCATCGGTTGGTGAGTCTAAGATTGTAGCGGGCTAACTTGTTAGAGGTGTGATGAACCCATACTCCTGGTTCGTTTTTACGCGACATTATGCCGAAACGCTTAATCGCTTGGCGACATGTCTTTGTCGGTAGGGTGGTAACTAGCCACGGCCGAAGGAGACGAATATATGTTACCGATTATTTGACGACTTTGTTAACATCGTATTTACATGATGATGGTACAATATCTGGAACGCCTTAATTTCTACAGAATCAAGCGAGGTTTTGGATTTCTGTCATTAATCTAAGCCTGTTGATATCCCACTGCTGGGCAGAGGGTTTCCTGCTGATTTACCATTATTAGACCGCCTTTTGTAACTTGTTTCTTCTTGTTTCTGTTCTTTTTATTATTTAACTTTATATTGTGTTATGCAAGTAAAGAATAAATAAATAAATTATACAAAGGGCGTAATATTGGAACCCTTTTCATTGTGAAAGATAAGTTTGGTCGTTTGGCTTTCTTTATAACTTACCATAGCCCTCAACACTGCGTCAGTTATTAAGAAAGCGAAAATAAAACGCCGAGTCATCTGCCAATAGGGAATATTTTTGTATGCATAAGAAATATCTGAAACATTGCGTGTTAACACGTGCATCTGTGTGTAATTGACGAATGGGTCTAACCGAGTGCCACAGTTCCATATCATAACACACCTTGACCCATTTACTCGTGGCCCCTCCGCGTTCAAATTCAACATGCACAAAGACATTGAATAGTTTTTAAACACAATGCGATGCCCCACGATTAAATGTTAGCTTTGACATATTTTATTAGACGCAATACAAGATGCGACCCACAAATGCCCCTTAAATTTAAGGGGAAAATTTATAAAACTTTTATAGACCTGTCGTGTTGTATGGATCAGAATGTTGGGCGGCAAAAACAACGGATGAAAGAAGAGTTCATGCGACAGAAATGCGAATGTTGAGATGGATGTGTGGTGTGACAAGAATGGATAAGATAAGAAATGAATATATAAGGGGAAGTCTAAAAGTAGCGCCAGTGACAGAAAAGATGAGGAGTAACAGGCTAGCATGGTATGGTCATATAATGCGGAGGAAAGAAAGTGATGACACCAAAAGAATGTTATATATGAACGTGGAAGGGCAAAAGAGTAGAGGAAGACCAAAGAAGAGATGGATGGATTGTGTAAAAGAGGATATGATTTATTTAACACATCCTCCTCGATATCCCCGGCAGGGATAATTTGGGTTTTTATGATTTCTGAATGATCTTCGGTTAACTTTAAATGATTCGGTTAACTTCAAGCGATTTAGCGTTCCGGCACGATGTCGCGTAGAAACCAATTACGAGCGTGGGTTTAAGCTTGTAGATGACAAGCTGAAACGCTTTCATTGTTGCGTTTAAGCAAGCAGATCTTTTACAACATCTACAAGCTTAAACAAAAAAAAAACACATTTTCTATTGCAAAATAAAATTGCAAAATAACTCATCACTCGGACTTGTATTGTTCTCGGCTGGCATGGTGGTAGATAAAAAAAAACAAAATCCAGTCTATTACCTACTTGATCTTTATCAAACAAAAATCAATACTTACCCAAACAAACTTGTAGTGAACAAATTAAACCTAGAACTTTATAATATTACTATAGATAAATCATTTATAATTGTGCCAATGTAAGTAATGCCAGATTTTTGCCTATATCTGAAACTTATTGGCAGATAAATTAAACGTTAGAAGCAAATTAAATTGTCTTTCCAGCTTACATAATTAAATAGTGATTCGTTTAAAGCAAATTGCATACATTTAAAATACACAACCGGATGACACCTTGAAGTTGTCTCTCAATAAGTTCGAATGTATTGTCATCATCCTCACTACAAAGTAAAAAATTGTAGGTACGCGTAATCAAAACGCCTTTTAAACGCCCCTTTTTAATAAAGATAGTATTGAAATCGATAATCTTTTGAACTTTAATTGAAAAAATAGGCCAGTTGGACATTTTGATAAGTATTGAATCTATTATTTCTAAAAATCTTATCATATACTTTATCTTCGTTTTTGTGAAGATGAGAAATTCCTAAGACACCAGAATGTCATCGAGTACACGAACACAAAAGGGTGTTCCATACAACCCTGCCCTTTCTTATTCTGCCCTCGCAAACGCTTTGTCATGTAGGCTACATATTGTCTAACCTAACCGGTTACTTCAAAAATAAAAGGGGTACAAAATTGGTTCTGCAAAGTCCTTTTTTTACTACATATTGTAGAGGTTAACAAACTGTACTGCGATTATTTTTTGGAATGATTTTACATGACCCAGACTTGGAGTTGTTACTATAACACTTGACTGAACTTAATTATTGTTTCCAAATAAACTGTTAATTAAAATTAAGCAATTACGAACATCAAAAAATCCACAATTATTATCATACCATAGCCAGGGAAAAGGGGCAGTGAAATATTTAATATGGAAACTCCAATATCAACTTTTATCAACTAAAGTAATAATATACTTTAAAAACAAATAACGAAACGGGCATCAACTAAAGGTTAGCTTAATAAACTCCCGAGAGGGTTTAACTTGATTTTATTGCCTTCAAACTACTCATAAATCAATAAAAAAATATATATATTTCGTATCGGAATACTTAGACAAAATAATGGGAACATAGAACAGGGTAACAGTTTTTCCCTGTGAGATTTCTTCGAGAAGCCAGGAAAACGATAAATTCAGTGAATGTTGCTAGGTAGGTACATACATGATATATATAAATACTCATATTATAAAATTATATTAGAATAACAAGTTAAATATACAATTATATAATATAGGTTAAATATTATGTTGAGGGCATAATACAATGTTGCCAAGCTATCAGTATTCTACAAAATACATTTTGCAGACTATACCCATGAACTGTTCGTATCAGTTCGTCCTTCACCTTGTAACTCGTATCTGAGACGCACCGCATAAATCTTAATGCCCCTTCCAACGTCCGTTTTAAAATACTGAATAGGCATCTTTTAGGCGCTACTCGCGTTTCATCTTCGGCTGCAGCATTCCTCACTTTTTTATTTTAGTATAGAATAATAGAATAGCATTCCTCTGCAATGTTATTGTGCAATAAAGACGCCTATTTTGTTTTGAGTCAGCTGTAGGAAAAACACAAGCCGGAAGAAGATTAAAATTTTTGCGGTAAGTATTATTCATAGGATTTGATTACGAAGTCCTTGCAATCCCTAGCGGTTATAGCGTGAAAAAGTGAGGAGAAAACCAAGTCAACAGTTCCTCGACGCTTTTTTTTCCTCGAGCGCTCGACAAAATACGGTTTGTTTAGAATAACGATAGATACGCATGAGTCGTAACCAAAGCTAAGATGCTTCAAAGTTCTCTGTCGTCTAAGTTGCCGATAAGTCTTCTAGCACGGTTGTAAATGCAATCATGCCGTCATTTTTGTATAAGTGGACGATCTTTTACGCCACATATCGACAGCCATTTCAATCTATACATTCTTAAGTATATCTAGGTAAAATGTATAACAGTTTTAATACACCACATTAAAAATAAAGCAAATGTTTTCTCGCTGGAATAATTTTCAGCTCCATTATACTCAACGTATTGATTATGTCGACCATTTCTCGTCCTATTTTTGTGAGCTTAAACGTGGAAATGTTTCTTCTCATATCCTATTTAAACTTGAAAACACGTTGTTTTTATTTTGGCATATTTTAGCCCGAGCAACCGCTTTTAGGTTTGTTTTTGGGGGTGGAGTAACAATCACCTTTTTTCAAAGGGTTTATTCTATTTTACTTAAGGCTTTCCTGGTTCCATAATGCGTATAGCGCTCGTGGATACAGTTGCGCGCGCCGCATGCTTGGAGCTTCGATCTAAGTTTTAATTTTGGTTTTAATTTCGGTATAGGGTGTCTTTGAGACCCTTATTAGAAAGCTTCATCTGTCTATCTGTCTTACTAACCGCCCGTCCATCGGTCTATCAGTGGGCTGTATCTCCTGGCTGTATACCGTATTTACTCAAATCAAATCAAATCATTTATTTGCATAGATTGTGTCTTACTGTCGCTGTAACAGCATCGTTATAACGCAACAGAGAGCATAGTGCGTCTTTCCATTCAATATAAATTGAAGTTAACTTTCACGCCATTGAATAAATAGGAATCTCGTACTCGGCACTCAGTAAAAAATATCAGTAATACATGCTTAGAGAAAAAAATATTAAATTTTTTAAGTTTATTTATTTAAACACACTGAAAAGTTATCAACCAATTGTACAGAAAGTATACCTGGCTAAGTTTGTTGTGGGCTTCTTCATAGACCAGGGCGCGTTTGGAACCCTCATAGCTTCAGTTTTAAGTTTACGAGTGTACTCGTAGTTATCACCATCAAATCACTTCTCTGTCAATTATTAACGCGTCAAAAGTGCCTTTTTAAGGACTATTTGAATGAAGATTAGACTATTTTACTACTGCATAATTTTAGAGTATTTTAAAGACTCAAAAAAGGTGTCACTAGGTGTAGTGTTAGATACATAAATTTCGTAAACTGCACCTCGTATCATAAGTGCGATTTTCCTTAGCTTTGGCCAAATTTAGATGTCATGAAATCGTTATTAGCCAGCTAGCTAAATAGTATAATTAAAGGGGAGGCAAGCTCTTTAAGCCCGGATGAAGGACAAGGCCGTCTCTAATGAGATAGATTGAGGCAAAGCTGACAAAGTGGTCCCTTGGACGGGCGACATTTTGCCCGTAATGAATTAATACAAATTGCTTTTAAACAGTTTGATACAAAGAAATGTTACACTTTTGCTGCGTCATTTCAGATTTTTGTTACATATAAAAGTAATTTAGTAGAAAAGACCTACTATAGTGTAAAGGATTACGTAAATGATAAACAAGCATGGGCGTGAAATATTGCTCTAATAAGACAGCTTTTAATATAATTTTAAGTGGCATGTGAGATGGTGATAACAAAAAGAAAATTTACCTAAGTTTGTTGTGGGCTTCTTCTTAGACCGGAGCGCGATGTTTTCCTTCACCGTTGATATTGACACGCAAGTGATATTTTAATTGTTTAAAAACGCACATAGGTGCGTGCCCGGTATCGAACCGCCGGCCTCTGATTAAGAGGCTGACGCCCTAACCACTAGGCTATCACAGCTTAACAAATAATTACTTAATAATAAATATAAAGGAGCGGCAGATATACCACGACTACATTATATAGTTTTATTTGGCATTTACCTATTAAATTCCAGTAAATTAATGTACCCATTTTAAATTGAACCTGAACTGATCACGATTCAAATTAAATTTACTTAAAAAGATCTAAATGTCAATGAATTATTAAAATTTAAAATAAGTTGCGAAAGCATTTGTTTTCCTCCAATATTTGTTTGGTACATTTTCAAAGACTTAACGAAATTCGCATTATATATGAGTCTATTATTGCTTAGTAACGGAACAGAATTTAAGTAATTGAGGAATATATATAAATGTTTTTTTTTTTAAATATGAATTCCTAAATTCAATTGTTCAGTTTAACGGTCAATTTTTCATGGTGAATTAATAATAATGAATAGTAGAAATTCCTTATTATATATTAACAAATAAATGTTATTATTTGAACCGCATAAAAATGTGAAGACTTGAACTTCGCAGACAGTAGTGACGACAGGTGGCAACGAGGCGGAAAACATGCCAAATTACACAAAACGACCGTTCAATTTGGACATATGCCAAGCAAAAATCAGACATGTTCTATTAGTATACAATGCAGTTGATCTCTAATGTGTATTGCTAATACAAAAAGGGCTGTTAAAAAAACAGATCTCATCACACCTCCCAACGTAAATCATAGCTAGAATAACACAGGTTGCTTTGAAGGGATTATTAAAATGCATTATTATAAGGGCAGTCCCTTGCATTTCAAATTTATATTATAAGTTAGAAATACGAGAACGAAAAGGAGAGCCGAATAAAAATCTATTTATTTATTTATTATTAATATAAAAGGAATATAATTAATTATACCATAAAGGCACCGAAAAAACCAAAGAGGTTTGTCGTCGTTGCATTATGTTCGTTGAATTACGCTTTGAAATAAGTTCAGAATCGAAAGAGCGCTGTTTATTCTATAGCACAGTAGATGGCATTCCTTCGATTCCATTCAAATTTAAGTTAACTTTCACGCGCTCGAATAGGTAAAAAATCTCGCTTTCGGTGCTCAGGTATCATGCAATAAGTTCTAACTAAGATACTAGATATAGATACTACCAAATGAAATAACAACGATTAGCGACCGACCAACGAGAGCTCTTGGAGTCTCGCTGTTTCTAGCGTAGAATTCCACACTCCACGGTCTTACGGCTCTCTGGATTCTGTCCGTTATGTGGAAGACCTACCAACAGTACGTTTGTGGTGGAAATAACTCCAGCACTTAGAGAAAGTCTCCCGATCTTTTTGCCCGGCTCTTGGCCACTTCAGCTATGCAATTCGCTGAGATACGGATTTCCAAGCAAGGAGGCAATAGATTACTAACCCGAATTACTTGAAATAATTACAGGATAAACATTAAAGTATCTCCTTTCTAAAAAAAAAACAGAATGAGTGAAATCGGATATTGATTCCTTGGTGGGAGAAGTTGTGGGAGGCGCCCGAGACGTGATGGCACATGACATTTCTAAAATAAAAGTAGCCTAAGTTACTCCTTATTACATCAGCTACCTGCCAATAAAAATCCCGTAAAAATCGGTCTAGCCATTTCAGAGATTAGCCGGAACAAATAGACCGACAGACAGACAAAAATTGCAAAAAAATGTTATTTTGGTGTGTGTACCCTATACATATTCATATGCATGTAGTAAAAAACGGTTATTTCAATAATACAAACAGACACTCCAATTTTATTTATTTGTATAGATAATAACGTTGAGAAATATTTTCATCTTAGCTCTCTCCGTTGCTCACTAAGTGCCGCCGTGTTTTATTATAAGGCCCATAGTTTGCAATTATTTTTTGAAATTTACTAGTTTGAAATTGAACTTTCCTATATATAGCCAAGGATATCTTCTTGAAATTCATGTATGGCTTAAGCAAGCTGACAGCACATTTTATAATGTGGTTACAAAAAGCACCTTGGCGTCCCTTACAAGTTTATATGGAGTTTTTACTTTATACTACTATTCTATTATATTTATTTTTACTTTATACTATTTATTTTTTTATTCTACTTTCAAAATTGTTTTTATTTTTGTTTCTAAATTTAAATTATAAGCATTTATATGGGTCCCTGACCTGCAATAAAAAGATTTTATTTTTATTTTATTTATTTATTTTAGTTTTGGGGATTTAGAGCCATTATTAAGGGGCCTAAGGTCTATGTATCCATAATTTTCTTTTTTCTTTTCATTTTCTCTTTTGAGATGGAGCTGTTTGTGGTTTAAGCCCCAGGATAGAATACAAATGATCAAACCGTAATTTTAATTAAGTAAGTACAAAATTAAATGGCACAGCACTATAAGTAACAGGTAAGGTAAGATAGATCTCTCTAACCCCTTTACTTGTTTAGATAATCCTAAAAGCTTAGAACTAGAACTAGGTCATAGCCGCTATCTCAGCGGCTTATTTGAACTTTACGAAAATGTATATTATGGAATGGGATAGTAGGTATTCATGCAACTGTAGAAAAGTCCTACTATAGTGTAAAGGATTACGTAAATAATAACCAAGCATGGGTGTGAAATATTGCTCTAATAAGATAGCTCTTAATATAATTTTAAGTGGCATGTGAGATGGTGATAACAAAAAGAAAATATACCTGCCTAAGTTTGTTGTGGGCTTCTTCTTAGACGGGGGCGCGTTTGGAACCCCCGTAGCTTTAGTTTTAAGTTTACGAATGTAGTTATCACCATCAAATCACTACTATGTAAATTATTGACGCGCCAAAAGCGCCTTTTAAAGGACTATTTGAACAAAGATTATTTGAATTTGAATTTAATAATTTGCTAAAGGTTTGCGATTCTTTAAATGAAAATCCTGTCGATGTTAAACGGCGTCAACCAACTTTAATAAAATATGAACTAAAAATATAGTAGGTATGTTAAATAAAACAAAACTGCGGCAATCTATGAGGTTACAATATGTTCATATACCAAAATATAATAAAGAAGAAGAGTTCCTTTATTAAATCCCTAATTGCAAAGTATTTACCTCTTTACTGAAAACTAGGACACCTGGATTTTTGAAGTGAAAACTTCTTTAGCGGCGTTGAGCACTTTTTCTGTAATGGGTATAAAATCTTAAACTCGCGTCAGGACACGTGACCTGATCGAAAAAGCGTAAGACGGATGGAGAGTAGACAGCTATCCCCTCTCTACGGCGCGGCGAAAATGTATGCCTGGGCCTACTTTTTCGTTTAGGCAGCGCAGGAATGTTCGTGTATGTTACAGCGTGCCACGCGCATCCATGGATGGTGACAGAATTAATTGTAATAGTTTTAAAGTGTTAAATTTTTAATGTAATATAAATTGTCATGTTTGTGTACGATAGCGCAATAAATGAATATTGTATTCTACCACATAAATGATAGTACTTTTATACTGATAAAGCAATTGGTGCAAAATTATTCCCTGACCATTCCAAAATATCAAACATGCTCAACGTTAATAATCAAGTTTTGACTTCTGCCGGCACTCCCGGAGTGCAACCCGTCTTTTTTTTATATACTACAAGCTAGCTCTTGACCGCTCACCTGGTAAGTGATGATGCAGTCTAGGATGGTAGCGGGCTAACCTGTTAGGGGTACGGTAAACCCACACTCCTAATTGGTTTCTACCCGAAATCGTGCCAGAACGCTAAATCGCTTGGCGACACGTCTCTGTCGGTAGGATGGTAACGAACCCAGGACCTCCAACTTTATAGTGCGATAGCTGCACTGCGCTACAAAGGTCGTCAAATTTTGTCGTCAAGATTGACGCCTTTTAAACGCAAAATCGCTTCGATAAGAGCGTTACACTATTTGCCGTGAGAGCATTCTAAACTTGAATGTGTAAGAAATGTGTTCAGCATTCACTCTCCCATAAGATTCATTCAACTATTAGTTCTGTTTTTAATAACAGAGCCCCCCTATTCCGCTAATTGTTCAGTTCAAATATTCCAGCCCGCACATGACATGCACGCAATATGTGTCAGCCGTATGCGGCAATAAATTCATTGTGTAACGGCAAGCCGTTTAAATTAGGCCGTCCCTCCCAGAGGCGCCCCGCGCATCGGCTCCATTATCTAACGGCTACTAGTCTGTTCAGAAACGCATCTCGAAGAACGCATTATCTATGATGAATAACAGCCAGCGCCATCTGTCGAAAAGTCTCGAAAACTTCAAATGTCAATTAAGTTTGCATGTGTGCAACGCACATCTGCGTAAGCGAGTGCGCGTGTGCGTGTCGTGACGATATCGGAGTTCGCACCGCGGAAATGTTAATCTATGCAAGTTAAGGTCACTGCATACTCGTAGGTGCGCATAATATCATAGTTGAATTATTATTATAACACTTTTTGGGGTATTAGCATTAATTGCAAGCAAGGTTATTAAAAATGTTTAATGATTTTTGTGCGTTAACATTAATTATTTTTAAGATAAATAGTTACTTGAGTTATATATTCATAATCATTATCAAACAATTACGGCTATTTTCTCAGCATGAGGGTCGTAGCCGTTGTCCACCACGCTGAGCAAATGCTAATTAGAAGTACAAAGACCTTTTAGAATATTATGAAAAAAAAAATACCTCACAATACTTACTTATACCTTTACAGTATAAGTAAGTGATAAATTTAATTGCTTAAACTAAATTTAAAACGCGTAACGCGTTTATTTAAGTTAATATCCCCGAAAGAAGGACTGAAGTCTTAATAGACTATAGAATATACGCTTCACCAACAAGTACTTAAAATTAATTGCTTTATATTTTCGGTACCGATTTGATACATAGTCTATTCAACCAAAAATACATAAGTTAGTCGTTGCATCGGTATACAAACTACCTATAGTTTGTCATTATCATTTTAAGAACATACCAAGGTATGTTCCTAAAATGATGTTAGTTTTAGAATGTTTTGGTTGCACTCTATTGTATTTTCGAGTGGCTTATTTAGGCGACGCACGCTACAACTGCGTTATTTATTACCGTGAGTCTAGCTGAGTCGAATTATCAAGGCTTATGCCAAAGTGTGAGTGAGCACAATTCACACACACATCATCGCGTGCATTAAGTACCTATTCATGGACACGGCTGAACAAAACGCAGCAATGGCCATGAATATGTTTACTATGTGCGCGTAGGAGTATTTCGAGGTATTAGATAATAAATAATACGTTGATTTGAAAATTATATTAATATTAAAAAATGTGGATGTGAGTCTGTTTTGAATGATTGTCAATTTTTTAACATCCTAGTGCCCACAACGTTCTTTTATTCGGAAACCGCGCTTCAGCAATATGTGTATCGTGAGATTTTCATAAAGACTAGGGCAGTCTTCCATCCATCAAACATAGACAAAATATCGTATTTGCTACTTGAATCAAAATTATTAAAATATTTTGTATAGTAATAAGAGTACGGCCTACGCCTACGGCAAATCTTTGTATACAATGAACTTGCGAAAAATTTTCTCCTATATTAGTTTATATAAACTAATATTATTATAATTATTAGTTTATATAAACTAATATTACATGTGTAATGCCGCCTTAGTACTCGACACAAGAACAAACACTTTTTCATACGTGAAACATGAACGAGAACACAACATAGTCAAATAAGCTAGAACTCGAATTTTAAATTAAGTTAAAAAATTAATCGCAATCAGTGACATCTGCTATCGAATTGCGTAAATTACGCATCGAATGTTTTATACCTACAACAGAGGGCTGTTAAGGCGTGTTACAAAATTTCAAGTACATTTAATATAAATATATATTTTGTGCATGTCATTGTAAATAGAGCTTAATAAATTATTTTTAAAATGAAAAATGTATTAATATTTTACATTAAATTTAGGATTAAAATCAATACTTGAAAATTTGAATATGGCAACAATAGACAACAGAATGAATAAGAACTGCCAACTGCCAAGGTCAACCTTCAAATTGACGTTTTCTTCTAGACGTCAAACGGGCGGATCGTGAAATAATAAAAAGCAATTTTATTGCGTAAATTCAGTTCCAAGCAAAATGACTTCTGTTGCGCGGGCTGGGCACTTGGCTCCATACTTTAAAGCCACTTCGAGTGTAGTGTCGAATGGCCTGAAACCCCTCGTTGTAGCACAGATTCCTGTCGACAACTTGGTGTCGCAACCACTTCCGAAGACTTCCACCGTTCAGTCATTACAGGGAGCTTTGCCTATCCAGAACTTGAAGATCAAACATGGACCTCGTAGTAAGTAAAATAACCAGCTTTTCATAAAGTAGTTACGATCAAAAATCGTGTTACATAACACATTTCTGACGATTTCAGTGACCCAAGTACGTTTTGCGCACACCGATATTGCGTATCCGGATTTTTCTGCATACCGACGCAAAGAGACTCAGGACCCAACTTCGAAGGCTACCGAGAACGTTGATGGACGCCAGTCCTTCACTTACCTTATTGCTGGAGGTTAGTTATTCTGCATACAAAAAAATTTCCTTATTCTGTAAATTACGATGTAATGCAACCTACCTGAATTTGGAGTCTAAATTTCAAGTAAACTGATCATAAGAATGGATCAGACTATACAGGGTTGGAGCTATAGTTATCGTCATTGTGAGCTGCTGGGTTCATGCCAAACTTGTGAGGAATATATAGCTTACTCCTATTTGGGTTTTTATTTATTTATTTATTTATTTAATGGGAACAAAATACATGAAAATACAGAATATAAAAAAAAAATAACCTTGTTAACTGCATTAGTAAAAACTGAGTTGCAGTTAACAGATTGTTTGATGGGCTGTATGCTATAATATATTAAAGTATACTAGTTTAAAGTTCCAGGCAAATAATGGCCCAGAACTTGACCAAAACTATCCAGAAAAACTGAATAAGCGACAGTGAATTAACTTTACAATTGATGCATTAGTAAACAAAGTTCAAGAATAATTCCTGATTGTTTTTATTATCTTTTTCAATGTTTAAAATGTTTAGTCTCTAGGAAATTAAGTTTTGTGTCCCCCCTTTAAAATAAAAAACTGTTATAATGTATTATTTAAATAGTCCTAAGCCTGTTAACACTTACAATCAAGCATTGACTTGGACTATCAAAATTTTCCAGCATGTGTATGCAATACATGCTTAGTTTGCAGTTCAGCAATATTGATCCACATATTGTTTAGTTCAATGTAGTCTTAGACGAGAATTGAGAACAAAGCTAAATTTGTGTTTCTCTTCATTTCTGTTTTGATATAATTATTATTTTTTAATATAATTTTAGGTAGCATGTGAGATGGTGATAACAAAAAGAAAATTTACCTGGCTAAGTTAGTTGTGGGCTTCTTCTTAGACCAGGGTGCGTTTGGAACCCTCATAGCTTTAGTTTTAAGTTTACAAATGTAGTTATCACCATCAAATCACTACTATGTAAATTATTGACGCATCAAAAGTGCCTTTTAAAGGACTATTTGAATAAAGATTATTTGAATTTGAAAATTTATTTATAAATCTTGCAATACCTTGTGCAATTCATCGAAGATGAACAACAACAAACAAATTATTATTTGTGAGGGAAAAGTTCCTTATTTGTTTACATTAAAATAATTTCAATATTGTAAGTGATTAAAAGTAAATCTAATTGTTATAATTTATAACAATTATTAATTTAAAAATATCTCATTGAAATCCTCCATTTAAGTGTTATATAGTTTAATTAAATTTCCAGTGGGTGGTGTTGCTGGAGCTTATGCAGCCAAGTCGGTTGTCACACAGTTTGTGTCGTCCATGGCAGCTGCTGCTGACGTTCTTGCGTTAGCCAAAATCGAAATCAAACTGGCAGAGATCCCTGAAGGAAAGTCTGTTACATTCAAGTGGCGTGGTAAGCCACTCTTCATTCGTCACAGGTAAAAAAAAACATTTATATTGTTATTATTACCAAGATAGGATGCACTTAATATACAAATGAAATATCAATAAAGCCCTAATATCGATAAACAATTCTAAGGTTCTGAATGGGTAGACCACCCACATATGTCATATGGTATTTCATCTGGCAGTATGGAATCCAGCTCTAGGGTTCCGCATGCGATTCTCTCTAATATTAAAGTGATGCAACGGGCAGTGGTTTACAAACTCAAACAAATAGCAACACACCATGGTTTTTAGAAATAGCCAGATCCATGAACCTCTACACATTAATACAGTAGTGTAGCAGGAAATCTGACATTCAATATAAACTACAAACTGAGGCTAAAACATAATTCAAATCCTTTGGGAGTTCAGCTCACAGTACCAGACTGCCTAAAGTGCCTCAAGAGCAAAAGAATCATGGAGCTCGACTAGTCCTGTTGTAACAAAAATATGAATATATCCAATAGGAAATATTCATATACAGCATACATCTTGAACTTCAAACCTATCTCCGCATAGTCAGTTTAAAATTTGCCTGATTGCAAGATCCAACTTGGAGAAAAAAATATGGGGCAATGCTGCTGAGTCCTCTGTATTAGTTTTGCAGAAAAGGGCTACTATACGATATACAAAGAGGATAAAAGAGAGTCATTAAAGGCGAGAGAAATTTAATGAATATAAAATAATAATAGTGCAAAACTTGCAAAAATTGTCCATAATTTTATGGACATTTTGCTAAAACTCAAGAAAAAAATGGACTGTACACACTAAACATTAGTGATGTAGAAGTACAAGTAAACTAGTAACTCGCTCATAGGAAATTTTATTTTATTTTATAACATATTACCTATTGATCTTGGAGATGTCTATCAATAAGTTAAAAGTTATTAAGTGACAGAATAACAGATAAAAATGCTTGGGTGTGAATTGCTCTAACTCCATAGCTAATATAATATTATAATTTGTTAATGATTATGTTTATTTGATTATGTAGTCTTAGTTTATTTTGAATTTTGAATTTGAAAATTTCATGACAATGCATCCTTTTTCTTACTAAAACATAATTATACTATATCATTCTTTGTTACTCATTGTTTAAATAGAACAAAAATTGGTAATAATTTCTACACATACACATCAAGTAGACCCAATAAGGTTTGGTCTGTATACAAAGCATTCACAAGACTGAATTTATGAGTATGGTACCTTCGGAAGTTAATTTTTGATAATATTACTAAATATGCTTAATTTTCTTTACAGAACGGCCAACGAAATAGCAACGGAGAAGTCAGTACCTGTTGACCAGCTCCGTGACCCACAACACGATGATATCCGTACCCAAGATCCCAAGTGGTTAGTTGTTATTGGAGTATGCACACATCTTGGTTGCGTACCAGTGGCAAACTCTGGTGACTTCGGAGGCTACTATTGCCCATGCCATGGTTCCCATTACGATGCTTCTGGAAGAATCCGCAAGGGTCCAGCTCCATTAAACCTTGAAGTACCCCCATACTCATTTTTAGAGGACGGTATCCTTGTTGTAGGATAAGCGAAACATTGTTTCTATTATTTATTAGAAAATTTATTTATCGCTAAGACAGCAATAGAAATCAATCCAATACCAATAAATGTGATTTAATTATAACATTATAATGTGTTTGATTTTAAAACCTGTAGGTATGGGATAAACGTAGTGATTAATTTTGTGTATGAGAGTCATTTGTCCTTAAACGTGTCAGCTCCATTGTATCTAACACAGACAGTATTACACAGCGCACATTTTGGCTTTCATCTCTTGAACATCTCAAAAATTTTAGCACATCTCAAAGATTGTTGCAATATTGCAACAGAGCACGGGTCTCCTCCTCTCAGTATGAGAAGGGTTTGGCCATATGCGGATTGGCAGACTTCACACGCCTTTGAGAACATTATGGAGAGCTATCAGACGTGCAGGTTTCCTCACGATGTTTCCTTCACCGTTAAAGCAAGTGATATATATTTTTTTTTAAACGCACATAACTCCGAAAAGTTAGAGGTGCGTGCCTGGATTCGAACCGCCGACCTCTGATTAGGAGGATGACGCCCTAACAACTAGGCTATCACCACTACTAATTGCTTAATTACAATTAACAATAGACAACGAGCGTGCGTGCATTGCTTTCGACTCGAACAGGTTAACTATGGTAAGGGAGAGAGGGGTGTGGAATCGCGCGAGTGGCGTGAGGTGGCGTTTTGTATCGGCATTTAGTGGCCGGTGCGGGCTACAAGAAGTGAGCAGCGACGATTTGTAGCGTGTGGCGGCCACCGGCGTTAACCGTGTGCGGCGAGTCCATATAAAATGTATGAAAACTACAGGAAATATGCCAGTTGTGGCCAGTGGCCCGTGTGCGGGGACCCTATGAGTTTATCGATTGGTTTTAATATAGAAACACTCAAATGTCAAGTCTTAATCCAATGCTCTTTTAAGGTAGGTTCCCTACAACAATAGTTGAAAATTTTAAATAACACGAGCTTGAGGCTCCCGCGACATTAGGTCGGGACAAATAAAAAGAAGCTGTGATAGCCTAGTGGTTAGGGCCTCTTAATCAGAGGTCGGCGGTTCAAATCCGGGCACCTCTAACTTTTTGGAGTTTTGTGCGTTTTTTAAACAAAATATCACTTGCTTCAACGTGGAAGGAAAACATCGTGAGGAAACCTGTACGCCTGAGAGTTCTCCATAATGTTCTCAAAGGCGTGTGAAGTCTGCCAATACGCACATGGTCAGCGTGGCCAAACCCTTCTCATATTGAGAGGAGACCCGTGCTCTCGAGCCGGTAATAGGTTGAACATGATGAAATAAAAAGACAAAATCGATTTGTGATTCTTTTTAATATCGTTATCGCTTTCATATTTTTTTCTTTTGTTTTTGTTTTAGAAGGTTACAATCTACGTAACATCTAATATAATCTACTAAAAATTTACATACATTTACAAAAATTTATAACTGGGAATTCGATTTTACATATGTATTTCAAAATTGTTTCAAATATAATTATACAAATAAATATACATAATAAATTTCAAAAATCAAATGTTAAAATAAAGCAAACAAACGGCAAATTAAGAAAAAAAATTAGGACATTGCGCTGATACCAAATTTATAAATAAAATAGTTCCTTTCTAAACTAATCAGGAGAAAACCATGTAGCCAAATGTTATTGGTATAATAAAGAGGCACGAACGCGAGTTTAATAAACAATTAACGAAATTTAAACAATTGTAATAAAACTATATATTTTCCTGATTAGATATAAATCAATCAATAAAAAAATGTAAATATTATTAATGTTATAATTTTGAAGAAATCCCAGTTCTTAAAAAGCTTAAGATAAAGTAACACTTTTTATGAACATCGAAATCTATGACTAAATATATTAAGTAACCAATTTAAAGATGACACTAAATGAATCTATATTTACAAAAGATGAAAAGGTTACATTTTTGGCAAAATAATTTAAATATCATCTAAATAAATCTAAGGCATGAATGAAATGGAGAACCAAATAACGTTATAACCAAAGAAAAATCTTAAAATATTCAAATTGAATACTGGCAACACGACTAAAAAAAACAATTTGTTAAATTAAAGTTTCTAAACACAAAAGGACAATTCAAAATAATATTAGAAAGAATTATTATTATATTTAATGAATTAATCAAAATAAGGTCGATGTCTCGAGAATTTTAGGATGATAAAGTCTAACTTTTTTAGTAGGTATGTTATGTGTTTGTTTTGAGTTATGGATGACTGAATTCAGTCGAGAAGATGTCACTCGTTAAAATTCTATTCTACAATGGAAGTCTTATTTAACATTGAGTTTTTATAAATTCCAAACAGAATGGTCACTCAATGACATAAAACAAAATGATTTTGAGAATAATTTGTTATTTTTAGCTCACGGCAACAAAAGTAACATAATTCTCGTCTTATTGTATCTCAAACTATTCGATATCGAAGATTAAAAATAAACGTATAATTTTAAAATAATGCAAAAGTAATTAGAAAAAGGAGGCGTCGCATAGCCAGTATTTTATTTCAATATTTTTAAAAAGAAATAAATAGTAACGTAGATAACCTCTTTGCGCTTACTTCGTTCGAACTGCAAGCAACAGCTGGCAAGTACAATATGCACATTTGCCGCTATTGCGTCATTTTGTTACATTTCGAACCTGTCTAAATGATAATGAACTGTTCATATGGCACAGGCAAATAAATAGCATTCAGCTATTGAGTCGCTTATTTGCAATGAATGACTTACAAAGCATGGCTGACAATGTCGTCACAAATAAGTCATGAAACGAGGAAAGTACGGTATGCTTCGAGTTTGAGAGAATTAATACATAATAACATGGAATATATCGGAATAATGTCTCAACATTTACACTATAATATAATATTACATTTTCGAACGATAACATTCATAGCACATTTAATATGAACACAGATTAAGTTTTACATTGAAATTGTAGACATAATTATTATTATTCTATTACACCGAAAAAATATATATAAATATTTCTATTACATTATATGTGACAAAATATCTTAGTAATTTTTCGAAATAGTTTTGTATTTTAAATTCAATTAGTATATATTTTCATATAATTTTACCATGTGTTCACTCCGATTACGGATTTTTGTAAATAGTTACTTTGTGCGATAAATTAAAAAAAAATGAGTTTAGCTATCTGTCAAAGGTCATAGAGTATTGTCATAGTCAGTCGTCTACGTGTCGGATCACAGTCCACCTACAAACACAACATAAATTATTCTACACAACCTCGGAAGCTCTTCATTTGTCACTGAGTTTATTCAAAAAAATACTTTTCTCTATCAATTTCCTGTTACTTCTAGATAAATTAGGTGTTTTATATACTACCCACAACATTTAACAATTCAATGGAAACACGTTTTTTTTTTGCAAATTATTTTCCTGACCGATCAAATTGTTGTGATTAATGTCTATGGTCTATTTAGTCAATTGTATGATCCACTTGAGCATGTTTCCAATATAATTATTTCCGTCGAATGTGAAGATTGTGCTGTAAGAGAGCCGAGTCGTGTCGGTAAGTCGCTATTCGTCACAGAGGTTAAGATTAAGTTGCCACGTGCATTTAATCATTTAAACCAAGGTCGCACAAGGAATAAACCAGAAGCTTGCTTGGAACCTAAATTCCCATGATTGTTGTTGAAACCCATGGTTATAAGTAACGCTAATTAAAGATTCATGGATTGAGGACCTTTATAAATGCGGTGCCTTGGAATTTGAAATCTACATGCATAAATCCGGTAATTTCATGAGCACTACTTTGATATTGTCGCCAATAGATCGATCTCGGTTTAACGTAACATTGAATATATGAACGAAAGCCATTGTATCCGAAAAGGTTGGGAGTATATATAGCTGCTTTTCGCCAAGTCCTTGAGGCCACGTTTTTAGTTTTCACACTCTTTGTAACCTAACAAGTCTTACTTTGAGCGTACGAAATTAAAATATTTGGCCCAATTTTTATTGTACGTTTAGTTTTACGTTAACTGAGCAATCAATATCACTTTAAACGAAACATCGTTATGAAAGGTGATCGCAATGTCACATTAATTCGCAGTAAACGTGGTACACCATAGGAGAAGGTTTCTCCACTTTAGGTAGTTTAGTGTGATTTTACGTGTGTTAGCCAGTTTAGAAAATACTATAGAGCAAACTGATCAAACCTTTAATGAAAAACCGAGAACTCTGGTGACGAAGTAGTTTTACTCATGTGTGTATCAGAAGATGTGGCGGATAAAAAACGCTAGACGATAAGCGCAAGTCTGCCTCAGCTTGGAATGTAGCGTGGTTAACAGTCGGCGGTGTAGACGGGCGCGAGATCGAGCGTGAGGTGGCGTAACGCCCGGTCACGTGACGCGGAACGGCAGGCGCGCGACGACTTGATGATCTGCAGCACCATGGCCTTGCAGTCGTGGCAGACTGCCATCTGCACACCTCGGAGCCGCTCCGCCGCGGAAACGCCCGTTGCGCTGCGGCCGTACCGCGCTCTGGAATAAAGCGTCCTATTAACATCATAGTTAACACGCAGTGGATCGCCTAGCTCCCTTAATCATCATTATTTATTTATTTATTTAATTTTTTATTTAATTAGAACGGACAATACCCAATAACACTAATTAAATGATTACGCATAGTAACATTTTAACAAAAACAAAGTCTAAAAAAAACAAATATACACTAAAAAATTAAAATTATCATCATCATGATCAACCCATTACAGGCTCACTACAGAGCACGGGTCTCTTCACAATATGAGAAGGGTTTGGCCATAGTCCACCACGCTGGCCATGTGCGGATTAGCAGACTTTACACACCTTTGAGAACATTGTGGAAAACTCAGGCGTGCAGGTATCCTCACGATGTTTTCCTTCACCGTTGAAGCAAATGATATTTCAATTGTTTAAAAACGCACATTACCCCGAAAAGTTAGATGTGCGTGGATTCGAACCGCCGACGTCTGATTAGTAGGCTGATGCCCTAACCACTAGGCTATCATCTTATCGCTTCCTTAATATCATTTGCAAAATCACTATTGCGTGTTTTAAAACACTATCGTTCAATGAAGTGGACCAGTTTTTCGTTCATATGTTCGATACTGGTAGCACTTGCTGTAGAAGTGTGAACGAACGTCACCTTTAAAACAAACTAAATTAAAACGATTTTATCCGACTTTAAGTTTTACTTCATGATGACTGTGCCGTGCAAATCTCTGATCAGATAATTCATCATGATAGCAGAAGCTAAGAACACATACGAACTTAATTGTTACTTGAAGAGTGCATCTACGTAAAGCTACGAGTAAATGATTTTTATTTTAGAATTATGGCCCATCTGATTTGCACAGCAGCAGCAGCAGACTACAGAAAATCCAAAAATATGGGTAAAGCAAGGTAAAAGCATTTCTAGCAAAGTTTGTTGCCATCAGATTCACCCAAAAGCTTTTTTATTTTTAATTCAAAGAGCTGTGCTATTGAGCATGAAGATTTTTTCTGAAAATAGCAGCTACAGTGATTTCTGTTTACCTTCGCTCGAGCGTTGAAAGCGAGGAAAGCGGCGTGGAAACGCAAGGCATGCTGCCGGGCCCGTCCACGCGAACTGAAGGTAATGGCTCCGCGAAGCCCATCGCTGAGGCGCCGCGGGAACCAGGCGCGGAGGCAGCTGCGTGCCGCCGCGTTGATGCTGGACTGCTCGGCGCTGACCCCACGCTGTTCTCCACTGTCGCCTGGAGTTAAACATAAACGGGTCATTAAATTATTGTTTGGTGTTGCTACTATGGCGAACTGTATAAAGACTAGCTCAGCGAGTTGAAGTGGCAATGGGTGGGGCACATAGCTCGGAGAACCGATGGACGTTGGAGTCCCAAGGTGTTAGAATGGCGACCCTGCACCGGTAAACGTAGCGTTGGTCGACCCCCAACACGGTGGACAGACAACATCAAACGAGTCGCAGGGAGCCGCTGGAGACAAGCGGCCCAGGACCGTGGCCATTGGAACTCCCTACAAAAGACCTATGTCCAGCAGTGGACGTCTATCGGTTGAAATGATGATGATGATAAAGACTGAATGTCTATATATATTTTTACATAAAATAAACGCAGAGTTTTCTCCTTATTAATACACTCGCTGCGCGATTTTCTGCACGTAAGTTTCCCCGTCTGTTAACTACACAAAATTGCTTGACTGGTAATGCGCGGCTGGATTCTATGGTATGGGAAATTATTTGGCAAGTTGTGAACATGGAGATCTGGGATGTTTCTCGCTGTGTCCGCTATCTAATTTGCTAACTTCAACCCAACAAGACCAAACGCATAATTTTTTAATGCATACTGTAAACTAAACGAAATGTCTAGCTCTATATACTATTTTTATTGCTCTTTGGGAGTAACTCTAAAACCCTCGCTCGATTGCCATCCATCCGACCATCAGATAAATTAACCATGTGGAATTATCTCCTACTGAATCATAAATTTAAATGACCTATCTGCGGTAGATGTGCCTATTAGTACACACTCTAATTGGAAGTATAACTTTAATTGGAAGTTGGTGACCATGCATAGATGGAGACGTTTGTTACGTGTGCCTACATTTTTTTTATAAACTTTATTGCACAAAAAAACTGTACATAAGGCAAACTTAATGCTAAAAGCATTCTCCACCAGTCAATCTTGGAACATTGAGAAAAGCAATCAACAGGAGTTTTGCTTATAAACATTATACATCATATCGATACACATATACAGTCACTTTCTAAAAAAAACATCACTCAATCCACCAACATAGTTATTATAGGTTAGATTCATTTTTCTACGTTTATGTATGTGATAGCCTAGTGGTTAGGGAGTCAGCTTCCTAATCAGAGGTCGGCAGTTCAAATCCGGGCACGCACCTCGAACTTTTCACAGTTATGTGCTTTTCTAAACAATTAAAATATCACTTGCTTCAACGGTGAAGGAAAACATCGTGAGGAAACCTGCACGCTTGAGAGTTCTCCATAATGTTTTCAAAGGCGTGTGTAGTCTGCCAATCCGCACATGGCCAGCGTGGTGGACTATGGCCAAACCCTTCTCATATTGAGAGGAGACCCGTGCTCTATAGTGAGCCGGTAATGGGTTGATCATGATGATGATGATGATGTATACTTACGCTGCGCTCGGGTGAGACCAGACGCGCCATGAGAGAGCGTGGGAAGGATTGCTGCTCGTCTTCAGGCGACGGCAGCAGCGATGGGCTTAGCAGCGCCACCGGTACGTGTGCGAAATGCTCCGTTGGGATCCGCATCTGGTGACAACGATACAAAGCATATCAAGACCGTACTTGATCATAGCGATCAATTATAGGAGAGAGCGTTCGTCGGTTATCTGATTACCAACGTATCGTTTTGTCTTACGCTTACCGTATTAGAAACAAAATAAAATTCAAATAAAATCAATTCATATAAACATATTACGAGCATCTTTGAAGCGTTTACATATATTTTTACATCATCACTTACCACCAGATGAGATGCCGTCAAGGGCTAACTTGTGGTGTAAAAAAAAAGGATTGAAAAGGTAGTTTTTTTGATATTTTAAATGAAGAAATCAGTGTCAAAGTGAGCTTACCTTTGAACAACATTTTTGACAGACAGTCTTCTTGCACAGTTTACACTTTTGTCCCCAGGGGCCGAAGATGCCAAACCGTGTCTTCAAACATAGGAAGCATACCTGCGAACACCAAAAAGAGGACACTCCAGTTAAAGGTTAATTTTAATAACGTAATTACATCTCATTGGCTGGACCTGATCCAGTTCAAATTAGGGCCATTTTTATTTGGAACAAATGTAGTATCTAAATTTAAAATGAATGAATAATCAGTCAGGTTTATTTCGTTTCTGTAATATCTATGCAAATTCGTCATAGTACATTTTCAAGGCTTAAACAACATGGCAACATTGTTGCACACAAATCTCTAACTAACTAACTGACCAGTGAAAAACAGTGTTGTCTATTTCCAAGTAAACTGTTTGGAAAGAATAACAATTTTATACCTTTCAAATTAACTTACTTTCGTTTGTATTCGTTTATTGTTTATTGCCTTCATCGAGAATCTCGTGCGTTCCATTTGTTTTACGTTTAGGAAACAAAATCAAATTCAAATAAAAAAATGTAAACATATTACGGGCATCTTTGAAGCGTATCACATATATTTTTTACATTTTTTTAATATGTGCGTCACGCAATTTGTGAAACTAACTTTAGTGAAAAAACTTAACTATAGCTTGACGAAGCTAAATTCGTTATCTTAAAATAAAGGTTACGAGGTTCCCAAATGCGCCAGGTCAGAGGAAGCGATTGGAACCCTCTTAGCTTTAATTAAAGTTAGCAAGTATATCACTTGACGAATAAAAATAATGGAAAATGTGATATATATGAATGATTAAAAATCTTAGGATCGTAAACCTATTGCAGACATCTTGCCTGTAATGTTAACACGAATACAGCTCTTTTGTTTTGAAGCCCACAACAAAGGTAGCTAGGTTCAAATTGGAATTTATCTCAGTTCAACTCACCCTTCTCTTCTCAACGTCTTCTTTAACCCTGCCCTCGACGGGCAGGACCTCAAGTTCCGCTTTCGTCAATACGGAGCGGATGTGGACAATTTCTTCTAGCGTCAATGAGAGTCGGTCATCTGACATGATGGCATCTTGCCATTGCTTCTGTTGAAGGAAAATAAGGTGTGATATTCATTTAACTGAAAAGTTATAAAAGAACCACTTACCGTCAAAAGAATACTATCACTGTACTATAAGTTTAACGTTGTTACTAACAATGATAAATATACATACATACACAGTGAGATAGATGCTTATACCCTTGAAAGGGTACCCCATAGATCACTTATAAACAAACTAAACATAAGTTTTTGGTGCAAGACGTGTATTATATCTTTCTTTACGCCTGTAAATTATAATTAAGACTACACACTTAAGTAACAAAATTAAGTTATATGAATATGAATGAAAATACAGGCGTTGAGAGGTTAAAAAGGATAGTAACCATAATCTCACTGCGTATGTAATCAAAATGTTTAATAAATAATAACGGAGAGATTCATAAAAAGCAAAGCGAAATTGAGCTTATATGGCAACTGACTACTAAATAATTAAAGCTTGAATCTTTTACGTAAGAACAATAAACAGCAATTTTAAAGTAGCTTAACTACTTACAAAAAAGAAAACTAAAGAAAATGGCTTGTAACCGTTTTATATGAGCAGTGAAAAAGCAAAGTAGGGAATGAGTATTTTCGTAACTTTTTAATGGAAAGTAGATTTAAATACAATTACTACAATAACTTCCTGATGTGTTCAAGCATTAGAACTTACGTGAAAAGAGATCATTTCAATAAATATCCCAATTAATTATTCCAACTAGGTAAATAGTCTTGTCGCCAATTAATGGAGAACTGAGAAACTAGAAATAAACCTATTAAGAAATGTATTTAATATTAAGTAAAACGAGTAGTAACTTTGGTTAAGGAATAGTAATATTTTATTATAATAATGACTACTTTAAAATGATCTGCTCCTTTGCACTCGTCCTAGATTTTATTCAGACTATATGTCCGGTAACAGTTAACGTATTTTTCAAAATAATTACTATTTAATTATTTCGAAATGTATATAATTAGGTAAGTCTCTGGTACTGTCAAAGCGTGATCCTTACAGAGAAGACTTTCTGCATACGGCCTTGTTTACAGATAAGGATTAAAACAAGCGATTTTATCAAGCAAGTAGCAACTCACATGCTGATGAGTGGGGCTGCCACTAACCGACTTGATGAGCTCGTCCTGCAGAGAGGACCGGGACCAGGACAGCTCCCCGAGCTGAGCGTCCGCATCGCTGCTGGCGAGGGATGCCGCGCCGCCGCACGACGCACGTGATCCTGGCCTGGGAAACGGGAGAAGAGTTTATGAAGAAATGTAAACAAATAAATATTTAAAAAGAAACAGACAAAAATCTGGCACATCCTAAGGGTTTTTGAGTTACATCATTATCATCATCGTGATCAACCCATTGCCGGCTCACTACAGAGCACGTGTCTCCTCTCATTATGAGAAGGGTTTGGCCATAGTCCACCACACTGGCCACGTGGGGATTAGCAGACTTCACACGCCTTTCATTATAGAGAACTCTCAGGCGTGCAGGTTTCCTTACGATGTTTTCCTTCACCGTTGAAGCAAGTGATATTTAATTGCTTAAAATCGCACATAACTCCGAAAAGTTTGAGGTGCGTGCCCGGTTTAGAAACCCGACCTCTGATTACAAGCCGGACGTCCTAACCACTCGGTTTCACAACTTAGAGTAACGTTAGCGTGGAATAGAAACCGATTAGCAGGATGGGCTTTTAAAACTGCCAGCCTCTTAATAGTTTAGCCTGCTACCATTTTACACTCTATCACCTTACCACTAGGTGAGAGTGCCGTCTAGTCTAACATATAGTTCATGCAGTGACGACCTCCGTATTATAAAGTTTGAGGTCCTGGGTTCGATTCCCGGCTCGAGCCTGGTCTGGTGGGAGGCTTCGGCTATGTCTAGTTACCACCCTACCGCAAAGACGTGTCGCCATGCGATTTAGCGTTCCGGCACAATGTCGGGTAGAAACCAATTAGGAGTGTGGGCTTACAATACCCCTAACAGGTTAGCCCACTACCATCCTAGACTGCATCATCACTTATCACCAGGTGTGATAGCCGTCAAGGGCTAACTTGTAGTATCATCATCATCATCATCATAAACAACCCATTACTGGCTCACTACAGAGCACGGGTCTCCTCTCAATATAAGAAGGGTTTGGCCATAGTCCACCACGCTAGCCATGTGCGGATTGGCAGACTTCACACGCCTTGGAGAACATTATGGAGAACTCTCAGGCGTGCAGGTACTTGTAGTATATAAAAAGGTTTTTGGAACTAACCTGGAATGTGGCAGTGATTGTGCGCCGTCGGTGGTTGGACAGGTATGGGTGACGGTGTGACGTCGCATCGACGCGCGCCGCGACGGGCACTGGGTCGCGAGGTCGTATGCTATGAACAGATTACATATTAACTCTCAAATTATGCACACAGTATGAAACAAATTTGCGACTATGCTATGGTTAAAAACGAAACGATTGTATCTTTAATAATATATCGTAAAACCGTATGATACGATCTTGAAACGTTTAAAGTGAATTTTTTTTTTGTTAACAATCTATGTATTTAAAAATATATTGTTAAAGAGTTAAGTACCTAACTAAATGGCGGAATCAAGCCTTGTTAAACTTTTGATAAACATTCTCTTATATTCGTTTTGACACATAAGATTTCAACATGGAAAGCCAGCGCTATTCTGATTTCCATAATTAACTTAATCATTTAGTAAAAATTGCAGTCAATTATTATGCTAAAAGAGTAGAGCGAGAAAAATAGGAAAAAAAGCAACTGCGTTCCACAAAGACGTAATATATTTACAATAATAATGAATGCACTAACGATTCGAATATAAATATCGACGAGTATTATAATATAAAAATATTTTTTGCAAATATGTACGTTGAAGCATAAAGATATTTAATTTAAGTAATGATCAAGATGGAAAAACAATCTAGATGGAGCTACTGAAAAGGCTAAAAGAATCATAAGACCTGATGTTAGTCTTTTTATAGTGATATTGGCTAGTGGAACCAATTATTTAATATTTTACAATCGTAACACCTCACTGAGTATCCGACTTAATTTGTGAAATCACAAATATATAAAGTGAAGTCTAAAAGTAGCGCCAGTGACAGAAAAGATGAGAAGTAACAGGCTAGCACGGTATGGTCAAATAAAAAGAAGAAGCGGAGGAAAGAAAGTGATGTCACCAAAAAAATGTTAGATATGAACGTGGAAGTGCAAAAGAGTAGAGGAAGACCAAAGAAGAGATGGATGGATTGTGTAAAAGAGGATATAGGGGTAAAGGGTGTGGGTAGTGAGGTGATGGCTGATAGAAGTGAGTGGAAGAAGGAGACGTATTGTGCCGACCCCACATAATGTGGGAAATCGGCTACCCTAGTCATTGGTTAATCTTAATGAACAAACAAAATGTTTCCTTCTAATCCTATAATGTGATTTTAAACTGCATCAATATTGAGCTAAAAACGTATGTGTACACACACGTGAGAGTATCTATAGTTGCAAAATTTAAAGACGTGTTTTTATAATAAACAAAACCCACCCAGTGGGTCAAAAACACCGTTACCAAGTCACCAAACAGTTGTAGGTTAGCCTGTCAGACGCCTTGACTTTAAGTGGCACGGTTTAAATGACCTTGTTGTAAAACTAAATGTGTAATAAACAATAAAGAAAGAACTTTATTTTACATTCTAAGATATTATAACTTTTAACTACACACAATAAAAAGGCGAAAACTAAAAACATAATTGAGGTACAATTCCAAAAGTCAGTTCACTTAATTTATTTATTAAAAGCGAAAGTCTACTTTCTAAAATGAGTTGGTATGTTTTGCTAAAACAAAACATAATATATATTTTTTAAATACAACTGTTATTTTCTTGTGAACACATATTTTGGGCAGGTTTAGCATTATGTTATTTGTAAAAAATTATAAGCTTCTTTAAGAAGACAAAATATTAAAAATAAAATCCTTCTGTATTTTAAGACTATACGAGTATGCATGTACTTTAAATTATGAACTCATTTCAAAATGGTAGATATTTGTACCTACTGTTCTACTAATTGGTGCTGGTAATTATTCCATTTTTCTAATTCGTATAAAATAAAATACTGTTCGCTCCATTTAATTTATTGAGAAAATCAAAATTTTAAAATTGTTGTAATAATAACGCCTGATATTAATAATCAACATCATCCAAAATCTACTAAAAAAATAATAATTAAGTAGTGCATTTTCTTTCTCTCGTTGATAGGGATGGCTCCTTACATTTAATCGTTTGATCATGGTTATAATCCAAAATCTTAAGATTTTGGAATTTATGTTCCAAAATGATTATTTTCACTTTGTACATTTTATAAAGTATCTAATAATAGATAATTTGCTTAATTTTATTATTTGAAATCGGAGATAAAGTTGCCTTTATTTCCAATAAAAATGTGCATTATGTTCTCCCATGCGAACATTTTACTTGATAGTGACTAACATTCATCATCATCATCATCATTTGCCTTTGCCGGCTCACTACAGAGCACAGGTCTTCCCCCAATAATGAGAACGGTTTGTCATAGTCCACCACGCGACTTAATTAAGACAGACCACATAATAATGTAAAAAAATTTATTTGGACCTTAAAAATGAAATGGAACATCAAATTAGCGTTTCTAAGCGTAAGCAATATATTCTGCTGCAAATAAAGAACGATAGCACAGTACAGAAGCGCGACGGAATATTGGCCAGGAACAAATTTTTCACAATCACAGACTACAAACAGGCATGGTGGTGCTCCACAAAAATTTTGATATACCTAGCACAATAAAATTTAATATATGACTTTATTACTAGAAAAAAATTGCTCTCCTAGCTGGATTTACCAATCCGATTGTACTACATTACTTAGCCAGTAATAGGCATTCGTTTGTGATTTCCGCTGTGTAAGTAAAAGATTTGCTCCTGTCCGCTATAACAATGCGTGTCATACATTCAAGGGTCTCGTCGCAAAACTGATGGTACTCGTCATGGGAGATGCGGGTCCGAGGTGGCGCCCTTGGGGTCCCAGCAGCCGCCACTATTCCAAGTTTGGTGTGCGTTGGGGAGAAAGTGCAATTTTAGCCTACTTACGTCACACAATACGCAGTGGCGTGCACTTTAAACATGCGTGGAAGCATTTTTTCAAACCTCGTCATGGTTAATGGATTTTCCATTTAATCTCACCTGTCTGTTTCTACCTAACCTGGTAGAAGAACTTGTGCACGCCACTAACAATGAGTCTATTATAAACAAATTATAACAATATTTCCAAAGGAAATGGTAATGTTTCAGGGTTCTTCATTCCTACATATAAACTTTGAAAGCCTGAAAGATTTAAATTCATCCGGTCCTAACTGTTCGAGTGACACTGTCTATGAAAAATATCAATATGGTAGCTGCTTGACGCCATGTTGAAATGTAAAAAGGTACGTGTGTTCTTACGTACTTTTCAGACATGTACAAATTGTGGGTTCAGTGTCTAAATCATAAATATAATATTATACCTTTAAATATTACCTTTTCCTTATAAAAGGGTGAGCAAATTTCGCAGAAGCTATTTTACTGTTAATTAATTTTTCTGGAATCCAAGTGGTGTAATATTTTCAAAGGAGGAAAAAAAAAGGATCTAAAGCTCATTTTGTTTGAGTCGAAACTGGAAAGCTTACGCCTCTTCTAAAGTAAACTATTTCGCCAATGTGTATTTAATCAACGACGAAATTATGTATTGAACAAACCCTTTGGTAACAGACCATCTAGTGAGAAATCTACAAAGCGCGCTTAGCCAGTACCTTTGACTTAAGATACCATCAAAATGAGACAAAGTTATTTGTACGTCATAAATCTGTTTCACACTTACTTTGGTTAAACAACGTCAAAGTACGCTCTATATATCTCAGCCCTTATTTTGATACCAATGGCAAAGCAATGCAAGACAAATGACAATAACTTAAGTGAAAATATCTTAACGCCACACTCTAGTCATTCGTCATTTGCCAAAGAATTGGTTCCAAGTATTGGCACAAATACCGAAATAAACCAACCACCAAACACCGTTAATACATTGCAATAAGCACTGACGTTATGACGTTACCCAGGCTTATTGGAACATTGGCTTACCGGTGCGCTTCCAAGGTTTCGGTGGTGTCTGCTGGGGGGCCGTATGCCTCGGGAAGGGCTGCGGCGCGCAGGTTTCAGGGCTGACGCAGGTTTCGGTGTCATCGTCGTCATCATCATCCTGGAACCAAACATGTCCTTATAACCATGAATACCAATAAATCGTCTCGAGCAGATAATTCAGGTTGGCCACTTTTGAAATACACGCCACAATTTTTAGAGCTCTTTCACACGTTGAGAGTCTCGAGTGTAAATTTTTATGCAAACTGCATTCATTTACTCAGAATCAGTATTATTTATTGCATAGTAAAGTTCGTTGCAACGATGTTAAAACAAAAAATATAAATATCATTAGAAATTATTAGAAAATGCAAAATAAAAAAAACTTAAGAAACTTTTTCATCTCAGCTCCTCATACGGATTATAATAAAATAAAATCGGATTGTTGAATCAAAATAAAATGGCACAAAAATCCGAACATCGTGTTTGATCTCATAAGAACCGCTATCACGGATTAGTTATTATTATTGAATAGTTGAACCGCTATGTTGATAAAAAATAATAACTGAACGAGGTCAAATCATCGAAGAGGAATCTCTAATTTGTAAGACAAAAAATTACGAGTGAGCAAATTAAAATCGTTTAATAATAAATTATATTTATTTATATATAAATTATATTTATTTAATAATATATTAATAGTCAATCATTTCGTTACCGGAAATCTTGACATTTGTCGCCGTTTAACGCTATAACAATGATTTATATTTATTCAAACTCCGTCCCACTCACTTCCGCGTTTTTGATTTAAATAAGTTATTCTCACGTTTACAATTATGTAATTTGAAAGTAATTTACCGTTCAAATAAATTTTTTGAGATATATATTCGTCCTAACTTTTGAGACAAACATTGTTGTAAAGGATTCAAAAAAAAATCTAGATGCCATACTCGAAATCATAATCCACTCCCGTGCCTCGTAGAGATCGTTTAGCCTTCTATCCCAGATATTGCCATTAACAAAGCCTATTTAGCATAAGCCATTATAAGCCTAAGCATCTGATCGCCTTGGTGCGTGACAGTTACCTTCTCATGCCATAGATGTATTGGATTAAATACACAAGAATTCTAAAGAACTAACTGATCTAAAATTTATTATATAATGACTTGGCAATACAAGAAACCACTGGTGTTGAGTACTCCTGAGTACATAAAAACTAACTAACATAACAACTAACATAAAATTAGGTTTCATCACATCAAGTATCAGAACACAGATTACAAAAGCAAACGGCAAAGAGAATTAGGACAGAAAGCGATGTTTCATTCGACGGAAATATGTCAGGAGATTGAAACTGATGTTTACAAAATCTGGCATAGCGTTGAAAAAGACGAAAGCATATGTAAATCTGGGTTGAGAACATTCAAACATAAAAGTTATGTTTTAAAAAATACGTACCTAAAAAGTTTAAGGACGTATTATGTGGACTCTGATTAAAAAGTATCTATAAGTAAATAAAGTTCTTCCTTTAATCTGGTATGTTGTGATCTAACCATGAGAAGAAAATACAACTATTATATACTATGTGATAAATTTACAAAATCGCCGCGGAAAATATTTTAATTCTCGAAGCCATTTTATTTTGAGAATGACTGTTTACTTGTTTTGTGTTCTAGATTTTCGTCAGCTAGATTATCGAGATCATTAATAAGCTATCAGCTTCAAGCCTCATATCATGTTCACTTATTTCTTTACGATCTATTTTAATAGCAAACCACTTTCTAATCCCTCTGATATTGTGTAACGAGTTTGAACGTAATACAGCTGACCTAATTCATTTATATAACATTGAAGACAAGAATGAGCATTGTCAATGAGTTCATTAAACAGTCCTAGTCATCAAATAGTTTGTGATTGAAAATATATTTAAACGTAATAGAAACTTTTTTACTCCGCGTAACAATAATTAATGAATTTTCTCTTGCGCTGTTTTTGGTTGTTTTTTACCATCAGTTTTGGTTGTTATAGCTTTTGCTTTTCTAATATACTAATAAAATAAAATAAAATAAAAAGCCATTTATTCTACTACCAAGTCAATAAAAATAATAAATTATGTCAATGTTTTTTTTTTCTTACAAGTTTCAGTCAAATTTTATATTATAATATCGTTACAAGTGTTTGGTAGAAGTCGCCTCTCTGGCGTAGGCCTCCCCCAGCTCTTTCCAAGTCTTTCTCTTTTTTTAGCTTCTCTGGTCCATAGCGGGCCACTGACGTGAAGGAACAAGTCCACCCACCGTCTTCTTGGTCTTCCTCTTTTCCTTTTTCTAATATATATATTAATAATACTTTTCTAATATACTATGATTGGTAAATGATTTCTGAGATATTGAGTTGACGACCTCTTTGGCGCAGCGCGTGCGCTATCGTGTTATAAAGTTGGAGGTCTTGGGTTCGATTCCCGGCTCGAGTGTGGTCTGGTGGGAAGCTTCGGCTGTGGCTAGTTAACCTACCGACAAAGACGTGTCGCTAAGCGATTTAGCGTTCCAGCACGATATCGCGTAGAAACCAATTAGAAGTATGGGTTTACCTGTTACGGCCTAACCTGTTAGGGGATGGGCCCTAACAGGTTAGCCCGCTACCATACACACTACATCATCACTTACATCAGGTGAGATTGCTGTCAAGGGCTAACTTGTGGTGCATAAAAAATAAAAAGAATCTCTTTCAAGTTTCAATATAATATAAATTGAAGAATATTGAATAGGAAGAGATCGCTATGTAGCGATAAGGCCGCCAAATTGTATACTAGTGTTTTTGTTATTTTCTCTCTTTTTTTGTTTGATTTTTCCTATTTCGTGGTGTACAATTAAAGTGTGTGAATAAATAAATAAAAATAAATAAATTGCTCAGCGATTACATCAGTGCGCGATAGATATTGTTTATCGTGTTAGTTATAACAGGTATATTTATAAACAAAATATAAGTCGCATGTAAAACCCGAATTAGAAATCCATTGTCCTCATTATAAAAATGTTTCCAATACTTTATTACCAATACGCATACCCACTTACCTACGTGATATAAATTAATTAACTTTTGCTACGTCTTCAACTTTCTTGACGTTTTCGTATGCGTGTAATGGTAATGCTTACATTTACTTGACATCATTAAGATATACAATAATACAAATATATACAAATAAGATATACAATGCTATATTATACTACTTGTACTAAGGAAAGGGAGGTGTGAAGGAATTTCGAAAAATAATAAATATTATAAAACCACTCTTCTAACAGACATCCCTGGTATGAAGCGGTGTCAAATGGAAAATAGAAAGTTGGAAAAGCCCATAATTTTTATTACTAGTCATAATATATTTAAAATTAATAATAGATTACAAAAATAATTTAAAAAGTTAACTCTAAGAATGGCTATTCAAGAATTTTTAACAGCATAGATTTTAATACCCTGACTTCATTTAATCCACCTTAAATATATGACATATCATAGTAATAACAAACATATTTAATTAATAACATATCGATTGAATGAGCAATTATTTAATACTAGCGGTTCCTTGCAACTTTCTTCTTTAACATTTTTCGATAAATAGGTATATTTTTCCCTTGCAAAGTATACTCCAACCCACTGATTCGCATCGCCCGTTGTCAAGAACTTCGAATTATTAAGTTGGTCGCTTAAATATGTAAACACAGGTTGCCATTTTAAAATTACATTTACGTATTCACGTTCGTAAAGACTGCACGTGAATAAAAACAATAGAAAAATGTCACGAAATCGTGTTGATAAAACTATGGTGGTTTCCGTGTTTATTAAGGATTATTATCGTTAGAAAAAAGAAGTTCATGCTTCTACTCGGTTAATAACCCGTGCCCTGAATAACTCGCCGTATTTTGTGCTACATACTGTAGAAATAATGCTAAGTTGCGAATAGAATGAGTCATTAGAATAATTGTATACTTACGCAGCGTAATGTGACTTTTATTGAAAATATGATTTAATATTTTATTCCATTGACATCGCTTTGTCTTACGATTTTAACAGAGGCCTGCTTCAGTTGGTAGCATTGATGAAAATTGCGATATGTTATTTAAATTCAAATTCAAAATAATCATAATTATTCAAATAGTCCTTAAAAAGGCACTTTTGACGCGTCAATAATTTAAATAGTAGTTATTTCATGGTGATAACTATTCGTAAACTTAAAACTAAAGCTATGAGGGTTCCAAACGCGTTTATGCAATGTGATACATTGGTTGCTATATTTTTGAAAGTAGTGAGGTACTACCTTCGGGCATACGAATTTAATCACCATTCGTGATTTATTATGTTGTGAATAAACATTTCAAAAAACACATTTATCGCAATATGTATTGCAGTTATAGTTTTCACATACATAGAAACAGAACAATTCTAAAAAACTACAAATCAATCTCTTATTAAATTATTAATTTTTATTTTCGACTCTTAAATTGCAAAACATAATCACCAAGTCGTCAAGTGAAACAAACACGGTAGAATGTAAAGAAAACAAAGCGCTATTTTCAGTGATCACAAGTGAAAAATCAACGTGACATTTATTTGCATAATTCAACTATCTATATGAGCATATTTATTTAACTCGCTAATAAATAAATCTCAAACAATGTCTTCTTTATTTCGCCAAAGTAAATATAGACTTTGGTATGACAGAGGCAAAATTTGAAGCAGCCTTGTCACATAAGATTTCAGCAAGATTATGTGACTTGCTAACAGCAAACGTCCTTATATTTGATGTAACCTTAACACGTGGGTGCTCCCGAAAACCCACACTAGTGATACAAAATGAAAGGTGCAATTAATATAAATATTGTCAAAATAAAATGATATAATATTTCATAGCATCGCCCACGGGCGGGTGGGTCAATGACTAGTATAATCATAAGTTTTCCATTCGTTACACATTTTCTTTTTCTTGCTCTTATCCTACATTATGAAGGGTCGGCACAACACGTCTTCTTCTTCCACTCACTTCTATCAGCCGTCACCTCACTACCCACACATTTTATCCGCATATCCTCTTACAATCCATCAATCTCTTCTTCGGTCTTCCTCTACTCTTTTGCCCTTCCACGTTCATATATAACATTATTTTGGTGACATCACTTATACACATAACCATACACATCATACAAGGTAAAAAATTACCAATTAAATTCATCGATTCCTCGAATCGATCCTTAAAAATATTACTTTAGTAATACGCAATCATTTACTCGCTGTAAACATGTTCTCGATGATATTTCAAAAACTAAATTCATAAACAATTCCTATAACCCACCTTTGCTTGCTCTCAAAGAATTTTTTCGCAAAAATTTAACTTTTGATTTAATTTTAAAGGCTATGCCCACTCATGTTATTACAATGTCAAATAATTTAACGCGAACTGTTTCATAAAATTCGGCTATTAAAAGTAAATATTAAAATATATTCCATAATATTTCATTGTATTTAGTAACTCTTTTAAATCTTTATGTATATCATATTATAATGTCGTAAAATCCAGAGTATTATAAAATCGTATCACAGTCTTAACTGCAATTTATGACTCCAAATTGGCAGCTCTATATATTAACCGTAAGATTTTACGTCACAAAATACAGTTACGAAATATAGGTAAGACCCAAAGGTCGTATATTTCATAACTGTATTCTGTGACGTGTGTGTAACCAATTGCAACCAGAGTATCTAGTGAGAGATTTTCTTTTTGTTCGAACGCGTGAATCGAAAGAAAATTGAAAGAGCGCTATCTTATTATTATCATTATGCAATAGATGGCGCTCCTTCGAGTTCTTACAAATTACGAATGAGGAAAACGTCTCACACTCGGCACTCGGATGATTAATCTTCGCGTTATGATCTTCTGCGTTATGACAAAGAATTTTCATAAATTCTTTGTCATAACGCAGTGCGAAACGAACAAAAATCAGCCGTTAAAAGTATTAATAGTTAGTACTTATATAAATTATAAAAAAAAATATATATATTTAATGTATATTAGCTAATAAAAAACATTACCTACATATTCAATCATTAAAAGGTCAATGATTTTTTTTTTTATACACTACAAGTTAGCCCTTGACGGCTATCTCACCTGGTGGTAAGTGACGATGCGGTCTAAGATGGCAGCGAGCTAACCCTGTTAGCGGTATGGTAAAACCACACTCCTAATTGGTTTCTACGCGACATCGTGCCGGAACGCTAAATCGCTTGGCGACACGTCTTTGTCGGTAGGGTGGTAACTAGCCACGGCCGAAGCCTCCCACCAGACAAATTACAATTACATTAACTATGTGCCGTGTGCACATACCTTTTTTGTAAATGTATTTTGTAATAGGATGTGTGTTTATATTGTAAGATCTCTGTACCGGCAGTCATTCAGTAGAGAGCATAATAAAGAGACGTGCAATTGGATTAGTGGTTTGTTCTGGCACCTCACATTATATTAATAAATATAATTAGTAATACCTATAGCTAAGGTATATTTGGTGACCCCGACCACTGCGACTTCATCAAACTACGCACGATGCTCATCACTCACATGCAAGATCTCCAGGAAGTGACGCAAGAGGTCCACTATGAGAACTACCGCTCGGAGAGACTTGCGCGCAACGGACAGATTCCCAAGCGGCATACTTCTACGGAGAGTGGGTTGAGTGAATCAGACTCCGGCTTAACTAATGGATCCAACGAAGATTCTACGGAACGTGAGCGCGTATTACGTGAAAAGGAGGCTGAACTGCGTCGCATGCAGGAGATGTTGGAGCAAATGCAACGCCAGATGCAGCTGCAGGCGGCCGCCAACACTACCTCCGCATAGTGTATCCAAGCCCTGCAGCTGGGGACTAGTAGGGCAGCCCAGCTGTCGGAGGCCTGCAACGTAGTTAACTCTATACTACGAGCTATACCCTACTGATCACAAACCTTTAGTGCAAGCATTTAAGAAAAATTCGTTCGGAAATAACGATACCCCTAGGAGATTGAGACATTTAGACTATGTGATGCAATTTTGTACAAGAATTGAGCATATTAACGGTTCAGAGAACACAGTAGCAGATGCCTTATCCCGAATAGCTACCATCGATTTTTCGTCTACAATCAACTATGAAGATCTAGCTAAGTCACAGAGTAATGACACAGAGCTATTAGATCTATTAAAGTCAAAAACACTAAATATTAAAAAGGTGAAAATCCCTAACTGTAATGCATATATCTATTGTGAAACATCGCATGGAAAAGTTCGTCCATATTTACCGTTGGAATTCCGAGCATCGGCTTACAACGCCATACACGGAGTTAGTCATCCCGGCATTCGAACCACGAGAAATATGATGCGAGAGAGATACTTTTGGAAGTCAATGAACAAACATATTGCATCATGGACTAGATCATGTTTGGAATGCCAAAGGTCCAAAGTTCAAAGACACAATATTTCACCATTTAAGTCGTTTGAAAAAAGTGATCGATTTGAACATATTCACATAGACATCGTGGGTCCTCTTAAGTACTGCAATGGATATCGGTACTTATTAACAATGTTAGATAGAAGCACTGGTTGGCCCGAAGCTTATCCTTTAAAGGATATAACAGCAGAAAGTGTAGCTGAAACCGTTTATTGTGGCTGGATTTCTAGATTTGGTTGTCCATTAAGAATAACGACAGACCAAGGACGACAATTTGAGTCTAATTTATTTAACCAGCTAGCGAGAAGAATGGGAATAACGAGAATTAGAACAACAGCATATCATCCACAGGCGAATGGTGCAGTTGAAAGGTGGCATCGTTCACTCAAAACTTCTCTTATGTGCAGAGGTAATACAGAGAATTGGGTCAAAGAGCTACCTAGCGTATTACTGGGGTTAAGAGCAAGTTACAGGGATGACACCCAGATTAGCGCAGCCGAGTTGGTGTATGGTGAAACTATAAGACTTCCTGGTGATTTCTTTGAGCTGAAAAAGCCAGAAATCTCAAGTGAAGAAACATTTTTACAAGCACTTAGGCAGAAAATAAGAGATATATCAGCGGTACCAAGACGTCAATTACGTCAAAAAGAAATTTTCGTTCACCCGGAACTTGAAAAATGCTCACATGTGTTTGTTCGTTGCGACCGAATATCAAGTTCACTAACTCCACCGTATTCTGGACCATATAAAATTTTGAGTCGAACAGATAAATATTTTAAAATTCAAGAAGGAAATACGCAGAAAACTATTAGTATAGACAGACTCAAGCCTGCATTCATGTTACATTCCGATGATAGTGCAAGATCGCCCAATATGGAACGGTGTAATGTAAACACAGCGCCTATAGTGACAAGATCAGGGCGCATCAGTAAACCTACTGTAAGATTCACTCTCTAGACGCCTGTCATCGAATTAAATTGGCTACATCTTTACATTTATTTTTGGAACAGTAATATCAGAATGGGTAAAGCGGAAAGCAAACAAGAAAAAGAAGAAATCATTATTGCACAGACGGGTGCAGGAAACAGTGCGGCGGCCTCGGAGTCGGCCTCGCACTATAGCACTAGAGTAGAGTTGTATTCTCTCGCAACTCTGACCATGGTACTCTGTGTTATTGCCTACATTTTATGGAAACGCTGCAAAACCCAATTTGCAAGCTTCACGAGAAGGACACTACTGGATAATTCTATTGTTGTCATGAGACAATCAGAGCAACGACAGAACCAAGGATGCCAGCAAGTGATTGTTTAGTGAGAGTGCAATAAAATACGTAATAATGTGTTATGTGTAATGTATCATGCATATAGATATATAATATAGCAGTAAGGTGTACTCAATCATAATCTGATTTGGATTTTAATTTAATTTTGTATTTGTATTTTTTGTTTCTTGTTTTAGATATTTTATTTCTAATTATAAACTGTGTTGTTTTAATTTTTGCACTCTGCTTCTTATATGTGTTAGTTGTTAGTGGAAACTTGACTGGTATATGCACTATCTTGTTGTTATCTTTCTTTAATTTGTATTATTTTGTACTGTTTGTTTCCTAAATAAAAATAATAATAAAATAAAATAAAACGAAAAATATTGTTTGGAGTAATAAATTGTTCGTATTGTAATAATTATTTTTTGTAACGGGTACAATGATAAAGGTTAAAGTGTGTTATGATTTTTAAATTATTTCTTTATACTATTTGCTTTATATATTTTAAAAAAATTTGGATATTCTGTAACCAATCCTGTTTTTACCATACCTGTTCATTTTTTTTTTTTGTTTTCATGTATTATGTAGTGTAATAGTAACCATTTTTTTAAGGGGGGTATACTGTGCCGTGTGCACATACCTTTTTTGTAAATGTATTTTGTAATAGGATGTGTGTTTATATTGTAAGATCTCTGTACCGGCAGTCATTCAGTAGAGAGCATAATAAAGAGACGTGCAATTGGATTAGTGGTTTGTTCTGGCACCTCACATTATATTAATAAATATAATTAGTAATACCTATAGCTAAGGTATAACTACAAAGCTGCGTCACAATTAGATATGCCTTGTCATAAATCGACGCAATACATTTTTAATCAAGCAATTATAAGATTCCCAATGTGACATAGAAATAAGAAGTAACATTCTTGACATTGCGAGAAAGTAGGTAAGCCTTGCAACGTACTCGTATAAGTTAGTTCAAGAGTGACTGATTGTTTACTTTCAGCAGGATATTTGCTTTAAGGTTAACTCTGCAGATGCGCTGTGGGTGGCAAGGTCTAGTTAGTTGTTATTTGTTTAGTTACGCACATATATTTTGTTAAATAAAAAAAAATACTTTCGGTTTTCGAAAATAGGATTTTATCAAATTTTCATTCGATCAGTTTTGGCGATATCTGGATAATTAAAAATTAAAATTAAAAATATTTATTTCACAAAAAACACAGTTACAGTTTTACATATTCCAATGGTACCCACACTAGGTAATCCTGTCTCGTGGGTACCTTTATTATTAATTATTTTTTTAATAGAAGGACTAACTATTGACTTATCTTTGCTCAAGTTAAATTCGTCGTTTTCCTGTTTCTAACTTTAAACTGACAGATTTTTATACTTCAAATTTATAATACACATTTGGTGAAATTTTCAAAAAACCCCTTTACTACTAAATTTACATAAACATTTCAACTACTCCTTACTAATAGGTACCGTACAGTTATTATTTAATTCTACACTCGCAAAATACTGAGCCTTATGAAATAAATAAAACGCTTTCAGTGCACAGTTTTCTAAAGGAAGAAATGATTTTTAGGGAAAATTCAGTAGCTCAATTTTTCAAGATCTAAAATGCACCGATTTTACTCGAAAGAATTCTATAGAATTTCAATAAAACGCAGAGCGGCCTTTCATTTTTACGTATAGGATGTCGATGAAATACCTAGCTTTTGAATTTATTTTTTAGGTAGCATTTTAAACCGATCGGACAAAAGTTCCAGCAAACCCCCGAAAGCTATTGACTCCTACAATAGAGTAAGTAAATTTAACCAAATTTTTACCAATACCTTAGTAAACGATTAAACAGCGGAGACCATAATGTAAGTTTAGATTCCTCCAATGTATCTATCAATAGTTTTTTTTTTGTAAGCCTTAGATCTCCCTCTCCTATGTGAGAAAGTTCTGTGTTTCGTGGTAGCAGAATAATAATCTGAGTATGATGATGGTAAGATATTTGCATTTATGTAACATTTATTAAGGTAAATGTTTATTAAATTCTCTGATAAACTACAAACACTATTGGTTGCCACAGCGTAACCGGGCTGTTTGGCGAGCTTTGGAAAGAAGCTCTTCCAGAAGAAATTTTGAGCCCTAGGGCTCGAAGAAACTAAGGGAACGACTGCCTAAGGGCGCCTCCTTTGAGGCCGAACCTCGGCTTAGGCGATAACGGGGGGTCTGACGATAAATAGCAGCTAAAGCACTTCCTACCCTAATATGCAAATTCCTAGCCTAATTAATTACCCGTCAAATGTAAATGTAAATTATTGACGCGTCAAAGGTGCCTTTTAAATGACTATTTGAATAAAGATTATTTGAATTTGTTGTGATGATGATGATGATTTTGATGAAATGATCAATCCAATCCAAGTGGGTTCAGCAGGCAACGCGGTGGCTCCTCTGGTGTTCCAGATATTCAAGGGCGACTATGACCGCCCGCACATTGGTCCGCGTAAAAACAAAAACCTCTGCGAAACTTTTCGCAATTACCTTGCAATTATTTATAACCGTTCTATGATTCCAATTTCCGCTGTCTATAACTATATTATAACGATCGACCAAATTGAAATCGATCGACATTTCTAATTGGTGACTTGATAGTCGTTTATTATTGGGTGATCGTAGGCCTTTATTATCACAACAAAAAGCGTATCCGCTTTGCAGTCGATGACTTGGCAGTGCCCAGTCTTGCGTGTAATAGATAGGTACCTAATTGTGTTAAACTTAACAATCAAATGAACAAGCCAAATCCAAATACACGTAGGTATATGAAATTTTTATCAGTTTGGTTCCGTATCAGACTGCAGCATCACTTACCACCAGATGGTATTGTAATCATGGGCTAAGAGAAGGTAATTAAGTTGAAAACCTACTAAATTAAAAACATTATAGCAATCAAAATCATAAATTATTAGGACCTATTCTATCTGTTAAGCGTGGTAACACGTAAATCATTCTAAAACTCTAGTACAAATATGGTACGTTATGTATAGGTCGGGGGTTCGAACCCGAGTTCGCACCTCTAACTTTTCGGAGTTATGTGCGTTTTTAGGCAATTAAAATATCACTTGCTTCAACGGTAAAGGAAAATATCGTGAGGAAACCTGCATGCCTGAGAGTTCTCTATAATGTTCTCAAAGGCGTTTGAAATCTGCCAATTCACACGTGGCCAGCGTTGTGGACTATGGCCAAATCCTTCTCATATTGAGAAGAGACCCGTGCTCTGTAGTGGGCAATGAATTGATGATGTATTAATCTATGCGCATCGAATTAACAACCTCGCCCAACAGTTAGATGACCATAAGTAAAGGTATATTCATGACACACTTAACCCACTCCTAAAAAAATAACTCGTTGGTACATAGCTAATTTCAACAAACGATATGTTACAACAAAGTTTCACACAAACATTTCTGTTTGTATAATAATCAATTTGCGTGTGTTAAATCGCTAACAGGCGTATCCAGGTGGTAATTATTGTTAAACTATTTGAAATCGCCGTCAATCACTTTGAAAAATGAACGATATTCCGGTTTCTTTGCACGAAAGAATTCAGTTAATTGCTGAAGATTGTGTTGTATGTTTGCAATATAATACGACTATTAAAATGGACTAAATGGTACACCGAACAAAAATGCCTGCCTCTTACAAAAACGCTTCAATAACGCATTTTATATATCGAATATAATTCTAAAATCTAATTAATATCAAGACAATCTGACGCGAATAAAGTATGTCCTTGACAGCATGTAACTAAAATGTTAAAATTAGGAACAAAAAGTACGAGGCTCATATTGTGCTAACTATCATTACTTCCGAATCTTAGTTAACTCGGGTGTTAAATAAACAACAATTGAATTGAAAATACATACTATGAGCAAAAGATAGAATTCAGGAAAGCATTTCATTCACCGTCTTTATTATTAGAGGTAGTTAGTAGCAAAGTTACTCACCTCAAGGTTGTCAAAGTCGACTTTGATAAGCCGTCTCTGGGGCGGCGCGTGCGGCGTGACGTCACCGCGGCGCGTGTGCGTGTGTGGGTGCGTGTGGTGATGTGTATGTGTGTGTGGATCTCCGCCTCCAGGACCGCTGCCCGACCCGCTAGTTGCTGAAACAATAAAAAAAATTATTAAAATTAGCATTCACAAAGGTTTCCCCGAAGCACTTCTCCTGTTAGTTATGGATATGCCTCAACGATCGTGTTCCAAGATGGAACCGGAACAGATGTATCTCATAATATCTAAAATTTCATAACTAAGTAGGCTTCCTTTGTGAAAAGTCAAATCAGTTCACCGTTATCACCGTTTCGGAAAGCAGATTCTACAAAAAAGAAGCCGGCTAGGAACAAATCTATTATGTTATAATTTGAATACTCTCTGTTTTGTAACGCTTTGTACTCCTTTTCAAGCACTATAAGTGCACGAGGGGGTGTGAAATTTGGCAAAGCTAAAGTCTATATCAACATGGAGTGAAGAAATCTAATATTGATATATGCAATCTTGTACTAAGTATTTTACAATTCTGGTATGTAAAATCACTTCCTGTATCTCGGAAATATTTTTAATTATTTGGACCAATGCCACAGTATATTGAGATTAAAGTGTTCCAAAGGTTGGCCGATTTTTTAAGTCAACTATGAATGGTAAAGAAAAGACAGGCAAACAAATAATCAATAATAGAGACTGCTGTAACGAAGGGAGTGCCAACAGGCAGACTGGACCTTGGACGGGCTGGCTGATTGCCATTAAGAAAAAGTAACGGAAAAACTTTCAGCTATAATGCAAAAGCGGTGATAGCGTAGTGGTTAGGGCGTCAGCCTCTTAACCTCACCACACCTCTAACTTTTCGGAGTTATGGGCTTTTTTAAACAATTAAAATATCACTAGCTTCAACGGTGAAGGAAAACATCGTGATGCCTGAGAGTTCTCCATAACGTTCTCAAAGGCGTGTGAAGTCTGCCAATCCGCACATAGCCAGCGTGGTGGACTATGGCCAAACCCTTCTCATATTGAGAGCAGACCCGTGATCTGTAGTGAGCCGGTAAAGGGTTGATCATGATGATGATGATGATAATGAAAAACTCCTTGACCTTGCCTACCCCTTCTCAAGTAAATACTTGCGAAATCAAGCCTGCTTGTTGGACAAAACAATAATTTGTCATATTTCAAAAGTTTAAAAGCCGTCACAAATGAATATCTACAACAAAAGATCGCGAAGTGAAGCAAGCAATCTGTAAGAGTGCTGGAACAATGGCCAATAACACGGGTGTTGGCATGTTTCTTTTTTGTTTTACTTAACATTTTCCCGCACAATTGCAGAAAAATTACAAGACAATACAATTCCTATTGGATTCCATTTGTATGGAATGACATTGTCGTTTTGCTGATTCCGTGTTAATTATTCATTAATCTTCCTCTGCATACTTGAACGAATACTAGAATTAATCATGTAGTTTTTTTTTCTATGAATGGTTTTATTTATTGTTTGTTTGTAATATGCATGTTTATACGAACAAAGCCTGCAACATGTCAATCTCCTGATCATTCATTGATTGGTTTAAAAATCGTGATAAATATATCAAGCACTAATTGCGTAAGTGGTAATTCTAGAACTGAAATTGCCTGTTGATGACTCCGTATATAAAACCAGCATTTCAATCGTTAATGTAATAGATATGTTTTGTATATTTTATGTATTTCAAAATTCAGAATAACACAGCAGTTTGCAATTATAATACCACCTTAATCTGACAATTAGATACGGATCGTTAGATTTGTGGTACAATGCGATTTTCTAAATTTTTCTTTACACAGACGCTAAGATTATTATATATCTACTTCTTTTATTAGACTAACAAGCCTTAAACAGATAACCTGCTGTGGAGCGAAAGCGGCGATGAGAATTGTTCCTAGCTCAGAAGCCCGATGATCGTTGAGCAGTATTATTACATATACACTTGATAGCATGGCGTTGTCCAAACAAAATAAACTATTGTTCATACGCATTTAGATATTAGTCAATCGTCAAATTCCATCATTCCAGCTACTCAAGAGAAATTAAATTATGATTTTAGTTTGTGTTGATGTCTATCCACTAAACATCTTTTCAAATATTCTATTTCATGAACATCGGCGTTTCAGTACCGCCTAAATACTGCAACACTGATTATAGCTCCATCATCATGATCAACCTATTACCGGCTCACTACGAAGCACGGGTTTGCCCTCAATATGAGAAGGGTTAGGCCATAGTCCACCACGCTGGCCATGCTGGCTGGATGATGCTTTATTCCCGCCTAACCAATTTTGCTTAAAGAATGCAACAACAGAAAACTGCAAATCAGTATAAAACATTTTTTTTAATTTGTAGTAACATGTTGTTAGTAAAACTTCCGATGAGAACTTGCGATTTTAAAAGGTTCTAAGCTAAAATAGGAGACGTAATACATTAAAAAAATCTTATCTGTTAAGTTGAACGGTCTTAAGAATCCGGTATTATCCAACATTGTATTTTTGCAACATTTAAATGTACTGTTTGCAAGTAACTATATTTTCCTTCAATAAGACCCTTAGCACATAATTGCACACTTCGCCAGTAGTTTTCGAGTATTGAACAACTTGTAAGACTCCTTATTTTAAGAACCGAAAATAACGATTTTAAGAACGAGACATTCTGTATAAGACATCCAGCCCGGTGGTTAGGAAATCCATTTCCTACTCAGAGATCGGGAGTCGCACATGGCTAGCATGGTGGATTATAGCCAAACCCTTCTCATATTGAGAGGAGACCCGTGCTGAGCCCGCAATGGGTTGGGCAATTCCTAAATTCGGCTTTAATTTATTTTTGACCTATTTTCCCTCTTAAAACTAATTTTATTATTATTTTTTTTTTAAAGAAGGGTGTAAAAGGGAAGTAGTTGCAATATAGTACCTACCTATTAGTTATTTTTAAAATGCCATTATTATTTTTGAACTTTGACGACCTCGATCTTAAAATCAATGAGTCCATTTTATTCTGATTATAAAATCTCGATGCTTGAAAACCACTAAGCTCTTGTTAGGTGTGTTATCTAATACTGTTAAGTGTTTTTAGTTTCGCAACAGTTTAATACCATTGTGAAGTAGACCTTATTTTCTCGTTCATAAAGCTTAAGTTCTTTTCATACATCATAAGCCTAAGGTAGAATGTACGATTTTAATCGCCAATTAAATTTGGTAATTTTTAACAACCTTCTTGGCGCCGTGGTGGTGCAGTGATGGCGCAGTGTGTCTTACAAGATGGAGGTCCCAGGTTTATTCACCGGCAGATGTAATTTAGGATTTTTTTGTATACCTCTCTATTCCGATAGAACGCTTTGGCCGTACCTAGTTACTAAACTACCAACAGAGACGTGCCACTAAGCATTTTAGAGTTCCGGTACTATGTCACATAGAAACTGATTCGGGGTTTGTATTGCATATTGTTGAATACCAATCTAACATTATAAATTCAAAATAACTGTCATCTCCCTAACATCTTAGTTTCCATGCGTTAAATTCAAATTCAAATAATCTTTATTCAAATAGTCCTTTAAAAGATATCAATAGGTAATTTATTATAAAATAAAATACAATTTCCTTTGAATGAGTTACTAACTTAGTGCAGCCTGCCAAACGGTACTACAAGTTTACTTTTACTTCTGATGTTCAGTGCGTTACAGTCCATTTTTTTCTTGAATTTTTCAATATTTTTATGAACATACATTAAATTTTCATATATATATATTGGCTATGCACTGTCATTATTTTAAAATCTTTAAATTTATCTCTTAATAACATTATTTACCAACTTTCAGATTGTAGTCAGTTGTTAACTTATAAAAAAGACTTAATAATGATAAATACTGTCTTTAATATTTCGTTGCTCGAAATCGACTTTACGATTGCGAGCGTAAAAATCTCACACTGAGGGTACAGGTCCCGTTCCATTCGAATGACCATTGCTAGTCACGCCAGTATCATTAATTGCGACTGGTGCGCAAAAACCTTGGTATTTATTATTTAGGTCTAGATAAGCGCAAAGCTAGTTTATCTGCAGTGCAGCTTGCATTAAGCTAGCTATTAAGCTGCCTGTCGCTTACCTTTGAGCGTGCGATAAACGAGACCGCTTGGATACTTGAGGCAGTTCGAAATGCAATTCCGCAGCGGGAAAGAGGTAAAGAGCATTTTGAACTTTTACGGCTGCGTTCATCTTATAAATGGATTTATTAGGTTGAACCAGGCTTAAAGTATAACACAAATAAACATTTCGCTGGAAATAACTACTTAAAAATTTTCACTGTTCATTTTCTTTAACAAGGCCTTTATTTTTGGACTTGGAAACATTAATGCACTAATATGCCGCTTTTTTGTTACATGCTCTGGAACTTTTTTTTAAATCACTCTTTTTGTCCATTTTACTCGATGTATAAATGAAGTTGTGATAGCCTAGTGGTTAGGGCGTCAGCCTCTTAATCAGAGGTCGGCGCGGCGGTTCGAATCCTGGCACGCACCTCTTACTTTTCGGAGTTACGTTTTTAAACAATTAAAATATCACTTGCTTCAACGGTGAAGGAAAAAATCATGAGGAAACTTGTACGCCTGAGAGTTCTCCTTAATATTCTCGAAGGCGTGTGAAGTCTGCCAATCCGCATATGGCCAGCGTGGTGGACTATGGCCAAACCCTTCTCATATTGAGAGGAGACCCGTGCTCAGTAGTGAGCCGATAATGGGTTGATCATGATGATGACATGAAAATCTAAAGTTTTCTGCAAATGTTTAAAATTCTGTAACTATTTATTGCATGAGAGATGTACATACGACTTTTGTTTTACCCGTGTTACTTCAAAACGTAAACAACCGAAACTCAGACGTCAGTATCTCAACCTCTAGAGGTACTAGAACTGTCAGATTGTAAATTCTTAATAACCTCACTTCGAGCTAGCTCTAACATGGAGCCTACATCTCTAGAGACTCTATGAAAGATAGATATAAGACGAAAGGGCGAACAAACCCAAAAGAGTTACAGGCGTAAAATAATACAACACAAACCATGTGTACCACAAAGTATGTGTTGTATTACTCCAGATTGAATATTTAATCAAAAGAACATGTACAATCAAGTGTATTGCTCCAGGGAAATTACGTTTTCATTATCATACGTTATATGAGAGAAATATAGATGGTGTTATGAAATGTATCTGTTACGCTACCGGCAGACATTGCTCTATTATACATACTCGTATTTTTATTCTACATACGCAAGTGTGCCTGTTTTTACGTCTCAACAACTGAATCGATATGAACGAGATTACTCACAGAGACTCAGTTAAATACAAATAGATAAAGCCAGCGTGTGGCCGCACATGAAACAACAATGTGATCATCATGAACAACCCATTACCGGCTCACTACTGAGCACGGGTCTCCTCTCAATATGAGAAGGGTTTGGCCATAGTCCACCACGCTGGCCATGTGCGGATTGGCAGACTTCACACGCCTTTGAGAACATTATGGAGAACGCTCAGGCGTGCAGGTTTCCTCACGATGTTTTCCTTCACCGTTGAAGCAAGTGATATTTTAATTGTTTAAAAATAATACAAATAATACTAATCCTAATAAAAACTAATAGTTTTAGACTTCCTAGACCAGGACAAGTTTGAAAGCGTCGCAGCTTTGTTATCAAGTTTACGAATGTAATTATCACCATCACTATATTGCGAGTTATAAAAGCCTCCAAAGTATTTTTCAACAAATTATTTGCATAAAGATTTTGATTGATTAATAGGTGGATGAAAAAAAAAGATTCATGCTAAAATGGCAAATTCTAAAAACGGAATTTTACCGCATTTTCTTCACATTGATACCGTCTTACGTCCATCAATCATTCAGTTCATTTATAACGAGGTGCGCAAACACAAATCTCACGTAACCTAAAAGGTCAGGTGTTGCTGAAAGGTTGACGCTATTTTCGCTTCAAAAGGAGGATAGTTTACAGCCGAGCGAAATGAAAGTGACCTTTGACATTTGCCGCTAGTCGCACGCCTGCAGAGGTAATTAGTTTTATAAGAGTAAACTGTTAGGTAACCCATTTATTCTCAGTAAGCTGACATTCATTTATATATCCTACATAAGTTAGCTTGACGAACTCCGTGGGGCAAGGCGGGAGCTGTTGCATTATAATATTGCCGGTCCTGGGTTCGATACTTGGCTCGAATCTTGTTAAGTGGGAGAGTTCGACCCTTAGTTACCACCCTGCCGACAAAGATCAATTTAGCGTTCCGGCATAATGTCGAGTAGAAACTAATTAAGAGTACGGATTCACCAAACCTCTAACAAGTTAGCTCGCTACCATCTTATACTGCATCATAAGTTACCACCAGGTGATATTGCCATTAAGGGCTATTTTTCAGAATGCAACTTTTTTTTAGTTTCTAGTTTAAGTTTAACCTTTAATGCAAATTTTGTCTCAATTTATTTCTTTTTTTTTTATATGCACAGCGAGCAAACGAGCAGGCGGGTCACCTGATGGTAAGTGATTACCGCCGCCCATGAACATTTGCAGCACCAGAGGAACCGCCAATGCGTTGCTGGCCCTTGAAACGCTAATTTCGCGCTAATAATGTGATGTCTTTTCGAAGACCGCTAAGCCAGGTAACTTGCGAGTTTTAGTTACTTCCGTAAAGAAAAATGTATGACTCATTTTCATCGACGGCTACCCTTTAGTGAGGGTTGTTTGATGGGGTTAGGGTAACGGGTTCGTAATTACAATTTCCTATAAATTGTGGAAATATTGTCAGGTACGAGTGGTTTAATTTTTTATCGTTGCAATTTTAATAACTATTTGATAACTTTTATTCAAATAGTCCTTAAAAAGGCACTTTGGACGCGTCAATAATTTACATAGCATAAAAAAAATATATAGTTATTTCATGGTGATAACTATATTCGTAAACTTAAAACTAAAGCTATGAGGGTTCCAAACGCACCCCGGTCTAAGAAGAAGCCCACAACAAACTTAGCCGGGTTATTTATTATGCGCAATTAAAACTACAACCAACAGATATTATTGAAAAAAGATTGTATTTAAATATTTCGATAATTTATTAACAAAATAATGCCTTAGGAAAACAGCGTCAATTAAATCGAAATGAAAAATTGACATTCGTGCAAATGCAGCGTTTCCATTTTTTGGAATACATAAAATCGTTTGCTTTCCATTTGCAATTAACAGATTTCAGTCTGGTATTGTTTTCGAGTGAGTCTTAGCTTTGTAAAAAATAACGGAATACGAGTACATTTAGGTATATAGGATGATGGATTCAAAAGAAACAGACACTATAACAGCTAGCTGGATAGTGTCCGTTTTCTTGCTGATAATAAAGCTTTGTACTCCTACTTAATGGTTTATTAAGAATAGAGTACAATACATTGAACTTTAGCGATTGTCTTCAAACCGTTTGTCCTAGACAAAGAGGCTGCACACGTGTCCTTGAAAAGTTACCTTCATTAGGTATTTAGGTCAGGTCAACAACAATAAAAGACGTGCCCGTTCATATTTGCAACATCCATATAGAATGGTGTACCACAGACCCTTGGATCCAAGGGTTGTTACGGCGACCTAATTTAAGTAAACGTGTCAGACGCGATTACCCATTTAGCCTAGGTGAATATAGGTTGTATTAGAAGGTTACTTGTCATAGCTTTGGCAACGCTGCCCCAGTAGGCTTTGTCTTGCGCGACGTCCAATGCTGGCTCCTCAGGGCTTCTCACTGGCTCAACCAGTCCGGAGACTGGCCTTGTACCCAGCAGCAATGCTGCGGGCGAAACTCTCGAGCGACGCAGTTTGATTGATGTGATTACACCGTACTTAAACTAAGTATTTAATTTTTATTCAACTTTTCTAATTAACGATCTTCAGGCACAAGTTAATGGACACAGTTGGTTAATTGGTAATAAAATTGTTGCAACAAAATCGAATGCAACGCGAACTTGCGCAGTAATATTGTATTTTTTGTTAAATTATTGCATACTCCCGTCGCAAGTGTTGCAACGGAGCATATAATTTAAGTTGCTCCAATGGGATCACAGCGAAAATGATTATCTAAAATTATTCACGGCACGTTAAGCGCGGAAACAACGTATCTGCAGTTCTAAACAACACTTCACGGCGTTGACCTGTGATTTATTAGTCTATAGTCTAAGAAACAATACGATAGCACTGCAGTACGTAACACAATCGATAAATCGAGGAGCACTGGGAACAAACCACACGGAAAGAAGCGACTCTAGCAAAGAAAAGCGACAGTGGTTTTTGTGTTCGATTGATCAAATAAAATTTGGGCGCAAAGCGGTGTAAATATAACGCGCGTGCTTATCTCGTGGCGGACGTCGCCATATTGCTTTCGGAGGGTTGCAACGTTTCCCGCATGCGCTGTCACCCTTGGGGAGTATTCTGGCTCAAATGTCACGATTACAGATACGTCTTTAGTAAACACTGCGTAGGTTTTCACATTTTCCACAATCACGGCGATTTGCCAGCACGTTCATTGACGTGTAAGTGTAGTATACCTCGTGATGAATTTTCAGTGACTTTTCTTCCGATCTAGGTGCTTTCTTTCTTTTCCCTCTGAGTGTGTCTTGTTTTTTTTTTGTTAGCCTTTGACGGCAATCTCACCTGGTGGTAAGTGATGAGGGGGTCGGAGATGACAGCGGGCTAATCGGTTTGCTACGCGACAACGTGCCGAAACGCGAACTTGCTTAGCGACACATCTTGTCGGTAGGGCGGTAACTAGCCACGGCTGAAGTTACTACCACTACTACTTCTAGAGAAGTCTCGAGCCGGGAATCGAACCCGAAAACTTTTAGAATATAATAATACTGCATCGCTCGCATTGCGTCATAGAGGTCACGAAAATATGGAATAAAATACACAGCATAGGTTTTGAACCCCCACTAGGTATTGGATTTACGAAATACATTTCCAGTTACGGTATTCAAATACCTTTGAGAATTACGGCGATGATGTTACACAACTATGGTGTAAAATAAATTAAATAATGCTATATTTTGAACAACGCATTGTTTTAGTAATTCATATTTCCAACTCATATCAAAGTGTGCACAAGGCGAGGGTCTGAGTAACAAACTTCGTGCAGTTTAAGCAGCGTGCAATTCACAGGCGTTTGTCAGCAGATACGAGTATGTAGCATTCATTACATCGCATTGTATAAACTAACACGTCATTTCGTGAGAAAAGATGCCTAACCTGCGCCGTAGACATTTATATTTACATTTATTGTTCACATCCGTAAAGAAAAACAATAGTGCAAGAAGTTGTTTGTCTTGTACTAGAAATTACATTGAAAAAAATTTAAAGCGTTTTGACATTACCGAAATTATCGCCTCAGAGTAGGCTCTTAAATATTTCATTATAAAAATTTTACATCTCATATCAGTGCTGTAAATGTTTGCTTTACTTATAAATCCCCAACGCTTACAAGGTGCTCAATATTTGATATCTTCGTTTGCGATTGTTTCTAGTACCTCTTGATTGAACCGTTGCGTTGGAAGTTTGTATGCTACCGGTCTTGGGCTGGCCGTATTGGTTTCATTGCCTTTACACCTTTTTGACGACCGCCGTGGCGCAGTGCGTGCGCTGTCGCATTAAAATGTTGGAGGTCCTGGGTTCGATTCCCGGCTCGAGTCTGGTCTGGTGGGAGGCTTCGTCCGTGGCTAGTTACCACCCTACCGACAAAGACGTGTCGCAAAGCGATTTAGCGTTCCGGCACGATGTCGCGTAGAAACCAATTAGGAGTGTGTTTACCATACCCCTAACAGGTTAGCCCGCTACCATCCTAGACTGCATCATCACCTACCACCAGGTGAGATAGCCGTCAAGGGCTAATTTGTAGTGTATAAAAAAAAACATGACTATGTGGTGAGTTTGGCCTAAGACAGACCTACGCGTTAGTTTAATAACACACTTAATCGCTCCGCTAAAAGCGTCTCACTCAGGCCTCAGTGTAACATGAGAAAAATTACTTATCATTTATCTAGCGGAAGTTCACTAAATAAGGTTTTCTCATGAATAATTTACAATAACTAGCGTAATCGAAAGTTATGCTAATAGGTTAGCACATTCGCTGCTCTTAGGTATTCCGTAACCGAACAATTTTGTGCGTTGTTGTATTAATTAACTCAATAACTTTGTAATTTTTTAATTACGGTCATTTAACAGGTAACTTCTTTATCAGTGAAATAATATTTGATTATACGTTGCCTATTTATAAAAAGGTCAGTTTTGCCCGATACTTCGTCCACGTCAGACGCGTCGTTTTCGAGTTTCTTATTTCAAAACAGACTTACCTTCATGGTTTCAAACCCTTACGAAAGGGTATGAATTTTTTTTCATAGCATTTTTTCATGTTTGAATACGAATCAATAGGTCCTCCGTCTGAATCCTAGGTTGAGTCTAAATTTGTTAAGCATAGTTTTTTTTTACCCAGAGTGTAGGAAAAATCGCCCTTCAATTCCGTGTCTCGGAAAGAAAGTTTACCGGTCAGCCCTAGCCATCATTCTAATCCAAAATCTTCAGATAGCCGATTGTATTTCGTAGTGCTGTCCTTTTCCTACTCTTTCAGATGATAAGGATGTCGCTACTAAATTCAATCTCCTATCTTAAGCTTAAGCATTAGATTTATTATTAACATCAGGCGTAAGACGACACGATAATTGGGTTGGACCGCTAAGGAGGATGCCAGTTCTTTGTGGTTGATTAAAAAGCTGAGGATGAAGAATGGATATTGTACGTTTATGTATTAGATAACTTTGGTGCGGTAACCTGAAGTTTTATCACAAATTTTGAAACTATTTTAGAACTTAAACTGTCGTTATATTCATATTTTAATTATATCGACCCTAGTATGTGTCGAGCTCATAAATAAGAGCCAAGGGTTCGATTCTAATCGGGCATATTCTAACCAAAATTCACGTTTAGCCGTATAGGTTTAATTTAGAGATATGTTATGACTTTATGATTTAAGGTCACATTTACACAAAATATCGTGCTTACGTACGTACATTAAATTATTTTTATATCACGACCAACATTAAATTTTATTAAAATCCCCGATCGTTAAAGAGTACTCGATAGCCTTGCCGCTTACCGGTTGATTATTCTTTCCTTGTTGATAAATATTGAGCTTTAACATTTGCTAAATTTATCAAACTGGCATTTATCAACCCAACTGTCTTCACTAATATCAGTCTATTTGTGTCCCAAAACTGGGCAAAAGGTTCCTGTCTCATTCACAGGCGAGTGAGATGTTCAACCACTCTAACCTGTGCAATGAGGTTTGAGCAATCATTATCGAGAGGGTAACCAAGACACTGGATTAAAAGAACAACACACCCCTTAGTTATTAGATTCAAATTCTTTTTTTTTAACTTATTTTTCGTACCTTGTTATTACTTAATATTCTAAGCGACAAATTTATGTTCCTACTTTTACAACATGAACAAACAAAGAACTTCTGTCTTTCTTTCAGCTAAAAAATCCTATTTCTCATACACTCTATTTCGTGAAATATCAATATAACAATGTGAATATACTCGTAAGTGTGTATGTTTGTTACTCATTCAAGCGGAACCTACAGAACCAATTTGGCCGAGATAGATTATACCCTGGATCAGATCAAGGCCTAGTTTTTATCCGTCGTTTCCTGCGGAATTTATAACAAAATATATAATAAGCTTCAAACCTTGTTATTACTTAATATTCTAAACGACAAATTTATATTTCTACTTTTAGAACATGAACAAACAACGAACTTCTTTCAAGAATCTTTCTTTCAGCTAAAAAATTAAGCTAAAATTTCGTGAAATATCAATATAACAATTTGAATATAAGTGTGTATGTTTGTTACTCATTCAAGCGGAACCTACAGAACCAATTTGGCCGAGATAGAATATACCCTGGATCAGATCAAAGGCTAGTTTTTATCCCGGGAACCGTCGTTTCCCGCGGGATTTATAAAAAAATATATAATATATAGCTTTAAGTTGAAATATGGCAAACTTCCTCCTTATTAGAACTTTATGTTGGGAAAGAAAAAGGAGACGAGAATGTTGCAAATGTTGCTAGTTTTTAAAACACCTTACATACGGACATACTCCCGCCGACACCTGGCGTATCATATTATCCCAAAAAGAAAAAAAAACTAACAAATCAAGTTGTATCACAAATTAGCTCGTGTCCCAACCGAATATTATTAGATTGGCGCAATCATTCAAATTGATTGCCATGAAATTGACGGAGCTATTGTGATTCGAGATGGCCTAACGGTACTGTGGCTTCGGTTTCGGTCATTAGAACCTAAAGCTAAGTTCACGCTTTGATTCGGTCGTGATCACTCGATGATCGTAACAAAAGTCCTTTTATTTGGACAGTACAGTATATTATACACAGACTTGGTAGGTAACAAGACATATATAATATATTTATTTATAATACATTTTATCATCATCATCATCATGATCAACCTATTCTCGGCTCACTACAGAGCACGGGTCTCCTCTCAATATGAGAAGGGGTTGGCCATAGTCCACCACGCTGGTCATATGCGAATTGGCAGACTTCACACGCATTTGAGACCATTATGGAGAACTCTCAGGTGTGCAGGTTTCCTCACGATGTTTTCCTTCACTATTGAAGCAAGTGATATTTTAATTGCTTAAAAACGCACATAACTGCGAAAAGTTATAGGTGCGTGCTCGGGCACCTATAACTAACTAAACCAGGATTGGGGATTCGAGGGAACCTCCAACCTTTGATTAAGAGCCTGACGTCCTAGACACTAAGCTATCACGACGCTATTATACATTTATTCGATGTTTATTATACCTAGATGACCTCTATATTATACGTTGAAATACTGATGTTAAATAGGAAAGGATAAGATCAATGGACTTTGAGAACGGAGGTTGTCGAATGGCCACCTCGCACAGCGATGGGAGACGCAAACGGGAAAACACCGTAGATCTTAAAAACTTGTATGACCTCCTTGGCCTTACGGAGCTTTATTTCACACAGTTTTGAGCGTCCCTCGGTATATCGGTTGATATTATATAAGTTAAATAAACTCAATGAAATTATTCTGATCTTCTTGCTGATATATTGAGTGTTTGGAGTTTGCTATGAATTTGTCTTTGTCGTTTATTTTATTTTGAAATAAGGTATGTTCTTTTTGAGAAAGTGGTTCTTTATCCACTAGCTATCCCACATAAAATTCTTCGGACATGTCTTTGAGAGTGACTCCATAGAGCGTATTGTCGTGCAGGGCAAGGTCGAGGGTACTAGAGGGCGAGGAAGGTCACCCATGCGATGGACCGATCAAATAAAGTCTGCTATGGGCGGTCCTTTGTACGATTGCACCAGGACTTCGGCCAGCCGTGAAAAGTGGCGGATGCTCTGACTTCATGATGACCACGTCCACTCCGTTAAGAGTGTAACGACGAAGAAGAATCTCATATAGCAGAAAAATAACTTCACGTTTCGAGAAAACAATATTGTTCATTAAAAAAAAATTTACAACCAGTTTTTTACGCGTGCAACCTTATACGTAACCTACTTAGAGTATTTATTGTGAATGCAAGAACCTACATTATTATTTAACACGCGAAACCTTACAACTGTTTACAGGAATATAACTGCAAGTGTCACGTTTCACATCAGCAAAAACGTGTGTTCATTTTTTATATTCAATATTTCAAGACTTCAACATAGATAGGTACTAGTAGAACTTTTATGCATTTCGAAATAATCCAAGTACGAAAATAATTAAAAAGTCATAAGTAATAAAGACCATATTGTGAATATGCCACACAGACAAACCTAACAGATGTCACTGGATTGGGCAGGTAGTGTATCACTTTACGCGCATGTTGAAATTGTGCACCAAGAAATACACAATGTTAACATACAAATCATAGGTACATCACAGTTTATTTTTTCCACTACAAGTTAGCCCTTGACGGCAATCTCACCTGGTAGAGATGATGCAGCCTAAGATGGTAGCGAGCTAACTGGTTAAGGGTGTGGTAGATCCGTACTACTAATTGGTTTCTACACGACATCGTGCCGGAACGCTTAATCGCTTAGTGACACGTCTTTGACGGTAGGGTGGTAACTAACCACGGCCGAAGCCTCCCACCAGACCAGACTCGAGCCGGGAATCGAACCCAGGACCTCCAACTTTATAATGCGACAGCGCGCGCGCTGCGCCACAGAGGTCGTCAAGTTGTACATTTGGAGGTCTTATCGATAAGAAGTTTAAAATATATAAGTCTATTGACTGTGATCTTTGATTGATCGTTTGAAAGGATGTATAATTTGATGGCAGGTTGGCCCTATTCAAATCTGATAAGCTCCTTGGGGACACCATATTATCGTAAACATTATATTAATAACATCAAATATCAAATTTAAATGAACAATACGGCTTGCATAGTATTTTCAATAAAAATTTGACCGTTTAAAAGGGAAAGGATTATAACAAGAGGCGACCTTGGAACTTGGCCCCACTTTTGAAATGTCAGACGAAAATGCCTAGCAAAATAAATGGAGCCATTCTTCAGCTTAATTCTAGCTTATATTTCGAATGTACTTAACTACAACAGTTGCAAAAACAGAGACGCGATGCAATAGAAAATATCAGGCATAACATTTTAACCAGGAACAATATACATATATCTATCTTCAGCAGCACACAACTTATCATTAAATAGGAAAAAAGAGAACTGGTCAGCAACGATAAATTTCAACGTAAAAATAACAGCATAATAAATAGGTCATACAAATTTGACTCCTACAGGCTGCAAATTTTAGAAAATAAGATTAGTCCAATAAGATCGCTCCAAGATTCAATTTATTATTTATATGAATGAAGACCGAAAGGTTTATACGCACAAATTTCAATCAACACTAAAATAAGTGCCCCTTTACAGGGTACAGAGTTAAAGACATTTCATTTTATGTGGTCTATATTATCATAACGTAGTGTTTACATACTCTCTAGATGACACAACATCTTGACTATTAAAAAAAATAGTGAAATAAAACACAGATAATTGAGAACAGATTGTAAATCAAAATTGTATGTGTCTGACAGTTGGCAGCAGTGGCACGCCATTAATTCCACAGACAAAAGCGAAATGATAAAACAGCTGGCGGGCATCCAATTCAAAGACATCCTTGACCTAAGACGCTTTTGTCTGAAGACGGTTAGATAAAAGAAGTAAGCTCCGGGGTCTGACCATGAAAGATGAAAGTTAATACACTATTTTCATTTCTCAAGGTGAGAATTATTTACGTTGTTTTTGTTAGTCTGATATTGAGACACCGAATGATCTCTTGCTATGCGACAAATAAGGTTGCTTAAACCCGAGTGTCAGGATTTAAGATAAATATAATTCAACAATTCGAGGTCATTAATCTATAACATTTCAATATTAACAATCATTTAATAATTTTGAATTTTTTTAAGTAAAAAAATACGCTTCTCTTTTTTTTTTAATTAATTTATTCAACTTTTATTGTTTAAGCTGAGAATTGTTTTTCACATATTGATTTTTATACGAGGTAATTGCCCGATATTTTTATTTGTCACGCTCTATTCGCGTCATTGAATAGAGCGTGACAAAGAAAAATGTTATATTACGCTATGAGTCATTTTCAATAAACTTTAATACCGGCAGGTCAAAAACAAAAAATATACAGATTATGCAAAATTATTAATGTCAGAATACGGCATCGCATCTTAAGTGGCACAATAAATTGAACACTCGATAAGTCGTGATGGTCGTACCTTTCCTATCTTTTGCCAGTTGCGAAACAAACTGACAGACAGATACTCATTAGAGATAAGGACATCAAGCCATGAAGTGGTAGTCACGCTTTTTCGGTGATATAAACACTGTTTCGCCATTGTTTTCGAACTAGTGAAATGTAAAAAACCCGTGACGGTAAGGTCCTGGTCGCATTTAACCATATATTTATTATTACAGATTATACAGGGAATTTACAGCTTGAGAGAAGTTTATTGATTTTTTCTGTAATAAATTAGGAAAATTTTAAATAAGATTTTTAAATCACTTGATTCTTAAGTTAGAGATGGCAAACACTAATTTTATACCCTTCGGTTGTATAAATGTGGGGTGTTTTTAGTAGTCTTTTTTAATTTTAATTTTGATTTTGTTTTTTTTTTTTGCCTCTATGTTCCTTACTTAAGTTGTTAATTTTGTATACTTTCAGTTAAGTTCCTTCGCACGACTTATCCGTCTAAATCTGCATGCTGTAGCCTCCTATAAGTGGAATTATATGTTGCCTTGCACCTAAGGCCTAAATTATGTACAAAAATAACACGTATAATTCTGTGGGTGGTTCTAATAAAATAAATAAATAAATTAGGCCAGAGCAGATTCATAAGAATATTTGCTTAAATGTTTTATGGTTGATCAAGTAGATGACAGTGAAATACGTATCACCAATTCGAGAAATAAGCAAGCTCACGAAAGAAAATACATCCTAATTTTAATATCAGCCACACATAACGTGTGCAAATCTATCACTGTATACTATAATTCTTAAGACCAAGTTGCCAACCGGTCTCCTCCATACAAAAAACACTCATTTGAATAGCGACAGAAGATTGTCTAATCTTTCTAAAAGATGATAGGCCGTCTTAAGTAAGCAACGGCACGCCATTTGAGCATATCACGAAGTTTTTACTATCCTATCTCCAATGCCTTTAAACAGTTATTCTAATCTTTGCACAAATGTTTTACCGTTTATGCGAGATCATTAATACCGGTGTAAATTAATTACGTCGCAGAACAAAGGCAGGTAAACCTACATCATAATTTATCTCATCAATATCATTAGTAGTTTATACTGGTCTTGAATGTGTCTAGAGCGTTGAAGCTTAAATCTTAGGAATGTAATAGATTTATGAATTAAAAAAAAACTAAATCAGCTACAGCCTCTTAGATAATAAATTTAAAAAAAAAAAACAATTAAATTCAAATTATTACATTGTTAAGGCTCTCATAAAGATGGTATCCATTAGTGCAATAGTTTAGAAATCGTGAAAGAGGTCATACTTGTATGATGCAACCATCGCGCACTAATCTGGCTACTATCACCAATGGTGACCACAAACACAAAAGATTTGGCTTCATTCTAACAACTTAATTTCGATACGGAACTTGTGTTTTGGAATGCTATTTCATGTTAAGTTACTGATTAGCACCGAGGACAAACCTCTTTGGTTTTTTCGGTGCCTTTATTGTATAACTAATTATATTCCTTGTATATTAATAATAAATAAAGTAGTGACAACTAAAATAGAGTACACAGATAGAAATACCTATTGTTAACTCTTTTTTTTATACACTACAAGTTAGCCCTTGACGGCTATCTCACCTGGTGGTAAGTGATGATGCTGTCTAGGATGGTAGCGGGCTAACCTGTTAGGAGTATGGTTAATCCACGCTTCTAATGGGTTTCTACGCGACATCGTGCCGGAACGCTAAAATCGCTTGGCGACACGTCTTTGTCGGTAGGATGGTAACTAGCCACGGCCGAAGACTCCCACCAGAACAGACTCGAGCCGGGAATCGTACCCAGGACCTCCAACTTTATAATGCGAAAGCGCACGCACTGCGCCACGAAGGTCGTGGGTTGAGAACATTCAAACATAAAAGTTATGTTTTAAAAAATACGTACCTAAAAAGTTTAAAGACGGATTATGGACTCTGATTAAAAAGTATATATATAAATAAAGTTCATTCTTTAATCTAGTATGTTTTGATCTAACAACGAGAAGAAAATCCAACTATTACTATGTGATACATTTACAAAATCGCCGCGGAAAATGTTTTAATTCTCGAAGCCATTTCACGGAGCTCGTCATAATTAATTTAATACGTATCATTTTGTAATTTTATTTTGGTATTTAATCTAGAATGAATCTAACATTTATTAGCTAACCTAACCTTGCAATGCTGGAAACCTGATATCGATAAAATGACGTTGTTTCTGCCACCGCAAGTAAATTGTCTATTATAATAATATTATTAGAAACAGATCCAGTAATTTCTGTAACGAAAGTAGTGATTTCTACTTTTCTAAAATAAACACGCGTAATTTCCTTCTTATTAAAACATTAGAAAATATGAAATAAAGTTTGCCTTTTTTAATGGTTAAGATGTTTATCAGCGAAGTAACATTTCGGAAACAATCGAAAGTGTATAAATTATAATAGTATATTTCGGTTTGGTACCTTTTTTTCCTTCTAAACCGATGTTATCTGGGTTTTATAAATGGCATTTGGCAAAGATATATTAATTACATAGAGGATAAGCTTTTTACTGCGTGTAAGGCCAGTTATGGGATCACCTGACACGAAACAAACTATGTTAAAATAGAAATAATGTAATAATAAAAACTCTAATACAAGTTATTCCTGCACGTTATTGAACTGATCTTCAATATTATATTACAAAGCTATTTCTGCCTTTGGCATTGCTTCTGCGAATTAACACGAGCGCGTGTTTTTAACTTTAAAATTAACAGATCTTAATACTTATTTAATACTCCCGTTTTGTTCTCTTTGGTGAATAAATTAAATGAGTTTTCCAAAATAATTTCATCGATATCGCATAAGTTATAATAGCGGTGCGGTGATGGATCAGTCAATCTCCTTTTTCTATTATATGTACAGAATAAAAGCGGTGATAGCCTAGTGGTTAGGGCGTCAGCCTCCTAATCAGAGGTCGGCGGTTCGAATCCGGGCACGCACCTCTAACTTTTCGGAGTTATGTGCGTTTTAAAAAATTTAAATATCACTTGCTTCAACGGTGAAGGAAAACATCGTGAGGAAACCTGCACGCCTGAGAGTTCTTCATAATGTTGCCAAAGGCGTGTGAAGTTTGCCAATCTGCACATGGCCAGCGTGGTGGACTAAGGCCAAACCCCTCTCATATTGAGAGGAGACCCGTGCTCCGTAGTGAGCCGGTAACGAGTTGATGATGATGATGATGATGATACAGAATAGCTTTGATTAAACAGCCTGAGCACAATATGTTAGTCGCTAATGTAACCAGAATTATAGTGGCATTAACGAGTAACAGATCTTACTTGATTGAAATACCGCATACCTCCTCATAGACAATCTAAAGTTCAGATAAGAACAGAAAAATAATGTTCACGTTTAATGGATTAAAAGAGACTACTCAACACTTGCCTATTCACTGCTTACCTACATAATCGTCAACGTAAATGCAGCCTTGGGTTTAAGTTCTTCATTCTCAATATAGACAATAATACTCTTAATAAAGCTTAAACATCGTATTACTAAATTGCTACAGCTTCAACAGATTTTGTTCTCAGTGTTTCAGGCCTAAAGCGGTAATAGCCTAGAAAGCGGTGATAGCCTAGTGGTCAGAGATAGGCGGTTCGAATCCGGGCAAGCACCTCTTTTTGGAGTTATGTGCGTTTTTATAAAAATAAAATATTACTTGCTTCAATGGTGAAGGAAAACATCGTGAGGAAACCTGCACACCTGAGAGTTCTCCATAATGTTCTCAAAGACGTGTGAAGTCTAAAAATCCGCACATGGCCAGCATGGTAGACTATGGCCAAACCCTTCTCATATTGAGAGGAGACCCGTGCTCTGTAGTGAGCCGGTAATGGGTTGATCACGATGATGATGATGTGCCTGATTGCAATAACACTTTCCCATTCAGTCACATTAGCAGCAGCGAAGTTATAAAGGCTCTTATATAAACTGATCAATAATTAAACACATAAGTCACCTTTTATGATTTGACAAGGTTAACCGAAGTAACCCGTGGGGCATTTCGGTTAACTTTGTCAAATGCACCCGGTTTACCTTCAATATTTAACTTTAACTGAATATACTGTGGTATGTTGCCTAATTTAATAAAATATAGCTAAATTGAAACAAATTAACTACTGTTTAAATTGGGTAGTGCATCTGACCCCATTTACTTTAGAACTATGTCCGTACTCCATTCAGTAAAATTTTAACAATTTTATTAAGGATATATATTTTTTCTTTGCTACAAAAGAGAGTGGCATAGCGTCGCTACATTTTTTGTCACGCTCTGACATTTAAAAGGTGCTGTCAATTGAAGTGTGATAAAATACTGCTTAAACACGACGCTATGCATCGTTTATTTGTATGTAGTAGTTGTTTACAGGTACCTGCAAATATATCAAGGTCGATGCGCGCATTCGATGTGAAAGGGAAAAATCTTAGATCCGCATTGCAAAAGGTAAGGTTGGTAGTAGATACCAGCGGCCGACATACAGGTTACAGCGCAGGTTCTCAACACTCGTATAGTATGGCCGATGACTAAGTGACGACGTGTGCCACTTTCCTCGGATCGGTTGGGAAACCCCAGCGTAAGAAAAACAATTTGGAAACAAAATACTTTGTACTTACTTCTTTGTGTTTGTATCTTCGGAACCTAAAGTGGCCCCTTTTAATAAAATATATTATTAAAAGGGGCCACTTTAGGTATTTTTTCTATCAATAAGTTCAAAGTTTTTATAAAACGAAAGCTTGTAGAAAAATCATATTACGATATTAAGGATTATATAAACGATAAAAAAGCTTGGGTGTGAATCGCGCTATCTCCATAGGTACTATAGTTTATTATTAATTTTATTCATTATGTGAGATGGTGATAACGAAAAAAAAGAAAAACCACGGCTACGTTTGTTGTGGGCTTCTTCTTAGACCGGGTCGCGTTTGGAACCCTCATAGCTTTAGTTTTAAGTTTACGAATATAGTTATCACCATGAAATAACTACTGTTTAAATTATTGACGCGTCAAAAGTGCCTTTTTAAGGACAATTTGAATAAAGATTATTTTTAATTTGAATTTGGTTAAAAACCTTAAAAAATATAATATCAAAATTTTTTAAGGTATTTAACCTTAAAAAATATTATAATATATAATAATAGTTTTAGGTTAATCTATAGTTTATTTTAAGTTTTTTTTTTCTGTCACTCCTTAAAGCCTATATGAATAAAAAAATTAGTTATACTTATAATCTTTGTACTTTATAATATTAATCTTAATTAATCATCATTTCTTAATCCTTAATATCTTTATTTTGCTTTGTAGCGTTAACTGCATAATCGCAAAAACACTATGTACCTTTAAAGCTGTTAAATTTATGATGATTCTGTATTTCTTATCATCGACCAATATTCCCGAGTTGCGCGATGACAGGACAGTTCTTCAGTAATTTCAGTTCAAAAGTCAGTTTGAATCATAAAATACTACCTGCCTTATTCTTCACAGTATGACAAATTATATTGCACAAACGTGTTGAATAATTTTATAATTGAATTAATTTAATAATTCTCCAGCTAGAACGATCTGATCAACCAAGTCCTTTCACCAAAGTAACTTTCCTACAGCAATATCCAACTTTACCTTTTTAGTTTATAGTATGTTTGTGTGTGTGATATATTATTCCCAGTGTATGCCATAAAGTATGCTAAATAAAAAAGAGACGTGTGGCACTCGGGGACTGCCCCGGTAAAGCTATTGCATAGCATTTTTTATCAACTTAATCATTAATATTACAGAAACAATAATGAAAATAAAAAACTAATAATAATGAGTAATATTTTTGTTCTGTTCCACGGCACCTGTGCCTAATAACCGTGGCGAAATATCTATATAAATCTAGTAAGTAAGCATTCATGGTGTTAGGATTATTTTCGTTACGGAATTTCTGGATTCGGTCTCCACGCTCAAGGCCCGCGATAGAAGCTATACAATAATAATTTTATATAAATATTATAAAATATAACCTGCATTACTCTTTACACACTCCATCATAGGGTTTTATTTAAAATCAAGATCAACCATACATTAACATTTTCTTTTTATTTATTTGTTTAAGTGACATGCCCCGGGGAAACCTTACATTTGCCCAATTCGTCTTCCCAGAGCTACACTTTTATACGCGTGTAATTGTTTGTAACTATTTAGGAATGCTTTTGGCCTGCTGATCTAACTTAAAGGTTAATAATTTTTCAACTGCATTCTCATCGTACTTATTGGAAAGGACCCCGAAGTTCATCGCAGATTGCCGTAAAAACACTAAAAGAGAATTCCAATGACGTCAGCACGAGTAAACGGTTAAGATAAATCTTACTACTATTGCGAATATTTGGAGCAATAGATGTTTGTTACATAATCACGCCAGAAAGGCAGAATAGGTATGAAATTTGGCACAGAGATAGTCTGGAGTAGAATTTATGAACAGGCAGTCAGTTCTCATGCATAAACATCAAAATTTAGATAGAATAAATTGGTGCAATTACAATATTGTATAATGGATGAAGAAAAGTAGTTTTGTTTGAAATAAAATTGCCAATTAATTCAAAATAACTTTCTAAGTCAGTGTATGTTAGGATATCTCGTATAAGAAAAACATAGAAACAAAACAGATTGATTATATTATTTTATGAACTTCTATCTGTTTTCTAAAACAGTAAAATCCCGTCATTTTCGTCCTCATATACCTACCTATATACCTGACCACTCAAATGGTAACATCAAGTCAAGTTTTTATGTAGAGTATCACTTATGAGGATTGCAACTTCATATTTATTTATATTCGTCCCCCAGGAATTTAGGTATCTCACCCGCAGACTTCCACCGTAATCAAAAAGATTGTGCATATGTATTCGCCAGTCTTCTTCCGTGTGTAAAAGGGGCACATAAACCTAATCTTCTTGACTAGGTGACATCGCATTCCGGAAAGGTGTAACGCGGTACGGTAAGGTACGGCTTCACAAGATATAAAAGTAGGTCAGTCCTAGTTCAGTGAAGCGATCAAGGTATATATATTCACAGTGCTTCCGCAGTTGCGTGCAATTTAGCGTCGTGCGTTCGACCAATCGCAAGGCTCCACTCGAACTGGCGCGTCTCGTGATTGGTCGTACGCAGGACGCAATACACGGATCTTGAAGCCTCCGGTTTATCATCTTCAGCTTATAAAACTGGCTGCTGCTGGGCAAAGAAGCCTCTCTGTCATAGCTATGAGGACTTAAGAACTTCTACCTTTCACTCTACTTCAATGCGGACTGGTCTGTTATATCATCAAACGGGATCGATAACTACTCGTAACTTCCTAACTCTGAGTTTGTACTGAGAATTTCTTACTATAAATTTTATTTTCATCCCAGTTATAATCCAACATGTAAACCACTTGATCAAGGAAGTTGCCTCCGCTTTAGATCGGCTTAGATATCAAAATCCGTGAAATTCGGTTATATGTAGTAAAATTGTACCAAAAGGTATTTTACTTGTACTTAGTTATTTATTTCGTTACTTATACATTGAATGGCGCCAATTTTCGTCAGGGCATTCGTGATAAGGAGGTCAAAACACGTTATTATACCAGATCGATCGGCGGCATGCAATTTGCGTAGTTCATACCTGTTTTGTAATGTGGTACACTTCGTGGTATTATTCTCACGTAAAAGTCACGTAGGTAGCCGGTAGGTAGGTATCAAAAAGATAAAGTGCAGATAAAATCATTCCCATTCCTACATCCATTCACAATCTCGACATCTTGCATAACATGGTACTCGTTTGCCTCATACCCTAGATATAGCATTCTCTGCAGATATATCTTGATATCGTACTTTTTTTATAGCGATACAAAGGAAAAAACTATGATTTTAAAAGAAGTACAGCGTTCGTAAAAATTAAATACTCGCAAAACTCAAAATATCCGTAAAATTAGTTTTTTGCTTAATTGGATTTTACTTCAGTTTATAAGAATTTTTGTATCGTTTTGAATATCAGATTGCTCTATAGGCAAGCGAGGCCTTAAGCGAGGTACCTTACGTAACGCGTTTGTTATTTATATATATATATATACCTACAATTAATAGCTGAAATACATAGCCAGTGTTTACTCAACTTTTAAAATAATTGCTTGAGATTTACAGCTACTCGCTAAGGAGAGAGAGGATTCGTCTTCTATCTTCGAAGGTCGTCAATGGCTCTTCACTAAATACTGCTCAGTAAAGAATTATAGTGTTACAACAAATATAAACAATCATAATATAATCGCTTATATTAAGATTAATTATTTTATTAAACTTGAACTTTAAAGCTAATGTCGAGAGTTCATTTTTGCCTAACAGGGGATATTAGGGTTAAATATATTACTCGAACAAACACGCTTTTCTTATCAGTAATAAAGCCACGCAATCCTGCTGAAAACAATTTTCAGTTATACTTGTATTTTCTTTAATGTAGAAGCAAGAATTTTTGCATAATTCTTATAACCTGAATAAGCAAAAAGGAAGGATTTTTCAAAAAATCATCCTTTAGGGAAATATCAATGTAGCCCCTAAACCAATTAAGTTATTCCGCCCATTTTTCGTTACATAAACTGTCGATTATTACTGCTCAATGATTCCACCAGCCTAGTAAAGGCTACATACTCGTATATTATGTTTATAGATAATGAAAACTTAAAATAACCTTCTATCCCCGTTATAACCTATCAATTAAAAACTCGTAATCAATAACTCTCATAAACATGTTTATTGCAAAATTAAACTAAATGGTGACGAATTATTAGAATAATGATTGAGAACAAACACGACTGTCCTATCATCTGGTAATTTGAGCTGCCATTTGGAATTTCAACGACGATTTCGTACTGTCATCATCAGATCTATTGTACCATGAGTCATATATTTACACATATCTGTAAAATTTACAGCTAAATCAAAAATGTCCTAGTGACCAAAAATAAAAATATTTTTTAGAGATAAAATTACATATATATTTTTTTTTAATTTCTATAATATAATATTTTATGAATAAATTAATTAAGTTGAAGTACTCACGACTGATGTCCATAGCAAGCGTGTTCATTACGTACACTCCCATCATAAGTCAACTTTTCAGAGATACCAAAACAACTGCCGCCGACAAATCACTTCCCACAGTTCCTTCCAAATTGAACCCTAAGTCCGTGTACTGTCGACTTATTTTCAATTAAAACACGTCCAACGAAAGGGGTACACCACAGTTCGTTCCCACGAAACGATGGAGCATCGATAGGTCGCTTAATCCCATTTATTAACTATTGGAATTACGAAGCCGTAAAAACACAACACTTAATTCAATTAATACAGTAATATGACAAAATTGAATATTATATCAATATGATAGAATGCGTATTAACAAAATTAACATTTTTTATGATATTTTAAATAAATATTAGATTATATATTCAGACTTAAGTTATATTTATATTCAAAGTTGAATATAGAGAAGGTTTTCTCATAAGGCTCTGTCACACGACAGCGCGGAAGGAAAATCGAACGCGGACTGGACTAGGCGAGATTGTAACGTGTCTTGCTTTAGCTTTACTTGCTGCCAGCGGTTCTCAAAGTATTACACGCAAGTGATAATAATGTAAATTTATTTTTCCATTAAAATATATTGTTCAATTATCATGAAAGTATTTAAATTGTGTGTTTTATTATTTTCTAACATTATTTTGGGTAAATAAAATATGGCGTGATACGTAATCTTTTAACAAATTAATTCACGCAGAATTAATTTGTTAAAAGATTACGTATCACGCCATATTTTAATAATCTCGCTGGTAAGAATTCGAAGTTTTATTATTTTTTGTAAAGAAGGGGTTGTCAATAAAAATTAGGTTTCCCATCTCTATGATTTTAACCCGTCAGATTTAGGTATAATAAGCATGACGTAAAGTATCAAATAAAATTAGATGATTTCCTGAGATTAAAAATAGCTTCTTCCCCTCTGTCGCTCTTATAATTAACCCATAAAGAAATCACGTTACTCGTTGTTTCCTCGCTGCGTGAAAAATGTACAAACAAATACATCTTCGCATTCACAGCAAATTACTAAATGTGCTTCGGAGGTTTTTCCCGGGATAAAAAATACCAAGTCTTTATCACACTCTGGCTAACTAACAAGATCAAAAAGGGTTAATTAATAACCAACTAACTATGAAACGCAGCTATAGAAGCTATATGTGCTATTAGAAGTGATATGGATCTTTAAAAGACTTACCGGAATTAACCTACACGTTGGGAATAGCTGGACTGAGCAAATATTTGCTATTTATGACAATGGCGTGTACCGAGTAGTGCATACATAACGGTATTTGGCAATTCTTTTAACATATTCAAAAGATAACAATAAGTTATTCACGCAAATACGTCATAAGCGAAAGACAGTTATTTTTTTTTAATAGAGTAAGAAAGACGTAATCTATAATTTTCATCACATCATTTTGATCGTAATAAGTTATTTTATATTTTTAAAATGATTCTTACCTATTTACAGCTCGATTGCTAGAACGAGTTAGTTCCTTCAAGGGAAGAGTGAATAGGCATTTTCTAGGCAAGCGCGCTCCAACCTAGACCTCATCAGTGCCTTCTGGTACTGATTGTCGTCAAGCGCAAACCTATCTCAACATAAAAATTTAAAAAAAAAACGATTATTACGAAATTAGCAAACAAAAATCGCCTGGAAACCCTTAGATGAGATGCATAAGAACCCTGAGAATGAGTATAAGATATTTTTTTTTTACAGATAAAGTCCGGCGACCCTTCCAGAGGGATTAAAAAAAACACATTACAACCTAGCAGCAGAACCAATCTTGAGACTGTTGCACATGGGAATAGCTTGCTTCCCAGACAGTCATTGTATAGTTCATATCTTTGGATAAGAATGGGTTCCTATGGAATTTAAAAATTGCTCTACGCACAGCCTCAACCTCGTGTACTTATTTTTTCTTATTTCTCCATCTTGACCTTATAACTTGACCATAAAAACATAATAACATAGTTATAAGTAATTTCAAAATTATGTGTACTAACTTCTTGGGCTCATCTATGGTCTGAAATAAAGTAATTTTTTTTATCTCACGCTATGTGGGATCGGCACAACACGTCTTGTTTTTCCACAGAATTCTCCTTTATAAAGTACGTGAACGTTATAGAGGAGAATTGAATTTGATTTAAATTTTCACATCCTATTTCTGAGATAAGACAAAATAAAAATGGATAGACCATCTCGTGTAATGTATGTTAAATATAAATACTTAGTAGTTTATAATTACGTAGCACTGTTGTTCCTAAACGCATGTCTTATGCATACAATTTGTATTCTAAACAAGCGAGACTGAATTAGGAAACACCAACATCTTTTACGGTAGTAATTTCCAAATATTTGTAAAATATAAAATACTTTCATATAATATAACTCTAGATATATGATATATCATAGGATACCAATATTTATGGTTAAAATACTTAGGTAAAAAATATAAGGATAACAAACCGATATGTCATAATATACAGAGTTCATATCGATATTTCATGTGTCTAAACTCTATGACTCTCGTGATCCACTTACTAAATGTATTTCGTAACGACCCTGACACGGTAAGAGCTATCAGCATTGCACAAAAACATATAAACAATACAAATGCCTAAATGAATACATAGCTGCAAATTAATAAAATCGAAGTGAATGTCTGTCATTTGGCAATAAGTGCGCCATTATCTCATAATTCGCTTTAAAATGATCTTAAAAGACACGTTTTTAATATTGTAAACGACAGAATTCTTATTCTATATTTCAAATATTTAAAACGTGTCTTGAAAAGGAGCTTGGCAGCCATACTTTATGATAATTCAATTTTATTTTTATTTTTTTCATTTAGAGCGATATTTCTCTGCACTTAATTAGATCATTCTTTAAAACAATTTAAACATATGCACGTTTTTGAAATCTGAATCAACCCTTGAATATGTAAACAATAGTAAATAACATAGAAGATGAAATTAATTAATTGAATACAATTTTGCTCTGATAGCCTAGTGGTTAAGACGTCAGCCTCCTAATCAGAGGTCGGGGGTTCGAACCCGGGCTTCACTTCAAATATTGCTTCAAATGTGAAGGAAAACATCGTGAGGAAACCTGCACGCCTGAGAGTTTTCCATAATATTCTCAAAGGGTGAAGTCTGCCAATCCGCTAATAGCCAGCGTGGTGGACTATGGCCAAACCCTTCTCATATTGAGAGGAGACCCTTGGTCTGTAGTGAGCCGAGAATGGATTGATCATGATGATGATGATACAATTTTGAAAGTTGGAAAGCATATATTTATAAAAAAAAAATGTAAAAACATTTTTATCGCATATTTAATTATTAATTAATTATTCATAGTTTTAAGTTCCTTATTTATAGTGCATAAGTTAGTAAATTATTATTCCTCCACCCCATAGACGAATAGTTTTTGGAGGAAGGTTAGATTTACAATTAAAATGTGTTTGTATTAAAATATGAACAATAAATTAAAAAAAAAAAAAGCTAAATCCTAAGCTGAGTTGCATGGTTTTTATTCCACTATACAGTTTACCTTTCATCCCAGATATTTACGGTTACCGTGGAATAAATTTTTTAATAGGACCATTCTTGAAAAAACAAACCAAGAAATCGAAGGCAGTAAAACAAATATAAAACATCATGTCGAATTTATACTCTCCTCCTTTACAAAGGTCATGAATTCTCATTAAAAATCTATTATATAACATAGCCGCATATAAAGACCCAAGTGGCGTGAATCTCAGCGAGATCAATACTGGGTCTTACCCCTGACCTACACAGTTTGGGGACTGCCAGACAAGCGGCGCCGGGCGTTACGTAACCGGGAGGGAACTTCCCACCCCACACTCCAGAGCCTTGCTTCAGGCTAGAGATGAAGGCAAACTCGTGCAAATAAAGCATACAGCGGCGAGAAATACGTAATCAAAAGACTGAAAACTGCAATGGAATGCACAAGGCATGAATCAATCCAATCTGCTCCAAGCCGACTTCACCCAACCCTTAGTTTAATATACGAGAACTAAAGTCGATCTTTTTATATATTTTTTATTTTTTACACCACAAGTAAGCCCTAGACGTCAATAATACGGACAGAATAATATAATATATGTATAATATTATAATAATGTAATATATGTGTATATAATCTTTTTTTAAAGATTTGGCAGGAAGCTAAAATATATAATATTAAGTATCGTATCGGTTCACCCGAGAAATATGTTTGGCAGTATTTAAAAAGGAATAAGCGGGACAATTGGTACAGAGTATGGTTCCATTCGTACAAGGTCATGGTAAAGAAGTTTTCATACAAATACTTTTAACAATTAGAGAAAAGTCCTAATAGGTTATCTCTGGCTTTTCCGATCGCCATTGTCTTATTACTCTCCGTATGCATTGCAATTCCTTCCGGAATATCACAAATACATAATATATTGATATACAATAATAATATTAACAATATACTAGACAATCGACTTATATCTACAAGAAGGTAAACAGTTTATTAAATATACACTCACTTAATACTTACCAGCTTAAAAAGACTGAGTGGCTTGGAAAACTAACATATGAAGACACTGAGGCATTACTCGAAGTAAACAAGTAAAATTCCAATCGTACGCAATACAAACACTCACACACACACACACACACACACACACACTCCTGGTTATTGATTTGATTTTATATATTTAAAAATATATACATATATAACACATATTATATACATTTTACGGAAGGCGGGGCATCCTGGCACAAGTAAAATAATTACTTAAAAGTATGTCCCAACAACGGATAAATGTTATGTAAAACGTATTTTATGAATAACATTTTTTCTTTTTTTCTTTCTTTTTTGATCGAATTTTGCGCATACCGACCAGTTCGAGTAACTTATTACTAAGCTCCACTCTTCTTACACTCGTAGCCTGAATTAGGTTTGTTTCGGTTAGTGGGTTATAGAATTTGATCTAACGAAATCTATATATACTTATAATGAATAACATAAACAGTAACAGCTACAATTGTCGAGATTCTCTTGTTTATGCTTATTGTGAGGCTGCAATAGGCTCTAACTCGTCTTATTTGTAGCTCGGGACTGCAGTTGAATACAAACATTCACATTAGACTTTTAAAAATACATTTGTATTCAATGTTGAAGTGGATCGCGGAGAATCATTTTAACATAGCGGTTCATTTTATTAATGCCTACTGCGAGATTTTCTACTTATTCGATTTTACTGTCAGGAATCGAAGGAGTTCCATCAATTCTGTAGATGGCTGTCTATTTCTTACAAAAAGGTGGCCTGGAAGAGATCGCTTTAAGTGATAAGGTCGCCTTTTGCTTTTATATTATGTATTTCTTGTTGTTCTCCTTTCAATATGTATGCAATAAATTGTATAAATAAATAAAATAAAATGGTTATAGGTATGAAGTACTCAGGATGAAGGATGATTTATGCTAGAATATAGTGGGTGCGAGACGAGCCACGCACGAGGCACGGCTCCGAAATTATCGCGAACATTCTGTATGCAGCTGTCACCATGTAATGTCCGCGCCTCGTACTTCTTTGTAAACTAAATGACAATAAAACATAGTTAAGTACAATGTACTACCCGAAAACTTGTAAAGCTTCTACTTCCTCCATTAATGTTCAAACGGGGGATTTCTTTGACAAAAGCCTCCAAGAGCATGAGTGGCCGTCCATCGTTTTGTATGTCATAAAAGTAGCTTTAGATTTACGAGAAAGGCGGGCGTTTTTCACTGTTTGATGACCTCCACGGCGCAGCGCTGTCGCATTTATAAAGTTGAAAGGTCCTGGGTTCGATTCCCGGCTCGAGTCTGGTCTGGCGGGAGGTTTCTATGCAATATCGTGCCGGTACGCTAAACCGCTTGGCGACATGTCTTTGTCGGAAGGGTGGTAACTAGCCACGGCCGAAGCCTCCCACCAGACCAGACTCGAGCCAGGAATCGAACCCAGGACCTCCAACTTTATAATGTGATAGCGCGCGCGCTGCGTCACGGACGTCATCGTCTTTATTTACGACTAGTGATAATATTAAAAGACGTGCGGTAAAAGGCGTAATTAGCCTAGTTTAAGGATTTATTGTGGCATTGTGCTCACCATCGCCATATCTTACGCGGCTATTATGTGGTGATACGTTGCGAAAGTGGACAGGTGAGGAGCTGCGGTGACGTAATTACGAAAGCATTGCGGAGATAGCCTTTATGGCATCACCAGCTGTTTCCACTCTAGATGTTCTTAGTATCTTGAACCATAAATTATATATAAGATAGAGTACACCTTAGTGGGTCTGTAGCGTAAGCACGGGTCAGTACAGTCTCGTAATACTAATGGTCAAATGGACTTTATCTTATTAATCTCCCATATAGGTATACACTGTAATTCCTTACGGAACATCATAAATGCATTGTGATACGCGGACTGATTCTCTAGACGGAAAGAAAATGCTTACATTAATATGGTGAATGTTCACATTTGTGTGTGTACTAAACGATAACATGCAACGATTCGAGTATTTCTCATTAAGAGTATTTCTCTTAATTTGCTCAGTATGATTTCTTTCCTATATATTTAAGTTTGTTTGTAATCGATAAATTCTCAAACTACCGAAACGATAGCAATGATTCCTTCACCATTAGAAAGTACCCGTGTTATAAGTAACAAAGGTTCAATTAATTTTTGGATATTTTTAAGCTGTAGGATTTTAGCCCGAAATATACTGGTGGCATCAGTATTATGACAAATTAGTAAGGCAAGACAAAAAAACTGCTATCGAATAGCCATAAATGCCTACGTTGACTAACTGTACAACGAAGAGGAATACTATGTACTAACGTAAGTAATGAATTTCGTAAATAATTGTAAAGTTAGACTTAATTGTAATCGTCAGTATAAGGCGTAACAAATTAAAACTTACAAAAAAATTGTTATTTTAATATCAAGAAATCAACAAGGAAACTATTTTTCATAATAGCTATTAAACTGTATCTTCTTACGATTGACGTAATGCGCAATTAGCGTTTAGCGCCATCTATGGTTTATTATTCCGGCAGCAAAACCGCGGAAAATGGAAATCTTATGGAAATATACGAATCTCGACTTACCTAACTAACAAGTAGTAACACAAGATACAGTTTTGAAAATAATTTCCTATAAATAATATACTGAACAACTTTAGATTTTGTCTAAAATTTCCTGAAGTCAATGCTTTGACTTAATATATTAAAATTGAAGAATATTTTGAAATCGCCTGGCAAAATTTAATAGCAAAGACATGTTTCAAATTAATAAGTATTTCTTTAATTGCAGTGATTTCAATGTGTAAAGAATATGAATATAAATAAAGTATATGAAGTATATGAATCAAATTATCATTTAAACGGACTTATATCGTGAGACTAGGAATTTCATCTAATCAGTTGGGTGGTGATCGCTTCGGGGAATGTGGAAGGAAAGGGACAGGGATCTGGAACAAAAATTAAATATTTATTAAACTAATATGCCTCAGTAATATTTCAAAGCTAAAGCTTTAGCTTTAGCTGAATGATCCGAGATACTTTTTTTAGCTTTAATATAATTGTAATTACCTAATTATATACAGGAATAGTAAAAATTGTAAGTGTGACTAAAGTTCATTTTATCCTACGTAATAAATCTCTGTCTAACCACGTCTGCCTTAGTTTAAAATTTGAGACTCTCAATCGTCGAGTCACTTTCGAGTATCGAAACACTATAACATCAAAGTAATATGGACCTTATGCTTTCACCTTACACTCGCAATTTCCGCATTACTTTTTTAAATTTGCAATCTTTTACTGGCTTTGTATTACTACGATTCTGAGCAAATAAATTTTACACGTACGGGATCGTGTGAATTTTTGTCAGAAAATGCCCCACTAATAGTGGAATAAAGAACTTATTAGTTAAAAGTACGAGTATGACTTATTTGCGTTGTGAGAAAATTGTGATTCATCACACACACTCCGCTACATACCTAAATAGAGTAAAAATGAGATTTGTTAAAAAAAAAAAGATAGTGGACCAAATCAGCTTAATAATCTCAAATTATAACATTGAAAATATTTAAAAATTTTGCGCGGTTGTGTTTGCGGCTCAAGAAATAGTTTATTCAAATTGGACGACGCTTTGGACCGAGGTTGGACTTCGCTTCAACATGAGATAAGATTATCGAAGTGATAATCTAATACTTACGTGAGATGTTTCTTTAGAGCTACGTGTGATATTTTAGTTTTAAGGATATTTATTTGATCTACTAATTAATAAGCAGGTAGTACTTACAAAGCCGCCGCGAGTAGGGCGTAGGCCTGAGCTGTCTGCCGACCTGTATAGATGCCAGCAGTTGCTCTCTAGGCGTCACCTCTCGCCGTCTTGGAGGTAGTTTCCGTTCTGATGCCTGTTAATAAAAAAATACTTAAAGTGAACTCAAAAAAACAAAACAAAATGTGCTGATTGGGAGCGTTAATAAAATCCACCCTAGAGTAGGGCAGTAAAGGCCCTAGACTATTCTAAACTAATAAAACAATGGGTTAAAACAATATAATGAAGAATCGTTATAAGATGTATAACAAGATTTCTCGTAGTTAATATGGTTTTTTTTTTATATTTTAACTTGTCTCACCTTTTTGAGTGGAGGCCTACTTCTAATGAATTCGAGTATCATTGCGTGTGCGTCCTTTTTAACACTGCAACAAACAAAACATAGTTTAAATAACATATATAATATATGATCAAACGAACTTGCAAAGTGAAGTTCGATCGATATTATATGAGTACGCTTCATTCGAAGATATAATAAATAAACAACATGGTAGTCCTTTTATCCTGCAGGCAACACTTCGCATTTTTAGAAAAAGAGTAAGTCAATTTATTTTTGTCTCCTGTGGGTAGGCTCTGAGACGGTTTGTCATTTTTTTTAGAGTAACTGAATATTTTTACCAGGGACAAAATTTTCCTGATAGGGTTTTGGGATCGGGAGGGTGTATATATCTTCGAATGAAGCGTACTCATATAATATCGATCGAACTTCACTTTGCAAGTTCGTTTGATCATATATTATATTTCGTCGCTTCATTCTTCAGATATAATAAATAAACAACATGGTAGATGTTTAGAGAGGAAAATTTTGTATAACTAAAAGTGAAAAATACAACTTCTATGTTTAGTCAAATAAATCATCTTTTATAATAACAAAATAAATCTTACACATGTATTTCATTGGTATATAAAAAAAGGTTTTTAATCAACTGTTTTTTAAATTAACTAATTAAATCCTTACTTAAACGCTATTATAATTATTACCTGCCACTAGAAAACCAAATTACGTTTCTCTAGGTAATAAAACAAGACTTTGCAAATATCCCATCATCTAATACTCTGCGATGGTAAAATTTGGCAAAGGACAGTGACCTGCTTGTCCAACCAGCAGTTTTCCTAATGGTATCCACCGAAATACCGGGGGCCCCGCGGATGTGGCAGCGTGGCGCGTGCTGTGCGCGCCGAACGTCGACACATTCACGCCGCATTCACCCAACACTTGTTTAATCCATCTGCTGATGGTTCGAGAGGTCGCAGGCCTAAACGGTCGTTTGAATGTTAATATGAGGTTATTCGAAGTTACTGGTCTAATATTCTTGGTGAGGAATATATGGTCTTCTATGACGGTAGCGGGACAAATTGCTTTATTCTCGTTAAAGTAAGGTAAAGGCAATACCGGCTGCTCGCGTCCAGCTGCGGAAGTTTTAATTACAGTTACAGTTACAGCGTAAAGAGTTTGTACTCGTTGTGCTGTGCACAGAGCAAGAAGCATCACTAATTTTTTGGTGATCTTTTCTAGCGAAAGATCCCTATTGGGTATCCGATTCGCGATAAAATTGATTACTAACTGTGGATTGAATATTTCGGTGTAGCAGGTCTTAGTTTATAGGCACCTTTGAGTAATCGTTTTACCTGGTCGTTCGCAGTTAAATCACTACCTAAAAGTAGAGACAGTGCGGAACGGTGGCTGTTCAGGGAGCCGTATGCGGCACCTTTATTAAATTGTTCTGTTAAAAATATCAAGATAGGCGAAAGTGAGCACTTGTAGGGATCAAGTTTATTACCGAGACAGAACTGCCACCATAATCTATAAGTCCCGCTCTAAAGTATTTTTAGATAAGGATGCCATGATTAAGTCAAGCACCTGGCTAGGAGTTCCCCTTGTTGCGAACGCCGACCTGAGCACACTGCTGCACCCAGGTTAAACGATTTTAGGTGGTAGTGTTGGGTCCTGGAAGATAACGAAGGGAAATTCAAATTTGGTGTGAAGTATATAACATCGGTTTGAATAATGTTTAATAACATTTGGAACCAAGTTTGAGATGGCCAGTAGGGGAAGATTAAGATACCTTCCGCTTTATCATTTACGATTTTTTTTTTAAGCATCTCAAAATCATTATAAATGGTGGGAATGCGTGGAAAAAAAACGATCTCCAACCTATAATAAACGCATCGAATATAAAGCTCGCACCATTGCCAACTGGATCTGGGCAAATCAGTAAGATGAGGGAACTGAATTCCTCCTATCCGATTAATATTGCTGATAGCGGTCGTGTTATCATCATGTAACAGTATATTAATATTAGTTTTCTCGCGAGCAAACTTTTTAGCCCGAGAAAAACTGCTACTAATTCTAAATAATTTATGTGTAAATTACGCTTATTATCTGTCCACCCACCATTTGCGCGCTTGTTGTCGCAATAGGCTCCCCAGCCTGTCCTGGATGCGTCTGTAAATTTTCACAGACGCATCAAAGTTAGGAATCATAAGTATATTTGATGTGGTACGAATGTTATTCGACCACCACATTAAATCTGATAAGATATCAACGTTGGGTTTAAATATTACATCGTAACTTTTGTGCTTAGTAAGAACCAGGTATTTCTGTCTTTCTAACTTCTTTGTATATAGCCAACCATATCTTGCAGCCGGACAGGCTGAAGTAAGAACACCAATTAGGTGAGCGAAATCCCTAATAGTACTATTCGGTAGGTTAGAAAATTTGTTCACTAGACTCAAAATATTGTTTCGCTTATCTGATGGAAGCGATATTGTCGTATCTACTGAGTTGTACATAAACCCTAAAAACCTGCAACTCTGTTGAGGGTGTAAATTACTTTTATCGTAACTAATTATAAAACCTAAACAATTTAGTAACCTTACAGTTTCGATTACGTTTGTATGACACTCAAAGCTATTCCCGATACACAATATGTCATTTAAGTAAACGACACATTGAAATTCGCAAAATCTTAGATAACTAACTACTTCCTTCATTAGTTTTGTAAACGTCCGTGGGGAACATAAACCATAAGGCATCGTATTAAACTCGTAAGTAGTTATTTGCGCATTTTCGTTTTGGAATTGAAATGATAAATATTTACGTTGGGAATACGTTACTGAGACCCATCGCCATAAAGCCCTTTCTTAGTATAATTTTTGATGCAGTTCTATGATCTTCTATCTTAAAATTAGAATTGAGAACGTATTTATTTATCTGTTTAAGATTAAGAATAAACCTATGCCCACCGTTAGATTTTGGGGCTAAAGAGATGGTAGAAATAAATTCAGTAACCGTTGTGAACCCAACCTAGTTTTTTTTTTTTTTTTTTTTTTTAATATTTTTAGAAATATTAAGCCAACAGTTCAGTGGCAGTACTGGGTTCGATATGATCCTGCCCCCCCCCCCCCTGCTGAACAACTGGTAGCGGGGGTGGCCGGACCAGTTTTACCGAGGAGGAGAGGTTGCTGTCGAAGTTTTCAGATTCGAACCTCTTTTGATCTGGAGTCCTTGTCTCTCAATGGCCTTTGGGGCTTTTATTCTCTCCGATAATGAACATCCGAAAAGAGTTTCGTCAGTTTCGATCTCACTTGTGTCTCAGTAAAGTGGATATCGGTAAGTATTCGGCAGTTATCCGATAAAAAATTTTACAGCTTGTACCTTGTCATCACCGGTCAATAACAAGGTCATCACCGTTATACCCAGGCCCAGCTGGTCCTGCCTCGACTGAAGCTTTTTGTCTCGGGCCCTTACAATATCTGCGGCCGCGGCAGATATTTCTTGATTTAAATTAGGAACTTTTAACAGTTTACAATTTTTATGTTACCTCCGCTTGGAGGCCTTTTTTTTTTTTTTTTTTTAAATTGGGAGCCATCGCTGCGCCCATTTACAATGAATGTCGGGACCATAAGTCGGTACATCGTCCGCTGCGTCCCCGTGTGAAATAATTTGGTCTCGAGTTCAGGCAGCGGCTCGCCGCATGCGTCTTGTGACGACGACGAAACAATTTCATTCACGGTTACGTAGGCCGACATAAGCGGAGCCTTCGGCTGTTGTGGTGACAGCGGCGATCGCGTTGGTGAACGAGATAACGGGGCCGGTGCGCCAATGTTCTAATTTAATCTTTGTGTTCCGTTTTGTAGGAAAATAAAACGATGATAAAACTCAAAAGTTACAATTTTTGAAGGTAGGTAAATAATATTTTAATAATCTACAGAAAGATTCGGAACAAAGAGTGTTATTATGGTACCCGCTGAACCATCGTGTTAACCCGCAGTTAACCGCCAGGTCAGCTTACAGATACCTTCACAAGTCAAGTCAGGTTGACCCACACTCAACCATTGGGTTGATTTTTAGTGTCATACTTGTCCTTCGTGTTAACCCGCAGTTAACCGCCAGGCAAGCCTACCAGACACTTTACGCAAGACCAGGAATCACACATTGTAACGTTTTGTTAAAGTAGGTACTTACTTATATTGTTTTCGGAATCCAACGACGAGTACACAATTAAACGTCGATGTTTATTTTGTTTATTTTTAGCCTTAGTCTCTTAATTTTTTCACTATAGTATTTTATATTTTCTTCAGCACTACGTTTAGACATTTTTAGAAGCGTGTGCTTGTTGCCTCGCACGAAAAAAGAAATGACAAACCGTCTCAGAGCCTACCCACAGGAGACAAAAATAAATTGACTTACTCTTTTTCTAAAAATGCGAAGTGTTGCCTGCAGGATAAAAGGACTACCATGTTGTTTATTTATTATATCTGAAGAATGAAGCGACGAAATATAATATAATGCAAACATCAGTTGGGTAAGTTTGTCACAATAGTTCCTGACTGTTTTCCAATATGTTTAGCCAAAAACTCACCTTTGAGGTATCGCGCCGTCAACTTTTCTTAATGTATACCGCCTCGACCTAATATCGTCCATTAATATTTCATACGGAGTCAATTCATATTCGATAGGCGTTCTTGAATAGTTAACTTTCTTTAATTTCACACCCATTCTTAATTCGCCTATGACTTGCACCCAGAACCGCGCCTGTAAAAATTAAAGTACAATTAGTCGCTGACAGAATTTTGCTATGAATAAATTGGAAGGCGTTGAAATAGAAATTTCACATGCATAACAAAAACATTCATTTACTGGCATTGAAATGTTTGTCACAACTAATATTCTATACTGTAGATCTTTAAAATATATTTGCTCAAAATGAAAGCTTACGTAGGTTTGGTAAATTACAATACATATATATATATTAAATATACTATATTATGTTGAAAAACGTAAAAGCAACGCAATAGACTTCTACAAGCTGCTATCTCAACTTAAAAGTACATACTTGTAGAGCTCTCCAAATCCTTCGGTTAGACTATGATGAAAAACAAACATGTTTATTAACATTTTCAAAGCTGAATTCTCCATTGCAATTAATAGGCTGAGATCTATAGAGAGTAGGTACTTTACTTAACCAAAATTAGAGTAACAGCGAGACAAATTTATTTCGGACGCATAACTAAATAAATAAATAGGAATTCGTACTGGAATCTAAGACAACTAACTCATGACAGTTTCTTTAGTAAGGCTAAGCGTGCGTTATACATTTCGACGTAATAAGAGTTTTAGACAATATTTAAGGAAGTCGTCATCATCATTATGATCAACCCATTGCTGGCTCACTACAGTGCATGTGTCTCCTCTCAATATGAGAAGGGTTTGGCCATGTAAGGATTGGTAGACTTTACACAACTTTGAGAACATTATGGAGAACTCTCAGGCATGCAGGTTTCCTCACGATATTTTCCTGTTATTGTGCAGCAAGTGATATTTTTATCGCTTAAAACGCACATAACTCCGAAAAATTAGAGGTGATAATCCAATTGAATGAGCACTAGGCTATCACAGCTTATTAGTACGAGAGTATAAAAATGATTTTAAAAAATAAAAGTTTTTTTTTGTTGCTTGAATGTTTCGATATAACGTACCCTTAGCTGTTTTTTAATTGTACCCATGACATCCACAAACACCACGTAAATCTATCAATAACTAGCCGATGCCCGCGACTTCGTCCGCGTAGATTAGGGGTCTTTAAAAACTCCTATGGAACAAGCTATCAATTCGAGGAATATTTCTCTGGCAGGCTAAAACTATAATGAAATACAGTTTCACATAAATCCCGCGGTTAATGTAACGGGTTAAAAAAAGTATCCTATGTCCATCTCCTGGTTCTAAGCTACCTCCCCACAGATTTTCAGCCAAATCAGTTCAGTCGTTCTTGAGTTATAACTGGTGTAACTAACACGACTTTCTTTTATATCATCATCATCATGATCAACCCATTACGGGCTCACTACAGAACACGGGTCTCCTCTCAATATGAGAAGGGTTTGGCCATAGTCCACCACGCTGGCCATGAGCGGATTGGCAGACTTCACACGCCTTTGAGAACATTATGGAGAACTCTCAAGCGTGCAGGTTTCCTCACGATGTTTTCCTTCACCGTTGAAGCAAGTGATATTTTCTTTTATATATATAAATTTAATTATATTATGTGTTTAGATTTAAGTAAAATTCCTTTTAGATTAGCAGTCTGTGACGTATGTAGGTTTTATATATTTTATATATCTCTTGTTTTGTAATGTCAGTTATGTCAGTCCAGTGGTAAATATAGTTTTACAATGAAGCCAACGTCTCTCATTAAGAAATCCCTAATCCTGGTATTCCCGCGGGACTAAACATCACATTGGCGATGAGGACGACTCATGTGTGCAGGGGTCATGGATTCGGTTAAGTTAATCGAATACAACTGAAGGAAAATTGTGGATTGGAATATTGAACATTGACATTCATAATGGCTGTTGGAAGGATCGAGACTTTTGATCCCGCTGTCGGTAATTGGCGTTTATATAGTGAACGTTTGGAACAGTATTTCCTTATAAATGAGGTGAAAGAAAATTTGAAAGTGCCCACGTTAATTACTGTTAATTACTAAACTTAAGCGGTGATAGCCCAGTGGTTAGGGCGTCAGCCTCCTAATCAGAGGTCGGCGGTTCGAATCCCGGCACGCATCTCTAACTTTTCGGAGTTATGTGCGTTTTTAAACAATTAAAATATCATTTGCTTCAACGGTGAAGGAAAACATCGTGAGGAAACCTGCACGCCTGAGAGTTCTCCATAATGTTCTCAAAGGCGTGTGAAGTCTGCCAATCCGCACATGGCCAGCGTGGTGGACTATGGCCAAAACCTTCTCATATTGAGAGGAGACCCGTGCTCTGTAGTGAGCTGGTAATGGGTTGTTCATGATGATGATGATGAATTACTAAACATCACACAGTCTATTATTAAATGTTCGAAAAGGTCGCATAGTAGCTTGCGGTCATCTAAACATCGCCACACTTCGTCTAACCCGTCAGTTTATGACTCTTAATGTGTTGCGGCGTGATTGCTGCTACCAAACTCGTGACTTGGCTCTCGAGCACGGGTTTTAAGCAACAGTCTAAATGTCGGGAGCGCATTAATTATCTGTGTTCCATAATTTATGGTGTTTGGACGGCAATGATGTACTCTAGGCTGGTTACGACAGCGTTAAGCAAAGTATTTAGACTGGTTAAATGACCTATCGGTGTAGTTAGCCGCCCCTCGCTTTCTCGATGAGAAGACTATCTTGCATCGCCTTAATAATTAAAAATAATAATAAATAAATGAATTCTTCATTACACAGCAAAAGGTATCCAGATTAGTACATAAACAACTTATAAACTGAGTAGTTATTACTTATACATTATTTAATCAAATACAAAATCAATCATTCACAAATCAATCACAAAGTCGATTTGAGAATTAATAATTTTCAATTTTCTGTTATTCTATAACTATTTATATATCTAAAAGGTGAACCTGCTACCATCTCAAATTGTATCGTCAAGTGCGTGCGCCTTTTGGAAGACCTATATAGTGTGGTGTATATGAATTGAAGAAGTCAAAATTTCACCGTGCAGATTTGCCTGTCTTTGAATATTATAGCAAACATAATATTATAGGACGACCTCGGTGGAGCAGCGCGTGCGCTGTTGCATTTTAAAGTTGGAGGTCCTGGGTTCGATTCCCGGCTCGAGTCTGGTCTGGTGGGAGGCTTCGGCCGTGGCTAGTTACCACCCTACCGACAAAGACGTCACAAAGCGATTTAGCGTTCCGGCACGATGTCGTGTAGAAACCGATTAGGAGTATGAGTTTAACATACCCCTAACAGGTTAGCCCGCTACCATCTTAGACTGCATTATCACTTGCCATCAGGTGAGATGCAGTCAAGGGCTAACTTGTGGGGAACAAAAAAAATAAACTAAGCTCAATGCTGATTGCATACCATGGACTTCCGCAAAGTAACGCCTATGCCTATTCAATGCTTCTATCCAGAACAATACCGATAACCAATTAAGCGCATGATGCGAAATTAAACCAACAACGACGCCAGGTGCTCTGTTCACACGCTTGCCGCATAATCTAATTAATTCGACGCGAAATTCCTAGAGAGCACGCCGGTATTAATATTAACATCAGAATCAGCTTGCATGCCGGACGGTGAGCCGTTGAGAAATATTGGTGCATAGCAAACGAAACAACTTAAGATTCTAGTACGATCTTATTTATTTATTTGGTTATCTAGCGACTTTAGTTGAAGTATTATTTTCTTCTTAAGGTCATGCATTTGGAAGTATTCTGTATGTAAATATCTGCACAAATCTTAAAAAACATGACATTAACAATCCAGTTTATAAATGTGTAATCAGAGGTTCGAACCCGGGGACGCACCTATAACTATTCAGAGTTATATGCGTTCTTAAGCAAATAGATTCTATCTCACTTCAACGGTGAAGGAAAATCGTGAGGAAATCAGCATGCCTGAGAGATTTCTATAATGTTCTTAAAGGCATGGTGGATTATGGCCAAACCCTTCTCATATTTAGAGGAGACCCGCTCTGTAGTGAGCCGAGAATAGGTTGATCGTGATCGTGTGTGACATAAATGTGTGTGATCAAGTACAGTAAAAATGTTGCTATTAACTGGCAAATTTCATGGAACCGATTCTCCCGCGTAAGACTGAAATTTAGAAAAAGTTTTATCATAACGATTCTCAGCCAATCAGAGATGTCCTCCCTGATCACACCGGTGCACCATTAGTATAAAAACTTTATGTAAGAATAGGTAAAATATAATGATTTACTATGCCAGATACCCTCGTGAGCGTCCACACAACACCCTGTCACAGTTTCATCAAAATCTGAAATGGTTTCGACACGACTAGAGGACAACTAACAAATATTGATTTTTATTTATACAGATTCCGTCTTATGTACTTGGGTCCAAATGATCTTAGAGTTTAATGTCCCACTGAAAGGCACAGGCCTTTACCTCATCGATGAGTTATGATGCCATTGAATGAATATAATTTACTTCAGTATGTGAACTGTTGAAAGTCAAATTTAAAAGAGCTTAAAAGACCAACTGCGATTTTCTTACATTTTTATTAAAGCAAAGGTACGAGTAGCTAGGTCGCGCGAATTGCCCCGTAACATTTTCAACCCACTCCTGTACGAATGTTAATTGATGGATAAACAGTTCTTCATATCCAATCTACATACTGAATTAATAGAAACAATTGTGTATGCCATTCGACTGTCACTTTGAGTAAAATTAATTACCGCATATCAAATACCTGTCTGAGTCACTTGACACCACTTCCCACCTCCGCTGTTATGACTAACTGTGTCCTTTGGAAACTGCTCATGCAATCTTTAAAGGCTAACAGGCTAATCAAACAACACCCAAATTCAGCCCAAATCACTGATAAATAAGTGCGCGAGTATAATGAACGTGATATATGATAAATATACAGAATTACAATAGCAAGCTATCGCAGAAGGATATAGTTTCTTTCCAACACACATAATGCTATCATGAATGTAGATGCAAATAAAATTGATCATAGTAAATATTGGTACGAGAAAAGCGCCAATGAGATAGACAGACTAAGTTACCTGAACGGAGTAGGAAACCAGATGTTCCAGAGGAGTGGAGAACGACAATAACGCGTATCCACAACACAACACTGAGGTTGCAACCACGACTTCTCCGCCAAGAGTAATGCCCGAATAAGAAAATAATGCAAAGCGCTTTACACCGCAATCATATAATCCAATTTTGTTCATATTCTCTGTTGAGTTGTCTGGAAGATAACGCTCTTCAGCGCCAATTGTACCTACGTGTTGTGAGAACTAAGAAACATTCCGGGCTGACATCGTCTCTGCAAGACTTTTCACTACTACATCAGGATCATTATCTTTAAATTACAATTGCCTTGCATTTCTTTCGGGGTAGTATTTAATAGGTGATTGGATGCCGCTACCGCTGCAGGCGTTCACTTCGCTGGAGTTACATGATACATACCCAGTCAGAGAACTGCAGCGTGTCTAGATGCATTGCGGAGTGTTCGGCCGCGCCCAGGTCCCGTGCGCCGCCCACCCGCACCCTCGCGAGGAAGGAAGCCAGCTCGAGCGCCTCGGCGACCAGCGCCCGACACACGGCGCGGTAGTGCGCCGCGGCAGTGTCCCGCGCGATCCGAGCGCCGCTCCCGCCGCAGTGCCATATGCATCGCTGGAAACGTACACAAAACATACTTATTAATACGTACGTTCATCAACTAAAAGAAAAATGCGACCAACAATGACGAAAATACGTTTCAATTCACCGAAATGCAAAATAGAGAAAGGGGGAAGAGTCTACCAAAGTTGTCTGGTGGAACAGTGGCTTGTTACCACCTTACCGACAAAGACGTGTCGCCAAGCGATTTAGCGTTGCGGTACAATGTCGCGTAGAAACTAATAAGGAGCGTGGGTTTACCATACTCCTAAAAAATTTGCCTGCTACTATCCTAGACAGCATCATCACTTACTAGCCAACTAACTACTAACTTGTAGTGTATAAAAAAAGGGTCAACACATAGATCCATCTATAGGTTAACACGAATCTTCTCAGAATGAGAAGGGTTATGTCGTATGCGGAATACGCTGACCAAGTGCGTTTTGAACTTGACTTTACACACCTTTTTACACAGAACATTTTGAATCAGACACAGGTATGCAGATTTCCTGATGATGTTTTCTTTATAGTTATTTAATTAGTTAAAGCGCACATAACTGCCAAGTTAGAGGGGATCCAATATACTAAATAAAGGGAGAAGGAAAGAAAAATACGACTAAGACTTTTAACCCTCACCTAGAATGGATTCGATTCTATTTATTATTAAGGTGGTATATGAGCTTGGCATTTATTTTAATCTTAAAAATTTTATATTGATTTGCGTAAACGTGAAATTAAATGTTTAAGGTTTTTTATGGCTTCTAGTTAGGTAAGTAACAAATTTGACAATTAATAAACACCATGTTGATCCTGGAACAACAGGTAGGTACTGGACTATAGTGATGTTCGAAACTACTCTTTGAAATTTTTTTTTAAAGAAAATCCAAGTTAATTATTTATAGTCACAGAAACTTTATAAGAACTATCCGCTTTAAAAACGTTTATGGAACACAGTGAGATACTTTTGGACAATATAATGAAATATAGCCACATTGCAATTTTCAGTAGCAGATGCTAGTAAATAAATAAAATCAGAGACGGTCTGGCGCACGATTTTCCAGCCACAAAACAGAGAATTTCCAAGTGTTTGTATTTGATGGTATCTTGGAGTTGGAACACGCAAATCATTGGGCCCCCGTTGTACCCCCTCTTGTTTACACAGCTTTTGAAACACACATAACTACTTAAAAGCAGCTTCACTGGATCTTGAGCTACTTTACTACTGTGTACTTTCATAGGGCTGTCCATTTGCTACGAGTTTGCTAGGAAAACCTATCTACTTCCGTATACCACAAAAACCTCTTTTTGAGCACCACACGTTTTTTTTTCTCTCTTTTTATGGCTTTACACAGATGACTAATCTGTGTCAAGATTATAGCAATAGAGAATTGCAGTTAGGGAAACTTCGTATTGGGCGAACATATACACATGTTAATCATTAAAAAAAAAAATTAAAATATCACTTGCTTCAACGGTGATGGAAAAACATCGTGAGGAAACCTGCACGCCTGAGAGTTCTTCATAATGTTCTCAAAGGCGTGTGAAGTCTGCCAATCCGCCCTTGGCCAGCGTGGTGGACTATGGCCAAACCCTTCTCATATTGTGAGGAGACACGTGCTCTGTAGCGAGCCTAATGGGTTGACATTAAGATGATGATTCATAAAACTAACCAATTAATTCAAGAAAAGCGTGTAATAACCGCCCAATACTAAGTCTGAGAACGTTCGATAGTCAACCCAAACTTGCATACTTAATTACGAATGCGAAAGTCTGTTTTGTTTGTTTATTTGCCTGCTGGTTACATAGGTATATTTGGCTCAACCACAGCAGTGATCTGGATGTCATTTGGCACACGCTTGTATCGTCAACTGGATACGTATTGATGACCAAAGGATACTTTTGACGCCAAGGATACTTTTAATATCCACAAATAATAATTAAATGCATATACATTTAGCAAAGATATTAAGAATATGCTCAATGCTGAATGATCTCAGGAATATCTGCGACATCTTCTGCAGTTCTATTTTAAAAAGCAATTAAGACTGTCTATTACTGCATTTTATGTACCTATAAATTGGATTATTTAGGTGTAAGGTAAATTTTAAGGTTGCATGCTGTGGTCATTTCAAGAAAGTCACTATCTCGTGTTTGTTCCTCTGAAATGTTTTTTGTTGTTTTTATATAGATTGTGACTAGTTTTTAATGATACAATAAAAAATAAAAATAAAAATAAGCATATGTTAAAAAAAAATGTCCATTCGTTATCAAAACAATAAACCTTTCTATTCGTGCATCAGTAGTAACGTTTTGGGCTAAATTATACTGAGAACCACCACTTCTATTTCCAAGAAGTTACTCAAAGATCAAATAACAAATTTGTGCGGGACAGCGAACGGCGCATCTCGGCGCATTGAATAATAGTTAGGAATAGTATAGAATCGTAGCACGTAAGTTGCGGGACCGGGTTACAGGTCGCGCACTTGCGGTGCAAAATAGTATAGTTTTTGTTCCTTTGTGTATAGCAGTATGGCAATAGGTTTATAACGATAGTATTTTTATAGGCTTTTACAGCAAATAGTTTTATAGATGTCTGAATAGTTTATAGCAACTTATAGGTATAGTTTCATAGTTTTATAGTTTGATTATTTTGTGTGTTTTACAGATTTACTAATAGTTTTGAATAATATTGTATTGTATTATTAGATAGAGATAGCATATAAATTGTGCGAGAGAGACCCATGCGCGGCTCTCTCTATGGACTAGCCCCGAGCCATGAAGACAGCCTTTGCAAGCCACGCCCACCGATTTCGTATCTCGGCCTCTGATTGGTCGAGTCGGTGGGCAATAGAGACGGCATCCAAATAAATAGCGGCGTCTCGTTGTTCGGGGCAACCAGTTCTCGATACCAGTTCTCGAAACAACTCGGCACAGCAATGAAGAGTGCGAAACCTGAAGAAAATAGCGGTTAGAAGCTAAGCAAGCAAGTAGCGGTACCCTGAATATAGAAAACTTGAAGAGTCATTGCCCTGGTGTTTTATTCTCCGACAATATTGCGCTAATCCATCATCCAACCCAGCAATAGTTTCGGTGTACGCACACAACGCGTACATTGAGTGGTCCTTCGAGCCGGATCGGTGGATTAGCGCATATAGTGAACAGTAGCTGTCGAAGAAAGAAAACAGGAAGAATGCCTCTGACAAGACAGAACCGCAAGGCTACAGAAGAAGAGGGTACCGCTACAGAAACCGCGTCGTCGGGAACTGGTTCCCCCAGTACCGACAGTACCGGGACTACAGGCACTGGCGCCACCAGTGCAACCGCAACTTCGCAACAGACCGCCGCGACGTCCGTCACGGCGGCGACTGAAAAGTCGACAGCGTCCTCAAGCGCGCCGACGCTGCGCGTTGAGGACAAACAGAGGGGTCCGTTGAAGAGGGCACCCACCAATAGCAAAAAAATAGAGGCTTCCACTGAAATGGAACAGGAAGCTACAGAACAGGTACCCCGTCCCCCGACCAAGAGGGTAGGAGGGGGCGCGTCGGTACACAGCCGAACGAAGGCCTACAAGCTGGCGAAAGCGAAGGAGGAGCTACTACGCCTACAAGTGGAACTAGCTGCTGCTCGGATAGCAGTGCTGGAAACAGAAACCGATGAAGAGATAGAAGACGACGGTGTCTCAATCCACTCCAAGTCCGAGGTCGACGAACGAGTGGACAACTGGTTGGAAGCGCAACCAGCACGCCCCGTACTGGCGATCACCGACACCCCACATAGCCGTATAATAGAGCCGGCGGTCAACGGTACGAAGCAACAGAGGCCTATAGAAATAGGTATAGACGAGCACCCGAGTCAACTCCAGCCACCGGCGGGAGGGCAGGATAGCATCACGCAGCTGGCGGAGGCTATCACCCTCGCCGTCAAAACAGCGCAGCAGCCTAGATCCGTAGAGCTACCTTTCTTCAGCGGATCGCATCAGGAGTGGCTACCGTTCCGCGCCGCATACTTCGAGACAGAGAAAGCATTCTCACCGATAGAAAACACCAACCGCCTGCGAAGGAACCTGAAGGGAAGAGCACGAGAAGCCGTGGAGGGACTCCTCATCACCAGCGCCGATCCTATAGACATTATGAAGACCCTGGAGTCAAGATTCGGACGACCAGAGGCCATAGCAATGATGGAGATGGACACGCTGAGAGGACTACCGCGACTTACAGACGCACCACGGGACATCTGCATCTTTTCCTCGAAGGTCACCAACGTCGTAGCAGCATTGAAGACTCTCAGCTGTGCGAACTACATGTTCAACCCTGAGGTCTCCAAAACAGTGGTAGAGAAGCTGACGCCTACTCTACGATATAGATACTACGACTTCGCAGCAACACAGCCGAGGGAGGATGCAGACCTGCTGAAGATCGAGAAGTTCCTCAGGAGGGAAGCGGAGCTATGCGGACCATATGCGCTACCTGAACAAGTGGGGGCGCAACCACCAGCCACACAACAGAAGAGGCCACAGAAAGTGTATAGTACAATAGAGAAGTCGCACACACCACGGTGTCCTGTGTGCCCTGAAGAGGAGCACACCCTTATAGAGTGCGAAGAATTCAAGAGCCAAGGTCCCAATGAAAGATGGGATATAGCGAAACAGAAGCGCCTCTGCTTCCGGTGTCTTCGGTACAGAAACAAAACCCACAACTGCAAAGTTAAGGCGTGTGGCGTCGACGGGTGCAAGTATTTTCACCACAAGATGCTACACTACACCAAGGCAGCGGGCAAGAAGGAAGACAAAGGAAGTGCGGAGGTGATTAATTCAGCGTGGACAGGGAAGACGCAGTCCTACCTGAAAATTATTCCGGTACAGGTGGAAGGTCCGAAAGGAAAAGTGAATACCTTCGCCTTAATGGATGACGGGTCAACAGTGACCTTAATAGATAATAGTGTAGCCGAGCACATCGGAGCAAAAGGACCCGTCGATCCGCTAAAAATAGAAACAATAAACGACATGAAGACGTCGGAAACAGCTTCGCGGAGAGTCACCATACAGTTGAGGGGACCAAATAGACGAGTGGAACAGATTCAAGCGCGCACAGTGAAAAACCTACAAGTCTCGTCGCAACGGGTTTCGAGGGAAACAGTAGACGGATGCAAGCACCTGGCGGGCATTCGCAGGTACCTCACACACGCAGACGCCAAGCCGCAAGTACTCATAGGCCAAGATAATTGGCACCTCTTACTCACAACGAAGGTGAAGAAGGGGGAAAGGTCGCAGCCAGTCGCCTCGCTCACGCCGCTAGGATGGGTGTTGCACGGAAGCCAGACGCGCGCCGGTAGACGCAGCATCGACTTCGTGACACACATCACTGAAAAGGAGGACGACCTGGAAGACCTGGTGAAGCAGTACTTCGAGATGGACGCGCTCTGCATACAGCCCAAGAAACCGAAAACCGATCCCGAGGAACGAGCACTACGCATGTTGGAGAAAACCACCAAACAGATAGAAAACGGAAGATACGAAACAGGTCTTCTATGGCGCCAAGAAGATGTTACCTTCCCCGACAACTACAGTAATTCGTTGAAACGACTCGTCAACGTCGAGAAGAAGATCGACCGCGACCCGAAGCTGAAACAGAAATATATAGAACAAATGGAAGCTCTCGTATCGAAGGGTTACGCTGAACCCGCACCCAAACAGAAGACAGCTGGCAAGACCTGGTACCTGCCGCATTTTGCCGTGATCAACCCGATGAAGCCGGACAAGCTCAGGGTTGTGCATGATGCCGCTGCGAAGACGAGAGGGGTAGCTCTGAACGACATGCTGCTGAAGGGTCCTGACCTGCTGCAGTCGCTACCTGGCGTCGTGATGCGGTTCCGGCAACACCAAATAGCAGTCACAGCCGACATTAAGGAAATGTTTATGCAGGTCAAGCTACGCACAGAAGACAGGGACGCGCTTCGTTACCTGTGGCGCGGGGAACGGCGAGATGACCAACCGCCCGAAGAATATAGAATGACGTCACTCATCTTCGGCGCGTCGAGCTCTCCATCAATAGCGATCTATGTGAAAAACTTGAACGCTAAACAGCATGAGAAAACTCATCCCGAAGCGGCGGCCGCAATAGTACAGAAACACTACGTCGACGACTACTTAGATAGCTTTAAAAGTCTAGACGAAGCAGTGAGAATAGCGAAGAGCGTGCGGGAAGTGCACTCAAAGGCCCACTTCGAGTTGAAACAGTGGAAGTCAAACTCACCTGGTCTGCTGGAGGCGCTAGGGGAGGACACACAGACAGAAAACCTAGAACTCTATAGAACGGAGGAAAAAACAGAAAGAGTTTTAGGTGTTATTTGGAAAATGAACACAGACGAACTTACGTTCAACCTCGACTTAACACGCATCGGACCTACTATCGCAAACATAGAAATACCTACGAAGAGAGAAGCCCTGAGAATAGTTATGTCGCTTTTCGACCCACTCGGTTTCGCATCGCCGGTAACTAGTAAGGCGAAACAGCTGCTGCAAGAGGTATGGCGACGAGGTACAGCATGGGATGCCAAGATAGACGACGACCTGGCCGAACAGTGGCAGGATTGGATGGCCCATCTGAAGAACCTCAGCAATGTAGCGATTCCTAGGCGATACCTACATTATAGTGACGCCACTACTTTGCAGCTGCATGTATTCACCGACGCAAGCGAAGCAGCCTACTCAGCGGTCCTCTTCTGGAGAGCGGTAGCGCCTGATGGAGAGGTGAGCCTATCCCTCATCATGGCGAAGGCGAAGGTGGCTCCGTTGAAGTTAACATCGATTCCGAGGTTGGAGCTACAGGCAGCGGTCATGGGAACCAGACTCGCTGAAACAGTAATAGCGGAACACGAACGAAAACCGGACTGCAAGGTTTTCTGGACAGACAGCAAGACAGTACTCACGTGGATACGTACTGGGCCGCGCTCATACAAGCCGTACGTAGCGCATCGCTTGGCCGCGATAGAGGAGTCGTCGAACGTAAACGAGTGGCGTTGGATACCTACTAAGTTTAACGTCGCGGACGACGCAACACGGGACGTCCCAGCGGGATTCGACAGAAACCACCGCTGGTACCGGGGACCCGACTTCCTGCACGAGGCGGAAGAACACTGGCCAAGCGAGCCTACCACCGATAGAGCGGCGCCTTCTGGTGAAGAGAAGGTGCACCACGTGAGCAACAGAAGCGAACCGAAGCTCGTAGAAGCCCTACCAGACGCGGCGCGCTTCTCGAGCTGGGATAGACTCCGCTACACTTCGGCTCGGGTTCTACAATTCATCGATCTGTGTAGAGCCGAGACTAAAATAGTAAATTATAGACGAACACGGAAAAACGCAGAGAAGGATCCCGCCTGGAATAAAACAAAAAAGGCCGCACTGAAACAGACACAGAAAAAGGCTATAGCATCGACGAATAGAAAGTTTATTCCAGTCTCGGCGGAACAACTTAGAAGGGCAGAAGAGCTTCTGATGCGCGCCTCGCAGGAAGACTCATTCGCCAGTGATATAGACGCGCTAAGGAGCGATAAGGCGCTCAGTAAGGAGAGCCGCCTGTATCAACTTAGTGTAGAATTTGTAAATAGTGTTATTAGACTTAGAAGTCGGATCCGAGAGACGACCGACATAGCAGAGAGCTTCAAGAGCCCTATAGTACTCGACGGGGATCACAGAATAGTGAAGCTCTGGATAGAAGCCGTACATCGTCAGCTGCATCACGCCGGCGTCGAAGCCACAGTAAATGAATGCCGACAACAGTACTGGGTGTTGCGTGTGCGACCGGTGACAAGGGTCATAGTGAAGAGATGCCTGTTCTGCAGGATGAGGACCCAGACGCCACCATACCCCAGGACCGGAGACCTACCAGCATGCCGTCTAGCCCATCACAAGCAACCCTTCACCTACACGGGGGTTGATTATTTTGGGCCTCTCTCAGTGACCGTCGGCCGCACGAGACAGAAGAGGTATGTAGCGATCTTCACATGCCTCACCATGAGGGCTGTGCACCTGGAAATAGCTGGGTCGCTCAGCGCCGACTCTGCGGTGATGTGCCTGAGGAGGATGATAGCGCGGCGGGGCTGCCCGACAGAGATTTGGTCGGATAACGGCACCAACCTGAAGGCAGCCGACAGGGAGCTCCGACAGGCAATAGACGCGGCAACAGCGGAGGAAGCAGCGAAGAAGACGATCTCCTGGCGGTACATCCCACCGGGAGCACCTTTCATGGGCGGAGCATGGGAGCGTATGGTGCGCTCCGTGAAAACGGCCCTCACCGCAACCCTCCACGAGCGACATCCTACGGAGGAGGTCCTCGCAACTCTACTCGCGGAGGTAGAGTACACTGTAAATAGTAGGCCACTAACCCACGTTTCAGTCAGTGCAGATGACATGGAAGCTCTCACGCCCAATCATTTCCTGTTGGGCGGAGCAAGGAGAGTTCCACAACCGGGGACATTCGACGAGCGCGATGAAGTCTCAAGATCCAGCTGGCGAGCCGCACAACGATTGGCTGACTTATTCTGGGCGCGCTGGGTAAAAGAATACCTACCGGAGCTTCAAAACCGGCGGGAGCCGCACGGAAGAGGTCACGTGGTACGGGTTAACGACCTCGTACAGGTCGTTGACCCCACTTTGCCGCGGAATGTATGGATACGAGGCCGAGTCGTCGCTACCTACCCGGGACCGGACAACGTGGTGCGTGCAGTGGACATTCGGACTAAAGGAGGAGTACTTCGACGGCCGGTGAGGAAGCTGGTGATCCTGCCAATAGACGACGCGCCCGCACCGAAATAGGATGCGACTTTCTCGCACGGCGGGAGAGATGTGCGGGACAGCGAACGGCGCATCTCGGCGCATTGAATAATAGTTAGGAATAGTATAGAATCGTAGCACGTAAGTTGCGGGACCGACTGCAGGTCGCGCACTTGCGGTGCAAAATAGTATAGTTTTTGTTCCTTTGTGTATAGCAGTATGGCAATAGGTTTATAACGATAGTATTTTTATAGGCTTTTACAGCAAATAGTTTTATAGATGTCTGAATAGTTTATAGCAACTTATAGGTATAGTTTCATAGTTTTATAGTTTGATTATTTTGTGTGTTTTACAGATTTACTAATAGTTTTGAATAATATTGTATTGTATTATTAGATAGAGATAGCATATAAATTGTGCGAGAGAGACCCATGCGCGGCTCTCTCTATGGACTAGCCCCGAGCCATGAAGACAGCCTTTGCAAGCCACGCCCACCGATTTCGTATCTCGGCCTCTGATTGGTCGAGTCGGTGGGCAATAGAGACGGCATCCAAATAAATAGCGGCGTCTCGTTGTTCGGGGCAACCAGTTCTCGATACCAGTTCTCGAAACAACTCGGCACAGCAATGAAGAGTGCGAAACCTGAAGAAAATAGCGGTTAGAAGCTAAGCAAGCAAGTAGCGGTACCCTGAATATAGAAAACTTGAAGAGTCATTGCCCTGGTGTTTTATTCTCCGACAATATTGCGCTAATCCATCATCCAACCCAGCAATAGTTTCGGTGTACGCACACAACGCGTACAAAATTAAAACTGAAAATGCTAATAGAATTTTCTGTCTGGTCTGGTGGGAGTCAATATTCACCGGTGGCGTCAAGCGATGTATACCGATTAGGTGTATGAGTTTAATATAATATACCATACCCCTAACTGGTTAGGACGCTACCATATTAAGATCGCTGACCGCCTAGAGCACAGGGCAAGAAGGCAGTCAAGTCCTAACTTGTAGTGGAACAAAAATGGCAGCACTGCAGGCGGCTGGCAACCCTAAGCTGCTCAAACTCAAAGTTGTCATTAGTCATGCAGAAACACAACCATTAAGTCCAACGGAATGGCGCGCTTGTCTGTCACGCGCGAATTCCAGACGAGCCTTCAAAGAATGCGTGCTCATCACAAGAGTTTGATCAGGTTGGTGACGACCTCCATGGCGCAGCGCTGTCGCATTATTAAGTGGGAGATCCTGGGTTCGATTCCCGGCTTGAGTCAGGTCTGGTGGGAGGTTTCGGCCGTGGCTAGTTTCCACCGACAAAGACGTGTTGCCAAGCGATTTAGCGTTGCGGCATGATGTCGCGTGGAAACCAATTAGTAGTGTGGCTCTACCATACCCCTAACAGGTTACCCCGCTACCACCTTAGACTGTATCATCACTTCTCTTACCACCAGGTAAGATAGCAGTCAAGGACTAACTTGTAAAGGTTTTTGACGACCTCCTTGACGCAGCGCGCACGCTGTCGCATTTTTAAGTGGGAGGTCCTGGGTTGGATTTGCGGCTCAAATCAGTTCTGGTGGGATACTTCAGCCGTGGCTAGTTACCACCCTACCTTTAATTAGGCGTACGGTTCTACCATACCCTTAACAAGTCGCCCGCTACCATCTTAGACGCATCTTAGCATCATCACTACCAGGTGAGATTGCCGTCAAGAGTTAACTTTTAGTGGAGATAAAACAAAAGTGATACGCCAAATTGTATTAGCATCTTACTCTTCAATTTTAACACTTGGTTCCCGGTACCGGTAAACGCAGACTTGGACGACTCCCTACTACACTACTGGGTGGACAAGACGTCAGTTTAAAAATCTGCTTTAGTCCACTAACATATATGTAAGGCAAACTAACCGGAACTCGACTCCCGAGCTACATTATTGATAGTGTGACCCGCCGACCTACTTCAGCGCCGAGATAAGTATCACAGAGTGGAAAATTGTGCTTAAAACGTTTTCTTTATCACCCGCCACTTCAATATAGCGGGGCTAAGAAAAATATTACTCAAAAGGAGCCGCAAGAGATTTCAAAGGAGTACAAACATACGTATATAGTAACGAGTGTAACATGTCCAATAAGGTTTTATGCAAATCCAAGATATTTTCTTCAGTCACAGAATTGCAATTTTGCACATTGCAATTTCGGAATGGAAAACTTGTACTCTTAACTTATGGAGGATTATTAGACTATAGTCTAGACTCTAGTAATATTACTTATATTATACTTATAAATAATATTTATTAATTACGTTAGAACTCTTAATAAAGCTGGGGAAGAGCTGTTAATAAAACGCAATTAATTTATGTAATTGCGTTTAATTCATATACTCGTATACTACAATATTAAAGAAAATCAATTATACTATTTAATTAAGAATAATTATATCTGACATTTTGAATGTCTGTATTTTCATAAAACTTGTTAAGGTGATTAATAGGTTTCACCAAAATGAACTTTCAGCATTTAAAACACATAATTTCGAGGAAAATAACCATGCTCTAGTCATAGACAAGGTACAATTAGTTGATTAAAAATCCGAATTAAATAAATCATCTAGAATCGAACACACAATAGGAATTAGCAGTTTGACTTATGAATACGTTTTAAGCTATCAAATTAATTTTCCATGCTTTCATTTCATTTCAGCCGTCCCGATGTAGGTATGCCTGTCTGTAATCAAAACTGCAAGTTTCTGACCCACTTTCCAGTTACCGATTGTATAAATAAATCGGATCACAGTGCAGTATATTATGCCATGGAGCTGACAAGATGAAGGAGCCAAAAGGTGGCTTAAGAAGAACTTAATAATAAAAGTACGTAACTCCATCATATTTGGGTTCGCTTGAATCGTATTGACAGGGAGACTGGTTTTGTTGCACTATTTGTGGTATTGATGTTTAGTAGCTTGCTTTGAATGAACTATTTATACAGGCACCACATATAACAGAAATCTGTGTGCTACACCGACCGCAGAAGACTTTGCGAAACAATATGAAAGTTTACGACGATCTGTCAATATATTACGGGATTATGTAAAATACGTTAATAACTAATTATAGTTAATAGTTAGTTGCCGATTTCAAATTTATTGATGTCGACCGAACGTTTCGTAACTATATTGATGATCTATACGGTAGCTATCGAATAAAGATGATCGTATATTATGTTCGTCGCACTGTGCGTTTTAATGGACATTGGTACAAAAAAAATGGTTCTAAACGAAATTAAAAAGAAGTGGGCTCTTAATTCGAGTCAAGGTTAGTAAGGTTTGTCTTTAACACGCATAACTTTTTACTATCTGAGCAGATTTGATTAACTATACCTACCTTCAGTAGATAGTTTAGACCCTAATTTGGTGAACTCTTTCCAAATTAAGGACTAAGCTATTCAACGAAAAAAATCCCCGTCAAACAAATGCCCGCGTCCTTTAAATTTAAATAAATGAAAATCAATAATCGTTCCGTTAGTATAATATTTGTTTGCTCACGATTGTAGAGCTGTGTAACACAAATTTCATAGTAATTTGAAACGTATCTACCTAGTTTTAAAATTGCAATTCGTACAGCGGCACAAAGTTGTAAAATAAAAATATGTTGTACGGAAATTGCGCACCCAAACAAAACTACCACCATAGTTGCGCACCAAGTGTGTCGGGATGCTATTAGATGGGTGACCATCTTAAAAGAAGTACTATTTTCACCATGCCCACAATATTTTATTCTAATCATTCATATTGATCGATCGAAGATGCCATAATTTTTATGGAAAATTCCAATTGGTATTAAATAAATTATAGCATTGGGTATTATAGTTTTTGTCCCACTTTCACATTCTGCTTCCAACGATCTTTATGACACGTAAGCGATGCGTGTATAGAGGTGTAAAAAACTGCCTATCATATATATCAAAAGCACAACATATATTTGTTATTGACTTAAGAAAAAAAAATATTCTTCAATCGACGTTTATTTTTTTAAGCATATGCAGAATCATTTGACTTCTTAATACAAATTTTTATTGTTTTATTTATTTAATATTCTATTAATTTTATACCTGAGACTTTTACTTCTTGGATATTGCGGAAATTGCGGACTTTCTGCACTACGTACTAATTTGTATTAGAGATTATCTCATTGACTCGCTCGCGTTTCACTTTTTGTTCGTTCGGTTGGTTTCACGTGAGGTTTGTTCGATAGAATATCTTTTACTTATTGTACGCATGAATGGAAATGTTTTGCCGTTTCGTTTGATTCTCTGCCGGTCATAAATGCAATTTATATATAACGGCTATATTGTTTCGCTAAATCATATGCGCATCTCGTGAGAACGTGGGAAATGCTTATACAATATATAGAACCAATTCCCTCCTGGTATATTCGCTTGTAACCTATATATTTTCAATTATTGATAAAAAAGAAGCAAGGTATAAATAGTTTTGACATCTCTGCCAAGATAAATTTGATAAATTGATTAAAGTTTAAATTTTAAAACATCCAAGGTGAACAGATCTCAGTCCCTTAGCTAGAAATTAACCTTTTTTTTTGACAAGCATTATAAATAGGATGACCCCGGGTTCCATTCCTGGCTTGAGTCTGATCTTATGGGAGAGCCATAGTCTATTAGCTTTGCTAACCCGTTTGGTTGCCACAGCGTAACCGAGCTGTACCGGCAAGTGATGCCGCATATAAACCGATTCAGGATTTAGCCGGCAACGTATCGGTAGCTTATTTGTAGCTAATTACTCTTAGAAATGAACCGTTGTATAAAATTCAGGGGTTAAATAATTTACGAGTTTTGCCGCATACAAAAACCATGATACAAATTATAAAACGCCTATTTGGCACCCCCCTTAGGAAATAAGTAAAGAAAACCTTTCTTAGACCTAGACACCAGAGTTATAATATAATTTTGTTCTTTCTCCGGTATTACTGAACCTAAGCTAAATAATCTAAAAGCTCCCATTAGACCGTAATATATGCCTTGTTTTATTTTAACAATATCAAACACGTGTATTAACATTTTATCCTTATCACAGAGGGATTCGAAACGACGAAGTCACTTTCTCTATAACCAGCCTACACCAATCGCTAATAGCAGTAAAAGCTATGTAAATAAGCTCTTATCAATAATAGTAAAGTTATTATCACTTAACTAGTCTATGGTCCATGAACCGGTCAATCTGGAATGATTAGAGGAATCTAAAGTTAAAACCTATCTTATGCAAACAAATGAAATAGAAGTAATATGAAATGAAAATGAAATTAAAATATACTTTATTGCACACCATACGAAAGAAGGAACACACCTACACACAGACAAGAAAATAAGTGCAATAGGCGGCCTTATCGCTAAAGAGCGATCTCTACCAGGCAACCTAGCAAAACTTAGGATAAAATATAAAAAAGGCGAGGTTGGGGTGTACAATTCTAAATAATAAAAGGTTAAATATATATATACACCTAAAACTATAATAAATCATCATTATCATCATCATGATCAACCCATTCTCGGCTCACTACAGGGCATGGGTCGCCTCTCAATTTGGCCATGTGCAGATTGACAGACTTCACACACCTTTGAGAACATTATTTATAACTCTCAGGCGTGCAGGTTCCCTCACGATGTTTTACTTCACCGTTGAAGCAAGTGATATTTTAATTGCTTCAAAACGCACATAACAAATAATAATATAAATAAAAAAGTTATAGATGCGTGCCCGGGTTTGAACCCCCGACCTCTGATTAGGAGGCTGACGTCCTAACCACTAGGCTATCACAGCTTCATAATAAATAAATATAAAAAATATTTTATATATAAAATATTATACATATATACAAATACTCTATAATAATATAGTACACACAGGCAGTGCAATTTAGGAATAACTGTCTATTATATAGCTCGTATTTTTTCGACCTCCGTGGCGCAACATTATACGCTATCGCATATAGAGTCGGAGGTCCTGGATTCGATTCCGGCTCGCGTCTGGTCTGTTGGTTATACCCCCAGCGATTCAGCGATCCTGTATGACAGTTGGCAACGCATCTGTGACTCTTGTAGTACTGCAGATGTTCATAGGCGACGACAAATCTTAACATGTGTTGACACATCTACTCGCTTGCCGGCGTCTTAAATATATATGTCGTGGCCAGCGATGGATGAGCGGTATTAGTTGTGGCTGCAGCGCCTTCTGGTACAGGGTTCACAGGATTAATGGCGTAGGTCTCAGGCAAATAAAATCCGGCAATGTTGATCGCAACACAGTCCTAATCGGAGTTGAGTAAACCAACGGTCTCGTGTTGAACGTCCGAGTCGTGCAACCGCCGAGCCAGGAATGACTGTGGAAAGCGGCGCTCGCCTCAACACGATTCCGCTCACGTGACGTCACGCCGTTTACTCAGTTCCGGAAAAACAATCAATTGAGAGTCTCTTTTAGTCAATTGAGCGTATCTTAGTCAATTGAGAGTCTTTTAGTCAATTGAGCGCCTTTTAATCGCCGACATATAGTTGAAGTAATATTATGACGATTAAAATGGCTGGTATAATCGCGATGATAATGGCTGGTATGAACGGGTTGATCCTGGCCGTCACTGCGTCCATAGTAATTCACTCACGGACGCTAGAGCGAGTGAAAGTGGATGTCAGCACTATCTTATGGGACTTATGTCGGTGTTATGATGCAACACACGTCACAGATGGAATTTAAAGTGTGTGACAAACACGGAGCAAACGTAAATAGATTCAGAAAAAAGCTGTGGTGTCGTGGGACACCAGGTAGGAACGACGCTCCTTCGGCTGATGTAGAATCGACACAATTTGCAAAAAAAAATCGTAGGTTTTCTTGACTTTTCTCTTAAATTTTGCTGATTAGTTGTTATTTAAGTACAGGAAAGTATTTAGGAAATTCAGTATTTTAGAAAATAATAAATTACGTAAAATAAAAAAAAATCGTAATTCAAATTATCAACTAAAATAACAAAATATGTCTCTTTATTTTTGTTTGACGACATAAAATTACATTGAAATAGAAATAATTAAAGAGGGAGAAAGAGAAAGGTATTATATTATACACTACTCGCTTATGTATACGACTAATACGACTGTCGCGCCTGCGCACGTCTTATTTAACGGTTTTATTCCACGGACTTTTTCTTACGGTTTTACTATCACATTTATTTCAATTCGGTCGCGCAGCATAATCCCTATCTCCTCCAAGCCTGCTGTAAGGAACTTCGTTCCAATAAATATTAATTTGAGTAAAATTTTCATTAAAAATTACTTGGTTGGCTTTCACTACGGAAAAAGTTGTAATGAAATAAAAAGTTATCAATTAGGTATCTAATAACTCAATTGCAAAACACGAATCTAGTTAAGTTCACTCTTACTTCTGCGTCTATTTACAACATTAACTTAATTAAACAAGTCTTTTAGAAAATTATTGTACAAATGCAATGTAGTGGAAGTAAGGAAGTCGGTAATTAAATATTTGTTTATTATTCTTTAATTGCTATTTTTTCCGTCATAGATATTAATCGAGTTCAGTTAAGTGACATCGACACATTTTGTAGCTTGTACTTCAATCAAGTCTGGGCATAATGTCTTTAATATGTAAAAAAACATTATCCATAGAGCAACTGTGACCACTATGTAATTGTAATATTACAAATATTGGTCTTCCAAAGAAGAAATTACCCAAATCTAGTGCTCACATAGCGAAGTAGAAGTCGCAATGGGTCGGCACATAACTTCCAAGGTTGGGGTCCCAAGGTGCTTAAATGCCTACAACCATAGAATCATCGCGTGGTCGGACAACATCAAACGAGTCGCTGGACGCAAGCGGTACAAAACAGTGATCATTGAAACTTCCTACTAAAGACCCATTAGACGTTGGACTAATATATTGTTAATGATGATGTACAGTTTATTTTGAGTTTTCTTGCGCTTTCTGCATTGTGCAATAAAGTATTTGCAAATATCAATTGTCAACTCACTAAGAAAAAAGTAAAGTTCTGTAAGCGTTGAGATGAAAATATTCTAAATAGCTAGTTTTAACTATATATTATTATGTAATCCGTGTTTTTACATACAAATTTATAAATAAACGCATAAATTTATAAATAAATACAAAAAAATATGTTTATATAACCTTTGTTTAATTTGAGTTCAACCATTAAAAAATAGATTAAAACTCAGAGTTTTCTGTTCAAGAGTATTTTCTGTACAATAGTTTAATGGGAAAACTAAGAAGCTTTTTCTGTTCAACCTTTTAAATCAAAAGTTCCTGTTAAATTTTCCCAGTGTGTCCTAGTCTTCATAGCACCATATACTCTATTACTACACTCAGTGAGATAAGGATCGTGCTCCTCTTCAAAGTGAAAGCTAAACGCATGGGAATTGACACATCTAATTTGTATCAAAGTTGTGACATCCACTGGAGACGCGTAACTATTCAAGGCTATTTTAGTCCGGTCCCTATACGTACGCTCACGTTTTACTCTCTGACAAGTTAGCACTTAAACAATAAACAGCAAGTATAATTTGCTATATTCCGCCGACAACCGGGAGATTTGTATAGTATAACACCATACAAAATCTTCCACTAGAACCTCTACGCACGATTCGACCCGACACCGGATTATCCTCAGGAGATGTTGACTTCACAAGCGCAAAAAGTAAAAAAGTTTTAGAGGACTTCCGCAAAGTAAGGCCTGCTTCTATTCAAGTTAGCACTTGATGGCTAGTAAGGCTGAGATCTTAGCGTACCTACTTTGCCTTTACTCAGACTTGACTAAGTAATAAAACGAGACAGATTTATGTCAGATATTACTTTGTCTAGTTTTAACTATTTCTTAAAACTCAGCAAAGTAGATCCTCCAGATCTCGCTCTACGAAGAAAGCACGTCAATTTGCTATCAAAATTGTTATACCTACCTATATAGGCTAACGCTTAGCAACCACGCCTAATGCAGATGCCTAATCGAATCAAATCAAATCACTGATTGCATTAAACATTGACTCTTCGGGCGTGAAACAGAGGTACAAGCAATGGGTTTAATCTAATTAATTAATTATGTAATCTTAGAATAAATAATCGAATTATGCAATAATGTCAGCATTTAAGGAAAAATATAAATTATCAAAAAGTTGTAATCTAAGTTTAATTTAAAAATTTAAAAATAACGTAATTGAGTAAATCGATCTTGATTTGCAATAACTTATATTAAAGGCGATGGAGAAAATACAGGCTGGAACTGCACCCCAGATCTGTGTGATGCATATAATTACAGAAAAACCAAAGCACTTCGCACGTGTACATCAGTTCCTTACAACGAAGAAGCCTTCCGATTATAAACATACTATAACGTTAAAGTAAAATGGACCTTATGTTACCAGGTTAGAGTCGCAATTTCCGTACTGTAGTACTTTTATTTTACAATTTTCTCCTGGGTCATGTGGACGAGCTAAAAATGGGCACTCTGGTCACATCGGTATATGTTGGGTGCCTTCACTAACCTAGGAGAAAGGATTGAAATATTCGTGGCACTGATATCAAACTTACCTCAATAACATCCTTGAGCATGAACCTCCGGATGCTCCTCCGTCTCCGCGGCGCCGGCTCCGAGTCCCTCTCGATGCCCTCGTCGTCGGTATCCGCGCGACCCCCCTCCGAAGTCTCCGAGCCTTCGGATAGCGCGCACTCCTCATCGTCCTCTGAAACGATAATACGTAATAACTAACTGTAAGCCAGTAAAACCCGAGTGGTAGGCTTACAAGGTCATTGCAATAACTATGTACCTACCTCAAACATATTACCGTGTGTATAAAATCCTCACTACGATAAAACGCTTTGAAATATCATTTCGGTTTTCACTTATATTTATTTGTAATTTTTTATGTTATGATAGCTTAGTTGTTACAACTTTACATTCTCACTTTATATTCTCTCATCCTCATTTTTGAGGTTAGAGGTGATCTCTAACTTCTCGGAGTTTAAGTGTGTGTTAGTGAATTAAATATCCCTTGTTATGAGGTGGAGGACAACATCGCAACAAAAACTGAATGCCTTCTATTTCTCCGAAGTGTAGTCTCAAAGGCGTGTAAAGTCTCATTCTGCATTTGACCATCCTAGTGGACTACAGCCTAACCCATCTTCCTTCTGAAAGGAAACGTTTGAAACCTTTTTGACTCCACTCTTATCACACGTTACAAACCTCCTGCATCTTAAAACAAAAACCAACCATTAAACATTAAATACCTATTAGTATATTATAGCTCTTAATATAATTTTAACTAGCATGTGAGACGGTGATAACAAAAACAAAATTTATCAGGCTAAGTTTTTTGTTGCCTTCTCCTTAGACCGGGGCGCGTTTGGAACCCTCATAGCTTTAGTTTTAAGTTTACGAATGTAGTTATCGCCATCAAATCACTACTATGTAAATTATTGACGCGTCAAAAGTGCCCTTTAAAGGATTATTTGAATAAAGATTATTTGAATTTGAATACCCGTATGTCAGTCAAACCGGGGACCATGGATTTATATGTTTTTTTTTAAAGATATAATCACCGTCACCGTTGAATTCAACATCCGCCACCTACAGTTATTCACGATGGAGCATAATTGGGTTAACCGTGTAGCTTTGACCAGTTAAGTCGTTAGTTTCAGTACCAAGATTCAGATAATATGATTCATAATGGAGTGGAACCCGTTACGTGTGAAGCCCACCACAAACCACTCTACATCGGTCGATAGTTTAAACTTAGCGGCATTTTTATCGTGTGAGGTATCATGTGACAATCTCAGCGAAACAAAGCACAAAAATGACCTTTATGAATGAAGAAAATGACTGTAGTTTTGACATTTTAAAGAAAGCCAAAAAACTAACATCAATTTATTATGTACAAGCGCCATTTTGTTTTCACAAACATCTTCCATAAATGAGCTAATGTTTTGTTTTATTTCATATACTACAAGTTAGCCCTACACACCACTTTACTTCGGGCAATCTCACCTGATGTGAAGTGACGATGCAGTCTAAGATAGTAGCGGGCTAACCTGTTAGGGGGTACGGTAGACGCATACTCTCGACGTGTCGCCGACAAGCTAAATCGCTTGGCGACACGTCTTTGTCGGTAGGGTGGATACTAGCCTCACACAAGACCAAGCTCGAGCCGGGAATCAAGCCCAGGACCTCCAACTTAATAATGTAACAGCGCACACTCTGCTCCACGGAGGTTGTCTAAATGTGGTTAACAATGTCAATAAATGAAACGAAAAAAACGGTTGCATCAAAAAGTGACTTTGTCTTCGCTATGTAATCGCTTCATTGGAAGTTAGTTACCGCAAATGTAAATTGTATCTTTTTTTTATTATTTTTTTTTCACTACAAGTTAGCCCTTGACGGCAATATCACCTGATGGTAAGTGATGATACAGTCTAAGATGGTAGCGGCCCCTGTTAGGGGTATGGTAAACCCATACTCCCAATTGGTTTCTACGCGAAATCGTGCCGGAACACTAAATCGCTTGGCGACACGTCTTTGTCGGTAGGGTGGTAACTAGTCACTGCCGAAGCCTCCCACCTGACCAGACTCGAGCCGGCAATCGAACCCAGGACCTCCAACTTTATAATGCGATAGCGCACGCACTGCGCCACGGAGTTCGTCAAAAGTAAAATAATTATTAGTATGTCTATAATGTATAAGTGTTGCGATTTCCCGCCTTTATATTTCTGTCGGCTTCTTCCAAAAAGGTGGATTGGAAGAGATCGCTTTTAGTGATAAGGTCGCCTTCTGCTTATACATTGTGTATTATTTTCCTTTTCACTTTTATTTTGTTTCAATATGTAATAAAGTTGTTTAAAAAATAAACTGTCTCAACTGCCATTAAATAAAAGCCCTCGCAAATACCGTGGTCCTGCATAAATCCAATCGCTCATATTTCCATCAATGATAGTATATATATATACTCTTTAAATATATATCATTGATTTCCATACAGTTTGAAAGTCTGCGTAGCTTCCGGCCGGTATGCAGCGAGGGCGGTAAAGCGAGCGTGACCGAAGAGTGTCGCAACACGCGACAAGATCAGACCACACGTGCCCGCCAAGGTCATCAGGATTGGGCACTGCTTTGTTCGCGGCTGCTGACAGTTGATCGAACGACTTGTTTTGTACAGCGTCATGTTTGTTATGATTCGATCATAGGAACACAGTTTTATTCGAAAAATATATTTTTATTTTTTTCGGACTGTCTATTAGCTGTACTAACCCTATTGGTTGCCACAGCGTAACCGGGCTGTTTGGCAAGCTTCGGAAAGAAGCTCTGCCAGAAGAAATTTTGAGCCCTACGGCTCGAAGAAACAATCATACGCTACACACCGTCTTCGCCGGCGAAGACGGTGTGTAGCGTATGATTGTGTAGTAGGTGGTACGACTATGTTGTCAGTAGACATCTGATCGTCAAGGTCATGAAGGATATGTCTAGGTCTCCTCTTTCGGAGAGGAGCGCTTAGGTCGGGGGAGATTTATTCGATAGTTGCGCTTGAAATCTGCGATCAATAAATCGATCATAATCTTTATGCATGATATTATAAAGCTGTGATAGCCCAGTGGTTAGGGCGTCCGCCTCCTAATAACAAGTCGGGGGTTCGAACCCTGACACGCACTTCTAACTTTTCGGAGTTATGTGCGTTTTTAAACAAACATCACAACATCGTGCCCGAAAGCTAAATCGCTTGGCGACACGTCTTTGTCGGTAGGGTGGTAACTAGTCACGGCCAAAGCCTCCTACCAGACCAGACTCGAGCCGGGAATCGAACCCTGAAACTCAAAACATTTTGAATTAATTATAGTTTATCAAACATAAATGTTAATTGCCTTTTTGTATTTATTTTGTAAATAAAAAACGAGACATAGTTATGTTGGACACAACGTGGTCTCGCTTTCATTGTTTTTCAAGTCAAAGGTGAGGCTAAGCCCGCTTTATATATATCACGAAATGGATCTAATTTACAAATACCACGAAAATAATCCAAAAGAATAATCGCGTCAAGAGTGCTAGTCTCGTTTTATTCACCAAAACAAAAAAAAATTATTAAGCAAGCGCATTCCGTAAACAACAAAAGCAAATTAGGCAAGCGCATTCCATCGGAAATAATTGGGCGCATACGGTTAACATAAACACAATGCGTATTTGTTAAACATCGCGCGAACTGATAAATAAACATCAATCGGCATGCGTTCGGCATGGCATTCGGTTTCGTCACGATTCGCGATCCGGCGCCAAGCAGCCAACCCCTCGCCACTCGCAGACGATACATATCTGTTGGCTTGTGTAACGAATTAACTAGTGTCGTGACCTACGCTGCCTCAGTAGACTCTGTGAGGAAACAGCTTACGGCTATTTATACTCAAATGACTTTTTAAAAAGCAAGCGGCTATAGCCCAGTAGTTAGAGTGTCAGCCTCCTAATCAGAGGTCGGCGGTTCGAATCCCGGCACGCACCTCTAACTTTTCTGAGTTATGTGCGTTTTTAAACATTTAAAATATCACTTGCTTCAACGGTGAAGGAAAACATCGTGAGGAAACCTGCACGCCTGAGAGTTCTCCATAATGTTCTCAAAGGCGTGTGAAGTCTGCCAATCCGCACATGGCCAGCGTGGTGGACTATGGCCACACCCTTCTCATATTGAGAGGAGACCCGTGCTCTGTAGTGAGCCGGTAATGGGTTGATCATGATGATACTCAAATGACTTTTTAAAAAGCCGATGCGTTTATGCTCATATTAAATACAAATAGAGAAAGCCTTATTTGCTACCACACATGAAATAGCAGTATAAAACTTCATTTTTGTAATTATATAGAGTGAAAACAAAGAAAACTGACAGTTATTAGGCTTTTAGTACCAGTGGGAAATAGTGGCAGTGCCTACTATGTATGGCTAATTTTCCGGCACACTGTATGAGACACAAGATACAATGTCAAGTCAATTTTCTGACATTTGACTAGTTCGTATGATGTCCTGATATATCGTGATAATCAGTCACTCAGCCAATCAGACAATGGTATTTCGCTTTTATATATATATATAGATTAACCCTGAACTTGACGAACTGCTAAAATAAAAACGAAGAAAAACTGGGAAATTGTGGCTATACTTTGTATACTGCATGCGGTCGCGTCGGTCCATTAAAGTCCTTAGAATGTTGCTATAGTGAAATTTAAACATGATTGTGACGGTATTTCCTTTGAGCCTTGTACCCAGGATTTCCTATATAGATACTTTTACTATTATTTATTCAGCGGTGTAGGAGCTAAATGTTCGTATTCAGGATGATCTGAGTGGTGTTAAGGGATAAATAATTAAATAAACACATACAGATTAGATTAGTCTGTAGAATTCTAAATACCACCGAGAGTTTAGTAGAAATTCACTATTCATTCACAAACTTCTCTTCATCTTTATGTATATATATTCAGAATCACAGACTAATCTATTCACTTAGCTATTAATACGTTTTGTTAACCTCTGTGGCGCAGTATGTGAGCTGCCGTATCATCGACTTACTTTAAGTGGTTCTTGGTTCGTTTTAAGACTCGAGACTGGTCTCGTGAGTTGCTTCGGCGCAGCTTGCTACCATCCTATAGCCAAAGATATATTGCTAAGCGATTTAGCGTTCCGGTATTATGAGGATCGCAAACCGAATAAGAGGATGGCTTCAGCCGCAACGCATCCGCGGTTCCTCTGGTGCTGCAGATGTACATGCGCGACGGTAATCACTTATCACCAGATGACTAGTCTGCTTTGACCGCCCGATGTAATATAAAAATGTTACTACTTACATTGGCGGCCACAAAGAAACTCCACTAATATTGCAAAATAGGGGTTTAACAAATTTGTAACTAGAAATTCATAATTTTTTTTTTTCTTGCTTTAGACATTTATTCATGTAATTTCAAGTAAAACTACATCAATGAAAATGTATCAATGTTTTTTTTTTTATTATTTTTTTTTTTAATTTATTTATTTATTCCAGCAAAACATACATATAGTTTACAACAGAAGTCTTATAACATAAATTGTCTAATATATTACACTACCATTATGCACCTGATATCCGAACTAAAGACTGTATCTCGGAAAAATAGTTTAGTTAAATTCATAAAATAGTTTCTGCTTTGTAAATTCCGATACACAATATCAGTACATTATATTACAGAAATCGTAGATGCCTCGTCTACGAGAATAAATATGATGGAAATTAGAACTAAGGTATGAAATCGACATGCTTTGTAAACACTGTATATGTATACGTTCATCATAGAATTATATGATACACAAATTAATCATTGGATTTTTTGTGTATAATAATCACAAAAATCATACTTATGATTATATTGTGTTATATAACTACAAATATGCATAATACACACCTTGATGGATAGAGGGTTTTTGAGTCACTGATAAAGATAACGATTTGCAACGAGAGTCACATCTAGGTCATCAGTGTGACTCATTAGGTCCAACACAGCCTAGATATCCTTTGTCAAACAGTGCCCTTAAAGATCGAACAATCTTACTCATGGCAAAGGTCCTCGAATAGATTCACTTTCTCGCGCCGAGGTTGTTTGCTAGCGTAATCTTATCACGAGAGTTATTGACTGGACGTGCAACGTATTATAAGTTAAACTGGATCTCGATACGTCGGGAGTTTAGATAATGTACTCGTATATATATTCTACGGTCTACACCTTTAAGATAATTTAATGAAATATGGTTCAGGTACAAAAGCCAAGATTTTTACAGTTTCAGCAGGCAACTTCTATTCTAGTCGTACTGACCCAGTCGACCAGCGACATAGTCGTATAAAATTAGCTAAAGTTTCAGGAACACTAACGTCATTTGGTCATCGTCGATGGCGTTAGCGCTAGCTAATTTTGGGAATGCAAAACCAAGCTTAAAAGAGGAAGGTAATGAATAAATGTGCGTATAGTTATGTACCTTGGAGACAATGTCATTAGGCGTATTCGAGCAGTGCGAACGAACTGACGCAGAATGATGGACCAAAGATAAAACGGTTCATCATGATCATTTGAACAGACTGACGTACTCTGCTGGACTTTTGTAGGCAGTTCCAAAGACCAAAGTCTTTGCCTATTGATTGGCTAAGAATAATTAGTAGTAGCTGATAGCGTGTAAAGCGTATCTATCGATAGTTAGGGTCTTTAGTTTTGGTTTTTTTGTCCCACGGGTAGGCACTCTGCACTACATGTAAGCGGGACTTGATTACCACTTAAACGCTTGAATTATAATTATTATGGCAGTGAAAAATATCACGAAAATGTATTTACACCACACACGTTATATCAAAGAAAACCGCGTGTTATTTTGTGTACCATTGTTTTGAAAACGAGGTTGTGAACATCGTTGACTATGAAATTATGAATCAGCGCAAGGCATGTAAGCGTACAGTACAAGACATGTTACGGTAATACGAAATTACAGCGAGAACAATCAATACACAATAACCATGATCGTAAGTTTATAACTGACGGAGCACTGTACTTCTGTCGTGAGACAGAACAAGTAGCAGTTAACACTTCACCGTTGTTAGATGTTAGCAAAGACTAAACGGGAATGGGACAGACAGTTAATTGGTCTGATATGAAACCCTTCATATAAGACTTGTGAAGAAGCGGTGATAGCCTAGTGGTTAGGGCGTCAGCCTCCTAATCAGAGGTCGGCGGTTCGAATCCGGGCACGTACCTCTAACTTTTCGAAGTTATGTGCGTTTTTAAAAAATTAAAATATCATTTGCTTCAACGGTGAAGGAAAACATCGTGAGGAAACCTGCACGCCTGAGAGTTCTCTATAATGTTCTTAAAGGCGTGTGAAGTCTGCCAATCCGCACAAGGCCAGCGTGGTGGACTATGGCCAAACCCTTCTCATATTGAGAGGTGACCCGTGCTCTGTAGTGAGCCGGTGATGGGTTGTTCATGATGATGATGATGATATAAGACTTCAGATAAGAAGAACCATGTGCGCACATGGGAAACGTGAATTGTTTCAAAATAATACAACAATAACATTAAAGTTAAATAGAACCAAATTAATCAAGTTTGCACAATCATTATAAGAAACATTAAAATATGCCAAGTACCTACGAAAAAACTACCAAAATTGGGCGCGCCTCACGACTCGAGGATTATGCTCGACGGTTGAGGATGCATCTCATCCATCACCCGGAGTTAAACTTTATAGCCAAAAAGGATAGGTATAAAAGAACTTCCACGATAATTCTCATATTACGATTTCTAGCTGGTAGTTAATACACTATTGACTAGCTACAAAATACGTAAGCACGACTATATACAAAATTTAAAATTCAAATTTAATAATAAAATCAGCAAATGTATCTTATGCACAGCATTTAATGAAAAGTAATAATTTTGTTAGCTTGTTTATCTTACGTCTTGACACCGGGAGAGCCGTGAGAGGGGCTTCACACTAATATGGCTCTCAACGAAAACATAACTTGGGCAATGAAACAAAGAAGTAGCTTATTGTTTAAATAACAGATTGCCATGAAGCAGAAACATTAGAAAAAAAAAGCTTGTTTATCTTCTACCTAAATAAATACAAATAATTCTTTCTCATACAAAACTACCAATTTGATTCATTTCTGTTTCTTTTGAAGTTTTATTTATTTTACGATATTACAAGTATGCTTCATTATACGAAGCCATGCCACAACTAGCTTCAATATTAATTCATGTTAACACATTTGCTTTGTCTGTTTTATTCTTATACTCTGCGGATCCGAGAGATGTGACTTGTAGTGCCCAGTTCCCAGGGTGCTGTAATAACGGGACGTCTTCATTTACCGCCTAGTGTTATATTCTATTATGTACTTAAGAACTTGATCTCACACATAATAACTCGATTATGTTTATACTTTTTCCTTAACAAGAACTATAACTTCTTTCTTAGGACGATATTAATAATAACATAATTGATTCTAGATTTTGCTTAAAGAAGTATGGAAAGTAAAAACCCATTTTAGTACCAAAATGAAAACCATGTAACCATTCGAAGGTATATCTCTTTCACCTTTCTAAAACTATGATCTCAAGATCATCCATCAATGGTTTGATAATCATCAGGCGTCCGGATTATATGTTTTAAATTGGTAACAACGTTGGAGTCTTATTCACAACATATACCGTAATATTATTTAATTTCTATTATCACTACCCTGTACCTAAGTAAAAACAACGAGAAAGGTTTCATTCAAATTACACACTGCATGCTTTAGAACAGAACTAGCCAGGCGCACTGGCGTCTCATTATTGGATAGTAAAAAATGTCCAGATTGTCTTTTTTCGCTTTACCATTGAAAAGACGAAAGTGTAGCCTGTATAATTTCACCCTTGCGGCACTCCACTTACATGTATGAAGCTAAGAGGCAGAATGAGGTACAAATAACGAACATCGCGTTGCAAGCTATTTTGATACACCCTAGACATGCTTTAAGGGTATTCCAAACACTACAGGATATGCTGATAACAGTAAATATAACATAAAAAATATACATTAATGTAGATGTAGATAAGATAAATGCAGAAAATTTTCGGTTACTTCAAAGGCCATTGCAAACTAATACAGATCAATCGTTTAAATATTGCCAAATGACGAAGAGAATTGTATCTTGTTTTCCTGGACAAAGAACATTGAGAAAACTTATTCTGCGTTAAGTCACTAAAATTATCTAATACGATGCCATCTTTTTCAACGTAGTGAACTTTATAGTGAAAAGGATGGCGCCAATTTGAGACCAGCGAATTTAGTTAAATTTGGAGATTTAAACAACGCAGAATTTGCACCATTATATAGCATACCCGTGGTTTTCAAAGCTAAGATGAGATGAGAGATAAGAATTTGTTAAAGCAACATGCCTTAAAGGCGTTCTAAACGCAAAGACAGACAAGGCATTTAAACAAAGAAGTATATCACTCAAGATGAAAACATCAGCACTTGGAAATGCAGGCAATCGATCAACAACAAACAAAGATGAAAGAAGCTTTGGACTCCGTCGAAACACATCCAGCTATTAATAACAATTTATAATATTGTGTTGGACAAAGCCCTTAAATGGGCGCTGCTTCGGCGCCACTTTCACCATAACCTTTCGACCTCGCCAATGACTGATATAAAGTATTGTAACATTGTCTATTCAAGTAAACGCTGCTTTCAAATTTCACCAATTATGCCATTGAAGTGCATTTAGATCACTTTATAAGGATACTCATCTGTCCCTATTATTATTGTGAAAGAGAATTTGTCTAAAATTCAATTTATGTGCGTTATTTTCATTATTTATTTATCAACAGAATTCAAATATTGTTACAAATTCAATCACGCTATATTATAGAAAACTCACTTTACCGGAATCTAAAAAAATTCTTTTGGTGAAGAAACGTCTTCAATCCCCTTCGATTGGATCAACATCAACCAATATTTTATAAATAAGCTAAGAAATATGGGTTTTATAGGGTGTTAGATCTACCAAATATCAGCTGGCAAAATTCCACAAAAAACAATTACTTTCTTAAGCAATATTCTTTCGATAAATTTCCGAAACCATAGACCGTACAATTCCTTCCAGTTCTTAAAAGCTCGTAATATTTTGACTGTATAAATGAATATTATTAATATTGGGTGGGATTAAACTTGTCTTTACTATAAACTAGCAAATTTGAACATAAAGTGAATCTTCTATGTTTTGTTTGACGCAACATATCGCTGAAACAAGCGTTTCGACTTTACCCTCGATCTAAAGTCTAAATGCAAAAGTAGGTTACGCACAACACGGTCCACTATACAGCGACCCTAATTGCTTGACAACTTCGGCACTAAATTTATATCAGACCCCACAATATATGAACAAGGGGTCAGACCATTGACGTTCGGTTAATGCGATGTAAATTATTGCCGTGTAAGATTTAATAAGACGTATGCATTTCGGCAAAAGAATTAAGATTGTCAATTCCTGAATTATAAATCACATTTACCAACTGCTTTTTAACACAGTTAAACTCGAACCTTTCCTCCGAAAAAATGCTTCAACATTAAGATAGTTTCTATTTTTTAATTCAATCAATCATCTTCGAAGAGTTTCTTGAGTGTGATAAATTAAAAATAAAATATTTGTGATAAAGAGAATACCAATAAACATATCTGCATATAAAACTGAACGATGTGATGTAAATAAACATTATAAGGATAAGTTTAAATTGAAATATGAATTATAAACGGGTGAATTACTGGAGCATAAGCCGTACGAAGTTACAAGTAGGAATTATCTTGGAGCGAAAGTAGTTTAATACCCAAATGGATTTACGATGTTTACAATAAAGTTGTAAAGTTAGAAAGTAAAACAGCGTTTATTGATAGAGTAGATGGAGTAATAAAGTTAACTGGTAATTACAGACGACGTTGCAACACCGCTTAAAGAATCCGAAATAAATAAACGCACTGTCACTACATATACCGAAATGCTTCCTTGAATTAAAGTTCACCTATAACTTCATCAGTTTTCGAATCCGGGCACGCACCTCTAACTTTTCAGAGTTATGTGCGTTTTTAAACGATTAAAATATCACTTGCTTCAACGGTGAAGGAAAACATCGTGAGGAAACCTGCACGCCTGAGAGTTCTCCATAATGTTCTCAAAGGCATGTGTAGTCTGCCAAACCACACATGGCCTGCGTGGTGGACTATGGCCAAACCCTTCTCATATTGAGAGGAGACCCGTGCTCTGTAACGCAACCTGTAATGGGTTGATCATGATGATGATGTTATAAATTGTCATAAAGAGTTTTTTTGTCAACTGTCAGTAGAGAGTTATTGATTCTGAGCCATTTTTAATGCTATTATTTCCCACACTATCTATCAGTAATCGTGACAGGGACCCCAAATTTAATGGTAAACACTGTCTTAAATGTTAACTCTAATCAAAATTGTACGATCAGCATAGAAAAACGATCATTTATAATATATGACACTCAGTAGCTACGTGTATTTTGCCAAAACAATAACACCTACACGCACTGAAAGGCGTCACTTTATTAGTAGTGAGGCGTGTGACGAAACACTAGTCACCGACACTAGGACACTCATTAACATAAGCTTAGGTAATCAAATTAACTATGCAGCAATGCTTGGGAATTATACTGAATAATTAAAAGTCATAACGGCGAAATTGAGTTGAACTTTAACCTAGATGAAATAACATATAAAATTATGTATTAACTCCGAACTGACATTGTGGAAAAATAAAAATACGCTTATGAGTATGATGTAATAAGTTGGATAACAAGTATAAAATTTATTAGACTTTGGTGGAAACATGTGTAAATTTTTGAATAAAATTTTGCTTTGCTGATTTAATTATACACATTTCGGTAACAATTCCCTATCAGTATAATTTTAATTATTGTCAATTCACGTACCGATGCGATCAAGATATTTATCACCATTGGTTTAGTCTCAACAACAGAAAACATATAACTCTATCACAATCGAATAATGCATTCCTTATGTATGACTTTATTTTGAAACCCAAATTAAGGTTTCTGACGTTTACGTTTTGCTATCCGTACTCTGATACACTTCTTTGTCAAGTGTATTGTTCATAATCCCCGCAACATTTGAGACATATTTTGTTACAGGAAAATGTTGCTATAAAAGTTGCGTATTTCTCAAAACGCATAAAAGCTATTTACATGAGAACGCGGGTTCCGAGAGACGTGGTCGCGTAAACAGAACTTAACGGACCGTGCAAAATGTACCGCGCAATCACCAAAACATCTACTCGTTAAGATCAAATGCTCAAACATTCGACGGTAAAGTAAGCCGACCGTTTCTGATACTACATAATCTTGTATCTAAGCGTCATTGCTGTATTTCTAAGAACATTCAAGAGCAGTATTACTAAGATATTACGCAAGACACTGAAAACAGTAATTATTGCACTACTTCGTTATAATATCCTTCGCTTATACACATCAATATTTGATAAAGCTTTAGAAATATGGGATGCTGATTCTATTCTTTTCTAATTTATGGATGACAGATTAACACATTCAAATAACAAATCCAAATAAAACATGTTCGCTTAGTTTAGTGTATTTTTTTTAAACTCATCTATAAAAATTGTGTTTCTAAGAAGGTTCAGGAAGAGACGTTTTTAAATTTATATTTATTTACCAATTTCGGTACAAATAGGTTATTTGGATTGCCTTTTCTGCCATCTTAACGATTGCACGAGTTCAAAATTATAATGTTTAATTTTAAATTAACATTGAATATAACTAGACGTTCAGATGAGTTTCTGTTTTTTTGGGCTCGTGGTCAATTGTATAAAAGTCGTGGGAATCTTGCGAAGTCGGTTGTGATCTGCATATAAAAGCGAAGATAAAAGCATGAAGTGAAGTTTCTTCTTCCATTTGTTCGCAATGACCTTGCGCATTATAATGTTGTGGTTATTTTAGATAGTTTATTGTTCACTTTGACGGTTCTCTGTTTAAATATGTAAAAGGCAAAGGTGACTTTTCTGTGGCTGAAGCTCAGACTACTGGACGGATCGAGCTGTGAAATTAGGATAGTAATGCAAACCGCGAACCGTCATACGAATGCCTACATATTATAGGAATCTACATTAAATAAACGACAGCTAAGAAAACGTTGTTCCCTATGGGACAAAGTAGAAATTGAAATTAGTAAGTAAGTATGACAGTTTTATAGTAAAAAAAAATCCTCTCAGCATTACAATGGATATGGCCAAGTCATTTTGAAAAATGATCAAACGCCTTTGAGAACATTATGGAGTAGTTACTTCGTTAGATGAGGGAAAACGTCGTGATGATATAAAATAAAAAATTGCTTAAATCAAAAACGTACATAACGCCGAATAATTAAATGTTGGTACGCGACTAAAAATCTCGGCTACCTCAGCATTTAAAAAATCTTTTTTAGTTAAAAATAATTAAGAGATCAGTCTAAGAGGAATAATATTACAACCGTCTCCAATTCAATCAACCGATCAATCATTATAAAACACCTGATTCACGAAGACAACGTCGATGTACGCATTGTGTGTTAAAAATAGCATTGAGCATACAATGGACGGGTACACGCAGAGATCGATTGTGCGACCTGTTGTGATCTCCTGTCCGCGAACGATTGACCTGCATTAACATACATCGCGCACAATCATCATGTCCACGTCGCCTGGTGAATGGGAAAGTTTATTTTTATAAGAGCAAACTGTTCCAACGAGATATACCTCAGAGGCTCAGTAACCGATCGGTCGCGATATTTTGTAACGTATGATTTAGGATTTTGGGTTAAAACTGAACTGTGTTGATGGAACTGGTTATCATTGGTTATCGAATCAAGCAGCTGTATTGTAGTTTTTCTAGTGTTCCGTATCCGATTGCGCGAAATGTTGACTGGCTGGGCAAGCGAACTATTGCAATAAGGGTAGGGTACAATTCTACGTCCGGGAAGTATACAACGGGTCCCTCGGGTCTCCAGTAAAATCAGCAGGAGCATAGGAACATGCCGTGGTGGTTTTTAGTTCGGGTATACCACCCTTCAGGGGTGGGAGTCCAACATAACCTCCCTCCTGCCCAAGGGTACGGAGGTAGCCAAAAGGCTTTACCAACACGACAAAAAAAAGGGGTACAATTCCAACAGAATGTGTATCTATCGACGTAACCACTGTAACAACATTCCATTAAAAGAATCGTTCTTTTGGTGTCTTTACTCAATCTAAATAATGTCTTTGCCATAAAAAAAAATTGCAACTGAACCTTTCGTGTGCTGGGTCAACTCGCAGTTCAGTCGTTTTTTTAACTGGCATAAATAACCGAGCAACACCTTATAAAGTATACTTTACGTCGTACCAACAACCTGAGTCGACAATGTCCGCGTAAAAGAAGCGCGAAACCTTTCAAAGTCATGAATCGAACTGAAGTAACTTCCAGCTGAGGCAAAACCTGTGCAGGAGAAATATTTAAGATGACGAGTCAATTTACATACAAGCCCGTGGGAGTTTGAGTAGAGTTAGAAAGGGTGGTGAAACGCAGGCGGAACGGATTGTGTCGTTTCATTGTGAACCGTCGCAGTGGGAGGTGCTCGAACCGGTGTTGGGGCAGAGGTCACAGATAAACGACAAGACCTAAAATGTCATATGCACCGGCGAGTCTATAGAGGACATTCGCAACCATTATATCGCTGACAGGCGACAGTGTTCAGAGAAAGCGAAAATTAACAACCTTATAAGGAATAAGGTTAACATCGAAGAAAACTATTGCACTTACGAATATATAAATACTAATAACCTACATCATACAGATAACACTCATTGACATTTACGATCGAGTACATAATATTGTCTACGAAATACATTGCAGCAATCGATAGCAAAGAGTATATAAACACTAGGCGTGCGACTTACTAGGAAGTCCTCCTTTCTTTCCGCATTCTTAATCCTAACCATCTTCTCAAAACTACAAGAAAAACATATGTCTATCTCGCCAATTGTCTGATGTATACATTAGTAAGAGATACAAATCTGAACAAAAACCACCGGAAGCAAGAACTAATGGATCCAACACAGTTCGCAAAACTCGGGAATGCGACTAGTGTATGCAAATGGTGGAATTTTCACGCCATTGTACTGACATAAGATTTATAGGGTACTGATCTAGTTACCGCTTCGTCAGCCGGTATATGTATTATAACATTACGTTTCCCATCCAATTATTGTTACAATGCCGCCTATCGTCATGATTATCTTTACGGCATGTGTCTATAGGTGGAATCATTTTTCTAGCTTTACCTATAGCATAGGAGTATTGCGTGAAGTTATTCAATATTTTTCGTATGGAAATTTCATTTTGCAATTTTTACCTTTATTACTTTATAAAGGTGTCAATGGAGCCAATTCCATTATAAGCAAGCATTATTGAGGTCTTGCTTAAATATTAACGTAGAAAAAGATACACTATATAAAATTTCGTTTCGAGATTAATGAAGAATAGGATCGGCAGGTTTAAGTGAATTTCTATCCAAGGACTTCTTTGTCACATCAGCATCGTCAGTCTTATCTAAATCGTAAAACAGGAGATAAATCATTGTTTCTAGTCTCATCTCATTCGTAGCTCACACTAAAGCATTCGATACAAATAAGCTTCTACAATAGGATCAATTAACAGATTTTCTAAATACCCCATAACTTGGAAAAAGCAACGAGCATTTACCAACGACAATATACTGTTGTAAAAAAAAAAGTTCCTGCTCTTTAAAATGAGACGCAAAAGCAATACAAAAGAAAACAGTAACAGACAGTTACGGTAACAGTTTTTATATTCGTGTCATAATTTTACGAGCACAAACAAGATTGATCAATCAATGTAACCGTGCTACAGACCTCTAATCGAACTTGACTTTCATAACAAAGTTCATTGATAGACAGCACGATGGGCAAACCATGACCACTGAGTTAATTTCAAGTCGACCGGATAACGGGAATACTAAATGCTTAGACTTATGCGTGGTCCCGTATAAGAGTATATCCATACGTCGCTTTGTACGCGCCAATTTTTATTATTGTTCCAGCGTTTTTTTTCATGATTCACTGCGATATCTATAGCGTACTTAGCTCAGCCAAAGTTAGTGTTAAAACGGGAAAAGACTTACATCGGACACATAACGTTGTCTCGTTTTAATTGTTTCTAAGGCAGGGATAAGGCTAAGCTTGCGTTATAGATAGTGACCTCAGTCCATTCATTGCAACTATCGCGTGCAATTCGCCGTCCGAGTCAAAGTTCCAACGATCTGCACGCTTAGTCAACATCTGCTAAAGATGCTCCATTTTTTTTTTCGGACTGTACTAACCCTATTGGTTGCCACAGCGTAACCGGTCTGTTTGGCGAGCTTCGGAAAGAAGCTCTGCCAGAAGAAATTTTTAGCCCTAGGGCTCCAAGAAACTAAGGGAACGACTGTCTAAGGGCGCCTACTTTGAGGCCGAACCTCGGCTTAGGCGACGTTTGGGATAACGGGGGGGTCGGACGGTGAGTGGTCCGTACGTCTCCGAGGCCGTGGATGGAGCCCACGTCCGGATGACGTAAGATAGCGGGAACGGGGAAGATGCTCCAGTGTCGGTGCATAGATAGCACAGTACAAGTGCAGTTTGAAGTGTGATTGTTCTTGCTATAAGATAGTAAGAAATTTTGGCGTATTTTAGTATATTAGGATTATTGTTCATTAAAGATCACAGGCGATTCACGCGCTTGCAGCAAAACACAGGTCTGCAAGTGGATGTCTAAACTTCTAGTATCTAAAAACCGCGCGATCAGCCCGCTGATGACTTGACCCGCGCGTGAAACGCTTTATCTGGCCAAGCTATTACAACGGCGATAGTATTTTGTGTGGTACATTTGTATAAACTATCAGCTGGTGTTATTTCATACATTTGATACCGACGCCAGTCAACTTAAGTGCCACATGCGTAAATGACAATTTTTTTTCCGTCCACAATTTTGTTCGCAATCGATTGGAAATCATGTCTATGCAACACGAAAAGGTTAAATTAAGCTTTCAAGCTGTAATGTTTTGCTCTTACCGAAGGTCAGACCACGGTTCACGGTTGATTTTGTTTATATGCTTACGTTTTTTGTCGCAGCTATCTTACCTTGAAAGCAAATCATTTGTCACGCGAGTGAAATTGCATTACTTGTGATAAATTGCTTGTATTAAAAGCATCCGCAGAGAAATTTTGCATTCCATTAAACTTTCCACTTTTTTCTCTTCTTTGACGACAGCATGCTGACCGAACAGTGGCTCCTAAATGTTAGAATGTGTTGTTTTTTTATCATTCCTTTATAATTAATGATATTATTTTAACATTCTATAAGCTATGGTAAGCTGAGATAGCCTAGTGGTTAGGACGTCCGCTTCCTAATCAGAGGTAGGAGGTTCGAACCCGGACACGCACCTCTTAACTTTTTAAGCGACGATTTTTTATCATTTTCATACAATAAATGAAATAGAGATTTTTTTAATAAAACAGCGGGCACGGTTCGAACCCGGGCGCGCACCTCTAACTTTTCGGAGTTATGTGCGTTTTTAAGCAATTAAAATGTCACTTGCTTCAACGGTGAAGGAAAACATCGTGAGGAAACCTATACGCCTGAGAGTTCTCCGTAATATTCTTGAAGGCGTGTGAAGTCTGCCAATCCGCACATGGCCAGCATGGTGGACTATGGCCAGGATGCGAACTATGTATAGGAAAATTTTTATCGATATCGATATGCAGTAGTTGAACTGAATTTAGGTAACAATAAAACAAACAGACACATTTTCACAGTCATAACGTTGCTATGGAAATAAAGAAGTATGGATAAACATCAAGCAAGCTAGCACCAAGCAATGAGGTCTATAAGAAGAAAAATTAAAAGGTGATTATTTTAAACGTATCGTGGTGAATAAAAAATTCCAACTCGTAGGCCACCCACGGTATCCTCTAACATTTGATTCGGTTTATCGCCCCTCTGATTCACATTCGGTGCTTTGATTCCAATTAAATACCCAATCAGCAAGCGATTTGTTTGGCGAAAATTAAATTTCGGTGATTGATTTTAAAGTCATATAAAAGCTATTCACGTTGATTTGTTTTAACATTAATTTCGCGAGAATTTGATGGGAGTTTATTTAAATTTTACCATTTTTTGTATATAAAATACCACATATATTCGGTACGTACAGACATGAAGGTTTATTTAAAATTTCGGGTCAAATGTTCCGTTAACGAATTGGTATCTTTACTGGTTAAAAAATATCGTTCGATCTCGTATTTTTTTTATGATAATAGAAGGCCATGTTTTTGTAATTTGAAATAATATAACCCAACGATTAGTCCAACGAACCCAGACTAATCATTGGGTATATATATCTACCCTACTCTAGTTCTTCAACGGATCTGCTCGTTTCTGCTATACCTACTCTTAATAATGTCGTCATGTCCCTTTAGTTAGAATAGTTAATAATAGCCAATGCCAATTCTGTTGTACAGAAATCTTTGGCGTGCATTTCGTAAAACTTCTTGAATTTTTATTTCGTGACAATGAGTTGTTAGGAATACATATATAACTCAAAATAAAACTTAGCCTAAAACTAAAAATTTTAAAAAATAAATAAATATTTAACATCATCATATCGTATAAGCATAAAAGCACTCCATACAAAAGTTGTCACGACCTCCGTGGCGCAGCACGTGTTCTGTCGCATTATAAAGTTGGAGGACCTCGGTTCGATTCCCGGCTCGAGTATGGTCCGGTGGCAGGCTTCGGCCATGGCCAATTACCACCCTACCGACAGAAACGTGTCGCCAAACGCTGTCGCGTAGAAACCAATTAGGATTATCGGTTTACCATACCCCTAACAGATTAGTATTTACCACAAGTTAAGGTTGACGTCAAGGGCTAACCTGTAGTTATAAAAAAAGAAAGTTATCAAGTGGTCACCTGCAACGTTGTTGGCAGTCATCTCGGTGATGAGACTCTCGAGGTCGGGCGACATGAGCCGCTCCTCGTCCTCGCCGTGCGTGTAGTCCAACGCATGGTACACCACGATGGCCAGATTCACTACCAGCTGTAACAAAAGAAGAACCCTTAGTAAAGCATGAAGGACACGGACCGGATCCCCTTCTTAACACTCAGGCTGAGATCTATCTACTAAAGTACCAGACACCAATCCAAGGGATCAGGTAAAACACGTTTTATAGATCATTCTGTACCAGAAGTACAAAACTTAGTCGGGACCTTAACCTTTATATATAAACATGATGAATAATTGAGTTTGCTATCCCGTATTGAGTAAGGTTTGAATACCTTAAGGTTTCAATATTATTACATCAAGCGATGGTTGGGTTGCAGGCGTGTATTCCTAAGGGAATGCTCGCGCAGATCATCTCTGGGTTTTAGTGGGTACTCTGTATACAAACCCCGTTCCACATACCCCGTCGGAAGTGGCGCAGTCGTCCCTTTCGGAGGGTTAGAGTAAACGCATTTCCCAGCGTCAAAAAAAAACTATATTACATAAAGCGAAAGGTATTTAAATTAAAAAAAAATATTCGTCAAATCTTTACATTACATACTTTACATATCTTTTTTGGGGATTACATCTTTTTTGAAGATTACTAAATTTCATGGTCTACAGCGACTTCCAGCGACTTACATGATGTCGTAGATCTAGCGTCAAGTGCTTCTTTTTACGGTTGCGGTACATGACACTAAATAATTTAAATTAATTGACGCATCAAAAGCGCCTCGTAAAGGATTATTTGATTGATTGATTGGACGCAATAAATATTTTAACAAATATGAAGCTCGCATTCTGAGTTACAAACGTGTAAATATGTATAGGATGGATTGAATGATGGATTGAAATGAATTTATATCGTATTAAAATCAACTCAATAATTGTTTGGTTTTGATTTTCGAACAAGCTTTTCTTCGTTGCTTCTTAAAAAAGATCCGAAAGACTAAAAAAAGGATTCCTTGTCAAGACGAATCTAGATGGGGTTGCGTTTTTTTAACACGGATTACCCAAAGTCACCTTCCGGCTTCACCGACAAGATCTGCAGTATGCCATACATAAAATTGCTCTGACATTCGATTTTTACGTATGCATGGAAAATTTCAGCTTAAATGGAAAACGCGAAGCGGATCAAATTTCACTTTAATATACATACAAGCACTTGTATTTTTTTTTTTTTTTTTGAAGCGGTGATAGCCTAGTGGTTAGGGCGTCAGCCTCTTAATCAGAGGTCGGCGGTTCGAATCCGGGCACGCACCTCTAACTTTTCGGAGTTATGTGCGTTTTTAAAAATTAAAATATCACTTGCTTCAACGGTGAAGGAAAACATCGCGAGGAAACCTGCACGCCTGAGAGTTCTCCATAATGTTCTCAAAGGCGTGTGAAGTCTGCCAATCCGCACATGGCCAGCGTGGTGGACTATGGCCAAACCCTTCTCATATTGAGAGAAGACCCGTGTTCTGTAGTGAGCCGGTAATGGGTTGATCATGATGACTTGTATTTTCCTTAGAACCCTAATATTTAGCCTTCAATAACGCAACAGTTTTAAACGCAACTGGCGCCGCTACAACGCAACGCAAAAATAATCTAAGATTAATATATATTCTCTTACTAAACACTCGTGTGTTCAGATTGCATGACTATCAAACGCACTGAACGGAACCGATGCCTGTCTTCCATTGCTAATGAACGTTGCCCAATGTTCTGTCATCCCACTTGCTCACATATTACTGCAGAAAGAATGGCTAAAGAACAACTGACCCGGCACACGTTTCTTAATTACGCTGATCGCATACTGTTACCAGGCGATCCGCCAGTTACGCTTTTTTTTTTTAATACAAGTTAGTCCTTCTCGGCAATAACACCTGGTGTAATTAATGATGCTGTCTAAGATGGTAGCGGGCTAACTTATACGCGACATCGTACCGGAACGCTAAATCGCTTGGCGTCACGTCTTGGTCAGTAAGGTGCGAACTAGCTGCCAACGGATGGAGGTATTCATAAAGCTTTTCCAAAAACGGCCGAAGCCTTCCACCAGACCAGATTCGAGCCGGGAATCGAACCCCAACTTTATAATTCGAGAGCGCGCTCCGCTACGGCGGTCGTCTTTCTTGAGTAGGTACGGAAAATTAGCATCTCCTACAGAATGTCCAACTGTCGTCCACTGCTAGACATTTGTCTTTGTAGGGCGTTTCAAGATATTTTTGGCCGCTTATTTCTGGCAGTACCCTGGGACTCGTTTTATGTCCTTTTCGAAAGTTTGTCCTTTTCTCCTGTCCTGTCCAACAAGGTGGAAAAACCCTCTCTGCTATAATCTGCTCCAATTATATTATTATCTCAAATTACCGTTTAACATGCTCTCTGAGGCAGGGTATAAAAAAATTAAAATCCAGGGAGGTACAAAGATTATCTAGACTGCAGAATAGCCCTTAAACCTATAATACGTTCAGGTGTACTGGTGCGGACTTTTGATCCGTTCATAACTATTTTTTCCATGGTTGTAGATCTGTCCCTTCGATCTGTCTGTCTCACGACACCTAATTTACTTCCAACACGTCATAATACAAGACAGCCGGCTCTGAAGTGTAACATGTGCAACCAGCTTTATCTTGAGCAACACCCTACAATGGTTTCAGCACTCCTGCACACTTCATTTAACGACAATGTTGTAACAAGATTTATGTAGGATCATCTAACTCATTCCCAGCCCTCAAACTATGTGGAAAAGATAGACCAAACAAACGCAGTGTCATTAAATTTATTTGATTTTTCCCTGGCTAAGCCGTCATCATTCTACGGGCTCTCATAATGTGATGAAATTTCTCATATGTGGTTTCAGCCGTAGCCTACCACGCTGGCTTAGTGGGAATTCAGGAAAATATCCAAGCTACCAGGCTTTCTCACAATGTTTAGACAGCCACTAAAAATATCGCAAGTGATATCTGAAGCTTAAACTACGCGAAATTTCATTCAAAATACTAATTCTATAACCAGAATTGACAAAATTTAATAACTTATTATTTATTAATAGGTAAATGAATTTATTTAATGATTATAAATAAATGAATTACGAGTACAATAATTGTATTTATTGGAGAATTGCACACACATTTTTTTTTCGCTCGGTATCGCATGTAAAAAGGGAACAAAAATGTATACAAGTGTTATTTTAATAGTAACGAAAACGGCTGCTATGATATCCTAAAATCTTTGCTAATATGCTGATTTGAGGTGATTCAGAAATAATTATATGTTATAAAAAATAATTGAGTTTTATTAGCTATTTATAATAAACAATGATGATGAAAAATGTATGAATGTATCCATCTATATTTAGGTTTAGTCTGCGGACCTTATGCTCGCAACAATGATCAATAGATAGAGTACAGTTAGAATTAGCGAATAGCTCATTTGCTTCTATAGAAAGTGCCAGTTACTGTAATGGCAATGATGGTGATCTGTAATCTATAAAATGCTACGGATTAATAATCTGTTCAAGTAAGAATAGTTAAAGTATTATATATTTGAAGGAATGTTGTTTTTATCCACTACAAGTATCCACACGATGCTAAGTGATGATGCAGTCTGAGATGATATAAGATGATAAGATGCAGTTTTGTCTGGTGGGAGGCTTCAGCTATGGCTAGTTACCACCCTACCGGCAAAGACGTGTCGCTAAGCGATTTAGCGTTCCGGCACGATGTCGCGTAGAAACCAATTAGGAGTGTGGGTATTAAAAAAAAAAAAAAAAGATCGTATCGGGCTACCTACATACAAAAAAGTAGTTACGAGATAAAAATGTGAGAGTAACTCTTGTCCACACTCTATAGTACAGATGATCTGGAGAGGTGCGTTGGGACCTCGGCGCGGCGGCCAGCGGATAGTAAATCGGATGCTGTTATTGTCGTCGTCTCAGTTGCGTGCGCCTGCGCAACAATGCAACACCGTATTGCACGCGATTTGCATACAATGCCCCCGATAACAGCAACGTTCCGATATAGACAGGTTGGGATAATGTATGCGTGCCATTATTGTATATTTCGGCAGCCACATTCCTGCAAAGTTGATGATAGATGACGCACACCGCGAATTGGAAACGGGGCAAGCCAGCAGCGGAGCGTTATGCAGATTTTTTGGCTAAAAAGGCTAGAACCCAGAACAAGTAAAGGTTTAATTAAAAACCTTTTATACATCTTTTCGAGCAAATAATTTCGACAATATTTTAACTGCAACCCACGATACAGGCTATCAATAATAACAGGTAAATATCGATATGAGATAAAAATTTGTTGAACAAAATACGAAGGTGTAAAATCATTTTTGTGTTGTAACCAATATTTTTTATTTATATTTTTTTAGTCCAAACGCGGCCTGTTCTAAGAAGCCCAAAACAAACGATACCATGCTACTTATTTTTTCCGTATCAGTGTCACTTAAAACTTAATTCTTAAAGCATCAGGCAACATAAGCCACTAGACATATAGTCGAGGACAGTAACCTGAACCCCAAAGACTTGATCGTAGTCGAAATTATCGTCTTCTAACGTCAGTCCGGAGAATGTGCTCACGAATAATTAAATTTTGCTCCCTATTCATTAATTTATCCGTGAACCGCAAGTCACCAGACCGGTTTTTATTACTATGTCGTCAATGTTCCAAAATCGCAAATTGTTCTTGTATTAATGAATGAATGAAAGAATGAACACACTTTTATGTCACACCACAAAAAAGGAAAGGAAAACAAAAAGACAAAATAACAGAAACAGTATCATACAATTTGGCGGCCTTATCGCTACATAGCGACCTCTTCCAGGCAAACAAAGATGTAAAAGATATAGAGATACAGAAAGAGGAAGGGTGGTGCAATAATATATACATAAATATATATATTGATATAAACGAATATATAAAGTATAAATAAATAACCCTCAAAAGTATCACTAACATAGGGCCGCAGACAAAAAGTGATCTTTCACCATTTTTAATTTATTAATGGCTAGGATTTGGAGCGCTCTAAAGAGCAATGTTTCCGGATACCCACAACGTTAAACAAAAGACCGAAATGGCAAGTTCACATGTTTAAAGGCATAGATTGTGGCGAGCTATCTTTGCTATTAACTTTTAATAAATACTTTATTCTAATTGAGATACATCCCCAATATGCATGCCTTTAAAGAGTTCTGTAGCGCTTAAACGAAAAGGACAAAGAGAGGAAGTCATATTGTAATCTGATATTGCACAAAGAGTCTACTCCCCCTAGAAGGGTAGGACACGCGTTTAACGTATCTAGATGATATCGTGTTGTTTAAAGAGCAATTTGCATATAATTGTTTGTTGCCGAATTTGGTATTACTAATTAATTGGAACGAGCCTCACCGGGGACAACAAAAGTAATTTAATGGAAATCGAGTTCGGCCTAATTGATATCAATACAAAATTTATGCCGTTTAATTATTTGACTGTTTGTTTGTACAATAAACAACAAATATAGACATACTGTGATACTATTTTTCTTGTTGTCTATAAAAATTTCATTTATACATAATTATAGTCTAATAACCTGGCCTTGTTTAAGGGCCAGTAGTTAACATGTTTGACTACAGATCACGATATTGAAGTTTTTTTGGCTGAATCCACTTCCCATACCACGGCGAGATTACCTTTTAACAGCAGCCAGTAAAGTCTTCTTGAGCATAAACGCATAATATTATTCCAGACCCCTTCCTAGGAGTTTATCTTATATAATAATCTGTAGGTCCCCAGCCTATCCAGCCTATCGGGATAAGTTTGAACTGTATTTTAATTCTTGCAATTTCCAATAAAAAAATACATTTATCATATTAGGAACAAATCTCATCCTTCTTCTTATATTTCTTATCAGGTACGGGTATAGTACCCGTATACCAGTAATAATAGTTAGATTTTAAATTAAAGGTTTTGTTGCAACTGTAAATAAAAAATTACCTACTTTTATAATTGGATGTATAGATGCATTTGTTACTCCATCACGCTGGAACGGCAGAACGTATTAAATTTGACAAATCGATAGATTATGCACTGGATAGACTACTGTTATCCCGGAAATATTCGGAACCGTTTCCGTAGGAAGCACTCGTGTTTGTTATTCACTAACCAAGCGATCGACATGATATTCAATAGAGTGGCAGTTTAGTGTGACTGGCCATGCGAACGAAGGTAAATTAAAAGTAAAATTGTGATAAGGAAAAAAACATAATTGAAAAATTGACTCACGTAAGCACTTTAATACATTGGTGCATAATTGAAATGTGCTGTAAGAAACCTTAACGGGATAGCCTAAGGTGGTCTCTAAACAGCTTTTTATGGTGACAGGGCTGACACTTGTGACGCTAATGTCCACAAAAACAGGATCTTGTTAAGAAAACAGCCTAATGCCTATGCAATAATCTTGCGTCACTTTTATGTAATCCATAAAAACTTTTATGTAACGTAAATGTATTTTATGATACTTCATTTTCATAATATGTAATTTGTTTTGAATATTAACTACCTGGTATGCCACCATGGACTATGGTACACATTATTTTTTTACTTCCGCAGTTAAAATGGTCGCGTCACGTAAGATGAGCTGTGAACTTCGCCGTGAGCAATAAGTTTTTTTTTTTTATTGCATGCAAATAGTTGATATTATTAGGTACATGAGTTAACGAGTGTAATGAGCTTAACACCAAATAGGTGTTAAAACATTAAACTTACGTTGTTTTATAAGTCATGCGTAATTACTCCGACTGGCATCTTTAAAGGCGGCCTTCACATAAGAAAACACATTGCTTAAAATTTTGCCTTTCAAATAACATTACTCACATGTTATTTAAAAGACTAAATTTCAAGTGTCTAGAAAAAAAAATGAAACAGAAATACATACAGACGTATATTTCATTTTTTTACATAGCTCTATACCAATAGTTTACTGACGATAATATGTTATTATGCATTTGATACCAAAAAATAAAAGGCTTTCTGAAAGATCAATTACAGCATATAAAAGCGTTATGCCACAGCAAGTGGCATAACGCTTTTATATGCCGTCATGAATCCTCCACGCGAGTTCTGCTTCCATAATGATGAGCGTAAAACTTCTCAACTCTTTTAAATAATTAGTTATTATATCATTATAACTTCACATTCCTGTGGTGGATCTCTTCGGCCCATGAGCTCACGTAATTAATTGAGGCCCTCGTACAGGATAACTGCGTTTTAACATGAGGTAACTTTAACCAAATGCCTTATCAAAATGAACGCTACCAGCACATTAGCATTCCGTTTCTGTTATTACAGTAAATATTAAACATATTTTCCGGTGAACAGCTCACGTGCCATAAAGTAATAATGCAAACCACGAATGCCGAATCTGATTCGCTATTTATAACCATTAGAGAATATTGAGACCGTTGTCACGAGGTACATTTCTCAAGTTGTACTCTTAACGACATATTACGTAATAGGTAAGGGGTTAGAATTGAACACTCGGATAAATTTAATGAAGTTGGTGCGTGAAATATTGGAGTCAAATATTGATGTCATATTAAAGATTTTTTTTTATTTTTTTCTAAAAAAACACGAAAATTTTTTCTTAAAAACCCGGATCGCAGCGTCTGCTATACGTATAATCTTAAATCTTTTTTTTTCCTAAAAAAAAAACACTTAATTTTTTCTTAAAAAACCGGACCGCAGCGTCCGCTATACGTTTAACCTTAAATCATATCTAGAAGTGAGATAAAAAAAATGATAAGAAGCTTTAAAATGTCTTTATTGCAGTGCAGTAAAGTCTCCATTTTTTAAGGTAATGATGAATGTAAATATATTAATAGCACGATTTCAGCGACCTCCTATTTCTTCTGGCCTAAAACCAATACCTATAATAATAACTTGTAATTTAAACTAAAGAAGAATATTTCATAAATTCAGAACACATTCAAAAGCTCACCGCATGTTTTATAACGTCTACGTTAAAGTTTTTATAAACAAACCGTAGCTAAACCTGTGGAATTTTTTATAATTTTTTTACATTTAGTAAATCTTAAAAAATTCAAATGGAATATAAGTTTTACGATTTCTGATCTTATTTCTAGTATTTACATTTTACAGTCATATCATTAAACATTAAAACAGGTCACGATTTTGGTAGCATATACCTACGTTTTTTAAATACCTACTTTTTCTTATTAAATAATCTTAAGCTTGTCTGTATTAAAACGACACCTAAATATTTCAACTAAGTATACGTCTCCTCAATATTATGTTTATACGTTGTATAATTATAATATAGCGGTTTCTAATAGGGTCACCAGCTCTATATTCCATTGTACATCGATGACCCGCGATAACCCAGTCTCCAGTTAACCATGGGTCACTTTCGTACAAGGAACTGAGGGGTCAGAATGGCCCTTTTAGGTTGGAAGAGAAAGTAAGATGTTAGCAAATTATTATAGCTCTGTAAAATGGACGTGTATTTTATAATTATGACAGTTTATGTCACTTTAAAGCCAGTTTCGAATTCCGGGGAATTTATTTTTTAAAAAGTGAAAATAAGACAAAGCTTTTAGATCATCTTACCATTACACCAAATACTATATAATATTAAAGCTTGTTTCCTTTTTTTTTTTGGTTGAACGCGCCAGTATCTAGACTTTATTTTTTTTTTTGTTTTTATTGGCCACATCTTGAGAATGGCTACTACTATTTAACGTAAAGGGTACCCTTACGAATGCAGTAACAAGAAAGAAAAAGTCAGAAATATCGCCTAGAGAAACCGAATAGCACAGGCGGTCGGGCGTAGAATAGAGAATGAAAGTATGAACAAAAAACTTATCAGACTTTTGGGTAATTGAGCTGCCGTGATAAAATTCCAATCCCGGATCCTCGTAACACTATTTTTACTATAAAGTATTACTATTTTTTATTGTTAATGAACATCAGCTAAAATAAAAAAAAAACGGATGTCTTTTTTTTCACAAAAGAGTCCCGATATGGCAGCGTTTTTAGATAAATTTAAACATACCATTTTGGGAGTAAACTTACCTACGAGCCCAAAAAGGTTGTTTCATTTATTTATTAATATATTGTATTGTGCAGTTAAGGAGTTTACAAGGTCCAAGTAATCATAAAATGTATAATAAATGTTGAAAGACTAACAATCGATTCTAATTAAATTAAACCTTTTGATATTTACAAGAAATCGTCATATATGCGATGCGGCTTTAATTACCAGATAATGTTCTTGGAAAGGAAATCTACTATTACTAGCATTAAGTATAGACAGATAAGCGAACAGACCAAGGTTATTAACATGATTGACATTGAACTATTATGCGACTACTTTAAAAAAAGCTCTTAAAAAGTTGCAGCATTGAGAAAAGTTCAGAAAATATGTACTTCAGACGATCGTGTTGATCAATCAATCAATCAAAATAGCTTCATTCATATTAACCTATTACAGGCATTTATGAAGCGTTCTTATATAATATATTTTTCATTATTTTAATTTATGAAGTGATGGTGATAAATACACTCGCCAACTTAAAAGAAGAAACCAGGTCTAAAAAGAAGCCCACTAAAAACTTATCCGTGTTAACATTCTTATTATCACCATCTCAGATAAAACAATAATAAATTATAATTATCTATGAACTCAGCACCCAAGCTATTTCATCGTTTATATAATACTTAATATCGTAATGATTATGATTTTTCTATTCTATATCTATCTACCCCCATATAAATAAGCTTACGTTTTATGAAAAACCGATGGTTGTGCGACCGAAGTAGGTACTATGTTGGAGGGACTTTAGGAGATAACCACTTTTCGTTTGATTTTAATGGATTTCGTCGACCATGTGGGCATTGTCGTCTTATAAGGCTGGATAAATTCGGGAATTTATAATATCTGATTTGTCTCTGATCTGGTCTGGTTATGGCTATGGTTATCATAACACCACCACCATAACACCATACACCATAGAACAATGAAATGCCGCTAAGCGACACAGCGTTTCTATACGTCGTCCCGTAGGTTTATTGTGATTGTCATACCTCTTACAATTTGGCTAGCTACCATCTTAGGCTAAATCATCACTAGGTGAGATTGCAGTCAAGTTCTAAGTTGTAACGTTGTAAACAAATAAATACGGCAAAATTCTCTTAAAACATTTTTCATAGTCGAGTCTATAAAACCTTAATCTTTTTGCAAAACTCGAGTAATTTTAGCTTTGGGACCTCAGCAAGTTTGTCGTAAGTTCCAAGAAATCCATTACCACACAATTTTTAACAACTGGGTGAAATGATAACAACTTTATCGGATAATTTCAGCTTTATTGTATTAGATGACATTTTAACAACTAATTTTAGAGCTTAAAATAACTATCATCAATTATACAAAATCAGCAACATTTTCTTAAAAAATCCGCGGTCTTTTCAAACTTCCCGCCATCCCCGTTCTTTTTTAATTTCCATATTACGTTTGAAAACGAAACGGAAGTCGCTTCTTTGAATTAAAAACTGGTGTGTCCAGATTGGCAGTTTATATACATAGTGTTCTTACTAATATTATAAATGTGAATATAGGGAAGTTTGATACGCTTTCATGCCAAAACTACTCAACCGATCGTCATGAAACTAAGATACTTAAAAAAAACGAAAGATACAAAAAATGGTTTGTTAAGATATAGTTTACATATTTATTCATTTATATTGTAAAGATCTCTGATACTTATTTAATGGCATTAACGATGCGAGCGAAGCCGCGTGTAAAAACTAGTAACTAATAAAGTAATTGTATGTGTAAATATTAAAATTTCTAACACAGTTAAGTTTGTATTTCTAAACGAAGCAAAGGCGTCCTAAATTCGACGCTGATTAATTTGATTTGTCGGCTCTGTCTGTCTCCCGCTAGGATAGTCAATTCAGGACGTTTTGTATACAGGCTGGTATTAATAGAAATATAACTTTTCTTTTTTTGATACGATATATTCGCTGTGGCGTTAAGACTTGCACATTGTAAAATATTTTCAGGAAGGTCATTGAGGACTTGAATCCAGGGCCGTAAATTAAAAAAAAAACATAGTAAACTGAAATACTAGTTAAGAGTATAGAAACTCGATTTCGTATTGGCTTCCATGCACCATGGTTGCTATATGATCTGTCAATAGATATCGTACTGTTTAAATTTAATTCGAGTTTACATACAATGCGTAAAAAGCTTCTCCAGTCATGTCATCTATCGGAGACGTGTGTAAGAATTTAACATATTTTCTCCACTGCCTGGAAGCCTGAGCGACAGAACAGTAGCGGGTAACTAAACTGTTCAAGCCTTGGATCAATCTTCAATAATTTTCATATAAAATCTATCAGGAAATGTAAGTTGTTTTTTTTGACGCGACTGTTGTATCTCGAGTGGTTAAAATATTGAATATAACTTATTAGATATTGTCACTTTCATAGACTTTTTAACTGGTGAACTAATATAATAGACACCAAATGCGCTTAATTTTATAGGACACTTGACGAGTAATACGTCTTTTATACTATTGATCGATGGGATTCAGCGATTGATAAGAACTGCAATAAAATATTCCTACGTAAATAAAACCGAGATGTTAAAGCTTCATCATTTTTATAGATGGTATTCCCGATGGAAGAAGGTCGCGGTAGCTATTAAAAACTGGTAAAGAATTCAATCACATATGCATATGATTGAAATCGGGCTTACTACTGGGAAGCCATTAGTTTGAATGGAAAACAATTAAACTTACAGTTGTCAGTCGATTGAACGCCAAGATAATTACGCGCATAAATGTAGAACTTTACGGCTTTGTTATATAAAAATCTTGGAAAATATTTATAGCTCTGCGATTGTGGAAATGCATGCATATCTATCTCAATATATTATTATTATTTATGTAGGTGAAGTGGGCAGGCATGCTAGTAGTTTGTCCCTGGCGCGCCTCGGAAGGAGTTAGGTTAGGTAGGCTAACTTTTAAAGTTAGCCAAACAAAATACTGGCTCTGTTCCCATTGTTTTTTTAGAACATGATTTCTATCAGTATTATTGAGTTTTAGTTTGAACTGTGCCAGCATTGCGTATTTTTTTGGGTTTCTTTGTTTGATAAGTAATATTTTGCATAGTAACAAAAACTAAAGCTTCTGGATGAAATCGGGGGATTCTGAAAGACTTCTTTAGACATAAAATGTCCTTGTACACGTGCTGTCCTTTTTGTTTGTAGCCATAGGTTTTGGTGTAAAATAAATAAATACTAAAATATAATAAACAAAAAAATAAATACTGGAAAGCTGTGATAGCCTAGTGGTTAAGACGTCAGCCTCTAAATCAGAGGTCGGCGGTTCGAATCCGGGCACGCACCTCTAACTTTTCGGAGTTATGTGCGTTTTTAAACAATTAAAATATCACTTGCTTCAACGGTGAAGGAAAACATCGTGAGTAAACCTGCATGCCTGAGAGTTCTCCATAATGTTCTCAAAGGCGTGTGAAGTCTGCCAATCCGCACATGGCCAGCGTGGTTGACTATGGCCAAACCCTTCTCACATTGAGAGGAGACCTGTGCTCTGTAGTGAGCCGGTAATTGGTTCATCACGATGAAATAAAGACTGAAGATCTATATTTTTGTTTCATGTGCGGTCAGATTGTGGCTTCATCTATTTGCATTAAATCCGAACTTAAATACGATGACAAAATTAAGTTATTCGTTTAATAATCATCTATGCACCCTGTGCACGTTACAGTCAGATGTTCAAAGCCAATTTAATCGAATTGGCCTTACACATGGCGCTGTGATAAACATTTTATTATGGAGACATTGATTTCATCATTTTTATAGATGGTTTAACTGGTCTACACGCCCTTATTCTCAATGACAATTCGTTTAACAAGTACTCGAGTTAATAACCCTTGATAACACCTAACGACGTCTACCTTCATCGTTAAAGCAAGTGATATTTAATTTAAAATTGCATTAATTGAGGCGTACATAAAAAATTAAGATTCATGTCGGGGAGTGAATTCGGTACCTCGGAAAGGAATTCCGGAGTCTTAACCACCAGGCCATATTAACACATATAATACATATTAATTACAATTTAAACACCGCGATTTATCAAAGCAATTATAAAATTAAACATCTCACACTTTAAAGTTTGGCAAAAACAAAGTGGGGAAACTTCCTTGCCAGAGAATTCTCCAAAGGCGTGTAAACCTACCAATACTTGGCCAGCGTGACTCCGGCCAAATCCCATCGGAAGCTGAGAGAAGACCCTTGGACTGAATTGGGGCCGGAAGCCAGAATGCCATAGTAAACAGCCATTACCGAAGCCTACGATTATATCATATAAGGCCAAATTTTAGGTGAAAGTTGTGAGTTTACAAATTGATGCAAACAATCATACATAGTACCTCCCTTTGCAATTACTAGGTAAACAGAAGACATCGAGTGATGTCTGCCTTGCTTTCGATTGCATACAAATTGTAATCAAAAATCGTCATCAAAGTGCCCATGACACGAATTAAAGACAATATAATTCGAATAATCGATTACATAACTTTTTGATTACTCGCCAAATTCTAAGCACATCACAAAATTTTGCCTAATTGCCATAATATATAAATTATTATTATAGTTGTCACAGAAATTCCTACTTTTTTTAATCTGTAGAAATTAACGAATAAATAAATAAATTAATCAATATGTCTTTTCGAGTTACTTGGTTAAAATAAAGCAGCGAATACAGTAACTCACACTCAAGACAAGTATCGTGCAGTAAATGAAATAATAGAATTCATAATAAGCACTTGCGGCGTGCAATAAATAAGGGATATTGACAGCCGACCCGAGAACAGTTGTAATGGAGAAAATACCAGTTGTTAGAGCTAGGTACTGTTTGAATTAACGTCAGTGCTAGTTAGTACGTCGGGGATACCTGCTCCGAGTGGTTATTAGACACGTCACAGGAGATGATAGATCCTACGGTGCGTTTCTTAAATCTTGTGAGTAAACTTGTTTATGTATACGGTGTACTTGTGTACGTATACGGTGCGTTTCTTAAATCTTGTGAGTAAACTTGTTTATGTATACGGTGTACTTGTGTACGTATACGGTACGTTTCTTAAATCTTGTGAGTAAACTTGTTTGGTTTGATACCACGATGTGTTAGCCAAAGATTTTTAATTTATGATGATAACTTTTTTTTTTTTTTTTTCATATACACAACGCATTCAAACGGATCACCCTACGTTAAGTGATCACCGCAGAGCATAATCATCTGCAGCACTAGGGGAGAGATGCGTTGACGGCTGAACCCATCCTAATTCTTCCAATTGGTCAAGGGCTTAATCGGTTGGCAGTATGGCTTAGCCGATAGGATACGGTACGTAGCCGCAGCCGAAGCTTCCTGCAGGAAGATACTGGATACTTCCAAACTGGAACTCGTGACCTCCCACTTCAAAATGTAGTCACGGAGTTCGTTATAATAGGAGGTTGCCTGGAAGCAGACTGCTGCGCTTTATGTCTCACAAGATTGGAGGAAAGAGCTTCCGAAGCAGTGGCAGAGCTTTCCAGTTAATATAAAACATGGCCAAACGAATTGGTAAAAGTAAGAAGAACGCACACATTCGCACGTATAATGCGCGAGAAAACGACCCAGCTATCCGTCTCCATAAAACCTAAATATTATGTGGAATACGTTACAAAATAAATCTTTACGAGTCCTTCCTGCTGCGCTATCGGTTAACGAGCCATTCAATATTGGGTTACGCAAGACCGGCGCCATCTATCGAAAATAGAAAGCTATGTAAATAAACTGGGAACGGTCTGCGCTCGACCGGCGCCGACTGGAAGCATAGCTTCCTCATGCAAATTGCCTCGACGTACGGGGCTAATCAAATCACTGCGAGATGAAATTGGATCTTTCACTTTGATTTGGAATCTGATGAGCGGCGGGTGTGGACTTAATAGTGGGAGTGTGGGAGCGATCCCCTGACAGGTTCGCGCACTTCCATAATTGGCTTTCTCGTTAATGATCATCATCGTCATCATCATATTAATGGCCACTGCTTAGGCATAGATGTCATTTTTCATTGGAGAAAGGGTTTTTTTTTATATGCTACAAATTAGCCCTTGGCGGCAATCTAACCTGTAAGTGATGATGCAATCAAGGATGGTAGCAGGCTAACCTGTTAGGGGTATGGCTAGCCCACTGTCCTAATTGGTTTCTACGCGACATCGTGCCGGAAAGCTAAATAGCTTGGCGACACGTCTTTATCGGTAACTAGCCGAGGCCTTCCACCAGACCAGACTCGAGCTGGGAATCGAACCCAGGACCTTCAACTTTATAATTACAGTACTATGATGCGGGTAGTCCGGCTGTTACGATTATCATGACATTTTATGATCAAGGCTAACTCCAGGAAAAATTAATCATTCCCCGACCGGCGTACCTCGTGATCCATAGTTGAACATGTAATCAGTGCTTGCCTAGTGGTTAAGACTGCAGCGACTTTTTCAAGGACACCTTGCTCCTTTTAATTTAAGCAATACTATAATTTGATATGATTCGCTCGTAATCCTTTATGCCTGAGAGGTCTCCATAATTTTCTCAAAGGCATGTGAACTCTACCAAACCGCACTTACCCAAAATGATGATGGTGAATACCCGTGCCTAGTAGTGGGTCAGAAATGGGTTCATAATGATAATGAGGGTGAGATAAAAACACTGTCTATCCTTAAGTTTTTTGACGTACTTCGGCAGCGAAATTGACCCGATGCCGATACGGCAAACGGCATAACGCTCTCACGTACCATCACGATTCCACTGCGTAAATTCTACTATGAACTTCGACATTGACCAGGCATTTCATGGCAGTTTTTTTCATTATCTTGTATTTTTGTATTGGAAAAGTTTTTAAAACATTTAAAATTAACATCGTCAGACATCAATAGCAGTATTGCGACTAAATATTCAAGAAAATCATTTGACGCGACGGTACATCGCAAGTCGGAATTGCGAAACCATGTTTATTCGCAAACACCGTTATCTCGATAAGCAAATAATTAAATTCCTTTCACCTTTTCCCAAAGTATTGTTGCACAACTCTTGTCCAAACGTGGGAAGATATCGGGTCCCGAGAAATGTGGTATTGTTCCCAGAAGCTCACATTGTGCTATCCAAGTATTTGATTACGTAAACGCATACGACGCACGATTCATATTTTAATCGGAAAGCCGCGTCACATCAACAATTCTTCTAGTTTCAACGCGTATCTATGCGGATTTGTAGTATTTTTTTTTATTCACCACAAGTTAGCCGTTGACTGCATCTCACCTGATGGTAAGTGATGATGCGGTCTAAGATGGTAGCGGGCTTAACTGTTAGGGGTATGCTAAACTCATACTCCTAATTGGTTTCTACACGACATCGTGCCGGAACGCGAAATCGCTTGGCGACACGTCTTTGTCGGCAGGGTGGTAACCAGCCACGGCCGAAGCCTCCCACCAGACCAGACTCGAGCCGCGAATCAAACCCAGGACCTCCGACTTTAAAATGCAACAGCGCACGCGCTGCGCCACGGAGGTCGTCAATTAAGAATGATACAGTCACATTTTATATAATCCGTAATATTCATCTCGAATTTGAATACACAATATAAAATTGAAGTGTTTATCTATGATTCCAAATAACAGCCTGACCGCCCTACCCCATTATCCCAAACGTCGCCTAAGCCGAGGTTTGGCCTCACGGGAGGCGCCCTTTAGGCAGACGTTCCCTTAGTCTCTTCGAGCCGTAGGGCTCAAAATTTCTGGCAGAGCTTCTTCCCGAAGCTCGTCAAACAGCCCGATTACGCTGCCGCAACCAATATGGTTAGCACAGCCAATAGTCAGTCCGAGAGAGAAAAAAAAATCGAAAACAGCTAATGTAAAAGCTATATTCCAAAACACATAGATCGCGTCTCACCTGATGTTAAGTGATGATGCAGTCTAAGATGGTAACGGGCTTACTTGTTAAGGGTTTGGTACACCCATACTCCTAATTGGTTAATACGCGACATCGCACCGGAACGCTAAATCACCTGGAGACACGTCTTCGTCGGTAGGATGGTAACTAGCCACGGCCGAAGCCTCCCACCAGATCAGCCTCGTGCCGAGAATTGACTTGAATTGAATTGAATGGAGGACCTACAACTTCATAATGTAACAAGCGCAAAATTGACTTAATTGAATCGAATGCAAATTTACCTGATGGAAAATGATGATGCAGCTAAGATGGCTGGGGGCCAACCTTTACAGGTTATGGCAGTAATATGGTTCACATTAAACCCATATTGTTAACCGGTATCGTACTTAAACACTAGGCCTGTTTGCGGCTCGTCTTTGTCACTTTGGATGGTTAGGAAGCCATTCAAATCAGATCAAGGAAAATATTTTAAATTCAGAATTACAAATTGTCCCTGCCGAGGATAAAACTAATAAGATACTCATAATAAGACCAAAACGCTTAACACTGCGTTAAAGAATAACTTAAAAAAAAAACGAAACAATGTCATTTAAAATTACATCTATATTCATAGCTTTGTTTTACATATTGACCGAAATATCAACTCTTCCCATCAGAGTCTTAACCTCGTCAGTTGTTGCATGGCTAACATCACAGTAACAATGTATCGCGTATTGTATAACGATTTCTTCCACAACAAATATCGTGACTAACATAACGTCTTGCACTGCGATAGTTTCCTGCACAATGCCCCTATTCATTTCTGCGTGGCATCCTTCAGTCTAGATATTGTCGGAATTGAATTACACGTCCGTCGGCGAGACGGTAATGACATCCCCCGGCAATTCCATGTCTTTGGTTTATTACGTGATGCTAGCTGAACGTTTATTACGTTCCACGTTAAAAGTGCGCTGAAAGCAAACCTGCGCAGCGGACTAACAAAATATCAAGTAATTACCAAGCTCCATGAAAAGCGGTCTTAAGTCTGCCAACCCGCATATGACCAGCGTGGTGGACTATGGCCAAATCCTTCTCATATTGAGAGGCGACCCGTGCTCTGTAGTGAGCCGGTAATGGGTTGACATGATGATGATGATGATGATGATGATGAAAAGCGGGTATAAGGAAAAAACCAAAGAAAAATACCACTAATACGTATTTAGAGAAATGAATATGAGATGTCTATAATAATTTACAATTAAATGTAATTACTTCAAATTAAATTTACACTTATTAATTAGTTTTTTTTTTTTTATATAACTAACAATTTGTCCTCGGTGCTAGTCTGCTAACGGCTTAAAACTTGAGGAACTGAGTAAGGATATTTAAGCATGTAAAGAACATTTTTAACTGAGTTAGACAGTCGTCACCGATGATGATCAACCAACTCCATTAAATTATATATTCTTTTAATTTGCAATTGACGTTTAAAATACGTAATTTTTGATTTCGTTCATGAATCGCGGAACCAAATACGTGGTCGTTAAATAATATTTATTACCATTGTACCCGGCAGAGATGCAAAAAAACATCTCAATTTAGTTTTTTTTATCCTCACCTAAAGGGCTCCACAATCTAACATATAGTTTAGTTTCATAGAAGATAAACATACAAAGGTTGACTTTTATTTATATACATGAAAGACAAATATCATTATGTCTCTAACCTAGCTTACGCCTAAGCGGCACAATGTGTGGACGTAAGTGAGGCTACCACGAAAATGACTCGCGGGAATAGTAATAATAGAATTTATTTGATTCATGTGACATCGTCCCACACAATACTCAGGAAGAGAACAGCTCTAGAATATAACCCATTTATTCGTTTTTGCGGGGAAATAATTGAATTATCCAAGACAATTTCCTTCTTCCCGTGGAAATAGTAAACCTCCATTTGGCCCAAATTGCAAAAACAGCTAATGTTTTGGTTTATACACAGAAATATATTTGAAAATATACGGGTATCATTAGTTAATATTAAAATAGGCGTATAACTTCGATTGGAATGATTCATTCCGTTTGCAATTAATCTCAATCTGACGACAATGACCCCTCAACAAACTTGGCCTGGCATTGTTTGGACAATTTCTTTAATAGTTTAATGACGGATAATGTCAGTAATCTTTGTACGTTTATAATCAAATGGCGAGAGCGAAGAGGGTCTAGGCAATGTGCTCCACCGAAATTTTACTAGACCACTTGGTCATAATCTATATCAACACACAAATAGAGATAACGACTTACTAGCAATGTAAAATACTATCTTACTTATTTTAAAATAGAACTGTTATTAAAAAATATGAAAACTGTTGAAAATTTACAACCATAAACTTTTCTATCGCATTTATAAGTATTTATTTTTAATGTAATACTTATTCGTCGAATTTGTTGGAATAGAGTATCCTGTACAATCAAAATCTAGATATGAATAATCATAACATTTTGGTAATAGTATTTCCGTATAGGGGCCATAGCGGCATTATACCATACGTTTAATGCAAAACAAAAATAACAGATCGATTTTACGACCAACACGCGCGTTAAGATGTCGCACATAAAAAATATTTAAATTTTGTTACTTTCGAAATAATATCGAATAAGCATTATCGACAAATATTTTAAATTTGAATTCAATACCACGAGTAATTACTGAAATTGCAAAATAAAGCGTTTTCTCTACTATTTATGACCCTCGTCGATTTTTAATAGACAAGAAGACACGTCGACTGCTAGTCGAGATGCTTTATGGATTTATGAATTATAATAGTCGAGATTCGGTACACACTTATTATGCATTTAAGCGGTTAGAGATTACGAGACAATATAACAAGGAAGCTATTATATATTTCACATGTGCTCGTTATGTCTTACAAAATGCTAATAATTATACCAACAATTACTGCTTTAGCATATAAAGATACAGCGAGAAGGCACTGTGATAGAACGAATTACCAAAATAATAACTATTCTGTTCTGCTTACTGGAAACCAAATCGTTGCATGTTACTGATATGAACTATTAAAGTCTACACTTTAGGAGTTCGTGTTAGAAACTTCGCCCTTCAGACATCTGTGTTTCCGACATACAGCTCGAGTACCTCCAAGGCTAGAGTGAATAGGCATTTTCTAGGCTAGCGCGCAATCTAGACTTCATCATTGCTTTAAATCTAGGGTTGCCAACAGTCGTCCGGGAAGTATACAACGGGTCCCCCGGGTGTCCAGTAAAACCTGCGTAAGGGACATGCCGTGGTGGTTTTTAGTTCGGGTATACCCCCCTTCGGGGGTGGGAGTCCAACATAACCTACTTCCCGCCCAAGGGTACGGAGGTAGCCATAAATCTCTCCCATCACGACAAAAAAAAAAGGGTTGCCAACAGTCCGGATTTTCCCTTATTCGACCTAATTTACAAAGCATCGGAGCGACGTCTGAACGAGCTTTTATTATAAGTAGAGTTCTAAAAGTACTTAAGACAACCGTCACCATGACCTGCCTGGACAAAGACTCGCTTCACCTCTCCAGATTTTTTTTCATGGGAGGCTTCGGCCATGGCTATTTACCACCCAAGCGACAAAGACGTATCGCCAAGCGATTTAGCGTTCCGGCACGATGTCGCGTAGAAACCAATTAGGAGTACGGGTCTACCATACCCTTAATAAGTTAGCCCGCTACCGACTTAGACTGTATCATCACTACCAGGTGAGATTGCCGTCAAGGGCTAACTTATAATGGACATAAAAAGATTATTGTATTTTATTAAGAAACTATAAAAATATTTAAATATGGCTCAGATCCAAATTCCGGGTTCTTTACGCCACTTTTCGGGTTATATTAATGGTGGCAACCCTATTTGTACCAGGCATGATAGTCGTCAAGTTGAGTGTGTATGGATTCATTGATTTGCTTTTTTTATTTCACTAAGTACAAGTTACCTTTTGACGGCAATCTCATCTGGTGGTAAGTTATGATGCTAAGATGATAGCGTGTCAACTGCATAATGGTATGGCAAACCCACTTTGGTTTTCAAAACTTATAAAACTTCTAAAAAGGAAAACAAGTTTTGATCCGATTCGGGAATAGGATCATTCGAATCACTAGTGAGTAAACCAACGAAGTCGAAAGTGACAGCGTTTGAGAATCAGCTGCTTCAAAACAGATCCAGCTTCCGTCTTCTGTGTTCCCTAATGGTTATAATATCTTCAAAGGGCGGATTAACTAATTGCTCAAGGGCCAGCAACGCATTGGCGGTTCCTCTGGTGCCGCAAATGTTCATGGGCGGCGGTAATCACTTACCATCAGGTGACCCGCCTGCTCGTTTGCTCGCTATATATATAAAAAAAAAGATAAATGATGAGTGTTGCCAGATAGAGAGATATTTTTATGTCTTTTCAACAGGCCTACTTTGAGGACTTTTTCCGGGAACACTGAATTTCACTTTTATATTCTAATTGCCATTTAAAACCGTTCTTTAATTAGCTGGCTACTAGTAAAGAGTTCCAGGTAAAAACAGGAATGTAGAGCCTAGACCCACCACGCTGTTTTAATGCAGGAGACATGGCTACCTATTATGCAGATTTCCGCACGATGTTTTCCTACACAGTGAAACGTGTTTTGAATAATTTGCATTGAGTATTCATTACGCGCGTAAGTTTTAGTGAAAACACAAGAGTTTTCCCCGGGATTCAAAACCGTGGAGCCGGGTAGAGTGTGATGCAACTACTAAACAACCGAAAGATGATTGACCTGTAAAATTAATCGAACGTTTATCCAACTCCCTACGCAACGCAGTAAAACGCTTTGGGGCATTGATACTATTTTTAAGATTAGATTTGCCCTAAGACAAAAAAGCCCTAGTAAGCTCTGATTGAAGCAAATTGGTAATTAAAAAGCTTTTAAATAAAGAAACAGACAAAAAATGTATGAACTCTGTAGCAATCCAATTCTAACTATCATTATTAGAATAGAGCTTTAGAGAAGAAGGCGCTTTATAAGTATCTTTTAAAAATATCTTACCTATTTGTTTTAAGTAAATGAAAGAAGTAACCAGTCACTCAAAATATTTATAATACACTAAAAGTGTCTTTTAAAGTTCAATTTGAAATTGTCGACTTTCACTACATTCGTCAATATAAAACTAAAGTTATACGCATTAAATGTCCTGTTTCGAAGAAAACCAAATTTTGCCGAATTTGCATTATCACAAAAGCCTTTTCATTTTCAAGGTTTACGTGTGAAAATGTCCCACGATGATGAATACGCAATTGATTTCACCTAAACGTCTACAATATATTAGCTCGGAAAACAAAATGGAACGGCATTTTTTTTTTATATTTCCTTAAAGAACACCTGTACACCTTCAATGCAATAGGGACCTACTAAAAGATGTAGGAAAGTAAGCCTGGTAATCGATTTATTCACAAAGAGGGCTTCTATTGAGCAATATATATACTCACTATATGTGCTGATTTTCCTGGAATATTTTATTATTACCCTATATAGGTATACATAATTAACAGCACTTTCTTCATATCGGATAACAGTTAAAGTTAATTTGCACACGTCATCAGTTAAGTATCCTACATGATATACCATAACATATGTATAATTTTTACATAAACATAACAGTAATCACTAAAAATATTGACGCGTATACTTTCTTTATATTAGAAACCTTGAAATATAGATAGGTACTCAAATAAAAATTTATGCAACAAAATAAAAATAAAAAAAAAACAAGAAAACAAAAATTTGCAAATCTTATATATCGTTGGCAATCAAGAGTTGATTTAAATAAAGATATTTCGCAAGATAGCATCAGATAAATCTGTTAGTTATGCAAAATAATGACAGTTTTATGCGAACTATTACGCAACATAGCGTTTTCCATGCGGTATAGAAAGCACCCAGTTAAAGAAAGCGATATTATAAATGGATTTATAAGGAAATTATGTGAAATGCATTGTACAAAATCGAGCATTACTATAAAATTTTATTGGCACCTTACAACTCACCTACGCTTTCCTCTATTTATAAGCTGTGACGTTATTAGACCGGGTTTATAAACATTACTATGACGTTACAAAGTGTAACCATACAGAGAAGAAAGAGAGAAACATATGAAGAACCCCTTCAAGCGCGTTATTGTCAAGATTTTACTATGATTTATTTTATGATCTCGATGATAATGTCATCATCAACCCAATGTCGGCTCACTACAGAGCGCGGGTCTTCTCTCAGTACTAAAAACTACGTTAAATTAAAACTAAAGCTGAGAGGATTCCAAACGCACCCAGGTCAAAGAAGAAACCCACAACAAACTTAAGACAGCTCACTATTATTAGGTTATTGCTATTACAGAAGAAACCCCAACTAAGCCGGTTTTTTTTTGCCATCACAATCATACTCAGTCAATAATTAATTATAATTAGCTATGAATTTAGAGCAATTCATAACCAAGCTTTTTTATCGTCTATATTATCCTTAATTTGTTTGTTCAGACAGCGTATTTAAACGTTGGCAAGCCTGTCACTCGTACTATTAGGTACCTAATAATAATCCGAACTATTTACTGACAATTTATAAATAAAATTCATTATGTATTTCACAAAAAATTCAATTAGAAACCGCAATGGCAACTTTCCCCTAAATTATTTACCGCACAGCGTAATGTAACTCGATAGGTGGGCTCACAGCTACACAAACCGATTCATTATTTCCAACACAACAAAACAACTGCAGTCCAAACGGATTAATATTAGATTTAATTGTTAAAATGTTATCGAGAACTGAACTACCGGGCCAGGGCTTTATTTAGTATAAGCGTTGCGGAGAGCGGAGCGGGTATGCATAATAAATGCTTAGTAAAAAAAGGGCTTAAAAAATTCTGTCTGGGTTGCGGAAAAGTGCGCAAGCGTTCCTGTGACCCAGCCATCAGGTGTAGGAGCATCGGTGGGTTCAAGTGTGTATTCTGGTTTCCGCTCTGGCCGCCGGCAAGTCGCACATCAATTCTGGAAACGGTGCAGGTTAAACTACACCGCTTCCGGAAGAGATGCGTAGAGATGCATTTCCCAGCGTTAAATAAAAACAACAGTGCCATGGAGTTTCCATAGATTTTTTTTGTTTTTTTTCTATTTACAGGGTCCATAGGACATATAAGGGATATAAGGAATAAGCATGGTGTTGCAATAACGGCTGCAGTAGTGTAAACTGTAGCGCAACTTTTATCTCCAAACCAACAAATAGTACCAATAATACAAAAACATAGTAATGACAAAAATTAAAAAAGATATAATTATAAAAAAAAAAACAGAAAAATGATAGCGAAGCTGTAATAGCCTAGTGGTTACGTCAGCCTCCTAATCCGAGGTCGGGGGTTCGAACCAAGGCACGCACCAATTTTTGGAGTTATGTGCGTTGTTAAGCATTTAACATACCACTTGTTTCAACGGTGAAGGAAAACATCATAAGGAAACATCCACGCCTGAGAGTTCTCCATAAAGTTCTCAAAGGCTTGTGAAGTCTGCCAATTCGCACATGGCCAGCATGGTGGACTATGGCTGAACCCTTGTCATATTGATAGGAAACCCATGCTCGGCAGTGAGCCGAGAATGGTTTGATCATGATGATGATACAAAAATAAAGTTTCCATAGATTAGCTTTTACCGCCGTCGCACTGAACTAAACCCGCCTTACACATGAAGGCAATGGCCTTGCTGTAACAGACACTTGTCTACTGATAAAAACAAAGCTAGGCCGCCGCTAGCTATAATATTACAAAAGAGCTATCACATGCATAAATAATCGATTCATTTAACAAATACGAGCGTACATTATCTATTCGCTAATTTTATAACGGCGAAAGTTGACTGTCGCTTTCTAGCCTTAAATGCGAAGTATCGATGCGAAATATTATATCAAATGGACCGTGTAGGGTGACCAAATACGAATGTAGCCTTAAGCCTTCCTTTGTGAGAGACCGAGGGACTTTGTAAGGTTGCGAGTTAATCGGTTGTACGTAAATAAGGAGATACAACATTATTAATTTGCTCACTTTCAATTCATTGGCTATCTTTATTTATTTATTTATTATTTTAAATACACTTACAATATACACACAAAAATATACATTTTAGCATACAAAAGTGTCACATTCACCTGTATGCATATCAGTTACAAGTGTATACAACATTGACTGCAAAGGTACATGAAAATGGCCACAAAAGAACAAATTAGGACAAATTAAACACAATTACAAATTAAATTAAATTAAATTACATGCTACACATTTTAAATATATTAAAATTAAAATTATTAAAATTGTTAAGCGATAGGAGACTCACCGATCATGCCATAGATGATCGATGAGTTTCTTTCTAAACACAGGAAATGTGTCGTGGAATATGTCGATGCCAGGTACAGTTCGAGATATTTCATTATATCTAGCACAAATGCGAATCATGGGAGCTTGGTTGCCGAGGTTCGTTCTAGCCGGGGGTATATAAAAGGTCTCGCGATGGTTGCAGTGACGGCGATATCTACTGGGAGCCGATAATGATAATGATATCTGATCAAGCAGGCTGGTACACTGTATTTTATTATTCATTATTTTGTACAAAAAGCATAGATCTAGTAATACCCGCCTGCTGCGAAGAGACATCATTTCAAACCCAGCTAGTCGTTGATTGTAAGGCTGTCTGTGCGAGATGCCAGTGGCATGGAATGCGAGATGCCTTGTGAAAGCTCGTTGAATGCTTTCAATGCGTTGGGAGTGAACGATATAGGAGGGATTCCATATCACACTGGCGAATTCGAGGCAGCTCCTTACAAAAACATTGTATAGTATCATTTTTGTCTTTTGGGAGAACTCTTTTGTGGTGCGCTTAAGGAATCCAAGAGATTGCGCGGCTTTTATTACAGTTTTATTTATGTGAGTAGTAAATGTTAATTTTCTGTCAATAGTGACCCCTAAGTCTTTGATTTCCGGTAACTCTTGCAGAACCACGTTTCTTATAAAATAACTAGACACAAGTGGTTTTTTTTTTTCTGGTATATTTTACATGAAAACATTTATTAACATTAAGGGTCATACTATTGACGTCACACCAATTAACAATTCTATCAAGATCTTCCTGGATGAGTTTAATGTCGTCAACGGATTTCGTTAATTTATAAATTTTTAAATCGTCGGCAAAGAGAGAGCATTTGCTATGTTTTATCTGGAAAGTTATATCGTTTATAAAAGCCAAGAACAACAAAGGTCCCAAGTGAGAACCCTGCGGCACCCCAGAACGAGCAATGTACCTCTCAGACTCAAAGCCATTCACTGCAACAATCTGTGGTCTTTGGTTCAGATACGATTCAAACCATTTTATTAAGGAAGCACAAACTCCGTACTGGGAAAGCTTATGTAGAAGTATTCGGTGATCGACCTTATCAAATGCATTACTGAAATCTGTGTAAATGGCATCAATCTGCTGCCCTTTATCTACCTCACCAAAAACATCTGAAGTAAAATCAGACAGGTTAGTTTGCACGGATAAACCGCTCCTAAAACCATGCTGAGTGTCTGCTAAAAATCGATTAAGGTGCTTGGCGAGGATGGGGTGCACAAGACTCTCAAACAGTTTTGAGAAACAGGATAAAATTGAAATAGGACGGTAGTTCTTTACATCCATTTGATCCCCCTTCTTAAAAACTGGCACGATTCGTGCTTTTTTCCACTCTTCGGGAAAAATGCCTTCATCCAGGGAACGATTTATTATTAGAGTCAGTGGTAAAGCAATTCCTGGACCACAACGCTTAACAAAAATAGGGGGTAGACTGTCAGGACCGGCACCCTTTTGTATATTTAAGGCTTTAATTTTTTTTAGGCTATCCTGGGTTTTGAATTAGGATTTAAATAGGAAGGTAAGACCAACTATCTTGCTCGTTGGTCTAGTGGTTAGTGTGTTGATTCCCAAGTCCAGGCATTGGGTTTTTCTATTACAAATTCTCGGATCTAGCCCGGGGGTAGGAACTTGGGGGCCAGAGATAATAATTGTTAAACCCGCGTTGGAGCAACGTGGTGGGTTAAACTCCACTACTCCTTCTTATGGTAAATGAGGCATATGCATAGCATTGGAACGTACTATGCTGCGAATGATGAGTGGAGCCCACTATAAAGTAAAAAGTGTATGTTGATGAACGTTAACTTATAACTGAAATGTGCTGAACCGATTCTCTAGTATGTGCTGATATCTAACTAGCTTCGATTTCAGACGGACATAAAAGTGACATACACCCTTTTTATGCCTAATGGACAAACGAACCGATGAGTTTTTAAAAAATCTTCGTGATTTTTAGATGATTATTAATGCAAAAACGTGTTATTTTTGCAGCAAATAAAATAACTTTTCAATTGTATATTATAAATTTAACATCTGATGATGCTTTTTTTATACACTACAAGTTAGCCCTCGACGGCTATCTCGCCTGGTGGTAAGTGATGATGCTGTCTAGGATTGTAGCAGGCTAACCTGTTAGGAGTATTGTAAACCCACACTTCTAATTACCTTAGCGTTCCGATACGATGTCGCGTAGAAACCATCATCTTCTTCACTATGGGCAATGGTCTCATAACATCACAAAACCTTTATAATAATGCAGACAGAAATAATATTTGAAGTATTACCTTTACATAAAATAAAAAAGGAAAGTTGCATTTGAAACAACAATGATAATAAAAATATTAATTAAATAATACCAAAACAACAATGATAATAAAAATTATAATTAAATATCTACCAAAATACTGTAAAACTTTTGAATGTGTTTTTATATATGGCAACACTACAGTAGGTATATGACGTGCGGCGTGGGTGGAAGGACGATGAATACGGTCTACTGATATGGTCTCGCCCACACCTGGAGCCACAATAATGGAATGGACAGGTGGATAATTAGTGCACACTAAAAATAGCTTACGTAAGCCGATTAAACGCAGATTGCACGTCAGTTTAAGCGAAACTTCTCTGTCATCATATTCACGTAACGTACTGTATTTAAACTATAAATCTATGAAGGTCGAATTCTAAAGTCCGCATGAGTTATGGTGTCTCAAGTATCCACCAAGTAAAAATAGTGGGATGTGCTCAAAACCAAAACATATTCAATTATAGATACTTATTACTTAAAATATTTTCAATTTTGTAAATTGTATTACGTTTCATTTATAGTTAAAAATAAGTCTAAATTTTTAGGTGTCTTTAAATTAATGCGTAAAAACAAGACTTTTCTAGAATAGCACATAACACCATCTTCTTTCGAAGGTGCGAAATTCTCTGTACTCATTACTATTATATAAAATTAGATGCATCCTGAAAACACAAATTGTACCTTTATCCATTTTAGGAAATAAACGACCATAATTTTATTTTAGACAGGTCGACCTTTCGTTATAATTAATTGATAGATCTCCGCCTCCTGCCACTCTCATTCACGATTAGGGAGAAAGGTCGAAACGGCGGGCTTCTTCAATAAAGACTTTACGGAGGAATTCCATACATTAAAACAAAATTTGTCTCACGAATGTTTGATTCGAATAAGAAAATTACAGTACCTACTATAATTTTCTACATGGAATATACTACTAGTAAAATAGTATAAACGAAACATTTTACAAGCGATAAAATCAAAATGATTAAAACATGTATGGTAATCATTATTTAGTTTTTTTGTTATTACACTACAAGTAAGCTTTTTTTGTTATTACATTACAAGTTAGCCCTTGAAGGCAACGACATGCTAACGAGTTAGGGGTATGGTAAACATATACTCCTAATTTATTTCTACATGACATCACACCGGAACGCTTAATCGTTTGGTGACATATACTTGCCAGACCAGACTTGAGCCGTGAATAGAACCTAGGACCTCAAACTTTGTAATACGACAGCGCGTGTGCCACCATAGCACCATATCCACCATTGGACGACTGATCGGTTGATTGCTGAATCATATCGGCATGTCAATAAGAAAGCGTTTATTTTAACGATTTTAAATAACAGGTTCTCATCAAGTGCAGGTCGTACGTATATGTTTTTATTTAGATTCGCCCACACTTACTTATCACGATCGTTAGTCACAGCAGATTTGCAATCTATCACAGACGTTGCTTCCGTTATTTTTCATGTCAGACAAATCGTGACAAATTGAATCATGGATTAATTAAAATTAATACGTAACGAATCGAGAACCTCCATCAACATTTTGAAGGTTGCTTTTAAACAGCAGTTTTTACGTAGGTCGCAGAACTGACATCGCATTTAATGAGAGATAAAACGGCTAAGTGCGAGGTGGTATCGTGTCTGAAGGTATCCGTACTAAGGTGTCATATGAAATACTTAATAGTATAGGCGTTATTAAGATCGAGGAAAATAATAAAAACACCGAAAAAAGACGTTGCGTATTCTTCTTCATTCTTTTCCATCTTTAATTTTCATGATCATTTCACAAAAATGAATATTATATTTAAAAAAAAATACTTTTAATAGATACAACCCATTTACAACGATTTTCAGTAAGAATTTTATTAATGATTTTTAGTAACCATTAACAGGCGATTTCAAGCGTTATAACGAATAATGGAAAATTAGCATAAGTATTCTACATTGTGATAGTTTGGCACCCCAGTACTGAGGGACAACTTAATAGATAAAAGAGTTTTTTTTTACGGTTAATGAGATACAACCCGCTGACAGATGGATAAACGGACGAATAACGGCCTAGTAAATAAAACATTCGGACATTCAGATACGGAGCCCTAAAAAGAGAATTAGCATTGGAACTACTATTTACTAATAACAAAATTTAAGTACGCAAGTACAGAACATCTACACAAGTTTTGCTCGCTAGAAAGGAAATAAGAATGAGATTATGTGAAGAAAAAGTCATACCTAATTACAACGCTTAGCCAGACCCAAAATATTGTATTGTATTAATCCAAAACATGATAAGTCTAATAAGATGATGATGATGATAAAAGAATAAGGTAGTTTTATAGAGCATATTTTTAATTTGCTCTGTCAAAGTTAGTACTACTACTACTAAGAGAGAGAGATAGAAGGCTAAGCTCCCTTTATAGATCTCGGCTTTAAGCTTACGTTATTTTTTAAATTCCATTTAATTTATTCTTATCTAACAAAAACCCTCGAGTGCGTCATCGCACACGTTATAAACGCGATTTTATAATTAATCTATTCATTTGTTAGCAAAAACAAATTGATTAATAGCATTATTCTAATCAATCCGTAACATTTACATAACGCATTATTACCTTGTAATCCGTTACATAAACTCTTCCTACTAATACATAATATGTAATAACAATTTGAAACACGCAAACTGTGTTGTTTCGGGGTTTACTTTGTTATGTTCATAATAACATGTCAGCGGACAAAAAGTGTTTACGTCTTCAATTATCTTTTCACCTTTTGGCATATAAAAACCAAGCGCAAAGCAGAGGTTTGCTCATGACGATGATGCCTTTAAGAGCGCATTTATTAGACTGAACTTAAAGTATGTAAGTATACGCTAATAGTAATCAACTACAAAGTCTTACAAAGGAACTTGGCATAAAGTCGAAATCGTAACGATATTAACGATTAAATAAACGATAAAAAAGCTTAGGTGTGAATTGCTATATCTCCATAGGTACCATAATTTATTGTTGATTACGTGAGATAGTGATCACAAAAAAAAAACTCCGGCTAATTTTGTTGTGGGTTTCTTCTTGGACCTGGGCGCGATTTGAGCCCTCTTAGCTTCAGTTTTGAGTTGGCGAGTGTAGTTATCACCATCACTAATAGAAATAACAAAAATGTGTAATATATGAACGATTCATGTAAATCCTACAGGCAGCCTACTACCTAATCGTTCATATCACATTTTCCATTATTTTTATTTGTAATGTGATGGTGATAACTTCAACTCACCAGATTTATTGTTTAAACCCTCAGTGTCTAGTTATTGACTGAGTTGACAAGTAGTTCAGTCGTTTAGTCGCGAAAGATATCAAGAAACATATAAAGTTGCGATTTGTTTATATACCATCATCATCATCATCATCATGATCAACCCATTACCGGCTCACTACAGAGCACGGGTCTCCTCTCAATATGAGAAGGGTTTGGCCATAGTCCACCACGCTAGCCATGTGCGGATTGGCAGACTTCACACGCCTTTAAGAACATTATGGAGAACTCTCAGGCGCGCAGGTTTCCTCACCATGTTTTCCTTCACCGTTGAAGCATGTGATATTATAATTATTTAAAAACGCACATAACTCAGAAAAGTAAGAGGTACGTGCCCGGATTCGAACCCCCGACCTCTGATTACCACTACGACCACTAGGCTATCACAGCTATTATGCCATAGTAGAAACTAAATAGACCTTTATAAGACACACTTGATGCATACATACCATTTTTTTTAATATTTTACGTAGTTAACGTAAAAAGAAGCGCAAACAAACTTAACCGAGTGTTCGTAAGTTTATCACAATCTCACAATGCTAATGAATAATGAATTCAGCGTGAGTAAAACCCCTGGGCAATGGCTCCGGGACGTATTTTACTAATTATCGCATCGAAGAAAGTGCGAACACAATACACGCTCGTAATGTTACGTATCATGCTTTCATTGCTTGATAAAATGGCAATCATCTTACCAAGTGCACAACACATAAAATCAAGCTAATTTCGACCTTATTTTCTTGTAATACGTTTACGGTGGCAATGAACCGATGGGTTTTAAGCTATTGATTATGGCAAAAATGCAATCGGAGTTGGCGAGAATTTTTACGATTTGTGTCACCCGGACAACCCTTTAGGTCATTTACCAAACCCTCAGGTATTTAATGGGGGGGTCTGAGGATTTGTAATTTAACCCATATAGACAAGCCAACCCCTCAGGTGTTTAATGGGTCTAAAGATTTTTTATTTAACCGATATAGACAGGGTAAGTTTACAATAATGACAATATACTAGAATAGTGTGCTCAACCGTCCGACACCCCCTTTATCCCAATCGTCGCATAAGCCGAGGTTCGGCCTCACAGGAGGCGCCCTTACGCGATGTTCCCTTAGTTTCTTCAAGCCCTAGGGCTCAAAATTTCTTCTGGCTGAGCTTCTCTCCGAAGCTCGGCAAACAGCCCGGTTACGCTGTCGCAACTAATAGGATAAGCACAGCTAACAGTCAGTCCGGAAAAAGAAGTGCCCATTTAAGTTATGTATATTGTTCGTTCGGAAACTATTGCTATTTCCGTACGTAGCCTTCGACGTGCGACGATCTCCGTGGCCCAACGCGTCTGTCGCATTTTCGCAGTTGGAAGTCCTGGGTTCGATTCCCGGTTCAAGTCTGGTCTGGTGGGAGGCTTCGGCCGTGGCTAGTTACCACCCTACCGACAAAGACGTGTCGCCAAGCGATTTAGCGTTCCTGCACGATGTCGCGTAGAAACCAATTAGGAGTGTGGGTTTACTATGCCCCTAACAGATTAGCCCGCTACCATCTAAGATTGCATCATCACTTACCATCAGGTGAGATGGCCGTCAAAGGGCTTACTTGTAGTGGATAAAAAAAAACCAATTAGGACCCTGACAAGTTAGCCCACTATCTTAGACTGCATCATCACTTACCATCAGGTGACATTGTCGTGAAGGGCTAACTTGTAGTGGATAAAAAGCTTTCATTTTTATTGTCATCATTACTACGCAATAGACTAGAGCACACTTGGCCCCCGATCAGCTGTCACTTGTCAGACAGTCGTAACCGTGGCATTATATGGCAAATCGAACAATAACACCCAACATCGAGCAGCGGTCGACGCTATCGAAAGTGAGCACCAGGGAGCGGAGAAATTGGACCCATTCAGCACTCCGGGCACCGGCGCACTTTCATAACATTATAAGTTACAAGAGTAACAAATGTATTGTGTTATTGTTTTATTGGTCTCAGTCAGGTGCTCACAACTTGTTCGCGTAATATTACTTGGTTTATGAGTCGTCATGACTAGAGAAAATTCAAATCGTAGTACATAAAGATTGATCTGTTGACACAGTTCACCATATAGTTGTTGTATAGCGGATTATTTGAGCTAAAGTACAGTCGATCAATGCGCAATAATGTTCTAGACATGCGGTCTCATATGAAATATACTTAGCATATAAAAGAGTCCGGCTTTGGTTTTAAACTGAGTTCTGTTTGAGTGGATTCAATAATAAATATAACTTAAAATACTTATTTCCTTGCACAAAATAAGATATACCGTTAACTTTTTATATTCAGTTTTAATAAACTAGTTGATGAACTTAAGGATAAGGATAATAATTCCGCACCAAAAGCTACAAGATCCTCCGCCCGGTGCAAATATGTAATTATGTAATGTGTATGTAGGTTTATTTATTTTTATCTATTTAAGTTTATTATATTTCTTTTGGTATATATGTATTTATTTTGAAGCGGTGATAGCCTAGCGGTTAGGGCGTCAGCGTCCTAATCAGAGGTCGGCGGTTCGAATCCGGGCACGCACCTCTAACTTTTCGGAGTTATGCGCGTTTTTAAAAATTAAAATATCATTTGCTTCAACGGTGAAGGAAAACATCGTGAGGAAACCTGCACGCCTGAGAGTTCTCCGTAATGTTCTCAAAGGCGTGTGAAGTCTGCCCTAGACCCTTGCTCTGTAATGAGCCGGTAATGGGTTGATCATGTTGATGATGATGATGATGTATTTATTTTGTACACGGGCGTGAGGGGTAGTATATAGTGGGAATAAATGGAATAATAATAACATGGTAGTAAGCAATAGATTTTGTTGCGCAAATGCCTTTGGGAAGATCATAAGCCATATCGAAAAAAAAAAACGGAGAAACAATATTGACATTGACAGCTAAAAAACTCACGCATACACTATTTATCGGAAAATTAAGTTAGTAGATCGCATCGTCGTGAGAAACTTAATAATACTGTGTAGTTTTAATGACGTGTAATCAAATCAGATGTTTTTATTCGCCGTGATTGATGGGGCCAGGACGGCAGGTCGAGAGAAAACGGCTCCCATTGTGGCGGTTAACCACCGGCAGCAGTAATATAAAGATGATCGCACACGACGACGCGCGCGATGTCCCATTTCCGGTTCGATTCCCGGCTCGAGTCTGGTCTGGTGGGAGGCTTCGGCCGTGCTTAGTTCACCCTACCGACAAAGAGGTGTCGCCAAGCGATTTAGCGTTCCGGCATTATGTCGCGTAGAAACCAATTAGGGGCGTGGGTTTACCATAGTCCTAACAGGTCAGCCCGCTACCATCCTAGACAGCATCATCACTTACCACCAGGTGAGATAGCAGTCAAGGGCTAACTTGTAGTGTGTAAAAAAAATCACGGATTTTAAAAAGCAAATGGTTCTAAGACCACCGCGTACATCGCGTAGAAACCAATTAAGAGTAGGGTCTACCATTCTCTTAACAAGTTAGCCCGCTACCATCTTAGACTGCATCATCACTACCAGGTGAGATTGCCGTCAAGGACTAACCTGTAGTGGTGAAAAAAAAACATTCTTAAATAGTCGTATTTTATTTAAAAAAAAACGTTGAAATAATTACAAAATAAAAACCTCTCTGGCACCGCGTACCAACGTCGTTGTCATCTTGCTTACTTAAATGTAAAACCTAAAAATCCGGAGCTTAGGTCTTCTATTACAATTGTGTCTTAATGGTCCATCAATAACATTTTTGCACTAACGAAAAAAATTGGAACTGAAAAAACCGTTAATTTATCCCTTTAACCTTAATTTTACATTTAATAATTTCCATTGGTAGTTATGATGTTACTCATTAACCACTTAAACACTATAACGTAAGAAGATTTGGACCCTCCAATAACTGTAAGGTAATTAGATTTTTGTCAAGAAAATCTCGGTACAAGTCCGCAATTTGTCGTCGAATCCGCTTCTGTTCCACTAATAATAATAGGATTAGAAAACACGGTTTTACAAGTTAGCACTTGACGGCAATCTCATCTTATGGTAAGTGATGATGCAGTTTAAGATGATAGCGGGCTAACCGGTCCCTGTCCTGCCTGTCGGTCTACCGCATATTCACTGTTAGCAGTGTGCGAGCAGCTTAAACCATAAATTATAGCTTCTACTGCCAACGAGACCTTTAATATATAATAAAATTGCCATCGGTGGCAATGCTCTTGCAAATCCAATAAGGTGTAAATATAATTTATCTCTGATATATTGCTTTCTATGCAATCGATAAGCTTGCACTTGTGAGGTTATTAAGTTATCTAATGATCTTGATTTTAATTTATCGGTATATATTTAAACTATAACACTTACGTGGGATTTAAAGTGGCAGAAAGTCTGGTCTATTCTACTTTTTCGACAAAATCCATTGCAATATCTATCATATTTCAAAATATGTATGCAATTTAAAGTTTACCGTACTTTTTGCTACTAAGGACGTTATAGCTTGTCGTGTAATGACAAATAACAAATGATTATGATCTACCTGTAGTTAATATTCTGGGAAAAAAAACCTTTAAAGCGTCTGTATTTAGCGTTAAGGCTAAGTCTCAAAACCTGTATACATTTACTCGTTAAATTATAGCCTATCACAGTTGCTGGTTCACAAGCATCAATATTTTCAAGGTGCTCAAGTACATCAAATACGATAAAAAAAAAAGTAAAGATGTAACACATAGATGCAAAATATTTTTTTGTCGTGTTCACTTCGATGTACAAAGGCTGAGATGAAAGTGATTGAGTTCGCTTTCTTCGGGCCTCATGTTGTGTCCGACGTATTGACAGTTCAGCTTTTAGAATGAAAGTTTCACTAACGTTTTGTTGTTGAAGATTCGGGCACTTTCAAAAACGCTAAAATGCCAGTGGCTGCATATTCAACTATCTCCAATGTTGGGATTCAAATTAATGTTTACATTTACGTGTAGTTGAATAACCTTGCTTTAAACTTTAGCACGTTAAATCAAATCAAATCAAATCAAATCATTTATTTTGCATAGAATGATTCGGTACATTGGTGTTACATATTATAATTAAAGAAACAATTTGCCGGGTAGGCATGAAAAAATAATATTTTAATGAGTTATATTTATGGCAAATCAATACCTTGTATGTCAAATGTAAAATTTAATTGTTTATAAATGTCGACCTTATTCTAATTAACTTATTATAACGATTTTAAATGAATGTAGTTACTATATTTTACTGTCTGTTAAATATTCTTCAATTGAATGGTATTGCTTCCTCATTAAAAATTCTTTAATTTTATATTTAAAATTTGTAAAATTCAGCCGACGGACGTTGGTTAATACTTTGGAACTCTCCCTTCGGGGAAATAAGAGGCCTGTGCACTAATAGTGGCACATTTTTAGGTTAATGAAGTTGGATGCTATAGTGGGGTATTTAAGTCTGTGAGTTAACAGGCAGCCCCGTTTGGTTTTTAGACCTGGATAAAGCACAGCTCTGTTTAGTAATAACTTAGATGGACGATAAGGCAAATGCCAAATTTTAACCTATTAATGTCTTACTCCTGGTGTCCTCTCGAAACTGGAGAGATATACCTGCAACGGTGTTACAATACGTGTTGACGGACTTAACCGATTATTATTATAATTAATTATTAACTACGTGAGATGGTGATTAAAAAACTCGGCTGTATTTGTTGTGGACTTCTTCTTCTTAGACCTTTGGCACGTTTGGAACCCTCCAAGCTTTAGTTTTAAATTAATGAATATAGTTATGACCATCACCTTACGAATTAAAATAATGGAACATATATTATATGAAAGGTTCATAGATGCCCCTATTAGGTTAACATATATAAAGCTAAACTTGATTTGATTTATTATCCTTTACGCTAGTAGTTTTAATCGGGACAGACAACTTTACGTTCTCTAGAAGTTTGGGGTTGGACACCGCCACATACTAAGAACATCGCGTTATCTATTGAATCCACAGACCGTAGAAGCTCGTCATCTGTATACGAACATGCTAATAAATAGACGAGCGAGGCGGGCTAATACAGGTGTGATTCATGGTATTGCGCAGACGCAGACCGGAAGCGCGCAAGGGCTCGGCGCTCACCGGGTGTGACCCGCTGCCGAGTAGTTTGTTGACACTGTGACACACATCCCGCAGGCATTGTGTTTATTTACGTAACTACATACGACTGGAATGATGACCTCGCACCGGGGAATCCAATTTTGGTAGACCCCCGAGTCGCAGGGATAGCATGCGGCCCAAAACCGTGCAACTAAAAACTCCCGACAAAGTCCAGTCTATCCAACAAAATACTGTCTAGGGTTGCCATTTTGACGCAACTAAATTAATTCCATGTAAGTGTTGCTTGAAATAGACCATCTCGAAAAGTTTGTTTGTTATTCATTATGTGAGATGGTGATTACGAAAAAAAGAAAAACCCCGGCTAAGTTTGTTGTGGGCTTCTTCTTAGACCGGGGCGCGTTTGGAACCCTCATAGCTTTAGTTTTAAGTTTACGAATATAGTTATCACCATGAAATAACTACTATGTAAATTACTGACGCGTCAAAAGTGCCTTTTTAAGGACTATTTGAATAAAGATTATTTTGAATTAGAATTTGAATTTGTTCCACAATTACGCATTACCATCGCACCCTGGCGGCTTCCGGCTACTTCGCTCATCTCTCATGGAAGGAAGCCTAAGCCGGAAGCGCGGAATGGCAAGGGCTTGGTGACCGCGACGCGGGCGCTTGCTCCGCGGTTTATTGACACTGTGACATACATTATTTTTATAAGAGAGAAATGTGTGCCAATGCTGCAGGCGAGTCGCCCATTTTAACACCACTTGTATGCCGTCAACTTGAACATCTACTACGTATATTGTAACGGTTATTTGGGAGAAAATTTTGGCTATAACAGTGTTTGGAATGATGATGAGTGTGACAGTTAAGTTAAATTGTGTTGTGTTTTTAGTCGAATTCCCAAAAAAGGTGGACGTTCTTAATTCGGAGCGTATTTTTGTGCACCGATTTTTACTCGGTAATTTTTTTAACCGATTAGTGCTTAGGTTGCACACATTTACAGTAACATGAAAAATAATTTTGACATCCGACAGAAAAGCAAAAGAAACGCCTCTGATCCTTAAAATGTTCAAGGACGATAATAATCTGTAATAACTAAACATCACATGCAATATTTGCTCGATGAATATGGGCAATATTTAAAAAAAAAAAGTTTAATCTAATTATTTACTGAAAATGATTAACTCTTTATATTTCCCAGAAACAGATCTTTATATACTTACCTAGTTGAACTGGTTTTGAACAGTCACCTCTAACAAGCTCGAGACATACCTTTTTTTCTTAGAATTAAAAATGTTCTTTTAACATTTACAGCCAAAAAATTACGCAATAACAAGTCAATTATATCATATCTTGAAGAGCTCGCGTGCACTGTATCTATTTATATTTCCTCACTAACATTACAAATGCGCAGGCTTATTTTAGCGCGAAGTTTATGGTCTATCTAATGAGAACCGTTATTATTATTATTTTTTTCGCGATAAAACGTAGTCTATGGCCCTCTAACTCTCTGGCCCTTAAACTATCTATATGCAAAATATATAGTAAATCCATCGCTCTGTATGTGCGTGATTCAAAGACAAACGCATTTATAATATTATTACAGATGGATAGTTAAGAATTTTTACTACTGATCAATTGACCACACAAACAAAAACACAAACAGAATATGTGTTACAAAGCATTAAAACAAACGATAGTAATAGCAATAACATAAGAGTAGGTAAGTAGTTTTAAGAAATCAAATAAAATTATCATCAAAAAAAAATGTTTCGATGCCGCAAAATTCGCGTGTCCCCCTAACCTAGATCACAGACACCTTCCACTGGATTCCGCGAGTGAGAGTCCGAACTTGCTTACAAGAGATATGGAAAGCTATTTATTGGGCATTAATAATGGTACCAAGCGATAGTGTGAAATTATTATGTGGTGCTTAAACAAATATTACTTCTGGATACAATCTTTCATAACATGATTTTCAGAAACAAGCTAACAACATATAAAATTTATTTTTATATCTTTTTTGACTCTATAACGGTATTATTGTTTTATCTTATAATAATAAAGGAAACCACAACCAAAAAGTTTATAAATTATGTATTGTTATCTCCGCGATTCTATATAGCTATATAGAATATATATACATTATGACACATTTATTAATTAAGACATATGTTTTAAAAGTTGTTTGTAAGGGTTAAAAGGTCATTAATCTGTATACGTACAAAACAGTATAAAACTTGGCTAGAATACTATTATTAATTTATAAAGTTGGTTGTCTCTATTGGTTCCCGCCAAAACGGTGGCAAGTGATGAAAAATTTAAATTTAACTGGCGTATTTATCAAAGTTTACAGTATTTAAAGGGATAATATATATATATATATATATATTGAATTTAATTACAAGCAATTGATACTTGATGGGTGGCATAAATAAGAATTTCATTGTCTGAAAAAGATATTTTTAGCATTGTATAAAAACCCGCTTTGGGTTACATGAATTTTGAGAAACCAAATAGAAACCTTCGACTGGATTCGGACGGAATCAGCCAAGTAATAACTTGTTCACAAGAAATATTTTACGCTAGGAAGTCAAGGGCAATAATCTAAGTGATTATTGCCTCAGATTGTTTATATGTATTATAAAAAAAATAGTTAATATATAGTTTATTTATTTAGTTTGTTGAGTATTACTTTAACGTCTATTTTGATAATTACTACTACTATCAAGCGCCTCATAAAAATGTTCCACTACCTCTTCGATTACCAATATTAAGCGACGGAAAAGGGACGAAAGTGTTGCATGTGATGGTTTGCTTCCTGCTGATTTTAATTAAATGCCAATTACACACCAAATTATATGGAGCCAAAAATGGAAGCGGTTTTATCCATGTTATTGAACGGCCAATGTAACAATTTTGCCGCATTGGCCGAGTGGGTAGCATACTCTACTGCAATACTGCAATCACTAAATCCTAAGCTAAAATGGACATATCATGGACATCCGTAAGTACATGCTAATAATATAAATAATAATAATAAAATATTCTCGCCGGTCCGTTATATCTTTATATTATATCTCCTAAACGCGACGTGATACAATAAAAATCTCTTATATGAGTCTTTAAGGGAGACTGTGCTTAAGAAGACGTTTTTTTCATGAAGTACGTGCTAATGTGTCTAAGCATATTTTGACATCTACCCCACACAGATTTCACACAAATATCTTTCCATTAGTCCGGTGGCTTCTGGGGTATGCAATCAATCCGACACCCCAACTCTCTCGTAGTTGCGGCATCTTTTTACTCCCCCCGACCTAAGCGCTCCTCTCCTAAAGAGGAGACCTAAACATATCGTTCATGACCCTGGCGATGGGATGACTACTGACAACATACTCGTACCACCTACCACACAATCATACGCTACACACCGTCTTCGCCGGCGAAGACGAGGTCCCCGCTATCTTACGTCATCCGGACGTGGTCTCCATCCACGGCCTCGGAGACTTACGGAACACTCACCGTCCGACCCCGCCGTTATTCCAAACGTCGCCTAAGCCGAGGTTCGGCCTCACAGGAGGCGCCCTTAGGTAGACGTTCCCTTTGTTTCTCCAAGCCCTAGGGCTTCTGGCAGAGCTTCTTTCGGAAGCTCGCCAAATAGCCGGGTTACGCTGTGGCAACCAATAGGGTTAGCACAGCTAATAGACAGTCCGAAGAAAGAAAAAAAAACTGCTACTATGCATTTATTAGTACACGCCACTAGTGGCAAGTTAACAAAATACCGGGTGAGTAAATTGCTGGCTACTTGTAAATTACAGGGACACCTGGTTAGTAAAATATCCTGAAAAAATTTCTTCACCGTGTTAATACTGTTTACTGATTTTCGGTTCCCTAACCGGAGGCGCCGACTAAGACTACACCGTTCCTCTTACTGTTCGTCTGTATTCCAGCGAGCTGTATTTAAAAAGTAAAATTTACATAGAATATGTATTTCTAATATTCTCAAAGGCGTGTGAAGTCTGCCAATCCGCACATGGCCAGCGTGGTGGACTGTGGCCAAACCCTTCTCATATTGAGAGGAGACCCGTGCTCTGTAGTGAGCCTCTGTAATGGGTTGATCATGATCATCATGACATGTATTTCTAAAGCCGCTATAAAAACAAACAAAAAAAAAGTTGTATAACAAATACTTTAAACGTTCATGCATCGCTGCGGGCGTTTTGCCAGCGTTCCACGAACCGTCCTTCAAAAATTCCGGTCCGGGTTCCGTCTCCTTCCCAGGCTTGTCTAAAGTAACACTTCCGGTTGTTATGACGACGGGCCAGCTGACGGCAAGTCATAATGGTAACCCGGCCCAAGTAAAAGCTCTTACCTCCCAACATTAAAATTTCTTCCGTACGTTATCGCCGGATAATTATCATATCCGATACAAAAGCCTACTCTCACTGTGGCCTTTAATAGTAATTTGATGAAAAAAAACAAGTGCTGTAAAATTTGTTCTCACGGTCTAATTTATAACGAATAGGTATAATTTGTACGTCACGGTCGCGTTCGCAGGAGTTTAAGGATTTTTTCCCAGGTCTAATGTTTACCGACAAAGGCGTGTCGCCAAGCGATTTAGCGTTCCGGCACGATGTCGTGTAGAAACCAATTAGGTTTTCCTAACACGTTAGCCCGCTACCATCTTAGACTGCATCATCACTTACCATCAGGTGAGATTGCTGTCAAAACTAACTAAGCTAAGTTGTAGTGGAAAAAAAGTGAAAAAAAGCGAAAAAGCTAATGAAAAAAAAACATCCTTAATTCGTAGCCGGAATTTATGGAATTTTCTAGTTATTTTTCATCGGATTAAATTTTAAAACTGAATGTTACGTTGATGCACTTTTTCTGAGACATTCTACTACCATCTTAGACTGCCTTATCACTTACCATCAGGTGAGATTGCCAACAAGGGCTAACTTGTAGTGGATAAAAAATAAAAATATTACTTTTTATAAGGTTTAATAAATTCGAAGATCTCGCAATAAACAAATAATCTCTGCCTGTTACCGCGATATTCCATGAATTGTATTTAAAACTTACTTCTGCGAAAATCTATCCTAACTCATTAAAACTTGTTGCAGTAAACTTCACAGAACGTTGAAGTTTGAAGAATTTACATGCGGTAAATTCTAAGTGCCCATTATTTATGAAAGATACTCTCACAACAAAATATTCTTCTTTCATAAGAATAAAATTACATGTATTTATCAATATATATAGGTCTTTTGTAGGGAGTTCCAATGGCCACGGTCTTGGGCCACTTGTATCCAGCTCCCTGCAACTCGTTTGAGGTCGTCTGTCTACCTTGTTGGGGGTCGATCAACGCTACGTTTACCAGTGCGGGGTCGCCATTCTAGCACTTTGGGACCCCAATGTCCATCGGTTCTCCGAGCTATGTGCCCCGCCCATCCACTTCCACTAAAACTTCGCAACTCGCTGAGCTATGTCGGTAACTCTGGTCCTTCTACGGATTTCGTCATTTCTGATTTGACCACGTAGAGACACTCCTAGCATAGCTCTCTCCAATGTGTTCTTTACCTACTGACTTATGATCCCTAAGAAAAGTATGTTGTGGTTAGCCATAATGATAATATACATCACTCACGAATATTGTAAGTCTTACGCACTAAGCTGTCACAGCTTATAAATATATGCAAAAACGGCAAACTAATGTACCAACATTAAATAATTGAAGATGTCTTTGAAACAGTTGCATGCTGTTCTAGCTTATTCCTAGATTTCATAAGATGAATTTCTATAACGAAAGTTTACTTCATCATCATCATCATCATGATCAACCCATTACTGGCTCACTACAGAGCACGGGTCTCCTCCCAATATGACATGGGTTTTGGCCATAGTCCATCACACTCCTTCGAGAACATTATGGAGACCTCTCAGGCGTGCAGGTTTCCTCACGATGTTTTCCTTCACCGTTGAAGCAAGGGATATTTTAATTGTTTAAAAAACGCACGTAACTCCGAAAAGTTAGAGGTGCGTGCCCGGATTCGAACCGCCGACCTCTGATTAAAAGGCTGACACCCTAACCACTAGGCTATCATAGCTTAAAGTTTACTTTTTCTATCGAAATAATTATCTGTCGGTGGATGAGTTCTCTTCTAATGAGACTCTATATTTGATCATGTACAATATGAGAAGTTTTATTCTACAATCATAATATATATATGAGAACCTTAATGGTATCAAAAGTAACAGCTCTGTTAGATATAGGATATACCCTCCGGTATATCCTCAAAGTGGGCGTGCTTATTATAAGGTTAGACTAATGCCTGAGCCTCTGAGACTGACACCAGCCTATTATTATCGCAACTTAATAATAGTCTCAGAAATGCCTGCTCACATATTCATAGTACTATTTACAGATATTTACTTTTAAAGGGTAAGTCTTCAGTTAAGATGAAGATGATGTAAAAATAATATGAACCTTGATGACCATCGTAGCGCAACGCGCGTTGTCGCATTATAAAGTTGGGGTCCTGGGTTCGATTCCCGGCTCGAGTCTGGTCTGGTGGGAGGCTTCGGCCGCGGCTAGTTACCCTACCAAAAACACAAAGACGTGTCGCCCAGCGATTTAGCGTTTCGGCACGATGTCGCGTAAAAACCTATTACCAGGGTAGCCCGCTACCATCTTAGACTGCATCATCATTTACCATCAGGTGAGATTACCGTCAAGGGCTAACTTGTAGTGGATAAAAAATAATAATAATATGAGGTAAGCTGTCGGTTCCGATTATTATCACTAACGTGTGATAATTCCTTAAAGCTCAACAACCCATAGTGAGTTTATCGTATTGAACCTTCTCTCCTATACGAGGAGGCCTGATTAGCACTAGTATATTAGTGAACGTCATTTTTGTAACATGGTAGAAATTTTTTCAAAATATATTTTAATAACAAAAAATATAAAATTTCTTAAATACCTTAAATTACTCGTCCATAAAATACTCGTAAGTATCAGCTGACATTATTAAACGATGGAATTTTTAGACAAAGAGAAAGATGCAGGATTAAAACTAATTGGCCTTTCATTTACATAGACATCGAGTTACATTACAAGTAATAGTTTTTGAGTAGCGAAAAAACACTAGATACCTATATGGAACAGCTGCGGCACATCTTGCACATTCCAGAACATCAGCTGCTATAGCAAAAACATTAATCACACCATGACATAACAGGTGCCTGGAAGGTGCTATAATGTCCAGTTAACGACCACCGTGGCGCAGCGTGCGCGCTGTCGCATTATAAAGTTGCAGGTCTTGGGTTCGATTCCCGGCTCGAGTTTGGTCTGGTGGAAGGCTTCGGCCGTGACTAGTTACCACCCTACCGACAAAGACGTGTCGCCAAGCGATTTAGCGTTCCGGCACGATGTCGCGTAGAAACCAATTAGGAGCGTGAGTTTACCATACTTCCTTATAACAGGTTAGTCCGCTACCATCCTAGATCGCATCACCATTCATCATCAGGTTGAGATAGCCGTCAAGGGCTAACTTGTGGTGAATATAAATATTTTAAAAAAAGTTACAGAGCGATGGAAAACCTTGAATATTTTAAAGAGGAAGTAACTCTAATCGATTTTAAGATTTTCAGCCCCAAGTAACACAGGCTCCATTTTATTTAAGTAATAATAAAGTTTCCGCCGGAAATAATGGCATATGTAAAGGAAAAGCGTGGCGTCATCAGCATGCGTCAACTATTTTTTTTTTTTTTTAGTTATTTTGAATTCATGTTTGTAGTGTGCAATAAAGAGTATATCTGTCTATCTATGTAATTTCTTACCATTTGTACCTACATAACTTTTCCACAAAAACACTGCTCTAATAAGCCTATAATAGACATTATATGTCTCACTTCTGGCACAGACTTTGTCTTTCATGTGAAAGAAGTTTTATAACATGGAACAACCATGCTGCTCCATTGCAGATGGCTTAAACGATTATTATCAAATGTCAGCATAAATAAGTAACATTAACGTGCACACGAGATGGACATGAATTACTTATGTATGTGGCCCGGGAACCTTATATATAAAATTCTCGTGTCACAATATTTGTTCCCATACTCCTTCCCCCCCCCCCCCCCCCGTGGTGGAAAAGCTTTATGGCTACCTCCGTCCGTTGGGCAAGACGGAGGTTATGTGAGACTCCCCCTTATCGTTGTGGTATACCCGAATTTGCTGAACACCTGGGGTACCCATTGTATTCTTCCCAGATTGTTCCCATACTCCTACGAAATGGCTCGACCGATTCTTATGATTTTTTTTAATGCATATTCAGTAAGTCTGAGAATCGGCTACTATCTTTTTTCAAACCCCAAGTTATAAAATTCTAAAATTTTAATTTTAATTTTTTGTATAATAATTGTATTATGTGGCATTGAAAAATACATACAACCCTAAATTTTCATTTTTCTATCGCCAACCCCTATTTTTTACAATTATCGTCTATCATTGTGAATGTATTTCACTGTAATTCGACTATTATTTCCCTGAGCTTATTGTAAAGCTAAAATTTTTCACAACGCTGCTATTTTCGCCACTCTGGTAACTTGAACCCTAAGTCATTCACATATGAATACTTTATTGCACACCTCCCAAAGATACAACTCACAAAATAGATTACAAAAATAACAGAAAGAAATCAAAATACTATTGAATGACAAAGCATGCGACACACAGTTCAACGAGTAGAAAAAATAAAGCCAATTATATATTTAAAACGCATCACGTAAACGTTTCCCACGTTTCGCAAATTAACTATACAAGCTTGTGCAGACAAAGGAACGAAAACAGATGCCTCCATCGATAAGCAGGCGACAGTATCGGCGGCAACACAAAATCGATAGAAAGTGCATTCTGTCTTTAGAATTTCCGATAGTGAGAAGACTAAATTCGGTAAGATCTATAATTTGCATAGTTACGCGACTTTACATTATCTAAATAGCTTGATTATAAAACACCTATACATAAAATATTCATCATCATCATCATCATTAACAACCAATTGACGTCCACTACTGGACATAGGTCTTGTGTAGGGAGTTCCAATGCTCACGGTCTTGGGCCGCTTGCTTCCAGCGGCTCCCTGCGATGTCGTCTGTCCACCTAGTTGGGGGTCGACCAACGCTACGTTTACCGGTGCGGGGTCGCCATTCCAGCACCTTGGGACCCCAACATCAGTCGGTCCTCCGAGCTATGTGCCCCGCCCATTGCCACTTCAACATCGTAATTCGCTGAGCTATGTCGGTAACTCTGGTAATAAAATATTCGAAATGACAAAAACATTGGGTAAAATTAGAAAATAATATTAATTTATTTCCGAAATGATTTGTGATATTTGTTCAGAGTGGCTAGAAATATGTCGCCTTTATTCTAAACATATGATCAAAAAAATATACAATGCGGAGGGCAAATAATCAAACGGATTTAATATTTGAAATGATCAAAGCTTCTAACCGAACGCAGACGGTTTTTAACGGTCAGCATACCGAACCGGTTTCCGCCAATCATAAATAAATCGCCTATCGAAGTATCAATGAGCAAGTTGGAACCGGTAAATTTTTATTCGTCTTATGATTTTAACACTGCATAGTTGTTTTATTGTCTATCTGTATGTACGCTCATCATAGTTATAATAAATGGGGGGATTTTTCATTCGTGATAAATGATTTATACTGTCATATACACTAAAGAAAAAAAAATTGCTTTTAAAACGAAAGCTCTCATGTGCAGTTGGAACGATTACCAACATATTTGTTTGAATACAACATAGTTGAGGACCTCCGTGGCGCAGTGCGTGCGCTGTCACATTATAAAATTGGGGGTCCTGGGTTTGATTCCCGGCTCTAGTCTGGTCTGGTGGGAGGCTTCGGCCGTGGCTAGTTACCCTACCGAAAAAGGCGTGTCGCCAAGCAATTTAGTGTTCCGGCACGATGTCTTTAGAAGCCAATACGGAGCGTGGGCTTACCACACTCCTAGCAGGTTAGCCCGCTACCATCCTAGACAGCATCAACACTTATCACCAGGTGAGATAGCCGTCAAAGGCTAACTTGTGGTTTATAAAAAAAAAGTTATTGTTTAATATTTTTTATCTTCTTCTTCTTGCGTACTTCTTTGAGTACTGCACAACGCGTCTTTTATGCGATGTAAATCTAGATTGCCGCTAGACCTGGCTCTCTGCGAATGTCCTATAAATGCCGATGAAAATGTATAAGAAATGGTAATAAATGCAGTCAGTCTATCTGCCATAACTGGGACCCTCGGACGTGCCTAGTATATCAAATCTGACATGTCGTATTACGTTTAGATACATTATCAATTTATACAATCAATTTGAAACGACACGACATTATTTTTATATTTAAGACCAATGATGATGTCACTATACCGAGTGGCAGTTAAAAAAAATAGGAGAACACAAACGAGCTTTATATTTTAAACATAGCAAAACATAGTTCTACCTTCCATAGCATAGTGATTCATATACTATGACGACCTCTGTGGTGCAGCGCGTGCGCTGTTGCATTTTAAAGTTGGAGGCTTCGGCCGTGGCTAGTTACCACCCTACCGACATTTCGCCAAGCGATTTAGCGTTCCGGCACGATGACGTGTAGAAACCAATTAGGAGTATGGATTTATCATACCCCTAACAGGTTAGCCCGCTACTATCTTAGACCGCATCATCGCTTACCATCGGGTGAGATGCCGTCAAGGGTTAACTTGTGGTGTCATCATGATCAACCCATTGCCGGCTCACTACAGAGCACGGGTCTCCTCTCAATATGAGAAGGGTTTTGGCCATAGTCCACCACGCTGGCCATGTGCGGATTGGCAGACTTCACGCGCCTTTGAGAACATTATGGAGAACTCTCAGGCATGCAGGTTTCTTCGCGATGTTTTCCTTCACCGTTGAAGCAAGTGATATTTTGATTTATTAAAAACGCACATAACTCCGAAAGTTAGAGGTGCGTGCCCGGTTCGAACCCCCGACCTCTGATTAGAAGACGGACGTCCTAACCACTAGGCTATCACAGCTTCATCAAGGGCTAACAAATGTAACTAAACTGTAAAAAAAAATCTGAATTAAAATATGTAATCTTCAGCAACACTACGTTTATATATTCATGTGTAGTAAACTAGTCTTACCCGAGAAACCAAACATGAACACGAAGTTATTATAAAAAATATTTACGTTGCATCACATAAAATGTTGTATGCATTAGATCCATACAGCTAGCTACAACCAAATAATTAGGCTAAAAGCAAGTTCTGTAAGATTTTGTGAGCATGTATCAATATAATAATGACCGTCCATTTCTAAAACTCCAACCAACCTAGCTCACGTCTCTCACGTATGCAAACGAGTAGATAAAAGACGCGGTCGATCGGTCACATAATCCGACATATTACAGCATTTGTCACATGGAACGCGCCACCGGTATTGACCGCGGAAATCATCATCTTTCATTACGGTATAGTTTATTTGATATCGCCTCGTTTCCTGGTCAATACCAAAGAAATAATCAGATATATTAGATAACTTATGACAGAAGAAGATACAACCCGCAAACCTGTAAATTCGCAAGGCATATGTGATTTGTGTGAAAGCGGTGATAGCCTAGTGGTTAGGGCGTCAGCCTCCTAATCCGGGTACGCACCTCTAACTTTTCGGAGTTATGTGCGTTTTTAAGCAATTAAAATATCACTTGCTTCAACGGTGAAGGAAAACATCGTGAGGAAACCTGCACGACTGAGAGTTCTCCATAATGTTCTCAAAGGCGTGTGAAGTCTGCCAATCCGCACATGGCCAGCGTGGTGGACTATGGCCAAACCCTTATCATATTGAGAGGAGACCCGTGCTCTGTAGTGAGCCGGTAATGGATTGTTCATGATGATGATGATGATGATGATGTGATTTAGAATTAAAATGGTTCATTTAAAATTAAGTAAACACATGAGATGGTAGAACAGCTCACAAGCTTGAAATATATGTTTAGAGATATAATATATTTCAAGTTAACTTGAAGTTTATAATTTCCGTCTGGAAATAACTATTGTAACTAACTAAATCGAGAACCTTTTGTAAATGTTAAATTAAATCGTAAAATAAAAAAATCCCGTGTGCAAAACGACAACCGGATCGTCCAGATTTTGTACTTGAGTACCTAATCTAGGGTTTAAAAGAAATTCGTTATATAAAACAGGTAAAAATTTCGGCAACGAATCACAGACAGCCTTAGATTTTTCGTTTTTAAACTTAATCTTAGCTTAGCAAACATCGACTATACCATACATTGAACTATAAAACAACAAATTGTAATGTAGCGTAATATCTCATCGGCTAATTTGTATACTCTCTGCATAAATGAAATCGTGATAAGATAGGAAGAAATAAATTTCACCAGTGATCGCTATAAAGTATCGGGGTATTGGCAGGGCGTCGGCAACCGTTAGATAAGTGTTCGGATGCGTGGCCCCGATCCGGTGCATAACTGTGTTGATGCGATTCCAAGGTCCTCATTCGTATAGAGGTGATGAAATTGATACTGCTGCTGAGAAATTTGTATGTATCGAGAACTGCAGAACATATTAGAGTTATTTAGTTCACTATTATGATCTCCTAATTAAAAGAAATAGAAAAAAAGAAAAAATAATTGTTCAGAATCAAACAGAACAGAAATACTTAAAATAAATTATAAATTCGTCCAAATTATGACAGATACAAAGCGCATCTGTTTATCGAACTAGTTGAGACTTTATCTCGGAGCACAGGGCTGAAATAGTAAGATGTCTTTTCCAGGAATTTCACGATCCATTTGGTTAGTACGAGAATTTACTCTTCATTCTCCACTTGTAATTTCTAAAAAATCCCTTAGAAATTTCTACTTAGCTTAGTTCCCTAAAGAAAAAAAGAGTAATATATCGTAAAAATCATAGATAATTAAATCGTCATCATACGGAATTAAAACAACTCAGAAGCAAAAAGTGTTGATATCGTATTAAATTAAGTGAAACTCGTACGTGCATTATCAATAGGCGTAAAAAAATCACATTAAAATTCCTATTACGCCACGTACGTATGTCATATGACTTAAAAAAGTTGAAGCGTCATTAATTAAAGTATAGAAAATGTAAGTTTCATTTGGCGGTGCGAGTTGGAATGTTTAGCGACTGTGACAGAAAATCGATTTCGATAGTCATTTATGATGTAACTTGTGTAAAAACTCATAATAAACGTAAAAAATGCAGTAGAATCTATAAAATCAAAAGTAACGATTAAAAAAAACTAAACCTCAATAATATCATGTAGTACGGTTATTGGCGAATCTATACTCGTACAAAGCCAATTTTAAAAGTACAGTGTTATATTTATTTAGCCGAAAACAATCATTTAGACAAAAAGCAAGATTAAAGTGTTTTTGCTAATGATTTATTTTCTAATAACATTTTTACGAGATATCTATATTTTAAGTGTTTATTTAACGAAATTCTCGCTCTCGTTATACATGTAAATTTGCGAGCGTAGACGCCGGTCATCAGCATGATCTACGCACGCGCCTCTCATTTCATCTGCATCCTCCGTGTAATCGATAATAACATCCAAGAGCCTTGCGATTCGATAGATTATACCACCCAAGCTTTTGAAGCTATCAGACTACCATCAGCAGTAATCGTAGTATTCCAACTTGGATGCAATAAAATGCAGTTATTTAGATAATTCAATAGTGTATATATTAAAGTAAAAAAATATATCTATAACCGTAGTCCGGTAATTCAATATATTGCTTGTGTATACCGTTCTACTATAATAATGAGATCGGGAATAAACTTATCAGCTAAACATCTGTCTGAAGTCTTTTTTGGAGGATTATTTTCATATAGGCAACAAAATTTCCACGCGAACGAAGTGTGAGACTTGACCATAAAACACTATCCCTCAGGAGTGCTAATTTTCTTTAGAAAGAGTACCCTGTATCCTATACCGCGCTTATAATCTATGCCAAATTTTATCCAGATCCGTACAGCTTTGAGTCACAAACATCCACCCAAACCAACACATTTATTCTAGCGCGGCGGTGGGATAAGATATAATCTGACTTATTCTCTGTAGATATCTGAGATAATTAAAGAGATTTTAAAGAATCACCATCAACTCCCGAATTAAAATAATGAAAAATATATTATATTATATGAATGCTTCGTAGATGCCTGAAATAGGTTTGCATGAATAAAGCTATTTTGAATTTGAATTATGAATGGCAATACATAAGGCAAAAGATCGCGAGGCCGCTCACCAACCAGATGGGCAGACCTGCTGAGGGACTCTAAGTGCAAATTCCACACAATTGCAAGACTAGCCTCTGATAGAAGCCGGTGGAAACAATTAATCCGCACGAGGTTGCAAGGACACCAGGACCACGATCTTCAGTAATGAAGGAACGACTGGAGAGAGAGAGAATTTGAATTTATAAAATACGTAATGAAATCGTATGAAAAATTGCTGAGCAACATTCTTAAATATGTCACATTACATACTATTAATGTTATAGTTATAAGTATAACATGGCGCGTGTTAAGTCACTTCTTCACCGAGAGCGCTGAACTTTCGCTCGCATAAAAAAGCGAGCGGCTGGCCTTGACCGTGCGCGCGCGCATGCCGCGTCGCGTCGTGGCGACTTACTCGATAACTCTATCCGCTCATAGTTTCGCAGTCATACATACTATTCAATAAAAGACATAGACGTAACGAAGCTATGTACTTTAAAAACGCATAAGAAACCATAAATAGATTTTTTTTTTATAGCTCTTGACGGCATCTCACCTGATGGTAAGTGATGATGAAGTCTAAGATGGTAGCGGGCTAACCTGTTCGAAGTATGGTAAACCCATACTCCTAATTGGTTTCTACACGATACCGTGCCGGAACGCTAAGTCGCTTGGCGACACGACTTTGTCGTTAGGGTGGTAACTAGCCACGGCCGAGGCCTCCCACCAGTCCAGACTCGAGCCGGGAATCGAACCCAGGACGGGTTGGATTTAGAATCGTGCGGCAGGAGTTTCGGGGAGAAAGATGTTTTATTCGGTAGAGGTTTGGTCCCCGATTGTCACAATAGCACTCGCATTACAAGGTAATTCACTTTTTTCGAGAAAACAAAAAAAAACTAACATAACCTAAAAATAGGTAAAACATCGAAAAAATAATGCAATATTACGGGAGAGCTAGATAGCATATATAATTTTGTATAAGTGCAACAAGGACGTAAGATCATGTCAAAGACTAGTGTCACGTGGTCTATGCTCTCTGTCAACTGTCAAATCATAATATGACGAACTACTAATTTCTAATGGTAAGAAAACTTCACACTTGGAAACGACATGAGCTGATGTAGGTCGAATAGTGTGGCAGAACCAAATTGGCCAACCCCTACTCCACGTAGTCTTGTCTGCCCTACCCCTAGAGTGTTTTTATAAAGTGCGAAGCCAGAAGCTCGCGAAGGAGGTCCTGAATGAAGCGAGCCTACGAGGCAGAGTGGAGCGAAGAGGGGAGGTGGCGAGCGGAGCGAGCCGGCGACCTTCGTAGCGAAACGAAGGTCGAGTAGGTGAAGCTGAATGAAGGGGCGACGGAGCGAGTCGTCTGGCGTAGCCCATTTGATTTGTAGCTCTCCCGTAATATTGCATTATTTTTTCTGATTATTCGATGTTTTACCTATTTATAGGTTATGTTAGTTTTTTTTTGTTTTCTCGAAAAAAGTGCATTATCTTGTAATGCGAGTGCTATTGTTACAATCGAGGACCAAACCTCTTTCTCCCCGAAACTCCTGCCGCACGATTCTAAATTTTAACCACAGACCACAAAAAAATAAAAATACTGTGACAGTAGTCTTTGACATTATCTTACGTCCTTGTTGCACTTATACAAAATTATATATGCTATCTAGCTCTCCCGTAATATTGCATTATTTTTTCGATGTTTTACCTATTTATAGGTTATGTTAGTTTTTTTTTTGTTTTCTCGAAAAAAGTGAATTACCTTGTAATGCGAGTGCTATTGTGACAATCGGGGATCAAACCTCTACCGAATAAAACATCTTTCTCCCCGAAACTCCTGCCGCACGATTCTAAATTTTAACCCCCAGGACCTCAAACTTTATAATGCGAGGTCGTCAAAAGGTATTATATTTATAATAAATAATGAAATATATTAAATACGGGAGATATCCTCCTTTATCTCAATCTCAATCTTGGACACACTGTGGCACTTCAAATCGTGGTTTTTAAACAAATATATCCGATCATTATTATAGTCATTACTGGTAAACTTCAATGAATATAAAACTGCCTATAAAAACATATGAGAGGGGTGTATAACTAAGACCAATAAGCAGCTGTTATACGGGTCAGCAATTTCATGATGCTTATAACGTACTTCATGTTCAGTCAATCTTATACTCAACAAAACTAATGCACGTATTCCGGATTGTGATAAAACTTTCACTATCAAATCGTTAATAGCTTGTGGACCATAAAAAAAAAGGAATTCACTACCTCCTTAGACTATAAACGTATTATGAAGCTCGTGAACGACGTTGTTATATTTTGTAGACTGAACTCGCAACGTTTCAGAAACCAAAACTTCCACGAGTAATTCTCTCTTTATAAGAGCACGTAAGTGAAATCTTTACAATATCTTCAATCGTAGAAAGTTTCTTTACATTTATAGAGAGATCCGCTGTATCGCGAATCGCAGACAAAAGTATTAATTTATTTGAATTTACTAGCAGCAATATCAAAACGATGCTATGCCATATACCGACGAGACCACAAATTCAGAACAAGGTCAAGAATTATCGCAAACTTGGGAACGGACAATGGACTACCATTCGAAGCGCGAACCGTGGGAGTGATCTTTTAGACACTTAAACAAATATACAATGGTAAAGTAAAACTACATAAACTGAGTGACAAAATTATTCAAGCATTCGGACCAATGAAATTTGATCTGTAACACAAAGGGTTAAGAGAATAAATTAGCAAATTAGTTTAAAATAATAATAGTAAATGTATAACGCTAGATCTAAGATTTAGTGATACCAAAAATGGTATTCGTGTTAACAAACTCCAATGGTATCTCAGAATGGGTATGACAAATGCTACACTTTGTCGTTTCTAAATTAAGAGATAAACATATAAATTATATTTCACAATATGATATCGGTAAAAGTTTTTTATTCTGTATACAGAATTTTTTTACATTTGTTAAATAGGAAAAACTTAAGCTTGAACGCTGAAGTGTACTTATCCCATTAGTAGGAACGTATTCGTCTTCTGAATCATTGACTAGATTTCAATTGTAAGTATCACTCGATATTATATAGCTTTTTCACTGTGAAAATTCCCATGAGCCTTAGCCACTTTTGTAGTTATAATTCTTGCGAAAACTTTCTAACGCTGACCTATGTTTCGGCGATTTAGGGTAAAGTTGTATCTCAATTTTTTTATCAACCAATTTCAGTCAATGTAGGCCTATATAGCCTATGAAGTAAAGGTAAAAATGTAAAGATTTTCTCTCAATCAGCCCTTTGGATTGTAGCACAGAAGTGGTCAAATATTACAGAATATAATAGAATCGAAGTAGTGTTAAAGTTTTTTTTTTTTTTATCCACTACAAGTTAGCCCTTGACGGCAATCTCATTTGATGGTAAGTGATGATGCAGTCTAACATGGTAGCGGGCTAACCTGTTAGGGGTATGGTAATGCCGTACTCCTAATTGGTTTCTACACGACATCGTGCCGGAACGCTAAATCGCTTGGCGACACGTCTTTGTCGGTAGGGTGGTAACTAGCCACGGCCGCAGCCTCCCACCAGACAAAGTAAGACAGAGTTACACATTGAAAAAAATGTTATAGAACGCAATGAGTTCAAGTTTATCGAATTATGATCTGTGTTATCTATATGATCGTAGGGTAGAACAATCTAACTGTTGTTATGATTACACGCTGTACCCTGAGACCAACTACTCCTATCATCTCGTAACGGTTTCACCAACACTAGCGTTATTTCGCTTTTAAGTTTATCGTTGAATTAGATTCCTAAGCTATAGCATTTTCTTCTATAACTCTTGTTTCAATCTACTCGCGCCCTATAATCATTAATTGAGGTTAACGTGAATGTAGAAATGAAATGTACGTGCAGTTTATATTTTTAAAATTTCTAGGTTGTATATTTACATGAAAATCTTTCATTACGTATTAAATGACTATTTTTTTTAATGTAGAAATATACATATCAACATTTTAAGATGTTGGAAAGCGGTGATAGCCTAGTGGTTAGGGTGTCAGCCTCCTAATCAGAGGTCGGCGGTTCGAATCCGGGCACGCACCTCTAACTTTTCGGAGTTATGTGCGTTTTTAAAAATTATAATATCACTTGCTTCAACGGTGAAGGAAAACATCGTGAGGAAACCTGCACGCCTGAGAGTTCTCCATAATGTTCTCAAAGGCGTGTGAAGTCTGCCAATCCGCACATGGCCAGCGTGGTGGACTATGGCCAAACCCTTCTCATATTGAGAGGAGACCCGTGCTCTGTAGTGAGCCGGTAATGGGTTGATCATGATGATGATGATTTTAAGAAGATTTTCAAGTAATTTTAAATATGCAAAACTCCTTTATTCTAGGAGCTAGTAGCCAGGATTATGAACAAAAATCCATACGGGTTAAGATTTCAGTATGCTCACCCGATGAGCTAATGAGACTCTCTAACGGGGATCGGTAGTGAAAATTAATAAGTACAAAACATATCATACATGAAACTATTTCTATGTTCTAAATCAAACTGAATCCCGCGTACGCCTCAGCATTGAATTAAAAGAAATAAACAATACGAGTAGGTATACGTATGACTTTTCTCCGTAAACGGAAGCAGCTCTGATTCTTCAAATGGGACAGATAGTTACTGGGACAATTGTTTTAACATACAATAGCATAGTATAGAAATAATCATGCACGATGAGAAATAACTTAGAAGGATAAGTCTAATCAAAATAGTATTGGGGTAAATCAAGACGTTTTATTATTCACCACATGTTAGCCCTTGACTGCATCTTACCTGATGGTAAGTGATGATGCAGTCTAAGATGGTAGCGGACTAACCTGTTAGGGGTATGGTAACTCATACTCCTAATCAGTTTCTACGCAACATCGTGCCGGAACGCTAAATCGCTTGGTGACACGATTTTGTCGGTAGGGTGGTAACTAGCCACGGCCGAAGCCTCCCACCAGACCAGACTCGAGCCGGGAATCGAACCCACGACCTCCAACTTTAAAATGCAACAGCGAACGCGCTGCGCCACGGAGGTCGTCAACGTCCATTAGAATATTGATAAGATCGCAATCGAAGTCAGTCGTATGTAAAATAAATTATAATTTTGAATAATATTTAGACCAAATACTAGTATCAAGATGTATCTAGACTAAATATTAGTATCAAGTGGTACGTGAGAAAAAACCCGCGTAGAATAAGTAAAACCGATGCGGCATCAAGGTAATAAATTAAGCGTAAGGCTTCGAACCGTTGCCAAGTACGAACGTGCCTGGAGGTCTCGGCGTAAGTTAGTGATTGCCCGCAATCGACATAACTCCCAACTACCAGTTAAATATAATGAGCCAACTTATCAGTAATCTAAAGATCTCTTCTTCCGCGTAACTCCGCTAAATTTATAAAGGTACACAGGTCTTAACGTGTTGAGAAATGATAAGGGCTGGAACATCCCAATTAGGACGCAGATTTACAATGGAGGTTAAAGCTCAGTTGCATAATGCATATATCGCTCTCGTATAGATATTTTGCCGTTTTTACTCAGTCCTACTCAGGTTACTTATTTATTTATTTGGGCACATTTTTAATCCACCCATGGTGTCAAATGTTTGTAGCGGAAGATCCACATTGCTGTCCATGGCAGTGGTCAATTCACCACTGTGATTTGACTGAGAAACAAGAACGTTAAACGTTATTTTATTTTATTTATTCTTTATTTGTACACCACATATAGATAGAATTAATAAGAAAAACAAGAAGATACAGGATACAAAAGGCGGCCTTATCTTAGTAGCGATCTCTGCCAGACAACCTTAGGATTAGGAAAAAGAAAGTAGAACAAAATGGGTGGTTTAATATATAAGGAAAAACCCGCATACTAAGAACTACACACTAATACTTACACCAGATTACATAAATAATACAATACATTAATAAATATTAAATAAATATACTAATATATACCTTATAATATTAATAAAAAAAAAAAAAAAAAAAAAAAAAAAAAAAAAAAAAAAAAAAAAAAAAAAAGTCGTCATTGTTGCGTGAGGAAATGAGATGTGACAGCACTTTTTAAAACAGTCAGTTTGACTGTCTTATGCTCAATGGGAGCGCGTTAATCAATCGGGTCGCCTCGCGTGTTATTATTATATTTAAACCTTTATAAATATTGTAATAGAAAACATAGATGAGAATTTACTTATTTCGCGTTTAGTAAAAATAGTTTAGGTTGGGTTAGTGGTTAGGGCGTCAGCCTCCTAATCAGAGGTCGGCGATTCGAATCCGGGCACGCACCTCTAGCTTTTCGGAGTTATGTGCGTAAAAATAATAATTAAAATATCACATGCTTCAACGGTGAAGGAAAATGTCGTGAAGAAACCTGCACGCCTGAGAATTATAATGTTCTCAAAGGCGTGTGAAGTCTGCCAATCCGCACATGGCAAAACCCTTCTCATATTGAGAAGAGACCCGTCCTCTGTAGTGAGCCGGTAATGATCATGATGATGATGATTTTGCAGAACATGGTGGAAAAGTAAGCCTCTGAATTTAATATCGATATAAAATATAAGTCTTTTAATTACAAACACTTCGAAATATCATTTTCCTACCTACCTACTGAATATTAGAAAATAAAAATCGTGAATAATAGCAAACTCTTTTTATGTGTCGACATTTCTCCGAGTTTGTATCACTTTGCTAGGTATAATTCAAAGGAACGGTAACTTTAATTTTCATAGATCGTAGCATAACATGTTATCTTCGTTCTGGTTCAATATGATTTCGAGAAATCGGCATAACGGTGCAGGTTGTAAACTTTTAGGAGCATCATTTATTTGTTAATATCCGTTTAAAAACATCACGCTGTTAAAAGTAAGAAAAACAACTTTCGTATAATTGCCTACTTCAAGTTTTTTTCTCAAAAAAACAAATTTAAAAAGCATTAATTGCTTGTTGTAACGGTTTCAAACAATTATAAAAGCATACAATTTGTTTTTGCCAATGAAAAATCTATTCTCATTCACAAATGAATGCAACATATATAAAATACTCGAAAACACGAACCCCAATCGGATATAAGAGAACCATAGATTTAAGAAGAAGAATGACCATAACAGCATACTGGTTTATAATGATGCAGATGAGGAGTGCGAATGTGACTGTATGAAATGTATGGACCCGATTTGAATGAATGAAATGAATACAATTTATTGTACACCACAGATAATATTAATCATCATCATGATCAATCCATTACCGGCTCACTACAGAGCACGGGTCTCCTCTGAATATAAGAAGGGTTTGGCCATAGTCCACCACGCTGGCCATGTGCGGATTGGCAGACTTCACACGCCTTAGAGAATATTATTGAGAACTCTCAGGCGTGCAGGTTTCCTCACGATGTTTTCCTTCACCGTTGATGTAAGAGATATTTTAATTTTTAAAACGCACACAACTCTGAAAAGTTAGAGGTGCGTGCCCGGATTCGAACCGCCGACCTCTGATTAGGAGGCTGACGCCGTAACCACTAGGCTATCACCGCTTCTAATAAAAAATGCAAATAAAATAGAGAGGTTGAAAAAAAAAATTCAATTTTGCGGCCTTATTCCTAAATAGCGATTTGCCTTCTAATACAGCAAGTTCATCAGTCATACATCTGGTATAAGTAAGTTTAGGTTTAAATTAATTAAACAATGACTCCTCAAAAATACACACACAAAAAGTTTTAGTCAGTCAATTTCACACTTCGAAGCAATTGTCGTTGCGACTGTACAGCCTCTTATACATGCCTCAAGTTTTGTTGCGGTTTAATAACTCGTAAAACGCCAAGTGCGCTCATTTAAGCGTATCACGTTGCGTATCACTTTATTGAGTTATGACTAAACTCTCGGATACTTGCTCTGATGATTGCAAGAATATCAGCGTATTAGTGTCTTGTTCGCTTTGTGAGTCCACCACTAGCGACTTTATATTCAACATTGACGACCTCCGTGCGCAGTGCGTGCGCTGTCGCATTACAAAGTTAGAGGTCCTGGGTTCGATTCCCGGCTCGATTCTGGTCTGATGGGAGGCTTCGGCCGTGGCTAGTTACCACCCTACCGACAAATACGTGTCGCCAAGCGATTTAGCGTTACGATGTCGCGTAGAAACCAATTAGGAGCGTGGGTTTATCATACGTTAAGGGATAACTTGTAGCGTAAAAAGATAATAAAGAAATTGTATGACGACGCTCGGTAGATAAGACATTGAAACAAGCATCGGCAATCTGGGTTAAAATTTAGGACTGAATTACTTGGACCACCGAAATAATTTCAAAAAGCTTAGGTGTTATTGTATTGTTAGAGAAGAATGTTATAGCAGTTTTTGCTAAGTAAGATTGGATCCTCGTCCTTGGAAAGATAAAACGCGCAGCGATTGCAAATTGCAATGAAACCCCATAAACGACAAGCAATTTAAACATCATTAGGGACGGCATGTGGCGGGACAAAAACCTACTAAATTATCTATCCAATTAAATACTTGGTGCAGAGGCTTCAGAGGCGACGCTGTGTAGTTAAAACGTTCTCACGAGCATGCGGTTCAATCTAAGTAATGTTGTTACATTTTACAACGTACTTCCTGCATTAATATTATATTAGCTAGCGTAATGTATTATTACTTAAACAACAATTTCTTATGGTATATGCATTAATAATATTAGTTTTGTAGAAGTTTCATTCATCATCATCATGATAAGCCCATTACCGGCTCACTATAGAGCACGGGTCTCCTCTCAATATGAGAAGGGTTTGGCCATAGTCCACCACGATGGCCATGTGCGGATTGGCAGACTTCACACGCCTTTGAGAACATTATGGAGAACTCTCAGGCGTGCAGGTTTTCTCACGATGTTTTCCTTCACCGTTGAAGCGATATGTGAAGTGATATTTTAATTTTTTTAAAACGCACATAACTCTGAAAAGTTAGAGGTGCGTGCCCGGATTCGAACCGCCAACCTCTGATTAGGAGGCTGACGCCATATCCACTAGGCTATCACCGCTTCATTAGTAAATTAGGAATCTTTAATAGGAGTTCATGACTATCTAACATTTTAACGTTTTACATCTGTTTCATATGTTATTTAAAAATTGTCAAATACGAATTAGTAAGTTACCAATAAAGAAGCAGATATGCCTCGGCGGACAACGCTGGCTGGGTTGCGGTCGAATGCACGAGCGTTCCCGTGACCCAGCCACCAGGCGACGCGAAGGTGCATGCATTGCTGGGTTTTAACGGGTATTTTCTGGGTGGGTATTCGCCAGTCTGATCGTTGAAGAGTCCCACATACCCCGTCGGAAGCGGCAGCTTTGCCTGCGTCGGTTCCTAAGTGGTTCCCAGCGTTTAAAAAAAGTTTCAAATATATAAGATCCCTCTGAAATATGACTGTTTTCTCAAGATCACCACAGATACAGAGCAACATGAACATCTTTTGGAAATCTCAGCGGTTCTAGATAAGTGATGTTATATTCTTATCTTCAGGTCATCACGACATCTGATGAGCGCGTCGGGGTGTCAAAGTACATGCTATCGCGATCCTTTGGCACTCCATCTGGGATGCAAGATGCTGCGCTGGGTTTTAGTGGGTAGTGTGGTTTCGCCGCTTTGGCGGTCGGCCTTGAGTCCCACACACCCGCCTGGACAGCTTTGTTCCGGGCGGGATGCATAAATGCATTTCCCAGCAGGAAAAAAAAAAGGTCATCACAGGTGTTATATCACCTAATTTGCAATATACCATCCGTATATTAATGGGACGACAATGGCAATGGGAATGTTTCGAACAACTACCCATTGTTTTGCAGGAAGCAATTCGAACGAGGAAATAGCTACTGCAACGGATGTTACATCACATCATTTGTTTAGATAATCGCTAATCATAATGTCAAAATTAACAAAAGTTATCTAGGAAACAAAAGAATTATGGAGTATGTACGAGACAATGAACTCAGATAACGGTTAAAACACTTGTTCATTTAAAGATGCTAAAGAAAAAATCTATATATATAAAAGCGAAAGGTCACTTATTTCTTACTGATTAAACACGAGATCTCAAAAACTATTGTACGTATAAAGCTATAATTTAGCAAGTAGGTAGTTGATAGTTAAGAGATGTCAGCTAAGAAAGGATATTTAGAAATTCCACCCCTAAGGGGGTAAAATAGGGGTTTGAAGTTTGTATGAAAGTCCTATGTTTTTTAATTTAGACACACGAAAATCGGCAATTTGACATTTGCCTGTAGCTTACTTTCTGAAGAAGGGCATTGGCCGCATGGGTCCCCTCAGTCTCAAGGGAAATCAACAGTTCTACGCAGACGAAGTCGCGGGCAACAGCTAGTAATAAATAATTGAAGAAGAAACACGAAGATGAAAATAATTTACATAGTCGGAGAATGAACAAAGGTTTTAATTTACGTGAAATGAATATGTAGTTGGAAATAATAATAAAGCTTTCTCGGAGATTTAGATAGTATGAACACAATACACTACTTTTACAAATTAAATACAAGTTTAAGTTCGTTGCTACAGATCCAATGAACTATTTAGACTCTTGGATTTATTTTGTCATGTAATATTTACGTATGGTATTTATTATTCAGCTTTAATTTCATATTTAATTCATCATGATCAACCCATTACCGGCTCACTACAGAGCACAGGTCTCCTCTCTGGCCATGTGCGGATTGGCAGACTTCACACGCCTTTGAGAACATTATGGAGAACTCTCAGGCGTGCAGGTTTCCTCACGATGTTTTCCTTCACCGTTGAAGCAAGTGATATTTTAATTGTTTAAAAACGCACATAACTCCGAAAAGTTAGAGGTGCGTGCCCGGATTCGAACCGTCGACCTCTGATTAGGAGGCTAACGCCCTTAACCACTAGGCTATCACCGCTTCATATTTAATTAATCCTTTTTAATCAATGTACAAGCACTTATTTTATCGTAACTTTATAGTTAGCAATTAAAAGTATTCAATCTAAAACGTATGATCGAAGAAGTATGTCTAAGACATTATTATCTAGTCATTAAATAATCTTGATCGATGCGAGTATCAAGATTATAACGTTACAAACTTTAATCTCGCATATGATGTTCAAAAGTGTCGCTAATATCATTTAAACCAAACAGTGTATTTAATCAGTTAATAAGGCTTCTATGTCACAGCTAATGCACAAACCTGTTATAAACGGGTCCCGACAGTAAACGGCGAAGTTACTCGTTTAATACGAACTCGATAATTTACTTACTAAAAGCCTGCTTTATGAATAATAACGGAACATTTATGTCATTTACCATATTCATCTATTATTATTATTATTAAAAACAAGTATACAATTTGTATTTATAATATAACAATTTGTCACAAAATAATCAAATCGTATTTTTCTTTTCTACTTACGCGCCAAATATATGTTTATGAACCATAAATACTATGTACGTTATTATTTAGTGCTGAAATTAAAACACATAATACGTAATTCTAGCAGCTTAGTTTTTAGCAAATAAAATGATGAAACACGAAATTTAAAACACCTACAAAATAAATTACACTAAGTCACACAACACAAATATATAAACTACACTTCCTCAAAATTAAATGCAAAATCGGTATGAAATAAAAAAATAACTGTTGAATTAATAAATCTTCCAGTGAACTAACTTTTTATGCCACTGTGCCAGCAGACGGTTAACTTTCTCAATATTTAACATTTGACACCGTATAAGGTACGGTCGGTCGCTAGAAAATATTCATTGCAATTTGTAAAATATTGCAATTATTTGAGAAGGCGGACAAGAATGATAAAGGGGGCAAATAAATATCATAATCAGATATGGTTAGCAATAATCGATTTACTTTCGCCCGATCGATTCATATCGCAAAAAGTAGCCGAGCGGCCGTTCAATCTTGTTGTTTCCTTTGCAAGGTTTCCTGTTGGGTGCAAAAAACATCACCATTTTGTAATGCCTCCAACATACTCGGTGGAATCTGAGAAGGAATGTGCTCTTGTGTTCGGCTGGGTTGCATTTCATTCACCGCAAGCCATGTGATTGAACTCTGATTGCGTGTATCCTTGAGAACTAGTTGCATGAACTACTGCAGAATCGTCAGCATGTGAACAATAGATTATATAAGTTCGTGCATTCCTGACATTGATTAAATTATACCTTTGATTTCACTTAAGTAATTAACAAAAACTATTCATATAAAAGTATAATATTTAATATCATATTTATGTACGGTGTGATGTCATATTTATAAGATACTAGTTGACCCGGCAAACGTTGTTTTGCCATAAATTATTTCTAATTTTAGTCGAGTTAGAGTGAAAAACATTCACAATAAAGACGAAAATTGTTCAGTTTTCGACCGAAGAGGAAAAATGATTAAATTACTAAAATGGCTATTAAAAAATAAGGGTTGATCGTAGAAGGGTGAAAATTGAGGATTGTATGTATTTTTGTATGTTGTATCATAAAAAAATAGAAATTAAAAATTTTGTCTAAAAAATAAAAAAAAAATTTAGGGGGATGAAATGAAAAATAGTTGGCCGATTCTCATAGATACCGGATAAGCACAAAAAGTTTCATCAAAATCGGTCAAGCCGTTTCGGAGGAGTATGGCAACGAAAACTGTGACACGAGGATTTTATATATTAGATCTGATTGACTAAATTATGTAAGATTTATATATTGAATACCGTAAATTAAATTAAAACAATTTTTATACTATATCCACTATAAACACTTGCATCCTCAGCTGTTGCTGAAATTAAAAAAAACTGAATTTACCATACAGGTCATTTTTTTCTCATTTATTTTTTCTTCTCTGGGAGGAAAAAATCCCTACGGACTTCTGCCCGGGAGCAGGGCGTGTCCGACTTGCACGGACTAAAATAACCTCCCCCAACTCTTCTAAGATGCGACATGCTAGTACAATTTAAGCTGGGTAGCTTAACACAACTTAGGTCTATAAAACTAATAATGGTGTCACAGTGTGACAGTGAATAACGTCACGAGATGTGGTCTCATGGGAGATCAGAAAATGGAATCTCAGACAACCTAGATTTAGATAGATATCCATCTCTTGGACGAGTGAATAGGGGACTTCTTAAAGATGTCATTGAAGTTGTAATAGACACACACACACAATGTAGTGCACTAGGTAGCAATTGTAATCCGTAGACTTGAAAATATTGTACGAGGTAACAATTGTAATCCGTAGTATTGAAAATATTGTACGAGGTAACAATTGTAATCCGTAGACTTGAAAATATTGTCCGAGGTAGCAATTGTAAACCGTAGTATTGAAAATATTGTACGAGGTAACAATTGTAATCCGTAGACTTGAAAATATTGTCCGAGGTAACAATTGTAATCCGTAGTATTGAAAATATTGTACGAGGTAACAATTGTAATCCGTAGACTTGAAAATATTGTACGAGGTAACAATTGTAATCCGTAGTATTGAAAATATTGTACGAGGTAACAATTGTAATCCGTAGACTTGAAAATATTGTCCGAGGTAGCAATTGTAAACCGTAGTATTGAAAATATTGTACGAGGTAACAATTGTAATCCGTAGACTTGAAAATATTGTCCGAGGTAACAATTGTAATCCGTAGTATTGAAAATATTGTACGAGGTAACAATTGTAATCCGTAGTATTGAAAATATTGTACGAGGTAACAATTGTAATCCGTAGACTTGAAAATATTGTACAAGGTAACAATTGTAATCCGTAGTCTTGAAAAAGGTCCACGGTAAGTACAGGTTTACATTCAATCTAATTAGGAATCTAACGTATAATGGTAACTAAAAGGTTTTTATCCAATTAACAACTAAGGAAGTGTAACTCAGGCTTTCAATAATAAGCAGCTAAACGCAAACGTGAAACACCTCTCGTCGTTTGACGACTTCCGCAGCGCAGCGCATGCGCGGTAGAGATTAGTTGAGTAAAGTGGGAGATCTCGGGTTCGATTTCCAGCTCGAATCTAATCTAGTATGAGGCTTCGACCGCGGCTTGTTATCACCCAACCCAAACCTATAAATGTTTATAGGCGACGGTAATCAGTTAACATTATAATGTTATAATGATCATTTGTGTCCACGATGTATGTTTAAAAAACAACACTCGGTCACAAAGTATGCCCGGATTAAACAATCCAGTTCATATGAAGAATTCAATCACAAAATGATAAACTAATGAAGACTCCATTCAAGTTTAACGGAGTCTAGCGAGGGACCCAAAATGCAGGTCGTTAGAGATACAAAAATGAAACCGAAATATTATTAATAATGCCTTATATATATGGAGAAATATAGTCGGTTTACAAACAAATTAACCCAGCTGAAAAAGCTTCTACCTCTTGCGAAGTGAACAACAAATCTAAATACGGAAACAGGTTCCAGATAAAGAAGAAGCCAATCACAAAATGATCAAAAATTAAACCAAGACTTGTAACATAACGGAACTTCGTGCTGAAACACGGATCGGTACACGCAGTAAATCTTTATGTATCTTACACGGATCCGAGGCGCGGCCTCTGTGTGTGTGGTCGAGTCATAAATTTCGATTAGGAGCCCTCGCGGGTGCACACGCGCTGAGACTGCAGTCGCAACAATTTACCCGCTGAGAGATTTCCCACTTCTGATATGGCTTTAAAATCATCGTCAAACTCAAATGAATTAACAATAAGATAATTAAGAGCAATTCGTTACTTTTCAGAATGTACAATGTTTTCACTTTTTTGACGACCTCCGTGGCACAGCGCGCGCGCTGTTGCATTATAAAGTTGGAGGTCCTGGGTTCGATTCCGGGCTCGAGTCTGGTCTGGTGGGAGGCTGCGGCCGTGGCTAGTTACCACCCTACCGACAAAGGCGTGTCGCCAAGCGATTTAGCGTTCCGGCACGATGTCGTGTACAAACCAATTAGGAGTATGGCTTTGCCATACCCCTAACAGGTTAGCCCGCTACCATCTTAGACTGCATCATCACTTACCATCAGGTGAGATTGCCGTCAAGGGCTAACTTGTAGTGGATAAAAAAAAAAATAAAAAAAACTTTTATTTATTTTCACTCATTTAAGGAATTTGTATGGGCCTCATAAGAAGGCTCAGAGTCACTCAACGGGCGATGGAGAGAGCTATGCTGGGAGTATCTCTAAATGATCAAATCAGAAATGAGATCCGTAGAAGAACCAGAGTTACCGACATAGCTCAGCGAATTGCGAAGTTGAAGTGGCAATGGGCGGGGCACATAGCTCGGAGAACCGATGGACGTTGGGGTCCCAAGGTGCTGGAATGGCGACCCCGCACCGGTAAACGTAGCGTTGGTCGACCCCCAACTAGGTGGACAGACGACATCAGACGAGTCGCAGGGAGCCGCTGGAAGCAAGCGGCCAAAGACCGTGAGCATTGGAATTCCCTACAAAAGACCTATGTCCAGCAGTGGACGTCAATCGGTTGTTGATGATGATGATGATGATGATGAAGGAATTAGTTTAATTACGTGTTAGATTAAAGCTAAGCTAGCTAAACCAATTAATGACGTCGACGTGCAAAAATGTCCACCAATCACCAATGTTGATCGTTGATTGATTGACGCAAGGGCATTGTCAGTTAGAGCTTTTATTTCAGTGGAATGGATGGAAGGTGTAAGGAAGTATAAACGAGGAGCTTTTAGGATATTAAGAAAAGTGTGAAATCAAGAGTGTTAAACATGAAGTTATATAATGAATAGAAGCAGGCGTTACTTTGCGGAAGTCCATGATAACTATATCATAGTTATCATGAACTTTACAAGCGAGAAAAGTAAAATACTGACTTTACTTTTATCGCTTGTGAAGTCAACATCTCCTGAGGATGATCCGGTGTCGGGTCGAAACGTGAGTAGAGGTTCTAGTGGAAGATTTTGTGTGGTGTTATATTATACAAATCTCCCGGTTGTCGGCCGAATATAGCAAATTATACTTGCTGTTCATTGTTTATGAAGTTATATGTTTAAAATAATTAAAAAAAAAAAAATCTCTTTCAATATTTCTAGTGTTATTATTTGAGACATGTCGTATTTATTTCTGTACCCTGTCACATTAAACAATGTATATAAGGACCCGTTCTGACTATGGCAATAGTGAAAAGAGTTAAATTAATGCTTGACGCGATTAAATTTCCGCAACAAAACTGAATGCACTATAAAAAATAAAAACGATTTTCCAAATATGTGTACAGATTTCACACCCTACTTTCGAACATAACCTCATTAACCTTAATATTATTACGGTAAATGGCAACCGAATGTATACAAAATGTCCGAGATGATGATGAGATGAGCTTCTCTAATGCTGACTGTCTCAATAACCAAACGTTTAAATTATAGTTCAAACTAGTACAAATGTGTAATATCAAATTCAAATTCAAATTCAAAATAATCTTTATTCAAATAGTCCTTTAAAAGGCGCTTTTGACGCGTCAATAATTTACATAGTAGTGATTTGATGGTGATAACTAGATTCGTAAACTTAAAACTACAGAGGGTTCCAAACGCGCCCCGGTCTAAGAAGAAGCCCACAACAAACTTAGCCAGGTAAATTTTATTTTTGTTATCACCATCTCACATGCCACTTAAAATTATATTAAGAGCTATCTTATTAGAGCAATATTTCACACCCATGCTTGTTTATCAAAATATATATCTTATAGTTAATGCCCGACCATTCGGCTCTAAATAACGTTTCAACGTAGCACAGGACCCCTCTAGAGTTTTGTGTCTAGCGGTAATAAAATCCCCGAATAAAATGTAATATAAATTTCTCTGACACACTACGTCAACAAATTTTACTGATAAGAAACCCCTAACCGATTTTACGGTTTCCGGTGACCCGTAGCCCTGACTGACCTCTATTTGATATCTTTGAGTAGATCTTTGGTTCATATAAAACATAGGTACTGTAGACAAAAAAATACCGTAGTTATAACGATTGGTACCACCATTAAGCTTCACAATCTCTTTAAGGCCAGAACTACAGTGACCACACATCCATCACCACAATTCATTCATCATTGAAGATTACAAGTAATAAATTGGTCAGATTTGCTTTGACATTTTTATGACGTCACCAATAAAGGTATAGGCTATAACCATAAAAATCATAAAAAGTGTGTGTATTAGCTCCGACGTACGAATGGAGTTTACTCCTTCAAATAGACTATCTAAATAGGCACAAAAAAGGCTTACTAGTCTAAGAAAAACTTATCAATTGGTAAATAAATGAAACAATCAATGAAATTACATTATTTATGTATATATTTTTATTCTATTTTCAATAATTATTATGATTATTCGGTAAGGTATTAAAAATCAAACATTTGACAAAAATAGATTTGACATATCATACATGTAAACAATACACACGCCTGAAAAATAATAAAAACGTAACGAGGTCATTCGTTCAGTACATTTTACTGCTCATATTTTTTTCATAACGAGAGCCTTATATGAAAATCGATTCTTAAGGAGTAAACTGCAGAAAAACCATGTCTAAGTAAGCTAAGCTTCGGTGTCGGAGCGAAACATACGTTGAGAGCCTATTTCGGTAGATCTGTGTTTTTGTATGTAAATAAGGATTAATGAGTTCAAACAAAAAGAAGATACTATGAAAAGCAAATCACCAAAAAATAATGAACTCCTCCTTTTGCAAGTCTATGATTATAAAACAGTGTTCTGACATTTTAAAACAAAAAACGCGTTTTAATTACAAAATCACAAGTTCCCAGATAACACAAGTGGGTCACGCCGATCGCAACGCCCTTAGGGATTAGAATCGCAATATGGGCAGCTAGCGATCACCCGCGAATGCGTCCACCTTACTAAGGTTTTAAAAAAATCTGCAGAAACCGTTTGTTTGTATATTACTTGTGCTTATAACGTATCCATTGTTTGGCTCCAGTAGAGCTTGGATGCACTCACGAAAGAATTATATCAATATTTTTACTTTCATCATATGTTAAAGAAATGCTAGGGTTACAGAGGGTTTTTTTTAATTAACAAAATAATAGTCATCATCATCATGATCAACTCATTACCGGCTCAATACAGAGCACGGGTCTCCTCTCAATATGAGAAGGGCCCCATGTGCGGATTGGCAGACTTCACACGCCTTTGAGAATATTATGGAGCCTTTGAGAATACTCTCCGGCGCGCAGGTTTCCTCACGATGTTTTCCTTCACCGTTGAAGCAAGTGATATATATTTTTTTTAAGACTCAGAACTCTGAAAAAATAGAGGTGCCCGGATTCGAACCGCCGACCTCTGAATAGGAGGCTGAAGCCCTGACCACTACGCTATCATAGCTTCAAAAAAAAGTAATATAGGGACTGGGACAAAGCAAGCCCACCCCTTCTCTCATTTTCTTGGTGATCTATAAGTGTGCCGCGGTTGAGCTGAGCGTAGGCAACAAACAAATAAATACACAAACAAACCTACACGCAGCATTTATAACATAAGTATGGATTATCTTATCTCTACAAATTGTCAAAGCAAAGAGAGATAAAACGTCGCGGCTCGTAAACCTACGCAACTCCTTAAATGAAAAGGAGTTGTTGGACAATGCAGTAACTCGACAGAGTTTCGCATATTTTTCAAGATCATTTAGCGAAAAAGTCACGACTTTGTAGTGCTGTGCTGCTTCTCTAAAATCTTATAAATTCATAACCAAAAATAATACGAGGCTTCTACAAGTTTGTTCTGGGCTGAACTTCTTCAAATTGAAATTCAAAATAATCTTTATTCAAATAGTCCTTAAAAAGGCACTTTTGACGCGTCAATAATTACATAGTAGTTATTTCATGGTGATAACTATATTCGTAAACTTAAAACTAAAGCTATGAGGGTTCCAAACGCGCCCCGGTCTAAGAAGAAGCCCACAACAAACTTAGCCGGGGTTTTTTTTTCATTATCACAATCTCACATAATGAATAATAAACTATAGTACCTATGGAGATAGAGCAATTTACACCCAAGATTTTTTATCGTTTATATAATCCTTAATATCGTAATATGAATTTTCTACTTCTTCTTTCTCGTAGTTAGGCTTTTAAGTTAAAGCATTCATCTCACAATAACTTTACTAATATTATAAAGTACGACCTCCGTGGCGCAGCGTGACCATTATAATTTTGGAGGTCCTGCGTTCGATTCCCGGCTCAAGTCTGGTGTGGTGGGAAGCTTCGGCCGTGGCAAATTACCACCCTACCGACAAAGACGTATCGCCAAGCGATTTAGCGTTCCGGCACGACAAAATCTTTCTTTCACGATCACGATCACGCACGATCTTTTACACATATCTTACCATCAGGTGAGAGATCAGAGTTGCCGTCAAAGGCTAACTTGTAGTGGGAAAGAAAAGAGAGAAAAAAAAAGGAGAAAATATCCCTGTGTATGTTTTTTTACTACTACTCCACGCAGGAACTCCTGAACTAATTTGGCTGAAATTTCAAATGAAAATAGATTCTACCTTGCATTAACACGTAGGCTACTTTATATCCTGGGATAGAATTTTATTTTATTGTCAATGAGTTACAACTATTGGTAAAGCTGATTATAGAATCCGTACACGAAATAAGTTGAAAAACCGTCGCATATAAAATAGGAGTTTTTTTATAGCTCGAAGGCCCGGTGCCTATTAAAAACTATTAGGAAGAATGAATTAAGGAATGAATGAATGAGTGACTGAATGAATGAATGAACTAATATACTTGTCTTGTACACCACAAGAAAGGATAAAAATAAAACAGAAAACAACACAATAACAGTAGTTATACAATTTGGAAGAATCGATAAGACAAAATTTTCTTTGCCATTTTCTTATGAAATCACTACTCATAACAAATTTAAATTTTTATGTCTGTATGTAAATTTATATCTGATGTACAGGTATACCTTTGTACTGATTGATTGTAAGAAAATATAACTGGACATAGAATATTGCCCATTTACATCATGTAGGTATGTTTTAATAAATACATTTGTGCAAAAAACAAACAAGCAAAATGCACATCACTAAACTTTTTGCTCGCCGGCATGTTATTATTTGCTCGGCGCTTTGTTATATTTGCTCAGACATGAAAGGAACACCGCTGTCACTCTTTTCCCAGCGTCCACTCAACAAGTCACCACTCAGCGCACATTAGCGACCCCCATATTTAGGTATCGCTCAAACAAAGCCAGACGCCAAATTGAGACTTACCTCATGTTCTAATTTGAATTTTTCTCTGCCGCTGTCATCTGTAACAAACATACGTTTTTGTTAGAAATGCCGATACGAAAACAATAATTAAGCTTCCCAAGCGTGATTGCCTCAGGCAATTTAAGAGCAACTTTGTTAACACACTTGTTAAAATATCGAGGAGCTTTTCTCACGCCCAAAACTTTAAATACCAAGAGAGAAGGAAGCGCAGGTTATATTTAAAATAAACATAAATAATAACTTTAATATACCAAATAAACTTTAAACTTTAAATCGGAAGAACAGGAGCAAATCTTCTAAATACAATTCAAATTCAAATAATCTTTATTCAAATAGAAGGACTATTTGAATAAAGAATTAGATTAGATTAGAAATTAAAAGACACTTTTGACACGTCAATAATTTACATAGTGATTTGATGGTGATAACTACATTTGTAAACTTAAAACTAAAGCTATGAGGGTTCCAAACGCGTCCCAGCCTAAGAACAAGCCCACGACGAACTTAGCCAGGTAAATTTTCTTTTTGTTATCACCATCTCACATGCCACTTAAAATTATATTAAGAGCTATCTTATTAGGGCAATATTTCATACCCATGCTTGTTCATCATTTAGATAATTCTTTACACTGCAGTAATTGATTTTAATCATCATCATCATCAGCCAATTTTAATCCACTGCTGGACATATGCCTCCTTGAAGCAGCGCCAACTTATCCTGTCTCAGGCTTTTCGTATCCAGTCGATGGCTGCCACTTTTCGGAGGTCATCGATCCACCTGGGTGGATTGATTCTAATAATAAATATTAATTTATTCGTCGCATTTTGTTGAACCCCTGCCGGAGGGGGATCTCTATCGTATTATAAAGACGGAGGTATATATGTATGGATTTAATATAACTGCTGTACCTACCCCTAACAGGTCAACCCGCCGCCATTTTAGACTGTATCATCGCTAAACATACTCGTATCTAATTGAGATTGCAATCTCGGGCTAATTTGAAATACGATAAAAACAAAAAAGTTTTTCTTTTACATATCTTTGAGAGGCTCTCTCCATATGAATAGCGCTTTATAATCTCTCTTGCCTGTCTCTATTGTCTAGGAACAGTTACATTGTACCTATCTAGATAGTAATTCTATCAAATTATCTTATTCAATGTTTCTGGTATAAGCGCGTTACACTCTACTAACTAGGCATTCTTTGGTAGATGGCAGATTTTCTTCTGAGGTCACCGACCGCTGGGAATAATTTCACGGTGGAATATGTATCTCTAATCATTGAGGAAATGGAAATAATTTGTAGCCGGAAATAAACGGAACCCTAAAAGGTTCGTACCGACAAAGACTTGTTGCCAAGCGATTTAGCGTTCCGGCACGATGTCGCGTAGAAACCAATTAGGAGTATGGGTTTACCATACACCTAATAATTTAGCCCGCTACCATCTTACACTGCATCATCACTTACCATCAGGTGAGATTGCCGTCAAGGGTTAACTAGTAGTGTATAAAAAAAAAACTAGTAGTGTACAAATTTTCCCCTTAAGTTTAAGGGGTATTTGTGGGTCGCATATCACTCCTGAGACCTATCGCCATTTCAACCATCCCGCATTCATTCTATTGTACACATCTCGGTCAAGCCAAGGGCTAACTTGTAGTGCATAAAAAAAAACTTCCGTGCCTTATATTCATTAACCTTTCTTTGGCTTCGTGCGGAGACGCGTCACACATTCAACAGAACGAACCGCACGGATTCACATATGCAAATAAGTGCGGGGATTTATTTAACAGTGTCTGTGTGTTTGCGCAGTGCGTTCACCCGCGCGAGCGTGACATAATACGCACATACGAACATTACGGCGTTTTAACATGAAGATCTCCGCCCACTGCACATGTGGCGGTAACTCGTGGAAAACGCTGTAAATGTATATCCTATGTGACGCCCACTTAAGCTTATCTAAATGTTTCGTATAATATGTTTTTGACGCATTATTCATCATGATCAACCCATTACCGGCTCACTACAGAGCACGGGTCTCCTCTCAATATGAGAAGTGTTTGGCCATAGTCCACCGCGCTGGCCATGTGCGGATTGGCAGACTTCACACGCCTTGGGAACATTATGGAGAACTCTCAGGCGTGCAGATTTCCTCACGATGTTTTCCTTCACCGTTGAAGCAAGTGATATTTTAATTGTTAAAAACGCACATAACTCCGAAAAGTTAGAGGCCGGATTCGAACCGCCGACCTCTGATTAGGAGGCTGACGCCCTAACCACTAGGCTATCACCGCTTCTGACGCATTATTATTGAGCGGTAAGTAGGAAGTTCGGGTTCGATACCCACAGGCAGAAACAATTTAGAAATTTTATATCTGAATTTTCTGATCTTGTCTGGTAGAGACTGTGGCCGTGGCTAGTAACAGCCCTACCGACAAATACTTGTCGCCAAGCGATTTAGCGTTCCGGCACGATGTCGCGTAGAAACCAATTAAAAGTTTGGGTTTGCCATACCTCTAACAGGTTAGCCGGCTACTATCTTAGACTTTCTCATCACCAGGTGAGACAGCCGGCAAGGGCTGATGTAGTGTTAAAAAAAACGAAAAAACGTGCCGCTAAGCAGTTTTTCACACAAAAAAAAATTATCATCTAGTATAATTTATAAAGTTAACTAACTGACCAAATTGATTCTATGAGGGTTCTGTTCTTTTTTCATTATTAGTTTCGATATCCTATCCTATATACTGAAATGAGAATGTTGTACAAATAAAATCTCCTAGTTTTTCTGTGACGCAACACTATTTATATTACATGTATTTTTAGCAAAAAAAAACACAGATGCTGTTTTGTTTTCAATAGAATAGATAAGATCTTATTCTATGTACATATATGTAAATAAGGTCTTGTTCACTTACGTACGAAATTAATAATCAATACAATCCAAAATCTGCAGACAGTAGCGCGATCCTTTTCCTACTCTCCAAATTGACAAGGATGGCGCTACAAAATTATATCAGCTAACTGAAGTTTCTTTAAACTATATTATTAACATAAGGCGCTAATAGAGAACTCTGTCATGCAACTTTAGGACTAACACGTGAAAGCTGAAACAGAGTTGTAAAAATATTACAAACCAACGTTCCTATCCAATGGGCGTCAAGCTTAATGTTCTCAGCCATACCAATCATTAGTATGCTACGGTCATGTTTAGTGACTCCAGAGTGCAAATTCAACAATTAGATGAACGAAAAACTAAATCCGTTACATATTTAAAAACTGTGACCAGGGTGACCATGCATTCGAAATAATGAAGATTAAAAAAAAAAAAAAAAAAAAAAACAGGGAAGTCAAAATTTTACTTATGTATTTATAGCGTTGGTCGAGCCCCATACGACCGGGTAGGTTTTTTTTATAAACTACAAGTTAGCCCTTGATCTATCTTACCTAAAGGTAGTCTAGGATGGTTGTGGGCTAACCTGTGGAATATGATAAACCCACACTCCTAATTGGTTTCTTCGCGACATCGTGCCGGAACGCTTAGTCGCTTGGCGACGAGTCTTTGTCGGTTAGGTGGTAACTGGTCACGACCGAATCCTCCCACTAAACCAGGCTCCAGCTGGGAATCGAACCCAGGACCTCCAACCTTATAATTTGCACCCAACACGCTTCTCAAGTGCGTGATCGCTATCACAACGTGTAATAATGATAAACAAACCAGCGGGTTATGTTTATTATTTTGTTTTGTGATAAAATTCGTGTAGTTTGTGCATTTTTTCACTATAAATAATCCGTTCCGTTATTCGTTGCAATATAATCAATTACAGATAACAATTTACAAAACAATAGAAAAACACAATTGGTCATATTAGCGATGTACCTAGAAGTAATTAAAATTATTTAGAAAATAAAGGTAGTTAAAGTAATACAATATTTAATGAACAATAAACATTATAATGGTTCATATCGATTAGGAAAACAATGTGAACGTCCGAACGGCTTCCGATAGCTAAGCGGCTGGTTCCGGTCAATGCCGGAGGTGTGGCCATCCTAATCGAGAACTGTTACGCGGTGTTATTCGTATAATCGCATTAAATTGTTATGCCGGTGATTTTTCGTTGATTTGTAGTTCAATGCACTTGTAGTTAAGTTTGAAATGGCAACTCGAAACTTTAACGGTTACTTTTCTAACATAATAAGGCGAATTATATTTGTGAGTAATAAATAGTGAAACTGTATACCATTATATGTAAAAAAAACTAGATGTACGTTTGTGATTTCATACGGGCGAGCATGAATGGGGTACATGAGTGTAGTCGGCTACTTCATCTGGATTTTTGTAATTTCTAAACATAAACCAAAAAAAACTACTTTATAGTCGGTTTTTTCACGGCTACAAACTCTTCTATCATCATCATCATCATGATCATCCCATTGCCGGCTCACTACAGAGCACGAGTCTCCTCTCAATATGAGAAGGGTTTGGCCATAGTCCACCACGCTGGCCATGTGCGGATTGGCAGACTTCACACGCCTTTGAGAACATTATGGAGAACTCTCAGGCGTGCAGGTTTCCTCACGATGTTTTCCTTCACCGTTAAAGCTAGTGATATTTTAATTGCTTAAAAATGCACATAACTCCGAAAAGTTAGAGTTGCGTGTCCGGATTCGAACCGCCGACCTCTGATTAGGAGGCTGACGCCCTAACCACTAGGCTGTCACAGCTTCAACTCTTCTATGACTATGCGAAATCCTATTAAAATGACGCACATTTTTTTTTGACAATATCCGGCTATCTCAGCGCGTGAGCTGATAAAGTTGGAGACCGGAGTTTCGCTACCATCTAAGACTGCATTATCACTTACCACCAGGTGAGATAGCCGTCAAAGCTAACTTGTAGTTAAATTAAATTATAAAAAATAACACTGCTGTCTAGCTATGAGTATCAACCATGTATTACTATGAACACTCCATTTGAAATATATGAAAAATAAGAGTCAGGTGCAAACTCAAAAATATTACGGATCCGCAGCATTATTCGGAAACAAAAATTACTTAATTAACAAAAATCGCAGGTTTATTTAAAGCCCGAATAAGAAAATGCTTATTCAAAGTGTTTAAAAGCTTTATGAGACATAAATAATTAAGTTTAAGCTATCAATAGTAGAAAATTAAAGAGAAAACGAACTACGCGCTTCTAGCCATTGTCCATCCGGGCCGAAGGAATCAAACCCCCGACGTCGCGACCCGTAACCAACGATGCCAACTCCTAGACCAACAAGGCAGCTAAAGCACTCGTACGTTTTGTTACGTGTTGTTTTAAGACAGCCGTAGACAACTCTTCAGTGTCGAGGCACTTATGTATTCGTCGCAAACTGAAGGGCTCTGTACAGCACCCATAACGTTGCCAGTTCAGATGCTAATTAGTTTTTTTTTTTTTTTTATTCACCACAAGTTAGCCCTTGACTGCATCTCACCTGATGGCAAGTGATGATGCGGTCTAAGATGGTAACGGGCTAACCTGTTAGGAGTATAGTAAACTCATACTCCTAATTGGTTTCTACACGACGTCGTGCCGGAACGCTAAATCGCTTGGCGACACGTCTTTGTCGGTAGGGTGGTAACTAGCCACGGCCGAAGCCTCCCAGACAAAAGTGTGACATGATGAGCTTGTGGAAGTTCCAGGTTATGTCATCAGTGAAAAGAATATCTTCGCTTAGCATCTTACGAATTTAAACACATTAAACATTTAAGTTAGCTGGTTGCTGCACGTTCCTCCTTTCACAAGATACAATGAAGATATTGTAAAACTTTGACGATTATTAAGTGTAACGGTTGAATTACTTCAAGGCTCTATTCTCAGAAGGATGTTTTCTTTAGCCAAAATATTTCAACATTATACGATTTAGCACCTTGCACAGGAGGTATATCACAGAAATGGTTAGCCACTTACGTGCAAACACCGCATGCAAATAATGTAAAATACTAGTTATAAAATACAATGATGTTTAAAAGACAACACAATAATGAAATAGAATTACAATAACGAAAGAAATTAAACTACTAACTAATCCCCCCCCCCCCCCGTAATTTGTGGGAGAGATCCACTGTTTATGTCCGCTACATTTTGTTATTATACAGTTATATCCTTGGTATATGAACATGCAACCGTATACCGGCGAGGGATAGTTAAGAGGAAAATAAGAGGCTTTCTTGGGTACCTTATCGGAACATTTAAATTAAAATATTGATAATTATGTGTAAAAACTTCCAATTTCGTTCCGGAGTTAAATAAAATCACCGTTAAGTATCTTTGAGATCAGTAATACTCGTACGTTATGAATTCCAGTTCCCAACATATATTTGTTCCTACTCTTTGAAAGAGTTGAAGGTTGGATGGCAGAGATCGCTACTAAGTGTAAGACCGCCTTTTCTGCCACTCTAATGTTGTTTTGGCCATTCTGATGATGATCACGACTTATATTTCTTAAATGAGTCAGTTCAACGTGCGTTTAGCGGCATTTGCGTACACTTGTCGGCAGAGTAAATTTAAATAAAATAAATAATGCTGAGGGATAAGATAGTGTTAATCTATTCCGCGAAAAATATTTGCTTGCTGTTTCACAACAACAGCCCGGCCCACACGTTTTGGACCGTGTGACGTTGGGTGACGTTATTATTTTTCTAACAATTCCAAAAGTACGGTGTCTGGTTTTGTTATATCAAATTATAAACGCTACACTGATATGGAAAATTAAAAGGTACAAAATGTAGTTTATAGAAAAAAATTGCTGCCAACATAATTTTGATAGTCGCTATCAAGTAAAATGTTTGAATAGGGTATAATTAGTGTTTCTTGTTACGCGGTGACAGCTCAGTGGTTAGGGCGTCAGTCTCCTAATCAGAGGTCGGCGGTTCGAATCCGGGCACGCACCTCTAACTTAACGGAACTATGTGTGTTTTTAACAGTTAAAATATCATTTGCTTCAACGGTGAAGGAAAACATCGTGAGGAAACCTGCACGCCTGAGAGTTCTCCATAATGTTCTCAAAGGCGTGTGAAGTCTGCCAATCCGCACATGGGCCAGCGTGGTGGACTATGGCCAAACCCTTCTCATATTGAGAGAGACCCGTGCTCTGTAGTGAGCCGGTAATGAGTTGATCATGATGATGATGATGAGTGTTTCTAGCAATAACGCTAAATTAATCGAGTTCACCACATAGTAAAATTAAGCAAGTTATCATTTGTGACAGCCTCACAATTATATCTTATTAAATTTACAAGTGGAGTGCTATTCCAACGACAATGTTTTTTTTTAATATTCATGATTTAACTCTTCTGCTAGTAGAAGTAACATGAATACTTTAATTTTATTATTGAATCAATATTGTTTTTCAGTGTATAATAAAAACTCTAATCATCTGTATTAAGTGTGTATACCTAAAAAACATAAGAAGACAAAACTTGACTGTCCATACATATGCTATAAAAGAGATCTTACTTCCACTTCCATAATCAGATCTCTTGACGACCTCCGTGGCGCAGTGCGTGCGCTGTCGCATTATAAAGTTGGAGGTCCTGGGTTCGATTCCCGGCTCGAGTCTGGTCTGGTGGGAGGCTTCGGCCGTGGCTAGTTACCACCCTACCGACAAAGACGTGTCGCCAAGCGATTTAAACGTTCCGGCGTCATATTTAACATTTTTCAATATTCCATTTATATGAATGGAGCAAATCTTTGATTTGATTGGATTTGATATAAAAATATAAAAACAAAAAATGTTCTGTAACAGTTTCAGAGTTACGTAATTTTTGTCATCGTTTGAATAAAATTTTGCATAATAGCAAAAATTTTTATATTGCCGATTCATGTGCGGCCACACGGTATCTATGTCTATATTTATTAACACTATGCGAATATGAGGGTAAGTATTCATGTTCGTGGTTATGTACTGCAATGGTCCACAGCCAAGTTTTATGGGAGACGGTATCCTGTGGCGAGATTGCACCAGCGCCATCGTGCGAGTTATGGCTGGTAATTATAGAGATTGGTAGCCGGGTAATGTAAACAGGCGCTGGACGCACGCTGCCTCACATATCTGATGCACCTGCTAAGATTTTAACGTCTAGATAAACATGGTAATCCTTAAAATAACGTAATATAGATGTATTTACACTGATAGATTCTTCTTAGACCTGGGTTTGGGACCCTCCAGTTGAGCTATCGTATAATTATGCAAAGGATGACAGAAACGATAAAATTACGCGGAAAAAAGCTTTGGTGTAAATTGCTCTTACTTCATGATTAACAATTGACTATGTGAGATTGCAATACAAAAAAACACGTTAGTTTAGACGCTTTCTTTGCACATAAGACTACATTTTCTTTCTTGTATTTTTTACGTTGCACATAAGTACTATGTTTTTTTTTATACACTACAAGTTAGCCCTTGACGGCTATCTCACCCGATGGTAAGCGATGATGCAGTCTAGGATGGTAGCGGGCTAATCTGTTAGGGTTATGGTAAACCCACACTCCTAATTGGTTTCTACGCGACATCGTGCCGGAACGGTATATCGCTTGGCACATAACACACGTCTTTGTCGCTAGGGTGGTAATTAGCCACGGCCGAAGCCTCCCACCAGAACAGACTCGAGCCGGGAATCGAACCCAGGACCTCCAACTTTATAATGTGACAGCGCACGCGCTGCGCCACGGAGGTCGTCAAAAAATACTACTCAAAGATGTCTAGGTCGTTACACTTAAATTCTTTTAAATCTTAATTTCTAAATTACCCAAAGTCAGAACATTATTAACCTGATAATAATTATATATATATCCCAATGGCACGGTAAATGGTAAAAAATAAATCGATCATCATCGTCATCGTCATTACTGGCTCACTACAGAGCACGGGTCTCCTCTCAATATGAGAAGGGTTTGGCCATAGTCCACGCTGGCCATGTGCTGATTGGCAGACTTCACACGCCTTTGAGATCATTATGGAGAACTCTCAGCCGTGCAGGTTTCCTAACGATGTTTTCCTTCACCGTTGAAGCAAATGATATTTTAATTTTTAAAAACGCACATAATTCCGAAAAGTTAGAGGAGCGTGCCCGGATTCGAACCGTCGACCTCGGATAAATCGATATTCTATTGCAATCTATTATTACGTATTCTGAACTACGTTCTTCTCATTAAGTGTGCCTTCACGTATACAGTAAACGCGTGTTATCAGCAGTCCAATTTAAACAGCTCAATGCATTACCTTGGCGATATCTTATCGCGTTTAGGGTTGCCACCGCGCTGAAATGGATGATCTGAAGCAATTTTACTCGTTTGAATCCACGAGTTATGCTTTATCGTTACTAATAAATATGATATAAATAATATGTTGTCGGTACAAGTTTCGATTGTTTGTGCAATTTAGCACTCATAATTCCTGTTATTATTGTAGCTAATCTCGTAATCACATTCTTATATTCGTCTAAACACTTTTATTGTAGAGAATGTTTTAGCTCACCCAATTAAATAACTCATTATATTGAAAACTATTATCATCAAAGCATTTCCTTTTGTAACGTTGAAGTGATAACCCTAAATGAAGCGCATCGTATTTTACCACTGTGCGTATCTCTAAATTAAAAATCTTACTAGATAAATCTCGGCGTTGAAACAACTTGTTTGAGCGAGTTTAAATTGGCCGAATAACTAAATTAATAATAGATACGAGATAACATGAAATCAATAATTAACTCAGATTCAAATTCAAAATAATCTTTATTCAAATAGTCCTTAAAAAGGCGTCAATAATTTACATAGTAATTATTTCATGGTGATAACTATATTCGCAAATTTAAAACTAAAGTTCCAAGGGTTCCAAACGCGCCCGGGTCTAAGAAGAAGCCCACAACAAACTTAGCCGGGGTAACCACACAAAATCTTCCACGTGCGTAGAGGTCCTAGTGGAAGATTTTGTGTGGTGTTATATTATACAAATCTCCCGGTTGTCGGTGGAATATAGCAAATTATACTTGCTGTTTATTGTTTATCATGGAATTCCGCAAAGTAACGCCTGCTTCTATTCATTATTAAAAAAAGAGTTACTCGCATCCTGGAAATAGGATGTCATGTCAGCCAGAAGTTAGAGTTTAATTCAATGTAAACTTAAGCCTCAAGAGTTGTTTATAATCGTCACTGTATAAATTCCTCTATTATTAGTAGTATTATTAGTATTATTATTATTTTTCAATACTTCCCCAGTTGTTTGGAAGTAGCGCGGCGGGGTCACGTGAACTTCTGAAACACGAGCCGATATTGAAACAATGCCCCTGGTTAACTCCCGTGTATGTTTGTTTAGAAGTTTACCAAACACCTACCTACCACCACGGCTTCGTCTAGCTTTGAACCAAAACATTTGCCAATGTAACAGTCAGATTCGCAAAAAAAATCTAATGAATTTCACTGTGCCTTCCAAAGCTAGAAACGAAAATACAAATTTCACCATTTTGATTTTGTTCATTCAAAAGAAGCCTTTTTTTCTTCCACACGGTACAGCAAGGTTTTACGGAAAAATTGAGTTTTATAGTGTTATTTTGTCGACCTCCGTGGCGCTGAGCGTGTGCTTTCGCATTATAAAGTTTAAAGTCGAGGGTTCGATTCCCGGCTCGAGTATTGCCTGGTGGGAAGCTTCGGCCGTGGCTAGTTTCCACCCTTCCGATAAAGACGTGTCCCCAAGCGATTTAGCGTTCCGGTACGATGTCGCGTAGAAACCAATTAGGAATATGGTTTTGGGTTACCCCTAACAGATTAGCCCGCTACCATCTTAGATCACCAGGTGTGATTGCCGTAAAGAGATAACTTGCAGTGTATAAAAAAACCTTATTGAGGTTTTATTGTATGAAATAATTTGGGTTATATAAAACCACTCTTTAACCGTTTCTTGTGTACACGGGCTCAAACTCTCACTCCTCACTCCCACGCAATTGCTGCTTGACCTCGGACATAGCGTCGATAATCTTCTACTACCGGATTATTTCTTATACTCGCACGCAAATATCCTTAATACGACGTTTTCTCAAAACAACGATTTGGTGCCGTCTAAATGGTAGATAAACAATTTGTTTAAAAGCCATTAATTCATTATTATCTTCGCTGATGCTACAGACTTTCACGTCCAGTCACAGTTAGCATTAGGACCGACCCAATTTTTTTTAACTTTTTCACGAGCAATACCGCTATTAATTATTTTACTCTCATAATGTGCTAACCTGTTAAAAATAACCGGTTCGGAAGCACGGGTGCCCTCTCCAACTGAACGCGCTATGACGCTACGAAATTGACGCAAGTAAGTAACCGCTAAATTAATGTCGGCGATCTTGTTGCAACATTCGTCCCCATTCGGTCGATGATGAGGTCGATAAGATAAGCTTTACACGCTTATTTATTGTGAGGGCTAACAAGGCCGGGGCGACCTTGCCAGCAATTACTGTGTTTTGTCTAAACACTACTTCTGTAGTGCCGTGCCATAAAACCGCAATTCCAGGTCACAGTTCACCTATTTACAGTCCCAAGTATTGATTTTATATCTTTAGACAAGCAACGTTGACATGTACTGTGAAACATACTGGGTCTGATGCAATCATCATCGTCATCCTTAGTTACTTACTGACCCACAAGGTCACAGCCCTCCTCTCTCATAAGGGACTAATAGTAAACATAACTAAGCGATGAAAAAAAAAGGAAATCATGTGGATTACGTAATTTACGTAGATTTGTGTATTACGTTTAAGGATTTAAGTGATTTTTTTTTATTATGCAATAATTTATTCATATAGGCTTCAACGAGAGACAGAAAAAAGCAATTTTAAATAAACCTTAGATTACGGTGAACCTAAAACTAAAACCTTAAAAATATAATATCATAACTAAAATATATTATTAAAAGGAGTCCCTTTAGGCAAGGTTCCGAAGATACCGGCAGCGTTCCCACTTTGAATAGAAAGACTAATTCTTTGAAATAAAAAACATGAAAACAAAAAACGTTCCATGTACAAGCAATGGAAGTGGAACACCCAAAAACGTCGACGATATACACTCGTATAACGGCCACTGATAGTTGACAATAAAAATTGGAGCAACAGTTTTTCAAAGAACCATTATAAGCTTCGTAAAGAACACACTACAATTAACATTAGATGCTTTTGGTTCACTCAGTCCATGTTCTGTTTATATAGTACACCCAAAATAAGGGCCGGGGTGTTCATTTCAATATCTTTTGTTATCTAGTCATAGAATAGCTACTATAACGATCTTGACGCAATCGTGTTTGAAACGAAACCACGGTCGAAGCGTCCCAGACCAGACTCGAACCCAGGTCCTCCAACAATGTAATGTAATGTAATGTGACGTAGTCGTAGATAAAACATAGTTTGAAATAAATTCATCACTACTATATCGAAGACACTTTGATATTGTCATTTTTTATTTATTAAAAGCAAAACACCAACCTGTTGCAATCTTAAACGGTCATAATTTCCAATTTATATATCACTGCTTTATTTTTATTAGTCATCAACAAAATCTTTCCACCTTTCTCCAAATTGTAATTGTCGCGTAAGTGCCTAATTAAATTTATCGCTTAAAGATAAAGATAAAATCTGCTTAGCGGCTGAGGTGTGAAAATAAAACTATTTTCCGCTCTTTTACTCGTTTTACATCGTTATAAACAGCGATCTTTATAACGCTTGCCGATACAAAAGTATTTATCGTCTAATTACAAGTAGATAAGATATAAAAAAGTACTCGTATTTTCTTTCTACGCCGATGTCTCAAAACAATGGACGTTTCTTTTTAAACAGACATATTCTTCGATTCCTATGATTTTTTTGGTGCAACTTTCCATATCGGAAAGTGATTTTGAATTTTAGAATTTATATTTGATTTAAAAGATTTTTCAGTCTATATAGAACCTATTTTATTTCATTTGACAGGCTGTCTGTATTGGACCCATTTAAATTTTCACTTTCGGAAGTAACGGAAATGAGTCTGAATAGTTTTTTACGTTCTCGACGAAATAGATTAGTAAACAGTTGGTAAGATTATCATTATCCTTAAATATGTAATAAGCTATTCAATCGCCCAAAATGCCCCTTTTGCCTCGAAATATAATTATTAAGACCCCGAACTTTCCTTAGGTGTTGGTAAGGTAGAAGAAATGATCGAATTGTATAACAAATATGCGGAACAGCCATCAATCTTGTGTGGCGGCAGAAGCTTCGAAAGTTAATTGTAATGTGACATAGCGGTGGTATATAGGCCGCCTGAGGCTTTCTACGATATCTCGAGGAAAGCCACTCGCGCCGCTGAAATTGCGTATTTTCTCCTTTTTCTAGAGGAAATAAACAATTTATCACAAGTTGGTCTAAGATGTCTTATAATTATTTGCCTTCATTATATAATGATCATGCGTATCTAATCGCATGTTGACACGTATAAAAATGTTGATTTTAATTATGTGCAAACTGAAAATAGGGTCAACATTAAATATAATTAATAAAGAACTAAATTAGTTAAAACCGTGGTACATCTGCTATGTAGATTTCACGCCGTTACTAATATATTACGTCACAAAATGAGCAATGCAATTTCTTCCTAATAAGCAGTAATAAGTAAGCATGAAGCGGTGATAGCCTAGTGGTTAGGGCGTCAGCCTCCTAATCAGAGGTCGGCGGTTCGAATCCGGGCACGCACCTCTAACTTTTCGGAGTTATGAGCGTTTTTAAAAAACAATTAAAATATCACTTGCTGCAACGGTGAAGGAAAACATCGTCAGGAAACCTGCACGCCTGAGAGTTCTCAAAGGCGTGTGAAGTCTGCCAATCCGCACATGGCCAGCATGGTGGACTATGGCCAAACCCATCTCATATTGAGAGGAGACCCGTGCTCTGTAGTGAGCCGGTAATGGGTTGATCATGACCAAAACAAAACCACTAATTTTGGACACGTACAGGAACTGTGGGGCCACCCTGGTAATAACTCCTGACAAATGTAAATGATGGTTTTGTAATAAAACGCAGTGGAGAGGAAAACTTCATGAGTACCTACTTAATGCAATTTACAATCGTTCACCGCGACCGCTATGTAACAAGAGCTCGCAGTGGTTGCAGATAAGTCACGAAAGACTCGCGCCCAGGGCGATCGTGTGCGGACCGCGGCCTGTGGGTTGTAACGAGGCGGAAAATTGACTAACTCATTGTTGACTTACAACATTTTACCAATAAAAATACTTAGCCACCACTGCTGACTAGCCCCGCTTTTATAAATCATCGAATTCGGCTTTGCAGTTGTCCATACAAAACGTTAAGAATGGCACAACATTAATTTTTGGGAATCTGTCAGTCCGTCTGTTGCTTTTTAATTACGATACTAAATTTATTATTTTCAGTATACACTACCTCTCTCGCCCGTGTGCAAAATAAATACATATATAAAAAACCAAAAGAGATATAATAAACTAAAATAGACAAAAATAAATAAACCTATACACATACACATTACATAAATACATATTTGCACCGGGCGGAGGATTACGCCCCGGCAGGGGAGACCAGACGGCCGGGAGTCAGGGCGACAGGTTGAGAAACCGACGGACTATCCTATTATTATATTAAATAGGAAGTGAGGTAACCCGGTAGGATATCTTTGAAAGGGTTTGATTTAAACATTCTTGATTAATTGCCTCTAATACATATAAAAAAAATCACATTCTGTATGAAAAATGCACTATTTTTTTTAACTCAACAACTATACCAATTTAACTGAAAATCGATAGGGTAGTAGCTTCGAACCAGGAGACGCTCATGGGATACTTTTTATCCCGTTATATTTCCCGCTGGATCCCGATGTACTATAACTATAACTTCAGCTTGCGATAGCAAACGTCTTCGAATTGTTGGCTTATTCCATAGTTTTTAAAAACCTCTAATCTACGCGAACGAAGTCGCGGGCGTCCACTAATATATTATATTTTATCGCCCGGCCCTACATTATGAAAATTGTCAACTCACACTTACAATCCATCTATAAATAATGCTAGACAAATCAAACTAAATTAATCCTCCTTAATTAACTATGGCAAATCTAATTTAAACAGTGGAGATCTCGATGCGCTCATAACAAATTCACCCAGCGATCATTTACATTACACTATCGCGATGAGTGTCGAGTCACATAACCACTGATAAGAAGCACCAGGAACCGTGATAACTCAATAAATACTGCAAGTAAACACAACAATTGTCTCAGTACGAAGATACTTCTAGGAATGAGTTAGGTTGTATGAACTATGGTTATCAATTATGAAGCATTCAATGCAATTCATTACATGTACTTTGTATGCTAGCTGTATGACTCAATCTGGTATTTATTCCCGATCCCGTGGCAAGGATTCATTCGCTTCATCATACGTCATGATCAACCCATTACCGGCTCACTACAGAGCACGGGTCTCCTCTCAATATGAGAAGGGTTTGGCCATAGTCCACCACGCTGGCCATGTGCGGATTTGCAGACTTCACACACCTTTGAGAACATTATGAAGAACACCCAGGCGTGCAGGTTTTCTTACGATGTTTTCCTTCACCGTTGAAGCAAGTGATATTTTATTTTTTTTAAAACGCACATAACTCCGAAAAGTTAGAGGTGCCGCCGACCTCTGATTAGGAGGCTGACGCCCTAACCACTAGGCTATCACCGCTTCACATCACAAAGCGTATATTATTTTATAATAATAATCCTTCATAAGTTCATACAAATCGCGAATCACCATTATTTACCTTAAGTATTAAATTTGCATTATTTTCAGATGTATTTTGCATTCTTCTTCTCACTTGTAGCAAGTACTTGTTGACACATTCGTACATTAATTTGACGGTGCGGCCGCCTTTGTAAGTACCTTATACATTCATTAGACGTCGTCTCCTCTTATATGTTCATCAATATATGTATATCTAACATGCAGTAAACCTATTTAACAACTACTCTCTTCCAACATAATATTTTTCTTCGTGTATGCGTTTGTACGCGATTAATCATAATTAATTGATTTATCACTATCAAACAAAAAATCGTTTATGGTGCCGAGCAAAGAACGATTTTCTGAATACGGTAAAATATTTGATTTGATATCGCACGGTTGAACCGCCACGTCAAATCGGCGTCTTTAGCGGCGTTCAAGTTGGCGTATTGTATGCGACCAATCACAGGACGCGACCGTTAAATCAAGTCTTTTAATTGGTCAACCGCAACCATAAACTCATCATTTAAGTCATCATCATCGTCAAGATCAACCCATTACCGGCTCACTACAGAGCACGAGTCTCCTCTCATTATGAGAAGAGTTTGGCCATAGTCCACCACGCTGGCCATGAACTCTCAGGCGTGCAGGTGTCCTCACGATGTCTTCCTTCACCGTTGAAGCAAGTGATATTTTAATTGTATAAAAACGCACTTTAACTCCGAAAAGTTAAAGGTGCGTGCTCGGATTCGAACCGCCGACCTCTCATTAGGAGGCTGACCCCCTTACCACTAGGCTATCACCGCTTCTAAAGCATAAATCACAATTATAAAACGTCACGTTAATTTACTATTATAAAACTTATAAACTATTAATATAATGTCCAAAATAATTGTTGCCTCTGAACTGACAGTGTGATGAGCTAGCGCTGAGTCCACTGATAATTTTCCAGAAGCGCTTATCGCGCAATTTTATTTATAACCATTACCACTTTCACGCGATAAGTACACGACATTGACACCATTATATGATAAACTTAACTTATAAATATAAGTTGTCATCATCCGTAACATGAAATAATTACATACAGAAATAATTGTATAATCATCGCATTTTATATGATTGAACAATATGCTAAAACCAGCGATGTGCTATCTAATATGTAAAATTCTTGTGTTACGGTGTTTATAACAAAACGGCGAAACGGCTCGACCGATTTTATTAATAATACTGAACCAGCTTTTTTTAATCACACTTAACTGACCAGTTTTTTTTTTGTATTTATTTAGTTCGCCAACCGCCAAATCATTTACAAAATTCAGTACCTTGCACTGAGGTACAGCACAAAAATGCTTAGCCACTTACCACAGGCAAACACCACATGCAATTAAAGGTGATGTACATTAACATATGCTAGTTATTTAAATAATGTTAATTAACTTATCCTAAATGAAAATGAATTAAACCAAAATAAACGCGCTTAAACTACTAACTACAACTATCATGCACTTAAAGCTAAATCAATGAAATAAATGGAATGATGATTATTTCGCTCATTATTTCTGTTATTTAATTTAATAATCAACGAATGAGCAGGGCACGTAGCTCTGAGAACTGTTGGACGTTGGGGTCTCCATGTGTTAAAATGGCCACGATAAACGCAATGCGGTCGACCCCAACTATTTGGAAAGATAGCATACGGCAAACTTTTGAACTCCCTATAAAATAACTGTCGTGTAACTGTAAAATGTACGTTGACGTCAATCGGTTCATAGGATGATAATCTACATCACCATTATGCGCTGTCATTCGGTACCTAACTCTTTTCTTACTAAACTGGATGTTTCACATTACCAAGTCAGTACGAAAGTAATAAGGCGATTATTTCAAATAGTAAAAACAAGGAAACATCGACAGTTCACCTGTAGCTGATGCCCATAATGGCCAATAGAACTAAAAAATAAAGTTCAATCAAAAGCTAATTACGTCGTACATTATTTGACTTCGAACTTTTACTTTCATATACACCATACAAATTACCACTCTCGATTTTACCTACGAAAGACTAGGTCATTATCATTTGACATTAATGACGTTATCTATCATGGAAAAAGAAGCATTAACTTCAACATTAAAATATTTAAAAGACCAAGGTCAAAGACAAACAGCTTCACATAAATCACAACACAGAAACCGTAATTTCCGGCACGACTCCTCTATCGGTAAGCAAGTGACATCACCATAAAGCTAGATAAAGTAAACGAAACAGCTCGACCTATGACCTAAGCCTGCGGCTGTTGGACGAAATCGAAATCAGAATTGGTAATAGACAAACGAAAAAGGATTTGTGAAAGCGAAACTCTAAAAACTATCATAACAAATATCAAACGGCACATTACAGTGGGAAACCGCTAAATAACAAGTAATAACCATCTAGAAAGTATCATAATAACATTTTGCCAGGTCAAGAGTTCGTGACCGCAGGTTCTTTCGCTGCCGTGTTCACTGTCCATTTTATAGAACTATCTTAACACGGAACTGACACTTACCTAATTCAATTTAAAAACAAGTAATGTGAAAATAAGTGTAGCATTATCGCAAATGTACTCGTATTTTAAGATTGCATAACTTGAAGACATCAAGCTTAAACTTTACATCATATAACGTGATCACTAAAGGTACATAACAACACATTAAACAAAATTTACTATAATGCCATGGAGTATACCACAGTCACTTCATTATCTACATACGATAAACAACAAACATTGTATTAATCTAAAATCATGTTGCTTAAATTAGAACTGGACTGCGAAATCATTCTAAAGTTTCTCTTCAATTCCAAAACGTACTTATCAAAACCATCTTGCTTTGCCAAAATCATTAATAGTATTGCCAAATAAACACAAGCTTAGAAAGTAAGATCATTGTAAATCATGTCTAATAGACAAGGGTACTCTTGAACAATTTCGCCCATTACGCCGAAATGTTATATGGCGGGCATAATTTGAGATACGATAAGTTCAAACATTTTGTTACTGCCAGTGTACGAACAATGGATCGTGAATGAAAAAAAATGGCATGTAATTTAGTTTCGAAACTAAACCTCACTTCGATCACACGATGATTACTCTGAATAGTAACTGCGATGCGTCTCAGCGACAAATCTTATGAGTCGTAACTGAATATATTATGCGAGAACCAGCTAATAGTATGGCTCAGGAACTTAAACTTACCAGCTTCAACCGTCATCATTAGACTTAATAGAACACGAAAAAGGGGAAAACAAAGGATAGACGCGTTCGAGATGTGGTGCTGGAGACGCATGTTGAGGATTCCATGGACAGCTAAGCGCTCAAACTTGTCCATCCTGACACAGCTAGGAATAAAAACGCGACTTTCCTCCATATGTTACCAACGCCTGCTCTCATATTTTGGACACATCATGCGATACCCTGGAAAAGCTTATTGTGACAGGCAATACAGACGGCAAAAGATCGAGAGGCCGCTCACCAACCAGATGGACAGACCAGCTGAAGGAATCTACTAAGTGCAAATTTCACACAATAGCGAGACTAGCCTCCGATAGAAGCCGGTGGAAACAAATAATCCGCACGAGGTTGCAAGGACACCACTAGGACCACGATCTTCAGTAATGAAGAAACGACTGGAGAGAGAGAGAACATGAAACGTTCTAGTTAATATAAAACATAACCAGAAATATTTAGATCATATATAAACTTTCCACCCTGCTCCAATATGACTAGATGGGTGCACATTGATAATAACTGGAACCAACGGCGTATGTTGCTCTCCAAGTCTGATTGGGTGGACAATTCCAATCTCCTAACTACAGGCTGAAATTGGCATTAAGATTTGGAGTATCAACTCCAAATCTTTCGCAGATGACACAAAAACCAAAATATTTCACCTGCCTAGACTAAATATTACTCAGGATCGTACTTCTGTGATCCAGACTAACGAGACAGTACACAAATAATTGCGATCATCATGAACAACCCATTACCGGCTCACAGAGAAGGGTTTGGCCATAGTCCACCACGCTGGCCACATAATATAATATAATTGCGATATTGGATGTCATTTTTATCTTTAATGTGAGCTTGTGGGAAGAGACCTAGTGCTCTCTATATTCCTTCATGATGTCTTCCGATGGCTGGAGATGTGCGCATGCGATATTGGCACCAAACTTAGTCACGTACCTTCAATAAGAACATAACGGAAAACACGGGAACCTTTTTAAAATCAGATGCCACCGTCAGACCGAGTGAAAATACATTATATTAAGATTCTCACATTCATCGCTCGTCGGATGTCTTCAATTGCGATCATTAAGATTACAGATAAAACGAAGTAGTGTTAACTTTGATTTCCGACTTGAACAAAGGGAGTAGAAAGTTATTTTTTTTTTTACTAAATAAGCGGTTATTGTATACTTGATACTAACCGATAACTGTGCGAGTACTTTAATTACAAAATTACTAGTTGAACTAAAATTCATGACGAAGTCAAAGATTGGAATCGTAGATCCACCTTCGCTTTACTGTTACTCCCATTCAACAGAAACTAAACGTGTCTACCGGTGAATTCACTCATTAGACATTCGTGCTAGATACTAGAAACCATTACATTAATATATTTGTCTACTATAGTAACATTTTACTGAATTTAATCGCTAATGAACCTGTAATTACATCAAAATAACCACGCGCATAATATAAAACGAACATTCGCGGCAATTCTTCGTAAACTCAAACTCCAACACCAAAAAGCAATAAGTTTAATATTAATTATATATATAAAATGTTCTCTTTAAAAAATATATTAACATCTCTATGAAATAACCGCTTTTCAGTTAAAAGGGTTAATCTAATATGGTAAAGATAAAACATTTGCTTCCCATATTATTATCTTAAAAGAAAATAAGAAACTCTCATGTTGTCAAATTCCGTACAACAGTTATTTAACGAAAGGTGTCCTAAATACTTCTGCAGTCTGGCCACGAGCTCCGTCGGGATTCCTTCTATTTTAATTAAGTGTAAAGTTGTTTACATCTGCATGGTAGACAGTCTAATTGCTTTAAGTGCTTGTATCAGAGAAAGATTTATTTTTAATTTGACTTGCCTCTCTTAACTTTGAATTCTTGAATACTTAAGAAGTCACATCCCAATCCGATGTGGAGAATCTTCAAGAGTATCTATTAATCGACATTTATGGTATGGACCTCAAGTATGAACTTCTTTAACCAAACGTTACCAGACTATTTATTTTAAACCCTAAAGGTTTGCAATCTGACTTTATTAGGGATGACATAATTGTTGTTTTATTACTAGCTGTTGTATTATTGCTTTTTACATTTCAACTTAAACTCATAGACACCTAACAAATGTATTTGTGTTTTACACATAATTTCTTCATTCATGTTTTTCTATATGCCGTGCCTAAGTGTGAATTCTCCGTTTTCCGAGAAATACAGGTATACAGTATATAACTACCTAGTTAGACGGAAGACAAAGGTTGGTATCTTTTTAATAAAGTTTTAAGTAATTTCATAGCAATAGCCAATTAATTATAAGTTTGTTGTCTGTCTTTTGCTATATTTACCAAATGAAATATTTTCTTTCTTTCTTATTTCATTTCAAACTTTTTTCGAATGAGCCTCTTAAAAATGACTACAACAATAAAACACGCGATATTTAAGTGATGTAATTACTAATTACACACATTTAACAACAATGTTACAGAACACTGAAAAATGTGCTGATAAATTTCATTCAAATTTTCTGGTGGGAGCCTACTGCCGTGGCTAGTTACCGACAAAATCGTGTCGCCAAGCCATTCAGCGATCGAACGATGTCACGTAGAAACCCATTAGTTAGCCCACTACCATCTTAGACTGCATCATCACTAACCATCATATGAGATTGCCATCAATGGCTAACTTGTAGTGTATAAAAAAATATTTCAATATCATAAAATAAATAAAAATTGTGATTACTTCTTATTAGAAAAACCTAATAACTCATAGTTATGACGACCCGTGAATCTTACCCTGAAAATCGTTATCCATATATTAAACATGAAGCGGTTATAGCCCAGTGGTTAGAGTGTCAGCCTCCTAACCAGAGGTCGGCGGTTCGAATCCGGGCACGCACCTCTAACTTTTCAGAGTTGTGTGCGTTTTTAAGCAATTAAAATATCACTTGCTTCAACGGTGAAGGAAAACATCGTGAGGAAACCTGCACGCCTGAGAGTTCTCCATAATGTTCTCAAAGGCGTGTGAAGTCTGCCAATCCGCACATGGCCAGCGTGGTGGACTGCGGCCAAACCCTTCTCATATTGAGAGGAGACCCGTGCTCTGTAGTGAGCCGTTAATGGTTGATATTAAACATGCAGTAGACAAATACTTGTATTTTTTGTTAAACCATAGTTTCGAGCAAAGATAAGCAGCAAAACGATTCCTATCACGGTTGACAGGCCACAAAATACCATTTACACACCAGTGCATCAGCCATGACTATAAACAGACAGGGTGCTATCGGCCTACGGTGCGGAACGCCCTTGCCTGCGAAAGTTCCCATGGGACTTGTTGCCACCATGAATTATTTATTTAATATGTGGTTCTTAATTAATTCAACTTTAATTTATATTTTTTTTCTTTATATTTCAACAGCGTTTTCTTCTACTTGCACTTATTTTACACTGATTAGATGGTTAAAGAGTCTATAACCAACATAGGTCGATACAACTTCTGCGTTATAAAAATAGATGATAGATCTGGAATTGTGGGATTGAAATGATGTCTTCAATCAATCAGCTTACACAGCCCGGTTACGCTGTGGCAACCAATAGGGTTTGTGCAGCTAACAGACAGTCCGAAAAAAAAAATCTATCAGCTATCAATTTTTCATTTCTTTAGCAGCGAGTCTTTTTCACTCAATCCATAATATGAAAGCCTATTTTAAAGTAATAAGTCAACATCTTTCGTGACATTGGCGATACATTCAAACTTATGCTTGAAGCCACAATTTTTCAAGCAAATTTTTCAATAGACCTAACATATACCAATAAGTAAGAATATGAAAAAAAAAAATAACATTTCTTTAACATACTGTGAAATTTCTTCATTTACTAAAGGTGAACACTTTTGTTCTTTTTATTCTTCCATTGTAAATCTTATTTCTTTTGTGTTAGGATTGAATGCAGGTTGTAGATACCTTTCTATGCTATTATTACTGCATAACTTTCTTCAACTATGTCGAGGTTTGTTTCATATCATCTCACAACACAACCCACGTTGCAATAAAGGAAAAAGTTCATAGGTGAAAATGGCATACAATTCTTTAGCATCTAGAAGACGTTGAATATTAATATTTCTCAAATATCTTTTAAAAGATCTCTGTTGGCACTTCAATTAAAGCACTTGAAACACGATGACTTGAAGCATAATAAACATCCCAAAGAAACATCATTTATTATAATGAAATGTTTAGATACGAGCTTCAACATAATAACGGAAAAAGCTCGTTTAACCATCTGCCAATTCGCAGTTTCAGTGACCACCTCCCACCTCAATTATCAGAATATCGTCACCACGTGTAATGATAATAGCTCACGGGCTGCAATACAAACGAGAAAATGCTCGACTGTGTTACCATATGTCATTGTGGAGTTTAAATTACCAACTCCCCTTATCATAATTAGCGGAGCTGACTACTCATCAAGTATTTTTATTGGCATCCAACAATCATCATCATCATCATGATCAACCCATTCTCGGCTCACTACAGATCAAGGGTCTCTTCTCAATATTCAAATTCAAAATAATCTTTATTCAAATAGTCCTTAAAAAGGCACTTTTGACGCGTCAATAATTTACATAGTTAATGATAATATGAGAAGGGTTTGGCCATAGTCCACCACGCTGGCCATGTGCGGATTGGCAGACATCACACGCCTTTGAGAACATTATGAGAACTCTGAGGCGTGCAGGTTTCCTCTCGAGGTTTTCCTAAACCGTTGAAGCAAGTGTCATTTTAATTGCTTAAAAAAACGCACATAACTCCAACAAGTTATAGGTGCGTGCCTGGGTTCGAACCCCCGACCTCTGATTAGGAGGCTGACGTCCTAACCACTAGGCTATCACAGCTTCCATCCAACAATGGCTTCTATTTATTACTACATAGAAGTCTTTAACATCCAAGCTTATAAAACACACAGGTCGGCAAAATCCATTGAACACAAAATGATTTAAATTTGGAGCCGAAGCAATGTGGCTTCCACATAGAAAATGAATACGACTGCAAACATGAATACACATACAAGAACCATAATTGAAGACTAAATAAAGAACGTGATGTTTATCTGTGTGGGTGCCTTACAAAACATCGTAATTAAGTAGACGATGTCGGCATATTTGCTTAGCTTGTAGAATGCAACCGCAAGATGTGACAGCTTGTTGTTGGAGATTTAGGTCTTATTAATTTCTTGCGGTGATTGTAATTTAGCTTCATAAATACATCGTGTAGGGTTACAAGATTTTTTCTTGTATCAAATTTTAACTTTGTAGTACGAAAATTTGCCTTACTTATTTTGAAGGCATATCGACCTAAGACTCGTAGTCAACCAAGCATATATGTGGAAAATAAGTTTGGGGTTATGATTAGTAATGATCAAAGACTGAATAATTTAAAAGTGTAAACTAAACAGTAATAATATTAAGCAAATCATTGCCATTGTTGAAATGTTGCAACACAACTTCCAATATCACGATGTCCAAAATACAACGGTTACGGTTCTTCGTGGCAAAATGGCCCCCGATCTAAAGCTTTAATTATTACGATTCGTGACATTGACAGTGAATCGTTACGGCTGGTATTTAGTAATTACCAACGTGCCGTCAGACCATAACAACGTGACGTAACTGTGAAACGCACTTAACTTATTTTTAATATCTTACTGTTATCAAAGAAATGCATGCAATGTAAGTTGAGAGTTACCGACAAATGAGACATTTGCACTTTAAGCGTCTCCTAAAAAGTATCGCGTTGAATGATTTATGAGATATTAAATTATCATTGGAAGGAATACTGTCAAAATTATACTCAATCGTAGTTTTACAATATCATCTGCACGCTATTATTTTTTAAGCAAAGCTTGCAGAATTACATGTCTGTACCTATAGCTGCAGTAAAAAAAGGCTTTTTAATGGATCGTGAACAACCCATTACCGGCTCACTACAGAGCACGGGTCTCCTCTCAATATGAGAAGGGTTTGGCCATAGTCCACCACGCTGGCCATGAGCGGATTGGCAGACTTCACACGCCTTTGAGAACATTACGGAGAACTCTCAAGCGTGCAGGTTTCCTCACGATGTTTTCCTTCACCGTTGAAGCAAATGATATTTTAATTTTTTAAAAACGCACATAACTCCGAAAAGTTAGAGGTGCGTGTCCGGATTCGAACCGCCGACCTCTGATTAGGAGGCTGACGCCCTAACCACTAGGCTATCACCGCTTAATTTAATGGATACATTCTGTTATATCTACACAAAATCTAAATTTAAATAATTTTTTAACGTTGAAAATATAACCACCACTTTCGGTTCGCGTTAGCAGCTCGCGTTTCCTATTCTCCCTATTCCTCGGTCACAAGGTTCTTGGTTAGATTCCTGAAAGTGATTGGTGTTGTGATGTTCTGTCTATGTGAGTTAAATAATGAATAGAAGCAGGCGTTACCTTGCGGAAGTCCATGATAAACAATAAACAGCAAGTATAATTTGCTGTATTCCGCCGACAACCGGGAGATTTGTATAATATAACACCACACAAAATCTTCCACTAGAACCTCTACGCACGTTTCGACCCGACACAGGATCATCCTCAGGAGATGTTGACTTCACAAGCGCGAAAAGTAAACTTTTCTTTACTTTACTTTACTTTTTTGTGTTTTGTGTGATGTTATATTATACAAATCTCCCGGTTATCGGCGGAATATAGCAAATTATACTTGCTGTTTTTTGTTTTATGTGAGTTAAATTAGAATTGTTTTACCTCCGTGCTTCGTAGAGCACTGCAAGCTATTGTTCCCGGTCTTATTACCACTAACATGCCGGTGTCTGTGTCTTAACTCCCAAATCCTATTCTCCTATTCGTCAGATGACCTATGTCCAACACTAATGGGCTAAGGGTAATAATAAGATTTATGTGCCGTTGAATTAGCATCATTACGCCACCACAATTGGGTAAGTAAATATTATGATTAGTTATGGCTTTATGAAGTTCATTTATATAATCATCATCATTATCATGATCAACCCATTACCGGCTCACTACAGAGCACGGGTCTCCTCTCAATATGAGAAAAGTTTGGCCATAGTCCACCACGCTGGCCATGTGCGGCTTAGCAGACTTCACACGCCTTTGAGAACATTATGGAGAACTCTCAGGCGTGCAGGTTTCCTCACGATGTTTTCCTTCACCGTTGAAGCAACTGATATTTTATTTTTTTAATTATATCGTCAACAGTAATTCCTTTTGTATCCGGCTATCTTCTCGCAGTTAACTGTAACTATAATTTTTGGATCACATTTGCTGAATCATTCAACAGGTACATTTATAATAACCGGATATCCACTGATAACATCAACATGTACTTGTACAACATCGACATGTTTAACAATAGAAATTAAGTGCATGTGAAAGAAATTCATCTGGACATAACGGGCACAGTTGCGTGAATTGCTCGTTATCGTAAGGGCCCGGTCGGTTGAACAGAGCAATTCATCTTAGAGACAAAACGACGAACCGTTACCCGGCTCTCGATTCCACCTCAATGGAAAGTAACACAAGTAAAATTAAGCTAATTGAGGTTTAGACCGATCGAAAAGAAATTGCCATTATTAATGATGCTTAGAAGATACCAGATACCAATGCTTATTCTGACAGATATCTATGGCCGCGGAATAGATAATAGCTACGGTATTCGAATTAATTTGAATTTATAACGGAGTATGCAATAAGCTGATAGTCTCATTTTAATGCAGACGTTTAGACCAGCTATGGTGTTATATTATGGGGTAATGCTAGTATATTAACACTACTTTTGGAGCTGCAGAAGAGTGCTTTCTGGGCAATCAAGTTCGATTATAAAAACAGTCCAATAAACAATGCATATTTGAAAACTTGATATTGAAAATAGAAATTCACTTCGTCATCATTATCATCATGATTAACTCATTCTCGTCTCACTACAGAGCACGGGTCTCCTCTCAATATGAGAAGGGTTTGGCAAAAATCCACCACGCTGGCCATGTGCGGATTGGCTGACTGCACACACCTTTGAGAACATTATAGAGAACTCTCAGGTATGCAGGTTTCTTCACGCAGTTTTACTTCATCAATGAAGCAAGTGAAATTTTAATTTCTTAAAAACTCCGAAAAGTTATAGGTTCGAACCCCCGACTTCTGATAGAAGGCGGATGTACTACCCACAAGGCTATCACAGCTTCTTAACTTCGCATCCCTTAAACTATCATATTTTATTCCTATTCACAAATGTCAGTCAGATTGATGATAATCAATAAACAAACCATTTGTTTTACTTTCTTAGCAGAACAATTAAGGCCACTAAAACTCTATCTGAACTATATATACAGATATCTATCTAGGTACAGCAATGTGGAACAAAATATTTAGCAAAGGCAATATTAGCAGACTCAAACGAGACGCTAGTTGAAGTTTACGTGAAACATCCGTGGAATTTATTTTATGAATCGCGAAATGTTTTGTTGGGCACATATTGTACGAGGGTTTATCTGATCCCCCATGAATACTAGGAATAGTGACGTTTGTTTGTGGCATTGTAGGTAATGTGCAACATTTTGCCAGTGTGTTAAAGGAAAGCAAGACATGACAGCGTTGGCTTAAGCGACCCGTCAAATTGTATATGGAAATGACATTTGCTTGTGAGAGATTAGCATGACTGCGAATGTTATTTCCATACAATCAGATATTCCCGCACACGAGAAAGCATGCACAGAAAATGCATTTTGTTTCTAGGATCTTATGAGAAAGTAAAGACCTAAAGTTGCTAGGCTATGTAATGTATAGTTTAGTATTGAATTTTATGTAATCTATTAACACCTTAGCATCATCAGATCAGTACGATTACGATACGATTTTAATTTGGGACTGTAACATATATACAATATAGATCAGTAGTAATGGGATATATGGAGATTGCAAATGTTTTACCGAAGAACATCGTGGTTTACGTCGTAGATCAGAAAGCCCGATTAGAACATATGAACGAGAAGCTAAAGTAGCACAGGAATGGTCGGTGCCGCTTCAGCTTCACTAGACGCTGAGCTATGCTTAACTCTAGTTCATTTAAGGATTATCTTTATTTCTGATTTGATCACGTACATAAATCTCTTTCATTCGACCCCTGAGTGACATTTTACCAATACCATAATTTGCTACTATTTAGATAGTGTAACCTTTTGAGTATAAGAAATACACTAATCGTAATCTGATTTGGAAAATTATTTTTGCGTTCAATATTCCGAATAATGAGTATCATTATATTACGCTACGATCGTAATAAACCTCTGACGACCTCCGTGGCGCAGCGCGCGCGCTGTCGCATTTTAAAGTTGGAGGTCCCGGGTTCGATTCCCGGCTCGGGTCTAGTCTGGTGGGAGGCTACGGCCATGGCCAGTTACCACCCTACCGACAAAGACGTATCGCCTAGCGATTTAGCGTTTCGGCACGATGTCGCGTAGAAACCAATTAGGGGCGTGGGTTTACCATAGTCCTAACAGGTCAGCCCGCTACCATCCTAGACAGCACCATCACTTACCACCAGGTGAAATAGCAGTCAAGGGCTAACTTGTAGTGTGTAAAAAAAAATCACGGAATTTAAAAAGCAAATGGTTCTAAGACCACCGATGCGAAGCCGCGGTACATTTTGTTATAGATTCCATCATAGGGCAACGCGTTACGCAAGACAAGTCAAGTCGGACACAACCCGACGAGACGGTCGGCGGTTACAAACTTCAACGGCAATGACGTAACCATAACTTGGGAGCCGAGTGACATTGATTTCGAATTTGAACTTCAAATTTTACGGAACATCAATCGCGGTGATTAAGTTGATTGCTCATTTGGACCCGCCGAACGCGTTGTAAGCATCAAAGTTTACCAATTCCCGACCGAGTCTGGTCTGGTGGGAGGCTTCGGCCGTGGCTAGTTACCACCCTACCGACAAAGACGTGTCGCAAAGCGATTTAGCGTTCCGGCGCGATGTCGCGTAGAAACCAATTAGGAGTGTGTTTACCATACACCTAACATGTTAGCCCGCTACCATCCGATATGGTGAAATAGCCGTCAAGGGCTAATTTGTAGTGAAAAAAAAAAAAGTTTAATGTACGTATGAAATTTACTATAAAGTCTCCTAAAAGGCAAAGCTTCTGAATTCAGGGTACTTATAGAATATTTTCATATAATCCTGTTGAAATAAAAAAAAATTACTCCTAACTGGAGTAATTTTTTTTTATTTCAACATATATAAATAAATAAACCTGAGTTCATCTCTGGTGGTTAAAAAAAGAATTGGGCATCCGTTGTTCCGAAGTTTTATAAGTAACAATGAATAATAATAATCATTAAACTAAAGGTAAAAATCACATTCTTAATTAACTCTACGATGAAGGTCTAAAAAGGATTTTTTGCCATTTTTGATGAGATAATTACACATTACCACAAGTTGTTAAGTTTAAATTAGATATTAAGTTCACGCAACATAGTCCCGGAACGCTTATGCGCGGTTAATACAGCTCTAAACCAGGCTAACATTGACTGAAAATAACATAAAGCTTAATATAGGTTGGAACTATATTTTTTCTCATCTAAAGCTTTTCAAAAAGTATGTCAAGTAATATGTCTAGGAGTTTTTTTACGACACAGATTAAAAGATTGAACCCGGAGTATTGATTTTTTCCGCATATATATGCACTTAATGTGTTTTGGCGCATATCCAAACCATACGTTTTGGCTAACATTTCTTCCTTATTCGTTTCCTACGCCAACTTAATACTGTAAGATGATTCCTCCGGCATCTAATATATTTATCTACTCTAACATAGTAGTTCCATTTACGCGAATCCCGTGCGCCTTGCAGTTGGTTCCTTGGCAATTGTTAGTTCTTGTTCGATTGAATGAAGCCGGTGGCAATGAACCCCTGAGTTGCTTTTCTGGATTTGTTCAATTAGTTATCCGTCGAGATCTTAGCTATTTCAATAGATTGCTAAGTGATAGATGTTCAATAAACTATAAGATAGTGAAGAACTTGTGGAATATTTAGACGATTTAATTTTGTTTTCTTGTCTGTTCTTGTCTCTTTATTGGAACCCATTTTTTTATATTTATTAACACAAACGAATGGTTAAATAAACATTTTTCCTAGCTAATACAAACATATCAGACAAACCTGGGTAATGTAACTTTTTATTATGCGCATCACAGATATTTATAAAAACATATTTATGCATATTTCTGATGATGACTTCGTAACGATTCAAAGTAATCGAAGTAACGAACTATGAAAATATTTTTCATATTAATATGGTCGTGTTAAGAATTTTAAGCCATCATCTGTGCCATGTTATGAAATCTACAATTAGCAATAGTTATCTCCAAGTGAGGCAGGTCAGTACATAAACACATTGTTACTTCGTATACAAACGTGCCTCCGGTGAGTGCCCATCTTTGCGGTCTTTGAACGCGTGTCGGATTTTTTGTCTCTTTGGCAGCAAGGTATTTTATTTTTCTGCATCCAAGTCATCGACTGTTTCCTCTGATTCCTTTCAATTATTTAGACTCATATTAATTAACTTCTTCGTAAAATATCAAATTCAAATTCAAAATAATCTTTATTCAAATAGTCCCTAAAAAGGCACTTTTGACGCGTCAATAATTTACATAGTAGTAATTTCATGGTGATAACTATATTCGTAAACTTAAAACTAAAGCTATGAGGGTTCCAAACACGCCCCGGTCTAAGAAGAAGCCCACAACAAACTTAGCCGGGGTTCATTATTTATCAACTCGACGTGTAGTTTTTATGCGCTTTATCACATCTCCTTGAGATCTTAACCGATTTAAATATTTTTTTATTTAATTTTTTTTACTTTAGTAATTTAAAGATTCTTACTTTTTTAATATCAGTTTAGCTTCATCACATCCTATATCAGCATCTTTTTGAACTGGTTTAGTAAATTCAGCTATGCAATTGATTAATTTCTCTGGTTTTTTTTTGACATACATCGGTTTACATTACATCGTACATTCGGTACATCGAAAAACACAACAATAAATTATTGATGTAAGGGCTGGTCTCATTAACTTAGTCATGCAGGATATGTTTTGATATACAGGTTCTCGCTCTGACTGGTTGGCGAGGCTGGGTTATGACATTTTTAATATTTCTCCATAAGATTTACGAAACTGTGGAAATATTGCTGCGCAAAACGTTTATCATTCATCAGTATCAATTTCTGCGGTCTCATCTCGTAAGCCATTGACGTCTGAGCATCACGTTACGATTTTTGACGCCTCGTGAACGTAATTTACCCGTGCCGGGCGACCGCAACATTATCAAGTTCATTTCCAATACTGACCAATTCCATGGAAATGAGTTTAGCGTATGGGCAACCCATTAAATAAACAATCTAATGGCATAATAGCTGTTCATCATCATCATCATCATGAACAACCCATTTACCGGCTCACTACAGAGCACGGGTCTCCTCCCAATATGGAAGGGTTTGGCCATAGTCCACCACGCTGGCCATATGCGGATTGGCAGACTTCACACGCCTTTGAGAATATTATGAACTTTCAGGCTTGCAGGTTTCCTAACGATGTTTTCCTTCACAGTTGAAGCAAGTGATATTTTAATTGTTTAAAACGCACATAACTTTTAAAAGTTAGAGGTGCGTACCCGATTCGAACCCCCGACCTCTGGTTAGGAGGCGGACGCCCTAACCACTAGGCTATCACAGCTTTCAATTCATTTCCAATACTGACCAATTCCATGGAAATGAGTTTAGCGTATGGGCAACCCATTAAATAAACAATCTAATGGCATAATAGCTGTGGCTGGTGCTAAAACGTTAAAAGAGCACCAGGTGGTCGCACAAGGTAACCTTATATTACCGACTTGATAGTGCGTTTCAACTGAATGCAACAACTGATCCCTGACCTATCGGTTCATTTTCTCATACAGTCTAATAAGGTTATAATGTATTTATTTCATGAAAAATACGTAATAAATAAATTCATAAATACTAGTATAGTATAGTATAGTATATATATATATATAGTATATTTTGACGACCTCCGTGGCGCAGCGTGCGCGCTGTCGCATTATAAAGTTGTAGGTCCTGGGTTCGATTCCCGGCTCGAGTCTGGTCTGGAGGCTTCAGCCGTGGCTGGTTACCACCCTACCGACAAAGACGTGTCGCCAAGCGATTTAGCGTTCCGGCACGATGTCGTGTAGAAACCAATTAGGAGTATGAGTTTACCATACCCCAAACAGGTTACCCCCTACCATTTTAGACCACATCATCACTTACCATTAGGCGACAGCGCACGCACTGCGCCACGGAGGTCGTCAAATTGTGAAGAGAATTGTGTTGTGTAGTTGTTATCAACATATGTACACATGTGTGCAAGCAAGAGCATGCGTGTATCAAATGTCAGAGCCTACGCCCCCGTGCCTGCGGCCCCGCAAGGCCGCGAGCCTACGCCCCAGTTAGGAGAAAGGAAGCTATTGTAATGCTCTGAATCACGACTGCTCCAAGTGGCAGTGCAGAACTTGCGCGGGAGTCTCTCATTCACCTAGCTGCAAAAATCTAGCGAATTCAGTGCAAGACTGCCCCCATTTTCAGTTGTCACATCATCATATCAATATCGATGATAAAAAATCAATAAACACCAGGCCAGATTAGAGTTACAAGATGGCCAATCTTGTAGTAAAGTAAAATGTCTCTAAATAATAAACATAATTGACAGCCACGTAATAAAACATACTGATCACAACAGATATGCCTTACTTATGCCCGCCATTTTTGTAATATAGCTGGCGTCCGTACAAATAAGTTTTTTTTGAGTATACTTCACAGGCAATCGAACAGACTAGTTACTTGATGTTAGGTAATTACTGGCGTACATAAACATCTGCAGCACCAGAGAAGCCACTATGCACTACTGGCTAAACCCACTCTCTTAATCGGATTCTACGTGACATCATGTCTACTGGAACTCAACAAAAAAAAACCATAATATAACTTCTCCTATTTCGAGAAAATTCACAGCAATAAGAGATCATGGACCATATTATATGACATAAGTGTGGCTTGTAACCCCGAGCCGTTTCTGAGAACACACAGGATGATCCTACTTCCTTAGCCATTTAAATCAAGAGATATTTAACTGTTCAAATTCATCATCATCAACATGATCAACCCATTACCGGCTCACTACTGAGCACGGGTCTCCTCTCAATATGAGAAGGGTTTGGTCATAGTCCACCACGCTGGTCATGTACGGATTGGCAGACTTCACACTCCTTTGAGAACATTATGGAGAACTCTGAGGCGTGCAGGTTTCCACACGATGTTTTCCTTCACCGTTGAAGCAAGTGATATTTTAATTTTTTAAAACGCACATAACTCCGAAAAGTTACAGGTGCGTGCCCGAATTCGAACCGCCGACCTCTGATTAGGAGGCTGACGCCCTAACCACTAGGCTATCACCGCTTTTTACTGTTCAAATTAAAACGTATGAATGTTAGAAATCCGGAAATATCTGCCGTAGAGTATAGATTGCGTAGATGCATATTACATGCGTGCATAAACATAGATGAGGTACCGCATTACGTTTGCAGTTCTCAAGGCCGATCGTCATGTGTGAGTGGATGTGACACTAGCACAAGGACAGTTCGCTGTTGCTACTGGCCAGCGAGTGATGCATAGCATTCACCTAGATTTGATACCTACGATCTACTTATAAATCATAACATATGTTCGTTTTAATTCTTACTCTTAATTTGACAACCTCTATGGCGCAGCGCGTGCGCTGTCACATTTCAAAATTGGAGGTCCTGGGTTCGATTCCCGGCTCGAGTCCGTTGGTGCGAGGCTTCGGCCGTGGCTAGTCACTACACTACCGACAAAAACTGTTGATTTTGAATTTTAGAATTTATCTTTGATTTAAATGATTTTTCAGTCTATATAGAACCTTTTTTATTTCATTTGACTGTATTGGACCCATTTAAATCTTCATTAGGAAACGAAGAAATGAGAACCGAAATGAGTCTGAATAGTTTTTTACGTCCCTGGACGAAATAGATTAGTTTTGTCTGGTGCGAGGCTTCGGTCGTGGCTAGTTACTACCCTACCGACAAAGACTGTCGCCAAGCGATGTAGCGTTCCGGCACGATGTCGCGTAGAAACCCATTAGGTGTATGGATTTACCATACTCCTAACAGGTTAGCCCGTTACCATCTTATACTGCATCATCACTTACACCACGTGATTGCCGTAAAGGGTTGACTTGTAGCGGATAAAAAAAACTACTATTACAAATGCGAGTTAGATTACATGGATATTTAAAACGCACATCAGGTCTGCTGAAAGGATCTGTAACGCACGGACGATAGATTGCTGTCTGGACTGTGATATAACAAATAGGGTCATTTCTTCCCGACAAACTTCCCGGTTTCTTCGAGTATAAATATTTTTTTTGTCACAGGATTTTATTTATTACCTAGTCAAACTTTTTCGTCATCTATAAAAAAAAAGAAATTATTAGCTTAAATCGGAAAAATAAAATAGTAATTACAAGTGGTGTAACTTGAGTTATAATAGTTATGTATTATATTTCGTATGTCTTCGTATCGTCGTCGTATTAATATCTAAACACCACAACACACACACACACACACACACACACGCACGCGCACGCGCACACATGCAGCCACGCACGCACGCACACACACACACACACACACACACACGTTTGTAATATCATAACATTTTACTATGTTGCTAAATTTCAAAGATTTGTTTGGAATTTTCTTTTATATAAATTGTAATGTTATTTGCCCTTATTTTATCATTAAGTCTGAAATGTAAATAAATTGTATTAAACGCTGTTGATTACAAATAAATGAATAAAATAAAATAAAAATCTGTTGACTGAAAAAGTAGATAACAAGCAAACTTTTGCATTAATGATGTTAATGTGGTAATACGAGTACGTGACCTTGAGAAGTTTACGCAAAAATAATGTTTACCTTCGCCAAACTGACTGAAAAATTTTCCCCCAACCTTGCGCGATTAGTTTATCAACAATGTTTTCCGGACACATGATCCACAATAATATCACATGAAAGTAACCTGAGACAAGGTGAAAGATAACACGCAGAGCCATAGAGAACGAGACGATATCGCGAACTGAGATAAACATAATTTCTTATTTCACCAATGAATCTATCGTATATTTGAGGCCTTTCAAGGCTGGCACTTAGATAAGTGCAACAAAACATTTGAATATTTGAAAACGTAACAAATAATTTTGTTACAAGCTGTGATAGCCTAGTGGTTAGGACATCAGCCTAATAGTCAGAGATCGGGGGTTCGAAACCGGGCACGCACCTATAACTTTTCTGTTATGTACATTTTTAATTAATTAAAATATCACTTGCTTCAACGGTGAAGGAAAACATCGTGAGGAAACCTGCACGCCTGAGAGTTCTCCATAATAATGTTCCCAAGGCGTGTGAAGTCTGCCAATCCGCACATGGCCAGCGTGGTGGACTATAGAGGAGACGTGCTCTGTAGTGAGCCGAGAATGGGTTGATCATGATGATGATGATGAATTTTGTTACAATATTCGGTAGATATACATATGTTAATATCTAATAATTTATGCATTTTAGTATATTTATATTGAGCTTAATAGTGCCAATCATGATTTTTACTGTTACTTGATGCCTGTCTAATTAAATAAAAACCGGGTATATGCGAGTTGTACACAAAAGGTTTATACGTACTAACGCTGTAGAAACGCTACAAAATATTCGCTTTTTCTTGTATATACCCCATTAATTATTGATTTTATTTGATATGCATTACTTCATGTTATAATGGCAATTTACTGTTACATGATGCCTGTATAGTTAACTAAAACAAGGCTATATGGGAGTTGGAAACGAAACGATTTTTCAAATCATTTTTCTTGTATATAATTATCGATTTTATTGAATATATACTACTTCTTTAATTAGCCGTTCTAGCGGACAATATAAATTCTGCGAAAATTTCAAGTCTCCACCTATTACGGTTCATGATATACCGCCCTCTCAGCCTTAGGTTGAGATCTTTATTTGCTTAGACACAATCTTGTTTAAACGACACAGACTCATATTGCACACATAACTTTAATAAAAAAAGACATCAGTGATATATATATTAATATAGTATCACATTATATTTCATAATATAAGGATGTGAGAGAAAGCGACAAAGATGCTTAGAAATTAAGTGGTCGAGATCTAATAAATATGTATGTCTACATAAAATATTAATGTTGAATTAATTAGTAATTAAGTGTGCAATAAAACCGTTAAATTTTTTCTATATTATTCACTCTTGCACATATAGTTCTGTTTACGACTCGCTTGCACCGAAGACAGACCAGTTCGGTCACTTTAATCCAAAATTAAGTGACCGAACTTCTTTAATATGCAACTATCAACTAAACTGAAGGAGGTAGAGGTTTTAACTTTTTCAACTCAGAAGTTGTGACAAGGTCACTTTAATAAAATTAAAAAATATATATTTTTATATTAAAAATCTCAAAATTTCCTCATTACATTATAACACAGTATAGGGTCTTAAGTATACGCCCAAGTATAGTGATACATGGAACTTATAAAGTATTCCCACGACTTCGATTAACACGTTGGATTCGAGAACGAATATTAAGATAAAAACGACACGATCTTAGAAGCTAAAAGAGATGAGCCACATCTTCATAGTCCATTGCATTAGCGTTACGAAATTGATAATTTCTTCCGTAATCATCTTCAATGCAGCCGGTTCTTTCAAAATTAGATCCCGTTTGTATTGGATTAAGCTGGTCGTAGCCACATATCGGACTATATTTACAAAACATATGTAATAACAGTAACAGTGAAGTGATAGCCTAGTGGCCGGCCGGTTAGGCCGTCAGCCTCCTAATCAAAGGTCGGCGGTTCGAATCCGGGCACTTCTCATATTGAAAGGAGACCCGTGCTTTGTAGTGAGCCGGTAATGGGTTGTTCATGATGATAGTGATGACGTAATAACAAAACAACAATAACAACAAAATTTTATTTTAATTTATACTTTTCTATGTTTCCTTAGATATGCATGTTAGTGATGACTCGAACACCAATTGAAAAGTAACTAGGAATCAATTCTTAATGAGAATATAGCGACGAAAAACTAAACCTAGACCTAAATTTAACCCTTATTTGAAAAAAGTCACAAACTTCTACTACTTTAAGTGGCAAGCAAATTTTAAAAACAATTTCAGTTATGCAAATATTATACAGGATAACCGAATTATCCAAACAATACAAATAAGTTTACATAATACATGTAACACACGAAATACAAACAAACAATCGTAGATAACAGTGACTGTAACAAAAACATAAACAAGATGTCAATGAATTACTAAATATTCGTAAACACAGGCATAGCCGGAGGCGAATGTGCAACATCCCAATGAGAAAAAAAAAATGTATCTTATTTTTTTTTTTTTCGGACTGTCTATTAGCTGTACAAACCCTATTGGTTGCCACAGCGTAACCGGGCTGTTTGGCGAGCTTTGGAAAGAAGCTCTGCCAGAAGAAATTTTGAGAAAATTTTCGAAGAAACTATGGGAACGACTGCCTAAGGGCGCCTCCTTTGAGGCCGAACCTCGGCTTAGGCGACGTTTGGGATAACGGGGGGGTCGGACGGTGAGTGGCCCGTACGTCTCCGAGGCCGTGGATGGAGCCCACGTCCGGATGACGTAAGATACCGGGGACCTCGTCTTCGCCGGCGAAGACGGTCCAATGAAGATAACTACGTGTACCATGCAGCCAGCTCACCTGTAGTTGTAATCTGTTAAATTAATAAACATGTAGATCTAATTATAATAACCGACGAAAGCAGCATTACTGATTGATGGCATAATTTTGTTTGTTACACAGCGTAGAGAGCGCAACATCGATAATTCACAATGAAAACATCATGATCGTTCCACGGACGAAATTACAAACGTAATGCGACGTACGAGAAAGAAACGTGGTCATTAAAATTGGTTTGGTATTTAGAGTTCCGTCAAATATTCCGAAGTATTCTCTACGTGCTCAAGTGAACTTAACATGGCATTGACACTGACCTAAATCTCTTGTTCAGGCCAATTACAGTAGAATGAATACCAGTATTACACAACAATACGCTGTAATACAGGTGTTCATTATTCATCATACGTGTAATTAATGTATCACCACAGTCTCCTTCCTCATCCTCTAAATTTGTTAAATTACGCTGATCTTAGTTAGTACGTTTTTAATGAAACAAGAGGCTTCAGGTTCAGAGACTGTTGCAACTGCCAGTTTTATCTGCTAATGCGAGTAAAATCAGTTATTTCGAATTGACAGTTGCAGACAACCATAGTTATTATTACTGCGTCACCGGGGGGTTTTGGCGAGCATGAAGCTCAGCCTAAGGGCGTCTCCTGTGAGACTCGGACCTCACTTAGGGTGACGTTGGGACTTGTTGGGTTTTTTGGACTGGTATCTCAGTCCGAGCGCTCCCGTGACTTTGGATGAGACCCACGTCCGGATGACGTCAGATATCGGGGACCTCGTCTTCGCCGGCGAAGACGCTGTGTGAGTAAAATCAGTCGCCAAGGCTGGTTATATTATCAGGTTACATCGTGTCCAAGAGGCACGGAATGAAGCGGAAGTGTCCATCTTTATGGTTCTTACCGTCAAATAAGATTCAATCATCAAAACTAAAATTTAATAAAGACTAGAAATTCAAATAATCTTTATTCAAATAGTCCCAAGGCACTTTTGACGCGTAATTAATTTACATAGTAGTGATTCAATGGTGATAACTACATTCGTAAACTCAGAAAGAGTCAAAGAGAGTAAATTTCTACGGAAACGAAAGAGCGCCATCTATTGTGTAAACCAGTTGAAGTTAACTTTCACGCGATCGAATACGTTAAAAAACTTGCACATGGCAGCGTGATTGCATTGGTCCAGTCATTATTATTTTCAATCAAATTTTCATTCCACACTTCGCTCGTTGCATCATATTGCATCATCATCTCCAAAATATAGCCTTGATGGCCGCTTGGCTTATAATGAATCACTTATCTCTCTTTAAATCAATCCCATAACTATGAATCCCGCCGGTTACTTTCTAAGCGATTTTCAAAAGGCACCTACCGGCACACAATACTCATAAAACCTTCAGTGTTATCACTCAGACCATAAATCATTACATACGGCTAGTACTATGGGTCATCAATTTATATAAATGTCTCATTATAGTAATCTCAGATCGGGTTCGATGCACTAGCTACCCAATATGTTAGTCTACAACAAATGCACCGTTTCCGTTTCACAGGTCTCATACATATCCGGTTTAATAATTTTATTTATATAGGATTCATTGTAAAAAGGATGTTTGTCATTCTTCTTGTGTGACTTACATAAGGGGGGTCGAAAATTTCTGCTATGTTTTACCTAAAATAAATGAAATTATTTGAAATAAGATAAAATGGAATTATGTTACAACGAAATAGTTTTAAGAAAAATAAGTAAGGTTCGTTTAATGGTTTTGGAGCAGATAATCCTATTATGCGAATCGCAGAACTTATGTATAAATATATACTACACTAGCTGGCGCCCCGCGACTTCGCCCGCGTGGATAAGTTTTTAAAATTCAGTCTGAATAAGTTGTAAAAATTCCAACGGGAACTCTCCTATGTTACTCTCCAGGTCCTCAACTATAATTTCAATAATCACGTCGATCCATTGCTCTGTTGCGACGTGATTGAAGGACAAACCAACATACAAACTCACATTCGCATTTATAATCATCATCATCATGATCAACCCATTACCGGTTCACTACAGAGCACGGGTCTCCTCTCAATATGAGGAGGGTTTGGCCATAGTCTACCACGCTGGTCATGTGCGGATTGCCAGACTTCACACGTCTTTGAGAACATTATGGAGAACTCTCAGGTGTGCAGATTTTCTCACGATGTTTTCCTTCACCTTTGAAGCAAGTGATATTTTAATTGTTTAATGTCATAGTTACTGAAAAGTAATGCTCTAATTGCCGATTTTCATTTCTCTAATTCCAAAAACTCAGAACTAACGTGTAATCTTCCAAACCCTCACCCCTCTCACCCTTTTGGGATGGATTTTTGTAATATTGCGTATATACAGGTTTTTATTATTAAAATCAAATAACCTAAATGCCAATTTTCATGTCGATAACTTAGAATCCTGATGAAAACTTCCAACCCCCATTTTACCCTTTTTGGGGTGGTTTTTCGCAACATTGATTATACAGATCTTTATCATTTATCATTTAAAATTTAGTTCCTAACTTTCATGTTTCTAACTTCAAAAATATAGGACTTTCATATAAACTTCCAACACCCATTTCTACCCCTTAGGGGTGGAATTTTGTAATATTGCGTATAGAGGTTTTTATTATTTAAAACAAATTTCCTAAATGCCAATTTTCATGTCCCTAACTTCGAAAACTTAGAATCCTCATGAAAACTTCCTACCCCCATTTCACCCCCCTCGGAGTAGATTTTCGCATTATTGATCATACAAATCTTTATTATTTATAATTAACAACTTAGTTGCCAACATTCATGTCTCTAACTTCAAAAATATAGGACTTTCATACAAACTTCCAACACCCATTTCTACCCCTTAGGGGTGGATTTTTGTAATATTGCATATACAGGTTTTTATTATTTAAAACAAATTACCTAAATGCCCATTTTCATGTCCCTAACTTCGAAAACTTAGAATCCTCATGAAAACTTCCTACCCCCATTTCACCCCCCTCGGAGTAGATTTTCGCATTATTGATCATACAAATCTTTATTATTTATAATTAACAACTTAGTTGCCAACATTCATGTCTCTAACTTCAAAAATATAGGACTTTCATACAAACTTCCAACACCCATTTCTACCCCTTAGGGGTGGATTTTTGTAATATTGCATATACAGGTTTTTATTATTTAAAACAAATTACCTAAATGCCCATTTTCATGTCCCTAACTTCGAAAACTTAGAATCCTCATGAAAACTTCCTACCCCCATTTCACCCCCCTCGGAGTAGATTTTCGCATTATTGATCATACAAATCTTTATTATTTATAATTAACAACTTAGTTGCCAACATTCATGTCTCTAACTTCAAAAATATAGGACTTTCATACAAACTTCCAACACCCATTTCTACCCCTTAGGGGTGGATTTTTGTAATATTGCATATACAGGTTTTTATTATTTAAAACAAATTTCCTAAATGCCAATTTTCATGTCCCTAACTTCGAAAACTTAGAATCCTCATGAAAACTTCCTACCCCCATTTCACCCCCCTCGGAGTAGATTTTCGCATTATTGATCATACAAATCTTTATTATTTATAATTAACAACTTAGTTGCCAACATTCATGTCTCTAACTTCAAAAATATAGGACTTTCATACAAACTTCCAACACCCATTTCTACCCCTTAGGGGTGGATTTTTGTAATATTGCATATACAGGTTTTTATTATTTAAAACAAATTACCTAAATGCCCATTTTCATGTCCCTAACTTCGAAAACATAGAATCCTCATGAAAACGCCCCACCCCCATTTCACCCCCCTTGGGGTAGATTTTCGTAACATTGATTATACAGATCTTTATCATTAATAATAAAAAACTTAGTTGCCAATTTTCATGTCTCTAACTTCAAAAATATAGGACTTTCATACAAACTTCCAACCCCCATTTCTACCCCTTAGGGATAGATTTTCTCAAAACCGTTTCTTAGCTGACCTCTACTTCATAAAAGGAATCTACCTTCCAAATTTAAAGATTGTATGTTTTATAGTTCCTGAGATATCGTGATCATCAGTCAGTCAGTCAGTCAGTCAGTGGTATTTCGCTTTTATATATATAGACTAGCTGGCGCCCGCGACTTCGCCCGCGTAGATAAGTTTTTAAAATTCAGTCAGAATAAGTTGTAAAAATTCCAACGGGAACTCTCCTATGTCACTCTCCAGGTCCTCAACTATAATTTCAATAATCACGTCGATCCATTGCTCTGTTGCGACGTGATTGAAGGACACACCAACATACAAACTCACATTCGCATTTATAATCATCATCATCATGATCAACCCATTACCGGGTTGCACGGGTCTCCTCTCAATATGAGAAGGGTTTGGCCATAGTCCACCACGCTGGCCATGTGCGGATTGCATGACTTCACACGTCTTTGGGAACATTATGGAGAACTCTCAGGTGTGCAGGTTTCCTCACGATGTTTTCCTTCACCGTTGAAGCAAGTGATAGTTTAATTGATTAATGTCATAGTTACTGAAAAGTAATGCTCTAATTGCCGATTTTCATTTCTCTAATTCCAAAAACTCAGAACTAACATGTAATCTTCCAAACCCTCACTTCACACCCCTTTTGGGATGGATTTTTGTAATATTGCGTATATACAGGTTTTTATTATTAAAATCAAATAACCTAAATGCCAATTTTCATGTCGATAACCTCGAAAACTAAGAATCCATATGAAAACTTCCAACCCCCATTTTACCATCTTTGGGGTGGTTTGCAACATTGATTATACACTTCTTTATCATTTATCATTAAAAACTTAGTTGCCAACTTTCATATCTCTAACTTCAAAAATAAAGGATTTTCATTTAAACTACTAACCCCCATTTCTACCCCTTAGGGGTGGATTTTTGTAATATTGCGTATACAGGTTTTTATTATTTAAAACAAATTACCTAAATGCCAATTTTCATGTCCCTAACTTCGAAAACTTTGAATCCTCATGAAAACTTCCTACCCCCATTTCACCCCCCTCGGAGTAGATTTTCGCATTGTTGATCATACAAATCTTTATTATTTATAATTAACAACTTAGTTACCAACTTTCATGTCTCTAACTTCAAAAATATAGGACTTTCATACAAACTTCCAACCCCCATTTCTACCCCTTAGGGGTAGATTTTTGTAATATTGCGTGTACAGGTTTTTATAATTTAAAACAAATAACCTAAATGTCAATTTTCATGTCCCTAACTTCGAAAACATAGAATCCTCATGAAAACGCCCCACCCCCATTTCACCCCCCCTGGGGTAGATTTTCGTAACATTGATTATACAGACCTTTATCATTTATAATAAAAAACTTAGTTGCCAATTTTCATGTCTCTAACTTCAAAAATAAAGGACTTTCATACAAACTTCCAACCCCCATTTCAACCCTTTAGGGGTGGATTTTCTCAAAACCGGTTCTTAGCTGACCTCTACTTCATAAAAGAAATCTACCTTCCAAATTTCAAGTTCGTTCGTTCTATAGTTCCTGAGATATCGTGATCATCAGTCAGTCAGTCAGTCAGTCAGTCAGTGGTATTTCGCTTTTATATATATAGATTATACTAAAATAGCAGTGATCAAATCAGAAAGTGGCAATGGGCGGGGCACATAGCTCGGAGAACCGATGGACGTTAGGGTCCCAAGGTGCTGGAATGGCGACCCCGCACCGGTAAACGTAGCGTTGGTCGACCCCCAACAAGGTGGACAGACGACATCAAACGAGTCGCAGGGAGCCGCTGGATACAAGCGGCCCAAGACCGTGGCCATTGGAACTCGCTACAAAAGACCTATGTCCAGCAGTGGACGTCTATCGGTTGAAATGATGATGATGATGATGATGATGATGCCAATTCTAGACATTTGGTAAGTAGTACAGTAAAAAAGTGCTGTCCTTTTCTCATTGAATGATAGTTGTTTACCTGTCAGTTGGGCTTAGAGATTTTGTTAGGTACAACAGAAAAGACACCAATATCTGCTTTATTTACGAAATTAAATCGCTCCTTACCTATCTCAGACTTTACCGTGGTATGAATAATAATTTACAAAAACAAAAACGAATCACATGCCATTTTTAACTACGCATGAAGTCATTGCAAATAAATACACATTTATTCACTACTAGCTGTTGCCGGCGACTTCGTCTGCGTAGAATTGCTGATTTCCCGTGAGATTGAGGTTTCCCGTGCGCCCAATGCCCTGCTTCAGAAAGTAAGCTACAGGCAAATGCCAAATTGCCGATTTTCGTGTCTCTAAATTAAAAAACATAGGACTTTCATACAAATTTCAAACCCCTATTTTACCCCCTTCGGGGTGGAATTTCCAGATTTCCTTTCTTAGCTGACATCTCTGAACTATCAACTACCTACTTTGCTAAACTATAGCTTTATACGTACAATAGTTTTTGAGATCTCGTGTTTAATCAGTAAGTATGTAAGTGACCTTTCGCTTTTATATATAGATTTCAAAGGGTGGAAAAGCATACTTTATATATTAAATCCAAATTAATTGCTCTCAACTCTGAAATTTTTTTTTTTCATGAAAATTCTTATCAAACAAAGGTCGTTCAATTCTCTATCGATGAGATAGATAAAATATGAATGCGTCACAGATAATAATATAAGATAGCAACAATAAAACGGGAGCGGGGAAAATTCATAAAACGTGTTGAACGATTTGTATTCACTTCGATACTATTAATCAAATTCGACAGTTTCACTTATCGTATACGATTTTTGTTTATCGTTATTGCATTATAATTATGTGCTGCAAATCATTAAATGCTTTCTCATCCCTTACAATACGTAAAGAGATAGGTGAATCTTATCTAAAAGTAGGCAGGACAAAAAATTTTGCAAATTTGCCTTTTAACTAGCGACAAAAGTCGCTCGTTCAACAAAAGATGTTATTTGTAAGTTTGTTTTGTTTATTGAATGCTTTCATTAGAAGTCAGAGATTATGAGAAAAGTTAATAGCTTATAATAAAATAGAATAAAGTTTTATTGCTCGCTGTTAACAACACCTATTAAGGCGGTTGACAGAACCGAAAATAGCATTTGAAATAGTATGCCAAAGTCGGGCGAATCACCAACGAAGAATAAGTGACTTCCCAATGAATGCTTTCCTTCCTGGATCGGAACTAGTGGGCAAATGAGATCTAACACCATTAGGTTTTCTTATCAGGTTTGGTTTATGGGACGGTACGAAAATATCAACGAGCAAGAGACGGAATTAAGAAGTATTATTTTAACATGGACAAAAGTAATTAATACATAGAAGCAACGTATTTAACGGAATGGGAAAGATTTTACGCGCAATTAAACTAAATGCGCAACTAGTGTACAATTGAATCCAGCATCGTGATATAGAAGTTTTCATACGCAAGCTATATATATACGAATTGCCAAGATGATAAATTAAATACATAATTATGTGAAAATTGGTATGACGGGTTATATATACTCGTAGATACTAAACGGGTTAAAACGAAATTATACAGCAATATAGAAAAACATTATTATTATATTTATATTATTTAAGTGGCATGTGAGATGGTGATAAAAAAAAGAAAATTTACCTGTTTAAATTTGTTGTGGGCTTCTTCTTAGACCGGGGCTTTATATTATATAGCTTTAGTTTTAAGTTTACGAATGTAGTTATCACCATCAAATCACTACTTTGTAAATTATTGACGCGTCAAAAGCGCCTTTTAAAGGACTATTTGAATAAAGATTATTTGAATTTGAATTTTGAATTTATTATTTATAGTTATTACAAGCATATTATAAATATGCTATGTAATAACTATAAATAATAAAATGGTTGTCAAGTAAGTCGAAAACAATTCTGCCATCTCAGAGCTATATTTGCGTGGCATAGCGAAGATAAATCTGCGATAACATTACATCCATTAAACCTACAATAAACTTAACTATATATTTATTTACATTGCACATTTTATAGAAAAATGAACATATGGTATTATTATGGTATTTGAAGAAAATAAACCTCGTAATCATATTGCATTACTTAATGTTTATATATTTTTTGCTAAAACTCATATAGAAAATGAAGTTGCGATGGCGCGCATGTGCCAAATATGTCTTAAACAATACCTAGTGTCGACATTTCTCATGACTTTCTTGATGTTTACAAGAAAAGCTTTATCAATTATGTGTCAATAAGTTTTACTACTTAATGACATACAAGTACAATATTATAATTTATGAAATTGAGTATAGTTTGTCGCATTATAAAATTGGAGGTCCTGGGTTCGATTCGCGGCTCGAGTCTGGGCTGGTGGCAGGTATTGGCCGGGGCTAATTACCACCATACCGACAAAGACGTGTCGCCAAGCGATTAAGCGTTTTGACACGCTGTCGCCTACCAAATTAGGAGTATGGGTTAACCGTATCTCTAACAGGTTAGCCTGTCATCATCACCAGATGAGGTTGCCGTCAAGGGCTAAGTTGTAGAGTATTAATATATATTAATAGATAGCAGATCTTTCCTTTTACACATTCTTAGTTTAGTTTTTTTGATAGTTGATACACATTTGTGTCCTACAGTGTTTGAAAATTGGATATAAAAGAAAAGTAAATAGAATCTATTTTACGTTAGTATGCAAATGCGCAGACGACCTCTTATAAATTCGGTGTAAGGTATCCATTCATCGACGTTAATTGGCAAAAGGTGTCCCCAGGTCCAGCGAGTCGCGTGCCAGCACAACGCCATTCTAAGAATGTTGCTTAAACCGCACTTGAACGGCATGTGGTACTGGCGGGTGGACAACGCGAATGTTCCAGCTTTTTTGCCGGCATATTTTAACAAACGTAGTCGGTTTTTAGCGTAGCCATAACCGTAAATTAACTTATACAGAAGGCGGATGAACTTCGACGGAATATGCTGTTAAGGTTTTTGTAGCGTATGATGAGTAAATTGGAAATATTTTCATTACGTATCAAAGTGCAGCTGCGTTGGTGTACGCTCTCAATATACTCCAAAAGGTCAGTAGTTTCAGAAATTGAACGGATGTTTCTTATTTTTGCTAAGTTATTCGGAAACAAATGGTTTAACTCATTAGAATAGCTTTGTAAGACAAGCGATATTTGTCTAATTTGTCCGCAGAGAATAAACTTCTCGACAGTCATAACATATTATCATTCATTATTAATCTTTATTTTTATTTATTTATTTACACACTTTTATTGTACACCACGAAAAAGGAAAAATAAAACAAAAAAAAACTTTTAGTAATCTAAATTTACTTTCAACACAATATTTAATTGTGAATACCTCAGGCGATTCAGATTGTCATATTCTAATCTATGTGAAAACAAAAAATAATTCTCGTAAGTTAATTTAATCTAAAATAAAAGTATCTGCTTAAAAAATTGTAAAGTCACCCAACACTATTCACCCGGATGTGACGTAAGCAGTAACGAGGGAGTCTACGTTTCCGAGGATATCGATCGGCGACCTTGGAGTTGCAAGGACCCACCCTACACAGCCACAATGACGCCAACTTGTAGTTTATTTATGGATTCCTGGTACACGTGTCAACTGGTCTATTTACGGACAAAAGAATTTTTAGCCCGTTTTACTTGGAGACAGCTGCAGTAGATAAATTTCATCCGTTATATTTTTAGATGCAATTTAAAATGGCGCATATTAATATAAAGATAAACAAATGTGACTCATATTAAGCTATTAACTTTCTGCTAAGAAATAATAACCCAGATTCTAAATTCCAAAAATACCGCGTGTTTTTATGCAAATTATAATTCTTATTAAATCCGGCGTTACGTAAATTCAAAATTGCCACAATACTTTTATTTAAAGTAGGAATATTAACACTTTCATTAACTGGCTAAATAAACGAATTTGATAAGGAAACTTAAGTAACATCAAATTCAGATTTTACAACCACGACGGACTTTAACGGAACAAAGAGATACCGAACAAAAGCCTAAGGAAGAATTCGTTTTACAACGAAATAAAAATTAAAACTTTATTTTAGGAGATGTAATGATGAACGAATTAGTTGACAAGTAAGTACATAATAAGATGTAAGATGTTAAGATATAAGATTAGATAATAGAGATTTAGTTATTAGATAGATAAAAAAAAAAAAAAAACATCATAGGTACAAATGTCAAAAGGTTTTTCTTTTTTTAAAATTCACATTTACTGTACAAAATTTACAATAAATACGAATTAGTTTTCAGCAGAACAGGCTATAGACTCATCTTACGACCTAATTAAGACCAACAGAGAAGACAAGCAAGATATCATTTTCAGAATACTATAATGGTATTTTATTACTAGATTATTTTGTATTTAGTTAATATCAAACTTTTTAAAATATAAATGACGGGAAATGTTGCCGATTTGTTTAAGAAGAAGACAGATTAAGGTCCTTTAATCAACATCAATTGAACTTATCTATATAAGCAATATTAGGAATGATTTTCAATTGTTAGAAACTGTCTGATGTTGACAAATATTCCCTTAAAATATGGGTAACTTGATCATTAAAACCTTCTTAAAACAAAATATTTATGTACGCGCTACATAGTTTCATTATTTAGTACGAATTCGGCAACCATACGAGTAAATCACTAAATTTTTCCCATCAAATTTACATTATTTATTATAATTCTCAATACTACTTCTTAATGACTTTCTGTCAAACATAAATCTTACAACCTACAAACCAGAACACTCCTTCGCCAATAAATTGAGCATTCCACAAATTCTTTCGCAGCAAAAAAGCTCGCGGTTTCTTTGATGGCAAAATAAAATTGATTTGCATACAAATATCCTTTTGTGGGCTATCAATAAATAAAATACCTTTAAAAGCATAGCTTCCGTAGAAAAAGCGTAAAATGCAGACTACAATAGGCTACTCAGTATTTTTTGTTGTTTTTATAGATTTTAAACTGGTTACAATTTTGTATACCTTTTAAATCTACCTGTCGAAAGCGTACGTGGTTTCCGAGAAAAGGCGGTCAAAGGTGTGCAGGTAGTGTAGGAAGGTACAGGGTATATAGATTTCATTACTTTTCTAAGAGATTCTTTTTTTGATGTTGGTCCCATGGGAATAAAATGTAAGAATGGCTTTAGGTGATGTAGTCGGACTTTATAACGAAAATCTTATTACCTTTTACAATAATGAATAGAAGCAGGCGTTACTTTGCGGAAGTCCATGATAAACAATAAACAGCAAGTATAATTTGCTATATTCCGCCGACAACCTACTACTATACTAATCTCCCGGTTGTCGGCGGAATATAGCAAATTACACTTGCTGTTTATTGTTTACCTATTATAAATCAAATAAGCATAATTATAAATCTAATAGACGATTTCAAAACACTTAATAATATTACTTCACTACTTTTAACTAGAATAATATATTATAAGAAGGCAGTAAGGCAGTGCGCATGAGAAAATTCTATTTGTAAATCATACCGGATCAATAAAAACTATAGCAGCAATAAAAAGTGCATTCAAGTTTCTTCCGGAACTAAGGCAATTTCTAGTGCCTCAATCACAGAGAAAACATGAAAGGTTGCAGAACAATAAGTGCGTAAAGTTCGATGTAAATACAACTGTACATTGCTGTGGAAAATAATCTCACGATTTAAGATTACCCAATCAAGAGAATAATAACACATCTTATACTGGTACAGATAACATAAATGTTTAAGTACAGTATATTTTATCAGATTTTAGAGAATAAAAATTACAATTCATTTCATTCCTATATATATTCCTATATAAGCTAAGCTGTGATAGCATAGTGTATAGGACGTCCACCTCCTAAAAGGTCGGTGGTTCGAACCGTTTTCGAGCTTTTTTAAGCAATTAAAATATCACTTGGTTCAACGGGGAACGAAACATCGTGAGGAAACCTGCACGCCTAAGAGTTCTCCATAATGTTCTCAAAGTCGTGTGAAGTCTGCCAATTCGCATATGGCCAGCGTGGTGGACTATGGCCAAACTGGCAATACTTTTAATCATGTAAATTTTATTTAGAGATTAACATGGTATACGAAACAGAACTGGCAATGCCGCAATTAACAAGAACAAATCACAAAAAATGCATTATATTTAAGACTGTCATAGATGTTTTTTTTATATTCACTACAAGTTAACCCTTGACGGCTATCTCACCTGATGGTAAGTGATGACACGGTCTTAGATGGTAGCGGGCTAACCTGTTAGGGGTATGGTAAACCCATACTCCTAATTGGTTTCTACACGACATCGTGCCGGAACGCGAAATCGCTTGGCGACACGTCTTTGTCGGTAAGGAGGTAACTAGCCACGGTCGAAGCTTCCCACCCACCAGACCAGACTCGAGCCAGGAATCGCAGGACCTCACGGCGTTGTAATTACATTACAACTTTCGGAACTCGAAAATAAACCCTAACAGAGTATTATTGTTGGTAAGTGCCTTTAGCGAATTTTTGATTAGGATCAATACCAACCTATCTATAAGAGATGTTACAGAAACTTCAATACACCCATGATGAGGTCCTGATTTTCAAGGTTTGCATATTACCGTTATTTCAGACAGTGCATGCCTCGGTCTCTCGCCTAGTTGCTAAAGATAATTGTGTACACGAGCGTACACTATTGTGTACACTATTTCCACGCCCGTTGCCGCTCAGAGTTCATCAACATGCAATTTAAATCTCAATTTAAAATAGCACACTGTGTGGAACACATTTATCGATTCGATACACATTTCGAACTTTTTACGTGCGCCGATACAGGTTCGATGCTCTGTTATGCGTGCGACCAATCATAATCGGGTTCGTCTGATCAGGAGTCTTGTGATTGGTCGACCGCATCACTTAAATTTGAGCAGAGTGCCTAGTTCTGTTCCGATTGACTTTGGACAACACTTCCTAGGTAGGTCATACACACATGTTACAGAACAGAACACAGCGTCTTCGCTGGCGAAGACGAGGTCTCCGTTATCTGACGTCATCCGGACGTGGATCTTATCTACGGTCATGGCGGCGCTCGAACTGATACACCAGTCCAACAAACCCAACAAGGCCCAACGACACCCTAAGTCGAGGTCCGAGTCTCACAGGAGACGCCCTTAAACGTTCCCCAGATGTCGTCGAGCCCAAATGCTTCTTCTCTCTGGCTGAGCTTCACGCAACTGTCCATTCGCGATCGAATAAGTAGAAAATCTCACACTCTGGTTAGACGCCGCGGTGATGGTCATCGCTTTTAAGTTCAGTAACATACCACTGCTTCCGAGAGGTTATGACACAAGACAGAAAGAGGACGCTACACTACCGCCACATTAACGAATTGAGTCTATTCCCCACCGTGTGAACGTTAACAGTAAACAATAAAACACTTGAACTCTGCTGGTACAAAAAGGCGCCGGAGCGGAAAAGGCTTTGAAGTGCCGGTCGCGAAAGATAATCAGCTTGTGCCACCAGACCACTCTTAGTATTTCTTTGTTTTTCTTTCTTTGTTTATTTTGCTATCGATATCAAATCATATCGATAGCAAAATATTAATTTGCAATTTGTTTGTAAACCTGCACCGATTGCAACTTGTTTACCATTTGAACTACACTTTTTTTTTCTAAGAATACATCTCAAAGTCAATAATTAATTAGAAACTGTTATAAAGTTCAAATCATACTCAAGTTTTATTATCTTTTATTCTGTAGCTTACGTTTTATAAGATCTTTGTACATATTAATTAATTAATATATTAATACTCGTACGTCAACACTTGGGTTTCTAACTCTCATTGGTGGTCAAAGCTCCGCTTCCTCCCTTCCATAATAGAGAAGGATGGTGCTTATTAATGGGCTGAGAATGAAAAAAAAATGTAACATCAATGGAGCTAGTGCAACATTATGCTACAAGACGAAGTGCAATTCTGAAACTTATATTTAAATATTTTATCATTTATTTTTTTACTTTAAACCTGTCCCTAAGCCCTTGTAAGCCGTAAAGTGTGGGAAGCCCTTGCCTTGGATTTCTAAGTCTTAATTGTTATATCATACTGACAGCCGGTGCTTCATTTGTAAGACAATAAGTGTTTTTCTCCCACTTGCACGGATTGCTCAAATATCGGCGCGATTTAAGAAAGTTAATTATGATTTAAAGCAAAACAACTCATGAATTAGTTATGTGATTTTATAAGTAGGACAATATATACGTATTTACGTAACCCCTTAGTGGAATACAAAGATAATAAATGACAAACTTTATAAATAATAGGTTAAAACATTAATCTAATAAAATTTGACGACGAATTGAACGAAGTTGGAGGTCCTGGGTTCGATTCCCAGCTCGAGTCTGGTCTGGTGGGAGGCTTCGGCCGTGGCTAGTTACCACCCTACCGACAAAGACGTGTCGCCAAGCAATTTTAGCGTTCCGGCACGATGTCTCGTAGAAACCAATTAGGAGCGTGGGATTACCGTACTCCTAACAGGTTAGCCCGCTCCCATCCTAGACTGCATCACCAGGTGAGATAGCCGTCAAGGGCTAACTTGTAGTGTATAAAAAAAATATATATATACTAGATGTGTGTGTCACCAAAATAGGTGTCTGTTTGATAACTTGCTCGTGAGAACGCCAATGTTTTATTTTCCTTATCGCCATAAAGCAGTGACCATGATTAAATACCTTGTATCCCGCGGTTATGCTCACGTTTAATTCATTGTATCTAACTTCAAAATTGACAGACTGCCATACAAATTTCAAACCTCTATTTTGATATGAATTTCCAAAAATCTTTTTCGCCTGGCATCGCGGCACGCACCTCTAACTTTTCGGAGTAATGTGCGTTTTAAAAAAAAAAAAAAATATCACTTGCTTCAACGGTGAAGGAAAACATCGTGAGGAAACCTGCACATCTGAGAGTTCTCCATAATGTTCTCAAAGGCGTGTGAAGTCTGCCAATCCGCACATGGCCAGCGTGGTGGACTATGGCCAAACCCTTCTCATATTGAGAAGAGGCCCGTGCTCTGTAGTGAGCCGGTAATGGGTTGATCATGATGATGATGATGATGATGATCGCGGCACTTGAGTTGCATTAGCTATCTGTATGCCAATTATCCGAGCGATCGTTCATTAGTTTGAGCGTGTGTGTTGATAGATAAGTCAGTCAGCCCGACTAGATAAAGTAAGTGGAATTATTGATCGGTTAAATATAATTCAATATCTATTATTAATTATCGCATTCGATTCAAAAACACCAGATCAGTGTACAAAACAATTCATATGAAGATGTTCGACGAATCGAAATGCATACGTGAATAATAATGACATCAATGGAAAGAGACAGAATATTGACAAAAATATAAAATGATATAAACACTGACAGGTATGCGACATAATTAGATATTTACGAGTATATTAACATTAAATAGAATCCTAACACTATAAGGGGTTAAGCATTGAATGGCTATGTACAATAAATGTGCATGAATTCTATTATATAAATAAATGCAGGAGCCGGCGAGGACCGCAGCCACCCACCTAGATACATAGAAATGGCGATCTGTCATCCAGTTTTTATTGAGAATTGGACTCATTATTTTTCTTTACTCATACGCAAAAACAATATTACTAGATAACTTTACCTAAATGTTCCAAAATTATTGTGTAGTGAACTTGCCAATGAACTATTAAATAATGTTTTAGTTTTTTTTTAATAAGTTTCAGCTTTAGTAAATTTCTCTAGGATACGTTATACGTTCTTATCAAAACCATCAGCTGCAATATAACTATAATATTCACACGTAAAAGAACGCTGCATAATTGTCGTAGGTTTTTTTTTATTATGATGAGAATTGGAATACTCCATAATATCTTACTATTTTTTTATTCCACTTCGTGTAAACCCTTGATTGTAATCTCACCTGATGTTGCTGTCAAAGATGTAAGAGGGCTAACCTTTTACGAGTAAGCGCAGTTTTATTACTAGAATACTTCTAACTATTATTAATGTCATATTATTATTATGCAAACATTCTTTTAATTATATGTATTTAATTTAAAATAAAATAACAGGTAACATTCAAAATGAAAATCAATGTTTTAAACCTGTGATTTTTTTATTCTTAAAAGTGACCGAGTGATGTAGGTCTCTTTTGTTCGTCTCCGGGGGGAAAAGCAGCATTTGGACCGGTGCACCGTAGCGTCAAGCTAAACGCGCTTTATAGATTTCGGCCTAAAGTCCGACCGTCTGTCTGTATTACAGCGGACTGGACTTATGAGCCTCAGTAGAATTCAAATTTCATACTTTCGTAATTTCGCAAGGGAATCAATAAAAAAAAAGTTCAATATTAAAGAGAGGGGTGAGGCGGCTAAACCATAAAATAAATGTTTTTTTTTCACATTTCGTATTGACTTAATAGAAATCGATTTAAAATTACTGTCAATATTATGAATGTAATAATAAATTTCCAGTTATAAAACGTAGGTACATTTTACCGCTTGTGTTATTTACTGCCTACCCGTAAAATAACAGAAACTTAACCTTTCCAGGTGGGTACACAGCAATTGTTTAATAATCAAATTCACCAGACACTAAGCACCAGCTTTCTAAATGTGCGAACATTAATTAGTTGATAACAACTCTGTAGGTACTTTATTCACACAAAATAGAAACATTGATAACCTATCTCAAGGCCGTTACAACTACTGACAGTGGATTCGCCATTTTTCACAGTAGTTTCAAAATTATACAATTTTGGTGCACCTACACTGCATCAAAGGTAGTCGTGTACGAGTAAAACATCGCTCTCGCACATTGTTAGTTGATATGATCTCAGTTGAAAGCATTGATTATGATTACCTATTGAAAAAAAAGTTGAAATTGCTGACAGTGGATTTACACAAAACTGCTGACAGTAAATTCACATATATTATACTAATGTCAGTATAGTTTCGGAATTATACTCTGTAATTTTTTTTTATTCACTGATTAAGCACCATAATATATAACGGCGTTGTAGGTAATTTATTGTTAAAGTGATGAATAACTTCCTTAAAATTGTTTAGATGATAAGATTTCGATATTATATAGTCAGGTAGTTTACCTACCAACGTGTCCGATAGCGTGAATTAATCTGCTTTGAGTTATGCGTTAATATACGATAACCTGGGCGATTGCTATGTATTAGGTATGATTTTATAATAAGAAATATAACTAAATAGTACTGGGCTTTTAAAGCCAATTTAAAAGTAAAAATTGCAAAGTACTTTTTACTGGTTTCATTACCCGAAGGGGGGATTTAGACCCTACCAAAGTCCATCCTTCTGTCTGAATGTTTGTCTGTGCCCAGCGGGCATTATTTTATGAACCGCAATAAGAAGAAAATTACATAGAATGGGTATGGTATTTCTCTTGCTATTTAAGGTATAAAGTTGAAAATAAAAGGGTAATACAAACAAGTACCGGCTTCTTGTTTATGTTGTTTACCCAATTCTCATAGCATAATTATGTTTTCTCATAATATGGAACACTGAGTAATATTGGCAATATAACTTAATACCTATTCCTTATTGCACCTTGTAGCGGAACCCTTCTGTGTTCGCGGCATATTCGCACTTAGCTAATTTTTAATCATTTTATTTGTAACGTCCGTAACGTATTCGAAAACTCAGAATGCGTAACGAATGGATGAAGAAAATCTTATCTAGATTATTATGATCTTGATAAAGTGGATAGGAATTATTATGACGATATTGATGTAACTTTATTTGAACTCATAAGTAGATTGTAACTACTCAGAAATACTAGACATGCGCTTGACGACAATCATGAATGAAATAAGTCATAGATTAGGTCTAGGTTAGTTGGGCCTATACAATTTGCGTACGAACGTAAGTTATGTATCTACAACTATCTAAGCTAACTGTTTTTTTTTTCATTTTAAAATCAGACTGAATCTTTGTGTTCAATATTTAGGTACGTACGTATTTGTCACTTTTAATAATAAACGTGAGAACTTAGAATCTGCTGTTAGCTTTAAGACTTACCTCCTGTATGCAACAGCGTCCTGGGATGCACGCTCCCGTCCTTATGTAAAACGACATGCGCTAACTCAGTCGGCAAATAATACGCCGTCCCTTCGTCAAGGCATTTCTGGAAGCAGCGGGAGGCCTGGTAGAACAACGCCCAGGCGTGCTCCTCGCTTATATGTGAGTTGAAGGCCTGGAGGATCTGCTGCAGGGTGAGGCATTGAGTGGCGTCCAGGGCTACCTCAGTCCCGCCGGTTGAGCCGGCACTCTCCTTGCGCATCATCCCGCTACCCTGCTGCGCCCGGACTCATTATTTTAATCTATCAAAAGCACTATTTACGTCACTAATACAATGGTCACCTTATTTCACTTTTTAATTTGCGTGCACTGAAAATTTTTACGACATCATAACAAATACTAACGTGATCTGTCAATGACACCCAGAAACGTCACTGTCACAGGGAAGGAGGGTGGTGTGATAATTCATTTCACGAATGTGGATTGTTTTGGTTGGGTTGGGTTCGCGTCGTGAGAGCGCGTGCGCGGTTCGCTCGTGAAAGAGCACGCGTCACATGCGCTCTTATCGGCGGTTCGTGCCGGACTAGCGAAGTCGCGCCGCCGAGTCGGAGCGGCTACGGGCCTACGACGTCGAACCGCGCTCGCCGGCTGGACTTTGAAGTTGGAGGCAGAGGTCTCGAAGCTGTTGATTTTTCAGTATTCTATTTTACTTTAAATCTAAGTTAAAGAACTCTAGGAACATCTACCAAACTGTCATGCAATTTAAAAAGAAGTAAACAAGTATATTTTTGAGAAAATTTTCATTACCTACTTTATTTTTTTTTATTTGTAATTGATACCTACGCTACGCTATGCGAGTGCGGCATAAAATATGTCTTCAAATAATCAAGCTTAAAAATTTGTTGTAACGTAACCCTCATTGGGTTTCTATATTTTTGCCGGTGGATTATCCATCACCTTCCGGTTTAAAGGGTTTGACAGTTTGACTAACTTTTTGCCGAAAACCCTGATAGGTACCTACCCCGATAATATTATATATTATTACCATTACTACTTATTAATCATACTTCATATTATTCTTTAATTAATTATCGTATTAATAATCATATTGATATTTTTTCAATGACTAAGAATAGACTAAACCCGGAGCTATATTTTATTTTATTAATATTAAGATAATAGCCTCAACTTGGTATTTGTGAAACAATCCCGTAGAAAGAGCCATGGTACATGGCTACATGGTAGCTGTGCGTTTTTTTTATTCTAGGACTTTTATATGTTACCTTCAAGTCAGCCCCATCGTTACATACTATGTTGAAGCTAAATACTGCTAAAACTATTATAATTTGAGAGAATCACTAACAAATCTATATACATACTTACTTACGTAGCCAAAATACTCAGTCACTAAAAATTTTGTTAAAAATGACTATATTCATAAACTAGCTGTTGCCAGCGACTTCGTCTGCGTAGAATTGCTGATTTCCCGTGAGATTGAGGTTTTAAGCTACAGGCAAATGTCAAATTGCCTATTTTCGTGTTTCTAAATTAAAAAACATAGGACTTCCATACAAACTTTAACCCCTATTTTACCCCCTTCGGGTTAGATTTGGATGAAAAAATATTCTAACCTTATACTTACGCCCTAAAAGAAACCTATTTTCAAAATTTCAAGCTGGTAGACTTCATAATTAAAAAAAATAAGCACAAACTATCATCCCCTATTTTACCACTCTTAACAGGTAATGTTAAAAAATAAATGATGTACCTACATGTTTTTTATTTATTATTATTAAACTTAGTGCAAATTTTTGTGTCTCTTAACTCAAAAAACAAAGAAATGTTATGACATTTCTTTGTTTTTTGAGTTAGTTTGTATGAAACTTCCTACCCCTATTTTACCCCCTTAGGGGTGGAATTTCCAAATATCCTTTCTTAGCTGACAATGAATAAGTATCAACTACCTACTTGCTAAATTATAGGTGTATACGTAGCAATAGTTTTTTAAGATCTCGTGTATAATCAATATGTTAGTATGTAAGTGACCTTTCGCTTTTATATATATACTAGCTTTAGTCCGCAACTTCGTCTGCGTGGACTCCAGAGTTAGTTCTAAAGCTTCGCTCATTAACAATTTTTAATTTCTTCTTCTTCTCCTTCTCCTTCTCCTCCTCCTCCTCCTCCTCCTCCTCATCTTAAACTTAGCCAGGTAAATTTTCTTTTTGTTATCACCATCTCACATGCCACTTAAAATAACATTAAGAGCTATCTTATTAGAGCAATATTTCACACCCATGCTTGTTTATCATTTACGTAATCCTTTACACTATAGTAGGACTTTTCTACAAGCTTACGTATTATAAATATGATGTTATTCAATAAGTAGTTTCGAAGTACCTACTAAGATTGTCTACTGAATATAGTATGTAAAATATAGTAACTTCTAGTACTATAAATAAAAAAATATTATGGATGCATTACCTTCCTTCATATATGTTCATATATACCGATTGTGTCAGATATATATACAATCGGTATATATGCATATATATTTCAGAACCTTAAATAGCATAAGACAGATGGCAGTATCTAAGTACTAACTACTTTTAACCTATTTTATAATACATAATGGGTATTGCTTTGGACTGCATTTACGATTTAACAAACATAATTAGGTAGGTGAGTAGGTACTTATATTGTTATGAAGTAGATAGCTATAATGAGTTTGTTTTATATGATTTTATGGAACAATTAAAAACCGGGTCGACCTTAAAAATATTTACTTAGTATAGAATGCTTCACAATGATGGTTTTTACTTATCATCAGGTTCACCTGCTCGTCTTCAATCTGCAAGTATTGGATGGATAGAAGCAGGCACACAGCGAATCACGTCACGTGTAGTTGCGCGACCTTTCAGTTGTGTTTTTGTTGTTTTGTGCTAGACATATTGTGCACTCTAGACTTACGAGTCAACAGTTATAAGTTCAAAGTTTATATAAAACGTAAGCTTATAGAAAAGTCCTTTTTTAGTGTACAATTATGGAAATGATAAACAAGCTTGGGTATTTTTTTTTTCGGACTTTATTTATTAGCTGCACAAACCCTATTGGTTGCCACTGCGTAACCGGGCTGTTTGGCGAGCTTTGGAAAGAAGCTCTACCAGAAGAAATTTTGAGCCCTAGGGCTCGAAGAAACTAAGGGAACGACTGCCTAAGGGCGCCTCCTTTGAGGCCGAACCTCGGCTTAGGCGACGTTTGGGATAACGGGGGGGTCGGACGGTGAGGCTTGGGTATGAAATATTGCTCTAATATACTAGCACTAGCTTAAAGAATTTTAAGTGGCATGTGAGATGGTGATATCAAAAAAAAATCTCGGCCAAATTTGATGTGGGCGTTTGTAACCCTCATAGCTTCAGTTTTTAGTTTACGAGTGTAGTTATCACCGTCAACTCACTTCTATGTAAATTATTGACGCGTCAAAAGTGTCTTTTAAATTATTATTTGAACAAAGTTTTTGATTGATTGAATGATTGATTGAAAGAGCCCATTTCTTAAGTTTGAAGTTTATTCGGATTAAAAAAATATTAAGTCATCGCTTTACATTTGCCTAACCGCGCAAGGTAAAGCGTAATATCAGATACCTAGTTAATTATTACTAAAATGAATATTTTTCAATTTATAATATGCACTTTGCTCCACTTATGAAGTGGAGTGTGTTTTAAATATTTTCTTATCATAATGGACTAATCATAGTGTTATATTACACTAGTAGGTATTTATTATTTATTTGCGGATACTCAATTTTTGAGTTCAAGAGGCTTATGAGCCCCTAGTGTAACTTATCTATATCCCATCCCATAAAATTTTGCATTAACCTATCTTAGTTTTAAAATTATGACGTATTGACCTGTATTTAAAATAACACGTCATTTTCTCATTTAGATGACGTTTTATAACTTGGCTAATTACAATAGGGTCTCGGTTGCCTTCGTGTAAACTAACGTAAGCGTTAATTTGCCATTTCCTATTGAGGTACATGGCTTCACAATACGGCAACTCCTTATAAATGACGTTTATGTGACGTTTTTTAACCTGATAAGCTACATTATATATGATAGCCTAGTGAAACGGTGATAGCCTAGTGGTTAGGGCGTCGGCGTCGTCGCCGACCTCCGATTAGGAGAATCAGAGGTCGGCGGTTCGAACCCGGGCACGCACCTCTAACTTTTCGGAGTTATGTGCGTTTAAAAAAAAAATATATATTACTTGCTTCAACGGTGAAGGAAAACATCGTGAGGAAACCTGCACGCCTGAGAGTTCTCCATAATGTTCTCAAAGGTGTGTGAAGTCTGCCAATCCGCACACGGCTAGCGTGGTGGACTATGGCCGAACCCTTCTCATATTGAGAGGAGACCCGTGCTCTGTAGTGAGCCGGTAATGGGTTGTTCATGATGATGATGATGAAGCTACATTAACTACGGGCTCTGTGACCTTAGTAGAAGTTTTCGTGTAAAATAATGTACCATATAAGTTCATTTGCCATTTTGTATCTTATATTAGCTATTAGCTCGGAGAACCGACGGACGTTGGGGTCTCAAGTCCTATCTATTATTGTACCTACATGTAAAATTCAAAATCGTAAAAAATAAATAACACAATTTTGTAAAGTTTGATTATTGGATAAATGAAAAAGTATTAAAACATGTTAGGAGCAAAAGTAATCCTTGGTTTTACTAGACTTTAAATTTAGTCTTTGTATCAAAAGGTGTCAAATTTACGTCACGAAATGCGTTTCGTGTGCAGTTACGATTTCAGTGCAATCAGACGTATTTAGATTGGGTTAGCTGTAAGTTACCGATTTCTGAAATGTGGTTTCTTACTATGGTCCTCATAACAAGGCACATACAACTAGCGGGCGATGGAAAGACCTCAGACTATCTCTTTATGCTTAAATCCGGAGATCCGTAGCTGTACGAGAGTTACCGACATAGTGGCGTAGCGACCAAGAGGCGTGGCACATAGCTCGCAGTACTGATGGTCGTTGGGATCCCAAGGATATTGGAATGCTGGAATGCTGACCCCCACCGGCAAACCGTCGAACCCTTGCTAGGTGGACAGAGAAAATCAAAAGCCGCCTAGAAATAAAAGACACATGACCGCGGGTTATGGAACTTCCTACAAAATACTGATGTCCAGCAGTGGACGTCAATTTATTGATATGTGATGATGATAACTGACTTCTTATTCGTTCGTCATTATAGTTTCAATTTAAGCGTCTTATTAGCGTCGACTAGACTTATTATGCATGCTTTAGTTACCTCTAAGTTGATTTATATGTGTATTAAACACCTAAGGTTATTAAAATGTCTATATTTTTACATGTAATTCTGTTGGTGGCGTTTCGAATAAACAATTAAAATAAATAAGTCGTTATGGACTCAAAACTACCATTGTGTAATTAATTAATTCAAGCAGTTTCTTTTCACCAACTTCTTCAGGCTGGAGGTCGCCCTACATCTCATTCCCTACCCACTGCCACTTCAAAATATCTTCCGGTTTATATGTATTTTGATTATACTATGAAATTCCTCGTAACTCGACTTGTTCCTAAGAGTAATACTTAAAATAGCACGCGGAACGACTGAATTTGTCTGCAAAAACCAATTAACAGGTTTACAAATCTTTGTTTAATTGTTATTAGTAGGCACCTAAAGTGCTTTGACGTTTTTGTTCACATTAACAAATGAGAAACGCCGAATGGCTCGTCATGTAAACATGCCCAGCCCAATAAGCAGCACCTCCCCAGAGCTCAATAAGCACTATAATTCTCTTTGCCTATTGCCTATGGCTCAGCTGCTGAGTTCAGTTACTTTACCGACAGGTTGCTAGTCTTTATAAACACACTTAATCTGACAGCGGTGGTTGCATATCTACTTATTACAAATTTGGTATGAACGAAAATCTTAAGTCGCCAGAAACCTGTGAACATGAAACTTTGACTGACAGAAAAGTGATTTGCGATTTTTTAAATTTTAAAGCGTGTTAGTTTGCGTGCTCTTTGTAAAATTGACTGACAGAAAAGTGGTTAGCGATTTTTTATGGAAAATAATTTTGAAGCGTGTTTGTTTGCGTGCTCTTTGTTCAAGCAGCAACATAACAAGGATTTTTAGCATGGGATAGTTAGTAGTAGGCCAGAGTGGCGTGGCTACTTTTTACCACGGCACAATACAGATTTTTCGTGGAATTGATGTAATAAGCAATTCTATTATGTGGAGCCGTCACAAATCTAGTCATACCTATAGCGTAGCACCACTGCAGTTGAGAGACAAATTAACATTGGTTTTTCATTCAACACACATCCCACCGACGAGCGGAGGGGGGGGGGCACATAACCTCCGTCCTAGATATCAGGTAGACATAATGGGGTATAGTGCAAGTAAGAAATAAAACACTTATAATGTTCCAATATATATTATAGAATCAATACATTGTTACGAAATTTTATAATAACAGTCTCAACTAATATTTAAAAATTCTATCTTACGATTCAGCCGATTACATACTAAAATTTTATAATAACATGTTACATACAATGTGTTACATTACTACAAAGTTAACTAATTATATCGTTGCAAAATTTATGTAAGTAAAACATAATAGCTAGCACTTATTTCATACTTCCTTAACCATTTCATTATACACTTAGGAATGTTATATAACAATAAATTATATTTAATCGATATATTTAATAGATGCATAATTTTTAAATTTGTTACATAGGCAGTCAACCATTTAAGATACATACATTAAATCCATTTAGTTTTTGAAAACAAATTAAACTTTAATTATCCGTGTTTCGGAAATTCTCTCATTAATTTCTGGTCAAAATCGCGAAGTTAAAAAGTAAAAATTTTACTTCTATTTGTGATGAAAATCTACGTAAGTAGCATAAGTACAAGATCCTCAGTTTATATTTATAAAGAAAAAAATTGTGTAAATATCAAGGTATAAGAGGTACATGTACACGTTTCAAATACAGTAGTAGATAAGGCAAGGCTTTCAAATTGAATAAAAACATCGAAATAGGTCAATTAATAATTTTAGAAAGTTGGTTCAAGAATTTTACCAACGAACAACAAATTAAATTAACTACAATAATTAATGATAGTTGCTTAAAGTTTAAAATATATTGTTTACATAATAAATATCATTAATACCATAATTAAAACAATACTAAGTGGAAACGTTTAAAATTTATCCTGACTTGTTCATATCAAAATGGATTTCAATATCATTACTTGTTTCCCTTAGAAAAGTTATCTAGAAGTCTTAGTATGAGATACACGCTTGCTTGAACCAGATTAAATTCCTGTAGAGGGGTTCTTTGATTTTTTTTTGTAGTGTGGGCGACCTTGAGTTTTAAAACTAGGTAAATACGTTCCAATTTACAATGACAGTGTGTTTCGATATTATACAATTGGGAGGCGTACGCATTTTACACTAACGGTACAGGACTTGAAATCTGAAAGTGCGAACCTTGAAAAAACAATCACAAATATATTTTTGCATAGCTCTCCCATATATTTTATTCGTTTCATAATATCTAAATTTAGTAATGCATTCGAAGTTGGTCTGTATGCTATGTTACTATAATGTTGCATTATAAATATTAATATTTTTTGGATAAACCGGTTCCTTACGAGCAATCTTTAAATTAAAAGGTTTCTTGTGACAAGGGTGATTTCACAAACGCTTTTCAAGGCCTGTATTTTTCTCCTTTAAGACTTCGAGATGAAAATAAACAGTTTATTTCTTCTTCAAACTCCACAAAGGATCGAGGAAGTTAAGCGGGTCTTTCATATCTCCGCTCTTGAGGCCAGGAGCTTGTCTCATCTCCTCGAAGGATTCGCGGGAAAATTTCGACTTGAGAGTGGGGTGAGTACTACCGGTGGTGGTCGCAACGGCAGGGGAGGGGGTCACTGGGGGAAGGACCGAAGCACCGCTCGCTACAGATACTGCTTCGCCGTTGAACATTGTTGTACCTGAACAAGATAATAAAGACGTTGTCAAATGCACCCAAGCAAATTGTATAGAATTATATTTTAAGGACTGGTTTGTACACATGCAAATTGGGACATTTATAATGTTTTTTTATACGCTACAAGTTAGCCCTTGACACAATCTTACCTGGTGGTAAGTGATGATACAGTCTAGGATGGTAGCGGGCTAACCTGTTAGGAGTATGGTAAACCCACACTTTGAACTTTAAATTGGTTGACGTCACGTCTAGATGGTAACTAGCCACGGCCAAAGCCTCCCACCCGACCAGACTCGAGCCGGGAATCGAACCCAGGACCTCAAACTTCATAATGCGATAGCGCACGCACTGCACCACAAAAGTCGTCAAAACTTACCGGAACAAAGAACCCCCTGAGCGTAGAACAAGGCCGTTCTGTAAGCATCTGCCAAATACTTGGTGTCTTCTAGCACATTTGTACGATGCTTGTACAAATTGACACAGCCTGCGTCTAGCATATCTGTAAATATTATATGTTTAGTAACTTGACAAGGATAATAATATCTGATGATATACTGTGGAGACATAATTATAAGGTAATTAGTTGCCAATCAAGACCATCTTAGTTACTTATGGTACTTAAAGAAAAGGACAGTTTTGTTTTTAGTTAAATAACGTTGACACCAATATCCGCAATTCCAGTTTACTGCTTATTGGGAGTCCTCTAACCATCGACGTGTATCTGGAATCAGCTCTATATTAGCTTTCCATAAAGTGCATCATTTTATGAAGAAGCAGTATTATAAAATGATATCGCTTATGGTTTTGCACAAAATAAATGTAACTCCAAATGAAAATGTTATATGTAGCGCATTTTAGATTAGTCCCATAGAACAAATACATGCCTATTTCAGTATCCCTATGAAAAAAAAAAATATTTTTTCTGTTACAGTTGAGCAGATCCTTTAATGAATTAGTTGCTCTTACCACAAAGGTCCCAGTATCCAGCTCGCACTTGACACATTACTAGCACCAGCAGTGCTAGCACAGAACTCCGTCCCGCGCCAGCGCCGCACTGTATGCAAACTCCACAAAGTTGGTTGCTTAGTCTACCCTCGTATGTCACGCTGAGAATCTTGTCTGCAAGCAATACTAACGGAGGGCATACGATCCTGAAAATTGTTATACATGTTATATAGTTAATAAACTGATAATATATATATATATATATTTTTTTCTTGAACATATGAAAATTTAAATTTTAATATGTTCAAGAAAAAATTGAATATAATGCTTCTAGAAAAATCATATTATGATGTTAAAACTTGAATGTTCTGGAAGTCTAGAAATATTGTTCCATCTGCTAATTAGTTAAAAAATGGGGCGAACTAGGATAAAGTTCAGGATCTACAAAAAAAAAAAACTCCCGAAGCTGCTTCACTTTATCATTATATATATATTTATACTGGAACGGGATTTGGTCGGTGCATTTTAACCAGCAAAGAATGAAATCTGCATCACCAAAATATACTTACTTAGCCGGAAATAGCAATTTATATATAAATTGCTTGCGGTATGGCAGTCAGAATATATAATAAGATGCCAATGGACTGAAAATTTAAATTTTAATATGTTCAAGAAAAAATTGAATATAATGCTTCTAGAAAAATCATATTATGATGTTAAAGAATATTTAATGGCTAAAACTTCAAATCTAATGTATAATTAATTATTTTTGCTGACTTCTAATATATTGTATTTATTTTAATTTGATTGGACCTTCATTATTTCTCATAATGTTAATAATTTATTTAAAAAAAAATGGCACTTTTTATTTAGTAGAATGTAATGACCTTTTAACAGATTGACATCGCTGGCAATTTACTTGATTGTATTACTATTATTTTATTTTATAAAAAAAACTTGTATGCTCTTGAACTCTAGGAATATTGTTTCATCTGCTGATTAGTTCAAAAATGGGGCAAACTAGAATAAAGTTCAGGATCTACAAAAAAAAACTCCCGAAGCTGCTTCACTTTATCATTATATGTATATTTATACTGGAATGGGATTTGGTCGCTGCATTTTAACAAGCAAGGAATCAAAGCCACCAAAATATACTTACTTAGCTGGAAACACGTTGATCTGGTAATGAGTAACCATAAACACGCTCTTTCCAAATGTAATAGACAACTTTCTTTCAGTCCAATGTACATTGCAGGTGACATCTTCCAAAGTGACTCGAAGACCGTCTGCTAAGTCTATGGATTGCCCTTTTGCGGTTGGCCAGTATGCGTTTCCTGACATCTTCAACATAAAATAAAGTTTGGCTGAAACTCTCAGATTCCGTTTACCTTAGTTTATGAGGCAAAATGTACGTTGCAGTATCCAAGATGCAAAATAAACTAAATAAACACGACATTTTTATTCCAAATAATATTTCATTCGTTTTTAAGGCTTCCACCAGATATGTAATCAGCTTCAAATTTTTTTTTAAATCTCCTATATTAGAATATACTACACAATAATTTCTGACCAAATGAGTGAAGCCAGATTTATGAAACCGTGATGGATTAGACGTGGCATCCCACTGTTCCCATTACCCGCTAACTAAACTTTATTAATTATTGACCTCATTATCACTTACCTCAATCTCACTGAGTAAGCAAACGATGCATGTAATTTTATTTTCTAGCATCGCTTTCCAAAATATTGTGTATTCCTGCTCTTCCGGACACTTCGATATCACTATCGGTATGCACCATGAGGCTAATTGCTAAAAATCAAAATCAATGGGACAATCGCTATCGTTCTTAGTAGCAGACATGGTTGGTTTTATTTCTAAGTCAGTCTAAAATGATTTTGCAGATATATATATAATTGGTTCAAGTAAGATTTTACAAGAGCCAACTCTTTGTGAAGTTCGCGTATTTACAATGCTTGTTGTTGAAAAGGATAAAGCCTGATATCTGCGATATTACTTATTGACCACTTGTCACTTATTTCAAATTAGTTCGTACACACAGTACAGTTATGTATTGTGAGGCGAAGCTGTTTTGATTATAATTTGCTGAGTCACTTTTGACGTGACAAAGGGACAAACATACTTTACGCGAACTGTAATAAGCGCGATTAGAATTGCATTATTATAGCAACCTAATTATCAATAAGTACTTCATTGAATATATATCACCAATTTAACACTGAATTTTCTGTATTCCGTATCGGAAGGGTGACAGACAGACATTTTTGTTTTGACTTGATGGAGACCAAGCAATTCAGATATGACTGCCGGTGCAAGCCTATCGCTCATAAAAAAAAAAAATTTGGCTTTGAATATTGAAGACAAAATCTTTAATTCCAGTTAACCCTTGACTATGATCTCACCACGTGAGGATGCAGTCTAAAATGGGGCTAACCTGTTATAAGTTAAGTATAGTTATTAGGTTAAGATAATACAATAATATTGGTACCTTATAATAGGAGGCGTTGATGTAAGCATCAGGATCAGATTTTAAGGAGAGTCGAGAGTCATCATAGGGCACAACTTCGGTCACTATGTTTTTAGACGAACGCATTGCAACCGACTTAGATCTAGTCATGTTTTCTTTTGCCTGAAAATTTTTAATATGTTTAAATCTATCTACAAAATGGCATGTCTCAACTAAAATGTGTTATACTTTATTTTCGTACCTGCGTGTCTTGAAAACTCTTCCATTTTGAATCTAAAACAGTTAGCCCACTTGGAGTTTTATTTGTCAAAGTGTCAGTCAGTCTATGTAAATTTTTCACCTCCTGCGTAAAGCTGTTCATCAAGCTGGGATCAGAAAAAAGATCTCTTTTTGCAGGTCGTTCTATCGGGTCTTCCTTAGGTACGGGTCTTACAATGGGCTCTACTTTTGGCATTGCACTGGGTTTAAAGATTGATTTTTCGGAAATCTGAGGCACTTTTATTTCGGGCATCAGGGGTTTATGCTCAACCGTGAAATCAATTTCAGACAGAAGGTCGAACGTTGTCGGTTCGGGTTTCGGTTCCTCTACTTTGTTTTCAACTGGTTGATTTTCAGTTGTTCCTTTTGGAGTACTTTCTACGGGGGTCGGATGAATTTCTGCCTCAGTCGGCTTAGGAGACAGATCGGCGACATTTTCCTTCACAGTTGGCACTGGAAAGGAAAAATAAAAATCTCAAAGTTTTATCAAGAGTTTATTTCCAATAATTACAATTATTCTATCTACTGTATTGTTAATCACATACATAAATATAAAACATAATAATATTCCTCACATATCCTTACCTTGGTTGCTTGTAAACGTGACACTTGTGTCGTGAACTTGCCCTGATTGCATATAGGTCGAACAATTCACGTTAGCACCGTAATTTGTAGTGACTTGTACGGGCTGAGATTGATTATCGTTTGCCTGGTTAGTGACAGTCAGGTAGCCATATGGAAGATTATAATATATCTGTGAATTGCTCGCTTCTTCCGGAGGCCCAGTGTTGTTGCTTTGTGGATTTTCTGATGGCGACTGCACAGTTTGACAAGGTCCAGCATTAGTATAAACTCCCGCGGCATTCCAATTAGGATCCTGTGGCACTGATTGTTGATCAACATTTTGCTGACCATAATTTGTGTAAGAGTTTTGTGACCCATAATTATAGTCATAATTTCCAGATGTAGCATTAAACGTGTATCCTGGATGATTTTGGTAATTTTGTCCGTGGCCCGAGTTCGATTGGTCTTGATATTGCGCACTTGTTGGTGGGTAACTTTGTTCCGGCAATTGACCCATAGGAGTATAATTTTGATGTCGAATTCCAGTCGAAAGCGCTTCCCCGGTTACGTGCGACTTGATAGGTTTATCGAGAGCATCTAATTGCGCTAAACTCTGATCAATGTACCCTGTAGCTTCATTCGGAAGACAGTATGGTTGTCCAGTACTAAATGTAGTCAAGCTTGCATTAGCTGTGGATGTCACTGTACTCTCTGCGTTTGTATACACATATCCTTGCGATATACTTTCGTAAGCACTCGTAAATGCATATTGCTGATCCACACCGTATCCCGAAATCGTAGGAATGGCACTGGATGCATTGGGAATGGAATTAGGTACAGCTTGCATGGGATTTGAAAAATTTGGCACTACATTAGACATGCTCGATGTGGGGTTTAACGTATGTGGCCCAGACATGTGGCCGGCTTGCATTGTATTAGAGAAATTTTGAGCTGAATTCGGTACAGACATAGGGTAGGTCTGATTGGGGTCCTGTGTTGCGGAAATAGACGTATTTGACAAAGAATATTGTATTGGATTAGAACTCGAAATATTATGTTGATTTGACATACTTGATGTTTGATTCGTTGAAGTCGGAACATTTTGCATGCTATTTGGGAAATTGGACAATTGATTAGAAGCTTGAGGGTTAAATGAGTTTGTAGCTGGATCATTTTGAAACGAAGCTTGGCCATAGTGTGCCATTGAGCTCGATACATTTTGTACTGATGTTTGGTCAAACTGAGAAGTTGGATTTTGCATATTTGGCATCGCTGTTTGGGCGTACTGAGCCATAGACTCATTCGGAAGTGAGGCTTGGTCATACTGTGCCATAGGATTTGAAGTATTTGGCATCACTGTTTGGCCATACTGGGCTGTTGGATGAGATATATTTGATACGGAAATTTGGCCATACTGTGACGTTGGATTAGAGACATTTTGCATCACAGTTTGATCATACTGTGCCGCAGGATTAGTTACAGTTGATATTGAGTTTTGGTTATTTTGTGCCGTTGAATTCGGCAGCGCTGTTTGGGCATACTGTGTGATTGGATTTGATACATTTGGCATTGAAGTTTGACCATACTGTGCCATTGGATTAGAAACATTTGGCATCGATGTTTGTCCATACTGTGCCATTGGATTAGAAACATTTGCCATCGATGTTTGTCCATACTGTGTCATAGGATCACTAGTATAACCGTAATTATTATCTGCGGGCATAGGTGATCCTACAATATTTGTGTTAGAGTTTTGTCCAGCATGACTATAGGTGGCCATGTTTGGAGTATATGATTGTGGATACTGAACGCTAAATTGTGTTTGTCCGTATTCACCTCCATAGTTAAGTACGGGTTCATTTTTCGAAGCAGAAATTTGCATTTGAGCAAAACTTGCGTAGAAATCTTGACTCGTTGGAGTATATTGTACCATATTGGAATCAGGCGTGGCTGGTGCCTGATTTGTCATATAAGGGTTATTTTGGACGTTATATTGATTAGGGTTTGGACTTATATTTGTTTGATTATCATTAGAGTAAGGCGTTGAGTTCTGAGAGTCTGTCATAGCCGTGGAGTTGTTATTTGTAGCGGAATAGTACGGGTTGGTGTAAGTTTGAGGTTCAGGCATTTGCGAGGAATATTGTGGTGGCGTATATGAAGTGTAACTATAATTGTCCTCCGGTTTAATATACTTATGCACAGGATATGCATAGTTAGCTGGAGGGCCGTAATGGTCATTATCGCTTGGCGCATAACCTTGTGCATATCGTGCATATGTATTTGGTACATTTTGCATTCCATGCGGCAAAACTACGCCATCAGGAAGATTCGGTTGTGTTATATCCGTTGCTGCAATAAAATATTTAGGAACTCAATACGAATAATAATACTGTTTGAAAATAGTAAATAAAAAATATATAGACTGATATGATACCTTCTGATCCCACGGGCGTTGGTCTGATAGATGTCGGGTATATGGTTTCTGGGTAGTACGCTTCATTTGGCAAATGCTCCATTTGGCCTAAAAAAAACATATTCTGTCTGAGATAATTGTGGAACAAAATTTCACTATCACGAATACTAGAGGCCAAAATAACTATTGCAATTGCATTTGCATATACCGATCAATGACTACTGATAATAGTACTATTAAAAAAAACCGATAACATTAAAATATTTATGTAATAAATAGTAAAATTTCTGAGCGAGCAGTAAGCACAATTAATAAGATAGCACGATACAACATCCTAGTCAGTGTTTAGGACAGATTTTTTTTTACCGTAATTTGTTGAAGGAAAGTTAATTCAATTTTTTTTTAAATTTCAAAATTATCACAACCAGTTAGCACACAATTGGACGTAGTAATACAAATAGGATACAACCCATATGGAACAAGTTTAGTAATGTTCAGCGTGAATTGCGACTTTAGTCCGAAATTCGGTGATTATGCCTGCCATAATAGGAATTTTTGGTGGTATTTAAAGATACTTTATATCTCTGATCTTTTCGCTGACTGTCAAAAAGTACGATCTCTTTATTAGCCACAACTCAATTTGGATGCTATGTTATTTGGATCCTTATTGTATAACAAGTTTCCGTGCAGTTCATCATCATCATCATGATCTCTCGGCTCACTACAGAGCACGGGTCTCCTCTCAATATGAGAACGGTTTGGCCATAGTCCACCATGCTGGCCATGTGCGGATTGGCAAACTTCACACGGCTTTGAGAACATTATGGAGAACTCTCAGGCGTGCAGGTTTCCTCACGATGTTTTTCTTCATCGTTGAAGCAAGTGATATTTTTTTTTTTTTAAAACGCACATTACTATGAAAAGTTAGAGGTGCGTGCCCGGATTCGAACGGCCGACTTCTGATTAGGAGGCTAACGCCCTAACCACTAGGCTTTCACCGCTTCAATTATTTTGACACATTAATACACGTAGGATGATCATGGGGAGATTTTTTCATGTCTCAAATTCTGGTTATACTCCCTCTAAGTCATAAAGTTTTGACAGTGTGTATAATTTATATGTCAAAAAAATACCTTGGAGAGGCGGTGTGTTCCTCTGCATAGTTCTGTTCTTCATGTATGGCAAGTAGTCTTTCAATTTCAGTCCCGTTCCAACAGGCGCAGGTGCGGGAGCGGTTTCATTGGGTTTTGATGGTGCTGGTGTGACTGGGGTGGGAGCTTGAAAATTATTATGAAACTGTTGAAACACATAATTGGTTCACTAGTTTAACAAAATATATACCCTTAATGGGTATGTTGTTTACCGCCTCACATAAGGTAACGAATTTGACTAAGTATCACGAGTTAAGGACTAACCAATAATTTCTTAGTTACAAAGTTTTCTGTCAAGAAATATTCATAACTAACTCGGTGTTTGGAAATTGGGGTTGTCTGTCCGTCAGAGTTCTGTCAGAACCATGAATTATTTTCTTACATGAAATATTAGAATCACGTAGAAATTATTTGGTTTTAGGTACAATATTTCGCCGAATATATAAATTTATCGGGTTTACAAGTTTTATTTTTCACCACTACAAGTTAGCCATTGACGGCATTCTAAGATGGCGGGCTAACCTGTTGGGGGTATGTCATCGTCATCGTGCCGCAACGCTAAACCGCTTCTCGACACGTCTTTGTTACTAGCCACGGCCGAAGCCTCCCAGACTCGAGTCAGGATTCGAACCCAGACCTCCAATTTGAAAATGTGGCAGAGCGCACACTGCGCCACGGAGGTCGTCGTCGTCGGCATATCACAAAAATCACATAATATATATAAATATTTATTTAATTTAACAATATGTTAGTATTAAATATCCTCGTACTTCGCCAGCAGAAGTTGATTCAATTATAAAGGATACCATTGGATTCGTGCCTTAGTAACGAGAACCTTAGTAACTCACCTTTCTGCGTAGCCATTAGCTGGGCTCGCTCCTCGCGCTGCACCTGACAGACGCTCCGGACGCGTGTCAGGAGCCCGTTCACATTGTGTGACAGCTTCCGGTAGAACTCCAGACCCTTTTGTGACTTGCCCAGCAATTCCGCGTGCGTGTCGTACGAAGTTATCAAGGCTGTGGAAGGAAATTGTTATTTTATTTTGGGATAAGCGCTAACGGGCCGACATTACTCTGACGAGGGTGTTAAACAGAGATTTTAGTTTTTTTTTCTCACATCATCATCATCGTCACCATTTCAACCGATAGACGTCCACTCCTGGACATATGTCTTTTGTAAGGAGTTCCAACGGCCACGGTCTTGGGCCGCTTGTATCCAGCGGCTCCCTGCGACTCGTTTGATGTCGTCTGTCCACCTTGTTGGGGGTCGACCCACGCTACGTTTACCGGTTTTTTCCCACATCGCGAGCAAATTTATCAGGCTGGGCGAACGTTTTCACTTGACAGCAGGCGCTGTCAAGTCGAAACGTTCGCCCATCTGCTACACTAAAGGAGCCAACGTGGCGTTGCCAACTCATAATCGGTTGCAAATGGCATCAATCATCTTTAAATCAGATATAACATCCATATTGTTAGTAAAAAAAACAACTGCTTATGACTATGTTAGTAGTAGCAGTAAATTGTTTTACTAGTAGGTTAATTTATTTGTTATATATTTTATTTGATGGAAACCAAGCCAGTTTCTCACAAATGGATTATCTTGTTTTTCAGTTTTTAGAATCTATTTTTTATTTTGTATATAAGATTGTACAATAAGTTAGGTGATTCTTTTTTGTAAGAAGTATTTTTTTTTGATTATTTAAGTTTTTAGTTGATTTACGGATGTACCACCCAACCTCAGGGCACCCATTGCAAAACGTCACACATCGCTGCAGCTGATCCTGAGTGGGCTATCTTTATTACATATAAAATAACATCTATAAGGTTGTATTTATTTGCACATGGTTACCAAATGATCTTGTGGGTGTAATGCAAACCCATTATCGAAAGAACTATACGATGACACTGACCTTGAACCCAAAAAGAGTTCGCAAACTGCGAGTAACGCAAGACCCGCCGTTCCGCAGCTTAAAAACGCACTCAAAGGAGTTGACAGCCACAAGTAACCTACCGTTTATCAATCCTTCCCTTTTTCTCAACACGTCTGAAAGCAATCGTCGGGAGTCACCATACGACGCGTAGAGCGACGTCAACTTGTTTATAATGTTTTCTTGGGCAGCCAAATTTTGCTCGATGATTTTTACCTGCGATATAAAAGTACACAGTTTAGAGCGATTCATTTGTAGAAAATTATCGCTCTAGATATAGAGAGTTGCTTATATAATAATCAATAATTGAATTGTCAATAAGTGTTTTCTGGTACTTACAATTGTAGTTAATAGTTTTGGAGTATAAAAACACTACAATAAAACGGTAGAATAAAATAGAACTTATCTGCCTTGTTGCAAAGACCAAATTCATGAAAAAATCTACATGCAACACTTAGAAAGCAAATCTAACATAAATAATCAGTAAGTAGTACGGGGTAACCGACCATTTTACTTTCAAGTTAAAGTTATTTAGTTTTCGCAAACTTTACCATTATTACCAACCTGATACTTTTAGTGCAATCTAAACTGGGTGAGCAGTAATAGCAAGGTACATTTTTTAAAAAGTTAACTCTGTTATAGACCGAATTATTTCTATATACCTTTATAATGTTACTTTCTTGTCGTGTTTCGCCCAAATGTTGAATAAATAAGAAAACAAATTTTAAATCCATTCGCAAAGTTATAAAGTTTTCCAATTAAACGTTATCTAATATGAACCCATTCTTTCAATGTAGTCTAAAGCGCAACTCTTGCGTCGTAAGTAAACTTAATCACTAACAGAAGGCGTGTGCTTCTCAATCTCTTGCTTGAAGATATCCTCGGCCGGCTCGTTGCTGCGCGCCAGTAGTTGCGCGGTGACGTCATCGTCCGCGAGCGCAGTACGCAACTGCTGCACCAGTGAGTCCCGCTGCTTCTGCATTTCACGTGCTTTTCCTACCACGCGACGCATCTCCTTCATTGTGTCGCGATCTAGGCCTTCTGTTGACAACGATTTAAAAAAATGTGAAAACTTGCTTGAAATAATAAGACGCGTCACACACATTTTACGTATTTCCAGTGGAAAGGTTCATCATCATCATCATCATGAACAAACAATTACCGGCTCACTACAGAGCACGGGTCTCCTCTCAATATGAGAAGGGTTTTGGCCATAGTCCATCACGCTGGCCATGTGCGGATTGGCAGACTTCACACGCCTTTGAGAACATTATGGAGAACTCTCAGGTGTGCAGGTCTCCTGAAGCGATGATAGGCCTAGTGGTCAGAGCATCAGCCTCCTAATCAGAGGTCAGCGGTTCGAATCCTGGCACGCACCTCTAAGTTTTCGGAGTTATGTGCGTTTTTAAAATAAATAAAAAATTCAAATTAAAATATCAACGGTGAAGGAGAACATCGTGGAAAGGTTACTAGTTCTTAAATATTATTATATACAGAAGATTTGCGAGGAAAATCAGTTGAACGCACGAATGAATCTAAAGTATAAGCTTGTTTCGGTCCTGAGCCAAGAACTTGCATTTGACCTACAACAGCTGTTTAAGTATTGTATAGAAGTAACGCGTAAGTAGAAGGCATATACGCGATTTTATCTGATTGGGACAAGAAACTTAAAACTTACCAATATTTTCGATACTTGGTATCTTAGTCTGCAGGACCTCGAGTGGTTGTGATAGAAGCCTCAAGTTTGTGATATGTAACGTCATGGCCTTATGAAGCACTTGGTTACTCTCATTTGTCCGAGAATGAGCTTCTTGGTACTTGTGGTATTCCCGCGATATTTCAGTCTGCACTATCGATGGCGGCCGCGGGCCCATTTGCTTTTGGTATTCCTTTTCTTTTAAGGTTTCTTCCTGTTAAAAAACAAAATTAACTGAGGTTATTATTAACTCTACGACTTTTGGAACTCTTCTGCCATAAGCCAGAACAATTGTATGGATTATATTGTGAAATAATTTAGATGATATCAAGAGCTTTCACCCATAGCTTATTCCCCTTGTTCATTATTTATTTCTTTCCAATATATTCCCGGAATAAAACAAAAATGTTGTTAAAGATATTCATGAATTATTGAGTATCAAACGTCAAACATCCACACATTTATACAATTAACAAACTTTCACATCTAAAAAATCAGTTCAAGTGAATTAACTAAAAACACTGACCTGAATAAGAGATTTAATTTCTTCTAAGGAATGCTCTACGTCACTGATGATTTCCGCGAGGCTATTCATGGAGTCGACAAGGTTCTGAATAATTTCTGCCTTCGCATTCATTGCAGCACACCTGTCCACTATTTCTTGCGGAATTCTAAGGGAAATAGGAAAACAAAAAATACCCGTTGGCGTATTTCATTCGTACAAACAAGGACTTCATTTGAACTCATTACGCTAAAGAGGGATGCAAATAATCCTTCTGGTACATTCTGTCTTTTAGCATCAATGTGGACCCTATGTCAACAATGATAACGCTTTTTCAACATACGGTTATGCTAAGAATCATAATACCGAATGCAGATATCGATGTGTGTATGCATCTTTTTAACAATTTAAATATTTGTTTATTGACATAAAGAAAACATAACAGACTTTATAAGGAAAGACAACCCACAATAATTAGTTTCGCAAAATGTTTGTAACAGAACTATCAATCTCCATGTAATTAGTTTATTTATTTGTCACATTAATAAATAATGTAATTTAAGATACAGTTTAAAGTTCCTTTCATTTTGTTAGTTATCATGTGCCAATGAAACAAAATTACAAACAAAGGTAGTAGAAGTTTAAGGTGTATTGACTTTATCAATAAACATCTGATAAGAATTGAGATATTGTCAATATGTTAACACATTTGCTTCTTAAGCAACTAAAATACATATATCTGTCTATCATCTATCTATTATCTTGGTATAACAATAATACCAGAAAATTTAATCCTTTGAAAAGACCAAAAGTGAATCTTTCAGACTTCCAAAGACAAGCTCCCAATTAAATACTTTAAACAAATCAGCAGGCAGGAGTAACGTGACGCATTTGGCTTCTACTTTGATTTCTTCAAGACATTAGATTATGTTCCACATGAGACTTTAGTCAGACAATAAACCACCATGGAAATAAGGGTGTGAACCTCAATTGAATGTGTACAATGTCAAACAAAACGTTCTAGCGGTTGTAAATGAGCAGCACTGTAACAGGTTATATTATGTGCAAAAAGGGGTCCCACAGGGATGTATAGTAGGACCTTTTCTGTTCATTATTTACAATTATGACCTGACATACCTAATGGGCAAGACTAATGATATGTTACTCATTAGACATGAGTAACATATCATATAATATAATCGACGTGAAATACATTGCCGGTTTTCTCCCTCTACAACAGTTAATAAAAAGTGTATTAAAGCTACATTATTAAATATACTCACTTCTGATCAGAATCTAAAACATCCAACTGATCTAGTTGCAAGGATGACATGAATTCTGTTAATTCAGTATTTTTAGCCTCTGTCTGACTGACCACGTGGCGTAGCAATTTAGCTTTCTCTTCAGAATACATGGAGGAAGCTTCGTGAGCACCCATGGGTACTAATCGCCCGAAAATATCTGGACCTGAAACCTGAACGAATAATATAGTTAAGATTAAAGCTATTGATATTCAATCCTTGACTGATGATTTCCTAAGTCAATATAAATATTCTTACTTCTGGATCATTAAAGTTGATAGCCACAGCGCTGACCAGACATACAGGCTTAAGATCAGACAGCATATCTTTCTCTGGAACTTCCTCATGATAGATAAACTCATTTTCATTCTTAGCCGCCTTTCGTTTTCCTTCAACTACATCATTTGTGAAAGTTAGAGCTTCCTGCGTAACTTGCACTGGTTCAATATATTTTGCAAGTTTTCTTGCTTCAGCGAGTTTGTCTACAGCTTGTTGGTAGAAAGCAACTCTTTCACCCATCTTCTGTTGTTCTTCTGCATTTATACCTGAAAAAAATATCATAATTTTTAATATAATCCCAAAAATATCCATCAAAATAACGTCAACTACAAACAAAGCTTTAAAGCTAAAAAACGGGAAAACTATGGCGCTTATAATGCAATTTTTTTTACTCTTATAGACCTCTTAGTACCTCTACTCCGTTTTTTTATAACAACAGTTGCTGTTTCATTTGATATGGAACCATGAAAAAAACAACACCTCAACATATATATTTTACTCTGAAATGAATTACTTAGATTTATCTTCATACCTTGATACAGACAAACAATGCAGCCAATATACGCCATTTTGAAAGATATATATCGAAACCATGTGTTATAGATTTTAGTGCCCACAACCTCATGTACAGTGTCACTAGCTCCAGATGGCCCAAGATGTGCCAGAGAGTTCTTGTAAAAGTAGAGCACTTGTGTTGCTACAGCACCTGTAATCAAGCAAATAAATATCACAAACCTTAGTCTTTTCTGATTCATTATCGTTCATAAATAAGTCTCTATTACTCATGAAAACTACATGTTACCCCCCAAAACAATTAAAGGCTCTTATTAATAATTGATTCACATGATTCAGAGGTAATTAATTTAATTCTGACTTATTGTAGCACAGGTTCCCATCTAGTATAAATTATGTACAATTTCTATAATAACCCAACTTTAAAAACATAAAAAAGTAAAATGTGTAATACAAAATGTAAAATCTTTTAAATATGTAATTTGTAATACAAACCAATAACACTAGGTTTTCTCGTATCCTGTATGCTTTTATCAAGAATACATTCCTGTGCTTGAGCAAAACAAATCTCTTGAAACAAAATCAATATTTCAGTACAAATGTCTGCACCCGATGGTAAGGGATTTTGTTCCCTAAGAAATTGGAAGGCCCAGGCTGCATACTGATAATGCTGACAAGCAGATTTTAAACTGTCAGCAGTTGTGCGTGGCTCAGCTGAACCAAGCTGGGTGTGGAGCACCCCAATGTTGTAGAGAATGCATGCCATTTCAAACTTTATGTCCACAAGTGAGTAGTTCAAGTTGGCATAGAGGTCTTTCCTAAAAAAAATCTATTAATAATTTTGTATTCATTGTTTATATAAATAAGTTGTGTGCAATAATAATCACTATATAATTTTTTTTTATGCAAATGGTTTTGTATATTTTTATTTTATGGCTCATTTTTATAAACTTTTCCCTGTAATGACAAAAAATAAAATTAAGTTCTTCATTATACCATTTTAATTTTAAAATTTAATTTCAAGATTAAATCAGTTTAAATATTTTTAATAGCTGTACAAGCTGTGCAATCCATGTTTTAATGTTTTAATAAGCAACATTCCAAGACAGTCACTTTATTGGTGTGCAACTGAAGCCTAGCAATTCTATTATATAACTTCCCTATACCTCATAGTTCTTCCATCCCATTTCTATTATATCCTCATAATAGCTAACTTATTTTAGTAGTTGTGTTATGTTAACTATGCCAAACTAAGTACCAGTTGAGCCAAATTGGAGATAAATGTGCTATAATTTGATACCCAGCAGCAGCAACTGTTTTACCAGTGAACATAACAGATTTATTTTATATGTCATTATTTAAAAAGTATTCATATACAATTATATAAAATTATTTATTATTCTCTTAACTTGAATTGGGGTGTGCATCTAATCTCTTTGTCTTCTCTTTAAGAATGTAGACTGAATCATCCTGATATGGGATAGTTGTAGAATTTGAGAAATACTTATTGATTCAGTTCAATAATTTCATTTTGGCTGAACAAATCTATCTCAAGTAAGAACTAGTAACATCTTCAGAAGGACATTTTGTGAAACAAAAGTTCATATTGAATTATGTTTTATTACTCAAAGATTTGATATCTTTAATTTAAATACATGTTGCTATCTTTTACCTACATACTACACAAGATTTTAATTCCCATGATTCATATATAACTAACCTAAAATGACATTGTAAAAACTAAAAATATTTAGCACAGAATTACTTCTACACAAAGAGAGAAAAATGTAAACAACTTGCGCAATATAAATATTGTTGATTGATAACATTGCAATGTGAATCATGTCTCATCATTCACCCTAAATATACTGGTGAACAGGATCAATCCAGTCATAATTAGATTGTTCTGTAACTATAAAATCACTCCTTAATAAGGTTCACACCCTTTATATTAAGGGTTTACAAACTTTATTCTCTACATAACAATAATAAAAGCCTTTATTACTACTAAAAAAAAAATAAGTTGTGATTTAATGGTATTTTAAAACAGAAATCACAACTGTAAAGTAAAATATATTATGAATTCCCAATTTTTAGGTGTAGTAATTTTTAGGTGGAGTTGCATTCCCACTCCAGATCCAGCACCACCATAATGTCATCAGACATACAGTAGAAAAATCTTAAACTTAAAGACTGCTCTAACTTTCTTGAGCAGGGTGCTCACATTTCTACATTGCCAAATCATATAATTCTGTTTTTTCTTCTAAAATATGACTCAAGATGTATAGTTAATGCAACAGTGTTAAAAATAGATGACTTTGATGGAAATATTTTTTCCACAAAAATCAATACATGCTAATTAAATTAAAGATCTCACCAAGTAAATGTGCACGCAGCGGGTGCGCCTTTAGTCATAGGGAACCGACTCTGCATCGCTCGGAGCTGGCAGAAGTATCTAACAAGAGCACTAAGGCCTGCCGCATCACTTGTAGCTCTCACGGCGGCCGACCGTAGGCCTTCCAATTGGTGTATCTCATTGTTGTAGCTATCAGGATCCTCTTTGTACGCCTCCGCGATATACTGCGAAGTTCTAAGGCTTAGAAAACACAAAGAAAAAGACAAAAATCATTATCAACTAGATAAACTGTGTCAATTACCTGCTTTAGTTTTGGACCGAAATGCGTATTTTCCGGACTCACTTTCAAATCAAAACTGAGTAATGGTAATTTTGGTACCGCTTCCATGTTCTGGGTATATTTTGTAATGCTAAACAATTGCTGATAGATGTAATTTCATCACAAATTAGTTTTCTTTCTGCATTTTTGTTTGGCTGTTGCACTATTTTACTTGACACTTTGTCTTTTTAGAAACTTCAACACTATAATAATCATTTCCTTCAGCTCTTTGGTTTGTACGTAGACATAAGAGAATTCTGAACAATTCATAGATATCCTTGGTCATTGGTAAAATTCTTAAAAAATTAAAGTCGTACCTTTAAAAACTGAGCGCATTAGTTAATTGCGTTTAGTTATCGTTTTTTATTCGTATAAATTTGAAAGAATTCTTAAAATATGGTTTTGTTTAAATTAAAAAAACTCATTAAAATTGTAGAATACCAGAGATATTCTACACTTTTAATTTCTACGTTACCATTACATTTCACGATATTATGTTTTAACCACTAAGAGTAATCATTTTAGTTATCGTATCGTTAATATAAAGTATGCTTGATAAGGTGAGACTGTAAAACCAATTCTATCCGAATTACAAACACTTGTACGATATTATACATATTAAATTTAAACAACAAATTATTAAATGATTGATTTACTTTGGAAGAGACAATGGAACAACACGAAGCTGATTAGTTTTCGTTATAATTCCGTTAACAGTTTTGTCGTTTTTGTTTTAAAAGAAGTCGGTTTCCTATTTGTATTGACTTAAATATTGATTGCCTGTAAAATATAGCTTCCTATATAAACTCTAATACACCAGAATCAAGAACAGTTAATAAGCATTGTTGTCTATGCCACTTGGTCCGCTCTTGTCAATAGTTTTATTTGACATTTATTTTCAATTTGTTTTTTAAAAGCGTCGTTCTTTGATTTGTGAATTTGTGTATAAAAGAATATTAAATACACCGTTTGATTTACATCTTGAATTATACTGCGCATGGATATTCTCATGCAGAAAACGGAGAGTATTATAAGATTACAATGAAGTTGAAGAAAGTGAAAACAGACACTGAGGTATTTACAAAGTTTTTATTAATATTTTTCATTCGATTATCCAACTAGTATTACCATATAAATTGATGTAGTGCTATTATGTTGATCCAGTGTTCAACAAATAAGTTTTGTATTATCTACGCAATACGCAAAAGTAGGGAGTTGGGTAGGGTTCAAAATGCTTGAACCGCCGGCAGCTGTCTCACTTATCTGAGCAGCAGAAGGTGCATGATAGGATTATGCTTTAACATTCTCTTTTATAAGTGATGACTACACCAGTAGCTGCCAATCCGCACATGGCCAGCATGGTGGACTATGGCCAAACCCTTCTCATATTGAGGGGCAACCTGTGCTCTGTAGTGAGCCGTTAATGGGTTGATCGATCATGATGATGATGATGATGATGATGACACCAATGGGTCATTAATAAGATCATGCTGATGGATGTCATCATGATAATGCATAATTGTTTCTTTAGGAGGTGGCACCACCCGCTCCTCAGGCAGAAATCATAGAGGCGGACTTATATAAGCGCTCATACTTTGGCCCTGATGTACCAACCCTAGAATTAGAATGCTGGGAAGAGGAACTCTCTGAAGCACAGTTACAAGCATATAAACATGCGGGTGATGAATACAATAACATTCAGAATAAACTGGATGTTATGGTTAAAGAAACTGGGGGGCAGGTTGTTTATAATGGCAACCAGTTTACAGCTTATCAGCTGCTTGGCAAGTAAGTATTTAGTATTCTTTCAGCTGTGATAGCCTAGTGAAGCTGTGATAGCCTAGTGGTTAGGGTGTCAGCCTCCTAATCAGAGGTCGGCGGTTCGAATCCGGGCACGCACCTTTTTCGGAACATTTTCGGAGTTATTGAAAGATAAAATATCACTTGCTTCAACGGTGGAGGAAAACATTGTGAGAAAACCTGCACGCCTGAGAGTTCTCCTTTATGTTCTCAAAGGCGTGTGAAGTCTGCCAATCTGCACATGGTCAGCGTGGTGGACTATGGCCAAACCCTTCTCATATTGAGAGGAGACCCGTGCTCTGTAGTGAGCCAGTAATGGGTTGATCATGATGACTATATACATATATATGGACAAATATATCCGCAAAGGGATTTGAATATGTTAGTACTATTTTCACTTCTACTACTACTACTATTTTTATTAAAGAATTAAAGGAATATTAAAGATAGTGACATGTTTAGAGAAGCTCTATATTTATGGTATAAGGATTATCATAGCTGATTATTGTAATGATTTGTTTTATTTCTAAAACAAATCTTAATTCCTTTGGACATTTCTAGGCAACCAGTGCTCAAAGATTTGGAAAGACAAAGTGCGGATATCATCAGATCTCGCTCGCGTTCCCTTTCTGTAGCCAAAGAAGTTAAGGAGAATACAAGAAGCAAAAGAGCAGGTATATTTTATATGATTAAGGCATGACAAGATATTAAGCAAGCACTATATGTATATATGCAACAAAATTTTATGAATGAGATGTTATATGATCAAAATGCTGAGTTCTTAAGGTCTGTTCATCAAATAAGGTTCAAGTTCAGTTTAAATTATGAATTTCCAGTTTTTCCATTTCAGTACACTTTTAAAATAATGTACGAAATGTACAAATTATTTAAAAATCAAAATAAAAATAGATTTATTATAGTGTTGTTTCTTATAATTTCTAAAACATGTTTTTATTTCATACATTTTTCATTCTTTTTTTTTATTATTTATAAATAAATAATAAAAAAAAAGAATGAAAAATGTATGAAATATTGTGGTGGTATTGATAGCTACACTAGCCAACTTAAAACTAAAGTTAAGAGGGTTCCAATCGCACCCAGGTCTAAGAAGAAGCCGACAACAAACTTGGGCAGGTTTTTTGTTATCACCATCTCATATTTAGTTAGTGCAATTCATGTCGCATATATAATCGTTAATATTGTGATAGGATTTTCCTATAAGCATCCTATTACATTTTACGAAAACTTTGAACTTACTTATAGACATCTCCAAGATTTTAATAGGTAATTTGTTATAAAATAAAATACAATTTCCTTTGAATGAGTTACTAATTTTGTGCAGCCTCCTACTAAACGAAACTGCAAGTTTACTTTTATTTCTAAACTTTATGTATTTATACAGGCCGTCCAAAGAAATACAATGAAAATGTTAGAGATTTATCTCCTTCACCTGAAAGGATCAAAACTCCAGAGCCTCGCCACAAGAAGAAAAAGAAAGATAAAGAAAAGAAGAAAGAAGAGAAAAAGAAAGAAGAAGAGCCTAAAGAGACCAAGACTAAGGATAAAACTTTGGCACCTTCTAGTAAGTTATTCCAGTTCTAAAATATGAAAGATTTCTACAAAGCATATAATATACATAGATGATATACAGATGGAACGTTTGCAGAAAAATTACTTTATTTTAGCTATAAAAAAGAGTGTGTGTACTGATATACACGCGTTAGAAGTTATACTTCTTGGGCATATGGAAAAAAAATAACTAAAATGCAGTAGTGATTATCGATTAATATTAAAATTGATAATAAAAAAGGTTTTATAAACGTAAAAAAATTTTTGTAGTTAATAATTTAATAATTTTTAATTAACGATGTAAATAAATTATACATACCGACAATTAACCATCCAACCAACCAAATCTATAAATGCACTTAAAACAGGTTATTTAAATCAGTTTTATCACTAATATTCAATATATATATAGATATACTAATAAATTATTAGTAAATCACCGTCGTATATGAAATTGATTTAATAAAAACACCAAAATAATATTTATTTATTCACACTGTTTAATTGTACTGTTACGAAACACGTGCTCTAAATATAAAAATACTAGAATATACAACTTGAACATAGTTATCCATTTTCATGCCACCTAGAATTAACTTCACGATGTAGAATTTAGGTGTCGGTGTGCGCGCGCATCGTAAAAATGCACTCTCATCAGTTTTCTCCATCGCGCCAAAAGAATAATTAAATAAGTATAACTTCAAAAAATAATAATTTAAACTACATTCATAGATTTTTGGATAATTGCCTGGTTGTTTGTGGTTAGCAAAAAATTATTGTTATGCCCTTGGAACAGTGTGACAAAGTGAGTGTTTTTTTCAGCCAGTTTGAGTGTTGGTCCAACCAAGCAAACAATAAACAGCAAGTATAATTTGCTATATTTCGCCGACTAATATTTCTGTTTGACGGCGGAATGTAGCAAATTATACTTGCTGTTTATTGTTTATCATGGACTTCCGCAAAGTAACGCCTGCTTCTATTCATTATTCCAACCAAGCAAATATTTAACAATGTGTGAATGTAGTTTAAATGATTTTTAAATTAAACTGTACAATTGTGAGCCAACAAATCTTATAATATAGGTACTGCCATAACAGAAAATTCTAAAATTATAAATAGCTTCAATAAATTGCTGAGCCAGGTAGATCGTGAACCTGGCGTAGAGTTACTACAAATGGTTTTTTTTTTTATATACAGATGTGCATAGTGTAGTTACTAACGTACGTCCTTCGGAAGCGACGGCTGTGGGCGGTTTGTTGACCGGTAGCGCGACCAAGGCCACAGCGATCGTCGACCTAACCAGGGAGGATCCCAGCAACAAGAATGTTGCAGATTCGCGCGAAGTGTCCTTTAATAAGCTACAAGGTATGCTAATCTATAATATACCAATAAATAATTTCATAATTTTAGATGTCGGGGGTTCGAACCTGGGCACGCACCTATAACTTTTCAGAGTTATGTGCGTTTTTAAGCAATTAAAATATCACTTGCTTCAACGGTGAAGGAAAACATCGTGAGGAAACCTGCATGCCTAAGAGTTCTCCATAATGTTCTCAAAGGCGTGTGAAGTCTGCCAATCCGCACATGGCCAGCGTGGTGGACTATGGTCAAATCATTCTCATATTGAGAGGAGACCCTTGCTCTGTAGTGAGCCGAGAATGGGTTGTTCATGATGATGATGATGAAATAATTTCTGGACAGATGAGCTATGATGAAATTGAGGAGATTGATAATTATTGAAACAGATCTTTGTCAATAGGAACACAGATAAGTCAAGAAAAAATTAAGATAAAGAGGCGATAAAAGGCGATTACTAAAAACTTCTCTTTTGTTGAAAAGTTGATCTAGTGAAGAAACTTTTATAAGCTTTATTACTTTTCTAAGCTCTATTAGGGTTTTAAGGGTTTTGATTCTAGTGAGTGGAACTTGTTTAGAAAGTAAAAGCTAAACTTCATATATTCTTCAGTTCTGACAAATCTCACACTCTTTAAAAGTGGTACGAAGTTTTCTCTTCACATATGTATATAACAAGAAACCCACAACGAACGCATCGGGAGCCCGAGCCAAGGTTAACATGAGAGGCAGCGAGGATGCCGGCTGCACTCTCGAACTCATCTTACAACCTGAACTTGGAGGTTATAAGTGCGAGTAGAATCTCAACTCAATGCTTATTTTGTACTTGTCGGCAGGCAAAACATTCCCATCTCTCGTGGTAGTGGCGCGTCCTTATCTACGATCGAAGGAGGCCCCCCCACCGTCCGACCGCGCGGCCCTCGACGGCAAGGTGAAGTCTGTGCTCATTCATACGCCAATGAAGTTCACGGAGTGGCTCATCCAACAGGGCCTCGTACGCTCGGAGCAGTGGTGCGCCATTCACGCCGGAAACAAGCTTAAACTGGGTGAGTCTTTAATGTTTTCGATTCAAACTAGTATGAAATTGCGGTTTTATACTATCAAAAGCTTATGCTAGGCACCTCTAACTTTCAGGAGTTTTGTGCGTTTTTAAGCAATTAAAATATCTCTTGATTCAACGGTGAAGGTAAACATCGTGAGCATGCAATGCATTCTCTGTAATGTTCTCAAAGGCGTGTGAAGTTTGCCAATCCGAACATGACCAGCGTGGTGGACTATGGCCAAACCCTTCTCATATTGAGAGGAGCCCCGTGCACTGTAGTGAGCCGATAAAGGGTTGATCTTGATGATTCAATATTTTATTTCCAGGCATGTACTCCGATGTATCAAAGTTCCCATACTCGGGCGGCTATGTTTGGATATCCGAATGCTGTCCTACTCGTTTCGTATCTGTGTTCTCGAGCTCCATATTCGAAGGTGCCACTTTCCCGCCCAGCGTAATCCTCAAGTTAGTGTACCACTGGGCCTGTCAAACTAACGTACAAAACGTCGTGCAATGGGTCAAAGTGGACAACTTGTATGTAAAAGGACTTTTCACGTGGTTAAGAGCGGTCTGTACGTCGGCTATACACAATCATATGGGACTATTGGGAGGTCCGGGGAAGAAGATAGAGGTTGGAGTTATCTCGCTGGGCACTACGAGCCATGACGGCACGCAGAGACAAGTTAAAGTTGAAGTGTTGGGCGTTTTGGACCCTGTGGAGAAGGTGGTAAGTATTTCTCTATGCGGCCATTTTCTACATTGATCCACGGTATGCTGGTTGACCTAACAAATCTCGATATCAATTTCTAAAATATGGAACACAAAGGTAACTTTTAAGTCACAAAATTCTGTTTATTATTGGCCAAGATCAAAATTGATGGCTTAAACAAGCAATGCCTTGAAATTTAATTTAAATTTTTCAAAGCGAATAATATATATCACACTTTTATTATATATGTTAACCCTGGTCGGATTAATTCTTTTCATAATTCAACACTTTAAGTGTAAAAAAACGCTTTTAAGTGGAATAAAAATGTTTGAGGGATAATATTTCACATGTATTTCTGACATAAGTAGTATTCTAGTTTTGAATTTTTACAGATCCGCCTCCGCGCAGTGGAACCTCTAGCGGAATACGAGAAAAACTACAAGAAACGTTTCCAGAAGATTCTCGAACCACTCACCGGTTGGGTGCACTCTTCATCTGTTATTCTGACAGATTTGACCGTTGACAAAGGCACTCTGATTTCCATGGGTTTCAAGACTGTCCACCAATCGTCGTCGCATTCGGACCAGCCCACCAAGCACAGCAACGCTAATATCATGGAGTATTTGAGAAGGATTGTGCCTAGAATGTTCCAGAATACATTGTCTCTTCTCTCGAGGCAGATTATACAGCAGTTCTTGGATGAACTTGTTTGGAGGGAAAAGTAAGATGTCATTCTTTGTATCATACTCTTCTGTAATAATTTAATGGTTGTTTTTTGTTTTATCAGTAGTAAAGTGTAGTTATGTGCGTTTTTAAACAATTAAAATATCACTTGCTTCAACGGTGAAGGAAAACATCGTGAGGAAACCTGCACGTCTGAGAGTTCTCCATAATGGTCTCAAAGGCGTGTGAAGTCTGCCAATCCGCACAGGGCCAGCGTGGTGTACTATGGCCAAAACCCTTCTCATATTGAGAGGAGACCCGTGCTCTGTAGTGAGCTAGTAATGGGTTGATCATGATGATGATGAAAGTGTAGTAACTCGGTGCAATATGAGTCCCGGTTGTAAAAAGAGAGAAAATATACCAATATGTATAGAAGAATCTGATATTGTTCAACAAATGATCAAATCGAATATGACGACCCGTATACCCTTAAGACCCGGTGTCCTACACGCTTATGTTGAATACTTTAGCGTTGGTTCAGCAAAATGACAATCCCTTTCGCAGATTCGGCATATCTCCCGGGCAAGCATTCGACAACATAGTGGCCCATATCGCGGAGCAAACCAAACTGTACGTGAAGGATCCCATAACTATCCGCCTCAACAAGATCGCTTCCAATCCCTTCAAGAGCTGGAAGTTTCCCAGCAAAGTAAGTTATATCAAGATCTAGCTCATAAATAAAACAATCACGTTCACAAACGAAGGCTAACGGAAGATATAAACAATGTTAATTATCCTTTTCTCTCATGTTAACATGTTTAAGATTGTTTAGATTATTTGTCTCTTCTCGTTGGTCATCATTTATGTTTTTTAGTTGATCATTAGCTGGGATTATAACCTGATACTATTTAGCGCTGTGTAAAGGCTAAAACGACCTATAAACCTATATAAGAACGTTAATGGTTAAGTGATAATTTACGAAATAGATATCAAATAAAAATCAGTCAATTTCGAATTTTTTAAGTTATATGTTTATGTTTATTATCTGGGTAAATAGCTAATATACTAGATTTTTTAATAATTAGAAAACTAGTAAAACCGAAGAACCGCCTGAGCCCGAAGTTCGCAGTAAACGCAATAGGAAGAAGAAGGAACCGTCGCCCGTACCGCCACCCAAGAAGAGAAAGAAGGAGAAGACTACTTACCTAGATGAAGACGACGATGAAGAGGTAAGTTTCTCACCATTTTCTTGAAAATGTTTTTGAGAGGTTTAGTTGAAGTCTTTGTCATCATCATCATCACAAGTTCATTACCAGCGTATATCAAAGCCACGGGTCTCCTCTCTGAAAACTAAGAAGGGTTGTAGCCGAATTCCAGTTGCAAGTGCGGATATTTCAAGTTATACTTTACATGTTTTTTCTTACGATATGACTAAGAACTCTTAGGCATGCAGGTTTCCTAGCGATGTTTTCCTTCTCCGTTAACAAAAAAGGAAAATTTATTTTAAGACGTTGTAATTAGTTTTAATCACTAATTTAAAATTTAATTTCACTATGTTAACAATGCGTTTTTGCATATACTCCTGAAATGTCATAGTTGCGTGTCGGGGATCAAACTCGGTTCCCCCAAAAGCGAAGTTGGATTCTTAGCCACTATCTAACGCTTCTTTCCAGGTACCGTTAGCACTTCGTCGTACGAAAATTAAACAAGAAAAAACTAAAGTGGAGAAGGATCCAGAACCGCCGGCAGCGCCGCGTGGGCGACGCAAAACTGTGCGATCCTACGTCGACGATGACGCAGACCTCGACGACATACCGCTCAAGAACATCAAGAAAGAGATCAAGCCGGAGGAGACTGTGTCCTTGGAGAGGTTCTACTACGGACAGACGAAGGAAAATGATGCGGACAACTTTGCTATTGCTGTTTTGGTGAGCTATTTGGCCTTTCAAATAATTACTGTCGTGTTGCAAAAAATTATTATAGCATATAGCTATAGCTTATATATAGCATATAGCTTTGCACAACAACAAAAATACTATCTTAAACTAATTGGAGAAGTTGATTAACAGAGTGACATGTGGTTATTATTTAAGATAATAATTTTTAGGAAAAAAGAAATTGTATATCTGTAATGAGATGATAAAACTATGAGATATTTATAATATCATATCAGAAATCTATTTTCGTATTTTGTTATCACCCCTTTCAATGTGAACTTCGTTGAACAGAACATCACATTTGTGGCAGAATTGGCACAGTTATCTCCTCTGGCCCCTCGACATACTACAGAATATTCTATATAATGACAAACAAGCGCTACTCCTTTTTAATTTTGTATTTGTTATTTCCCTTACATGACTTTATCATGACATGATGATCAACCCATTGTTGGCTCACTACAGAGCACGGGTCTCCTCTCAATATGAGAAGGGTTTGGGCATAGTCCACCACGCGGGCCATGTGCGGATTGGCAGACATCACACGCCTTTGAGAACATTATAGAGAACTCTCAGGCGTGCAGGTTTCCTCACGATGTTTTACTTCACCATAGAAGCAAGTGATATTTTAATTGTTCAACATATTTTAATTGGTACATAACTTATTCAATAATAAAAAACTTTTTGACGACCTCCGTGCCGTAGCGCGCTCTGTCGCATTATTAAGTTGGAGGTCCTGGGTTCGATTCCCGGCTCGAGTCTGGTCTAGTTCAAGGCTTCGATCGTGGCTAGTTACCACCCTACCAACAAAGACGTGTCACCAAGCGATTTAGCGTTCCGGCACGATGTCGCATACAAACCAATTAGGAGTTATGGGTTTACCATACCCCTAACAGGTTAGCCCGCTAACATCTTAGACTGCATCATCACTTACCATCAGATGAGATTGCCGTCAAGGGCTAGTGGGAAAAAAAAACTTAAAACTATTTTCATGTGTCAAATAACATTGTCATTATTTTCGCAGTGTCCCATCTGTCATGTGGAGTTCAACGAGAGTCTACTTCTCATGGAGCACATCTTCAAACATCTGGTGCCGCCACCGGTGGGCGCATTGGACGATGCTCCTCAGTGCCGCTACTGCCTCATCAGGTTCAGCACAGAGGCTGAATTGAGCGGCCACTTAAACGGCTCGCATCCTATCGGCACCAAGGCACCAGATCTATTCACTTACGCGTGTCTCATTTGCGAGGTGAGTCTGCTAAAAGTTCACATTGCTATGTATTTCATATATCATATAATATTATATCACATTAATTTATTTTATTACGTATACAACCCATGGCCACGTTATGTTATAGGAAAGAGGAATATAGAACTAAAACTTCGACGGCCACCGTGGCGCAGCACGAGCCCTGATGTATAATATATATAGTGGGAGGTCCTGGGTTCGATTCCTGGCTCGAGTCTGTTCAGGTTGGAGGCTTCGGCCCCAGTTGGTTCCCACCTTACTGGCCAAGCGATTTAGTGTTCCTGTATCATACCTAGTAGAAATCTATAAGGAAAGATGGGTTCAGCTGGCAAAGCATCGGTGGCTCCCCTGGTGCCGCAAATGTTTACGGACGACGTTTGCCTGCGATCAATCTATCTATATATATAAAAATCAATTGCTGTTCGTTAGTTTCGAAGACTCTAGAAAACTCGAGACCGGCTGAACGGATTTATCTTATCTTGGTCTTGAAATGTTCGTGAAGGTCTAGGGAAGGTTTAAAAAGTGAGAAAAATTCGAATAATTGCCGGGAAAACCCTAAAAACAGCACTTTTCGTTTTACCATATATATTTTCTAAATAAAATGTAGACGAAGTCGCGGGCATCAGCTAGTGTAAAATAAAAGTAAGAAAAAACTCTCCACGCTTATCACTAGTTAGTGATAATAATCGAGACCGACCACTTAACGTGCTTTTAAAAGAGGCACGGGGTTGAAAAACAACAACAGTTCTTGTACTGAGAATTTCTTGACCGCCGAAAATATTAAATTCAAAAATAATCTTTATTAAAATAGTCCTTAAAAAGGACTATTTGAATAAAGATTATTTGACTTTTGATTATTTCACTTTTGACGCGTCAATAATTTACATAGTAGTTATTTCATGGTGATAACGATATATTCGTAAACTTAAAACTAAAGCTATGAGGGTTCCAAACGCGCCCCGGTCTAAGAAGAAGCCCACAACAAACTTAGCCGGGGTTAAATTAAAGTTATTACGAAAAGATTGCTGCGCAAACCGTGTATGAACCCTCGAGTACCGTGGTCGAACATGATACTAGACCACGTATACAGTTCACGAATCATTTATAGGTTCGTTTCGCGGCGGTGCTGACCTTGGCGTCTCACATGCAAAAAACGCACGCGCCGCGCGAGTTGCCGTACGCGTGCGGCGCCTGCCCGTACCGCAGTTCCGCACACCGCGCCACGCTGGACCACCAGCGCGCCTGCCATCGTCGCGCCACCGCACTTTGCTGCCCGCATTGTTTCAAGGTCAGTTCGCAAGGCCTTTGTGGATTTTTGACGACCTGTCGCATTATAAAGGTCCTGGTTACGATTCCCGGCTCGAGTCTGGTCTGGTGGGAGGATTCAGCCGTGGCTAGTTACACCTACCGACAAAGACGCATCGCCAAGCGATTTAGCGTTCCGGCACGATTTAGCGTAGAAACCCATTAGGAGCGTGGGTTTACTCGACTCCTAACAGGTTAGCCCGCTACCATCCTAGACAGCATCACCACTTACCACCTGATACGATAGCCGTCAAGGGCTAACTTGTAGTGTATAAAAAAAGGCACGAAAATTACCGATTAATATTGAGGGTGTAGTTTAAGACATCGGACTTAGACATACACAACTTGGGAATCGTATTTTCTTTTTAGAGATAAAAAGAAGAATCTTTTTTTGAGATGGTGTCATTCAACTTTTACTATGTATTTTAGACGACATTTTGAGTCTTTTCTATGACAAATTACTGAATTCATCATTTAATTTCGCCTTGGCATATGCATATATATACAAAGTGATTGTTACATTCAAACACTTGTTTGCAAGTCATCCATTGCAAACAATTATCGTTGAAAAGGCTACATTTGCAAAGAAGATAAACCTTTTGCTTAAAAGTACTAAACGATTTATACGCTGGCATGCTTGAAGAAAGAATCAGTCAAAAGGTGGTATGGTAAATCTCGAATACGATACTGTGATGAAAAGTTTATATCTTTCTAACGAGTCGTAAGTTTGACGACCTCCGTAACGCAGCGCGCGCGCTGTCGCATTATTAAGTTGGAGGTCCTGGGTTCGATTCCCGGCTCGACTGGTCTAGTGCAAGGCTTCGATCGTGGCTAGTTACCACCCTACCGACAAAGGCGTGTCGCTAAGCGATTTCGCGTTCCGGCACGATGTCGTGTAGAAACCAATTAGTAGTATGGCTTTACCATACCCCTAACAGGTTAGCCCGCTACCATCTTAGACTGCATCATCACTTACCATCAGGTGAGATTGCCGTCAAGGGCTAACTTGTAGTGGATAAAAAAGTTATTAGACTCAATGTCGGATGGAACAGACCTCGTCAATCCACTTCGTGTGCAGGTGGTGCCGGTGTACGAGGACGGTGAAGAGCTGACATCAAACGTTCTGCTATACGTGGATCATCTCAAACAACACCAGGACAAGGAGCTCGAAGTCAAGTGCAACCGTTGCGTCTTGAAGTTTGTACATCTTGGTAAGTTTGCTGTATTGGCCTAACTATTCCACGCGATCTCACGTAACATAATGTCGATTAGCATAATGTGAGCCGCGTTACCTAATAGATGTAAGCTTGTAAGTTTAACCCAGCGGTTCCTCTATCGCGAATTAGACCGGATAAAACTTCTGAAAAGGCATTGCTTTTTGGCATAGAAATTGTCATTCGCTATTGATATTGCATCGCCCGCGGCATCGTCTAACAAAAGATTATATAAACGATAAAAAAGTTTGGTTGTGAATAGCTATAAATTCATAGCTAATTATTGAAGAAACATTAGATATGAACTTATGAAGTTATAAAAAACCGGCATATTTTGTTTATGGGTTTCTTAGAGCTGGGAAAATTTGGAACCCTCTTTAATTTTCGTTAAGTTAATCACATCAAGATTTAAATTACTTGTAATAGGTTTTCAAATTAAACATTTTTGAATTTAAAAATTAAATTAAAGCAAAGCATAAGCAAATAATGTTCATGGAGATACTGTTAACTTTATTTGATACAATTTATTATTAATAATTTGTGCCAAATATAATTCAAATAGGCGTGTGAAGTCTACCAATCCGCATATGGCCAGCGTGGTGGCCATTGCCAAACCCTTCTCATATTGAGAGGAGACCCGTGCTCTCTGCAATGAGCCGGCAATGGGTTGATCATAATGATGATGAATTTATGCCAATGACTACATTCGCAATTAACTGTATGTAAACATCGTTAATGGAGAACTTTTTTTTAATGTTTTAGGACAACTGAAAGAGCACCAGATACGGGATCACAACAGCGTGGAAGATGCAATACCACTGTGCTCGGAAGAACATTTGATCAATCAGCCTAAGGTATCAAAAATAACCGCGATCAGTCTCGCGTACAATATTTTAAATGTATATAATGTATACAAATTTTACCCCCTGTCCTTACACGATAAAAAATATTTTTATAACATGTTTATGATATGTAGAGGTATTATATAACAAAATGGGTGCTTGTATATGTGTATATGCGGGTAAAAGGTGTGGGTAGTGAAGTGACGGCTGATAGAAGTGAGTGGAAGAAGAAGACGTGTTGTGCCGACCCCACATAATGTGGGGTAAGGGCAAAAAAAAAAAACACATCTTTCACTAATATTGATGAAAAAAAACTAAACAAATCGGCTTTGAAACTGGAGAAAGCGGTTATAAAAAAATATAAATCCAAAACTGAACAAAACTTGTTGTTACAGAATAAAGCTCGTCCGCCAGTGAAGGATTCCGCCAATCATAACATCAGCGATACGTACGAGGGTTTGACACTGGTATTGCCCAGTGGAGCCATCTGTCGCGAGTGCGACACGCCCCTCGATGGTGACAAACATTTCCTGTGAGTATTTTGGTGTATAGTTAAAAATATGAGTAAATAATATTAGCAATATTGCTATGAGCAAGCGCGATATACACCTTATATGAATTCTTCTCCTTTCTGAATAACAAATTGCAGAAGTTTGAATCAAGGAGTATTTATATTATACAAATATGCTGACTTTCTTTTGTCATATACATTAAAGAACAAAAATTGGGGAAGAATCTAGATTTATTTAATACCACATAAATGCAAAATGTTTCTATTATTTGTTAAATACAAGAACACTAAGGCTAAAAGATCTATTAGAACTTTGACTTCTCTAAGCCAATGTTAAAAATATAAACAGATTTATGTCTGACTTTGTCTCATTTTAACTGTCTCTTAATTCGGGAAGTCTAAGTGCATAGTATACACCTACAATACGCTTAGGTATAATTTTACTGTACCATAAGATTTGATCTTGGTCTTCTCAGACTAGTAGCGTTAGTATGCGCAGCACCAGATGTCATTAATCTATATACAAACTTACCTCGCGATAAACATAGAAGCTAGCCTAGAACTCTCATATTTAATTGATAGTTTACGAATGTAATTATCGTCAACTATAGACATGAGTAAAACGTTGTTTCACAGGATTGTATGAGTAAAGCTTTGGATTGATTAATAACTACGAATCGCGGTAGTAATTTTTTTTTTATTCTGAGCAGGGGCCGCACGGCTTGCAGCAAGTGCTGCTTCGCCACGTCGTGCTACCGCGGCATGCTGCGTCACAGCGGCTACTGCGCGGGCCCGCACTCGCTGGAGACAGCGCCGCGGCGCGCGCACACGCGCCTCTACTGCGTGTGCGGATACGCCACTGACATCGGTACATTATATTATTTATTTTTATTGCATAATAATTATATATTTCGTGACAATTAGTTGTTAGGAATACATATATAACTTAAAATAAAACTTAGATTAACCTAAAACTAAAAATCTTAAAAAATAAATATTTAACATCATAACTAAAATAAAAGGCAAGGTCCCGAAGATACTGGCAGCATTCCCCCTTTGAATAGATATTATTTACTATATCATCATTAACAACCGATTGACGTCCACTGCTGGACATTGGTCTTTTTTAGGGAGTTCCATTACTATATATATTATCTTATATATACATATATATGGGAAATATATCCGCAAAGGGATTTTAATATGTTAGTTTACTAACACTGATACCATTTCCTCTTCCTTATGTTATCTAGCCGTGATAGCCTTGGGGTTCGGACCCGGGCACGCACCTCTAACTCTTCGGAATTAAGTGCGTTTTTAAGCAATTAAAATATCACTTGCTTTAACGGCGAAGGAAAACATCGTGAGGAAACCTGCATACATGAGAGTTCTCAATAATGTACTCAAAGGCGTGTGAAGTCTGCCAATCCGCACATGGCCAGCGTGGTGGACTATGGCCAGACCCTTCTCATATTGAGAGGAGACCCGTGCTCTCTAGTGAGCCGGCAATTGGTTGATCTAGCATATCAATACAAATCTGTAACATAAAAAAACTGATATCGTCCTTCAAAGAATCACAGGAGGGAAGGGAATACTAATTTCACTACCGCTTGCAAGTGGCGAGTGAAAATTGAATCTATTAAATTCTAAAAATAGTAAGCAAGGTAACTAAAATATCATATGGCTTTGTTTAGGCGTATGGCAACACCAGGTTTATACGCCGTCACGTAATCCTATAGCAAGTGCGCTTTATGGAATACCAACATAAAAATAACTTTATTTTCTTTATTTCTAAAATATATAGCGAGTTCTGTGGTAGAAAATCTTCCTATTGTCCGCTATTCTATTATAAATATAGTAATCCTATTGCTAGTGATAAAATCCGATTTTCATGACAGGTACGGACATGCTATCCCACTTGCTGGTAACGGGCCACACGAGCGCCTATTCCTCGGAAGAGGAAGCACGCGCGAATACAGTCGGCGTGGAACCCCCGAATACAGTGGGTGGGGAGCCTGCGAATACAGTGGCTGGGGAGCCCTTCGCTAACAAAACTCCTGACGAGAATGTTGAATCGGTAAGTTATATGTACTTACAGCGATAGCAGTGGCATCTCTTAGTGTTACAACTCGATGGAATATAGAGTCAATTCCGTATTTAATTTGTGTCTATTGTTTTAGTGAATAAGGAAGAAAGGTACTTAAAATTGTATGTGCAGCATTTAAGCTAGTATATTAAGTGAAAATTAAAAGAGGAACACATATTTATTTATAAGTTTATTTGTATTGATATTTATTTATTTATATATAAAAGTATATATTTATATATTATATTTATTGATATTTTATATTATGTTTTAAAAATTGCGCAATTACCCTCATACTTTAATTAATTCTTTCCCCAAGGGTTGTCTGGAAGAGATTGCTGAAGCAATAAGACCGCCTTTGCATACTTATGTGTTAAGTGTTTTGGGTTGTTGTTTCTTTAAAATTTGTGTGCAATAAAGAGTATTTATCTTATCTTATATTTTTATGTTTTCCGCGTAGGTCATCGAGAATAAAGTTTAAGATAAACACATTTTATGTTTTCTGCATAGGCCGTGGAGAGTTTGCCGCCAGCCATATCGGACTACGCGCCGCCGTCAGTCATCAACACGCAACTCTCGCTGGATGACCTCGCGCCACCTTCGGTTTTACAATCAGATCAGGTAAATCCCACATTAAACTTAACTAACTAAACACCAAGTCCAGTTAGCTTTGTTGGATAGGATATTCCTATATCAAGTTAAAAAAAAAGGTAAAATATAATTCCATATTAATATCCTCAAATGAATATAAAAGGCTGCTCAATCGTCAGGTTTTCATGATCCCCGTGCCAACAATTAAAACATGTTTTGCTAGACGATTCAGTCCTTATGTGGAATTATTCATTTACAATAGGGTGGTAAACGTATGTAACATTAAACATTGTTCCGTAAAGCAAGCCAAATCAATAGTGGGAAAATGGCTTGCTTCCTTAAACTACAAGGAAATGGAAGCTTTCTTGCATTGAACATAAGGGCGTTCTCTTTGATACATGGTATTTTATTATCATTTAATTGTTAAAGCAATATAAGGTACCCATGAGACAGGATTACCTAGTGTGGGTACCATCGGAATATGTAAAACTGTAACTGTGTTCTTGGTGAAATAAATGTTTTTAATTTTTAATAGGTTATAATTAAACGAGGTTAGTTTTCAAAACAACTTATTTCATGACATTCCCTTACAGCATGATCAAGAGCTGCTTAAGGACACTTACGACCGTCCGCTAGCTACACCCCGACATGAAGAACCACATTACACCCTGGGAGACTTTGAACCACTTCCACAAGAGCCACCCCCACAACCAGACTTTGAACAACTATAAATACTAACCATGATAGGAGAACTTCATTTGGAGGGTATTTAATAGTTCATCTACATAGTACCCTCCTTTCCAAATAATATTGTTGAAGGTGGTTCGCAAATGGGGCTGTAAAATTTTTAACTTGCTTACAATAAGGAATAAAAATGTTGTAATTATTAGACAAGATTAAATATGTGTAACTTCAACACATTAAGGGATGTGCACATTTCTAAAATATCTATATTGTTCAGGGATTTCAGAGGCAGATTTATTTGAATAAAACATTTTCAGGTTTTATTTTAATTAATAATGAAATTATTAATGTTACGAGCAATATTAAAAATATTTGATTTTTAAATACATTACATACATGTATTTTTTGGTTAAATGATTATTTTAAGTATATTATATATGTGTAGGTGAGGTATTAATTAGTTTTTTTTTTTCACAGAAATATATTGTTTCTTACCTTTATGTTTTTTAATATATAATTAGGAAACGAAAATATATTAATTAGTAATTAGTCTTTACTTATAACATATATGTAGTTTTTATCAAAATAAATAATATAAAATTAACCTTTTGGTTTTTTTCTCTTTTTCTTAAAACTCAAGGAAACTTTGTTTGTGACTCCATAGTTTACTATACAGCTGTTATTATCATCTAAAATCAGGCTGTCAAAGCTCAAGTCATAAGTTCTCCATATGTACTTCCAAGATATTTTCACTTTATTCCTAGTTCTTTGTTGGTATATTTCAAAATGTCTTGCAATAGCTTTTTTTAGTTCCCTTAATGTTGCATTTTGTGGTACCTGCAAAGTAACAATATTTTTAATGTACTTATCACAAAAACAAATACAGTGGACTCCCGGTAATCCGGCAAACATTATGCAGGGCAGTGTCGGACTATCGAATTTGTCGGATTATAGAGCACTGCCTAAGACCCCTATAGTCCGGATTTTTTTACGAAAGAGTACCTTGTAATCCGACAAATTACATATCTAATGACAAGAATCTATATATTATACGTACATATGTATGTACTTTGAAGTACAAATCAGACTTAATTTATGTAAGTCGAATTTAGTAAATTAAATAACAATTGAGAGCTTACGTTTTATTATGAAATTAAGCATAAATGCACATACATATGTACCAAAATAATCAAGAATTATTAATCAAAATCATGTAGTGAATACTATATCAAATTATGAAGCTTTGAAATATTCATCAATTTTTTTTTAGTCATCAAGTAGTAATTCTAAGTCATGTCGGATTACAGGGGGCGCCACTTTAAATAATTTTATAATTTTCTCTATATATGAATAAGTCAAATCATAATTAAGATAAAAAGGCATTTTAGATTATGTAAGATGATATTATGTCATTGAAGCCAGGTGGAGACTTAGAAGCATGGTATAATGCAATAAATTAAAACTAAAGCTATGAGGGTTCCTAACGCACCCTGGTCTAAGAAGAAGCCCACAACAAACTTAGCCGGTTAGTAGTCCACAACAAACTTATATAATTTATCACAAGGTAAAAATTGTAAAAGTAGATAACCAATCAAATAAATAGCCAGAGCTCTACTCTAATGACTGTTATTTTACTTACAATTACTTTCAATGGTGGTTCGTCTTCTCTAGAAATATAGATGCCAATAGACTGACCATGTTCTACAGCTGTCTGTTGAATAAATATTTTCAGTTAATTTGGTTGTACAACATGTATTTAACCATGTTGCCTAAAGTTACGTTTGCCTGTAAACAATAGTAATCTTTAAATATAATTATACATACATACCCCATGGGCTTTTTTTATATTAATAGCAACCAACCAAGCAAGCAGGACACCTGATGTGATTGATTATTTATGAAGTGATTACTGCCACTTATTCATTCACAGAGCAGAACCTTCCAATACTAGTTTATATCTTTACATACTATGTTAAGACAATTGGTGTCAGAGATGGCTTGCAATCTGGAGACTGAGAGAAGGCTTCACGACAAAAATTTAACATAAAAAAACAGCAACAGTAGCCTAATAAATGTCCCCAGGACTTAATAGGCAAGAAGTATAGGCTTAACGATGGTTGGCAGGCTTCAAACAAAATTATAAAATATATAGATTATAAAAATTCGAGCAAAATAAATTGAAGAACGTTGATGATAAAAAGCAAAACAGTCGCAAGTAACATAATAAGATATAAATATATACTATTACTATTACTAACATACCAGTGATATTATCTCTTCCAAAATTATGTCCGATGGTAAATCAGACAACAATGAATCCGTACGTAATAAGTTAACAAGAGAAGACTTTGTAATTTCCAAGAGATCATCGTGAGACAAAGTGTCGGCGACTTCTGCTATTTCCTCCATTCAATCAACGTCGGCGCGAGCAAATAGTTTTTTGGAATCGTTCTTTTTAACAGTGAAAATCAGTTAAGCGTAAAATTAATTGCCCTGCATTCGAAACTGTTTCCAAAATCAAACTCACGAGTTTGAATTTCGGCGAAAATGTATAGTTTTGTCTGATCGTCGGGATAAATAAACGTCGTTTTGTTTTTAAACACAATACTAAACGGCTCTGGGTTCTAACCCAAAAAATTGATAATAGAGAATAGAAGCCATGTCCACTACGCTGGCTATGTGCGAATTGGCAGACTTTACACGCATTTGAGAACATTATGGAGAACTCTCAGGCTACAGGTTTCTTCACGATGTTTTTCCTTCACTGTTGAAGCAAGCAATTAAAATAATCGTTATATTATATGGTTTTCACTTATAGAGATTCGACTTCGATTATAGAGAATATATATAGTCTGTGTAATTGACAAACTTAAAGTCGGAGAGAACTTGAATCTAGGGCCGTAAAATAATTTTAAAAAGTCAGAAGTGGTCGAAATTTGAGGTTAGATCTTTGCTGTAAATTAAAATTTGATTTAATTTTTATAGTAGTCTCCATACTTAATTATAAAGCTAAAATGGACTCCCTATCTACTGGATCATTAAGCGGAGTACAAAAGGAAGAGTTAATGGATCAGGTTAAGCAACAAATTGCAATCGCCAATGCACAGGAACTTTTGACGAAAATGTCTGAAAAATGTTTTAAAAAGTGTATTAACAAACCTGGAACCTCTCTAGATAACTCAGAACAAAAATGCATAGCAATGTGCATGGACAGGTACATGGATGCTTGGAATCTTGTATCAAGAACCTACAGCAGTCGCATTCAACGGGAAAGAAATAATTCGTAAATAATTTTCAGTGTTCCGATTACGCTGTGCTGTAAATATAGAGAATGTAGTGACCGTTGCATTTGTAATGTGAGTTGCGAGTACCAATTGTTATGTTAAATAAAAAATGTTTTAGGTTATGTAAACTTTGTTTTGTTTCCAGACCCAGTCTATTTACTTATTATAGTTCTTGCATTATATGACAAGAATGAAGTTAGCAATAAACTTACACATCATGTAATTCATTAAAAGAACCTAAATAGCTATATTCTTCTCCAATTTAGTTTTAACTCAATGATGCAATACAGAATAAATTTAGATAAAACTCTACTTTCAAGCCTGATATTCAATCACTCAATATTGTTTAATAAAATAAATAAATTAAAATAGAATCATTTATTACATTTTAATCAAAAATATTTATTGAGGTCTCAAAAGTAATGACTAAAATTAATCACATTATTCCATAATAATTAATCTTTTATTTGTATTTCATCTCTCAGCATTTTCTTTCTGTATTGATAAAGCTTCTTTATCCACATTTCCTTTAAGTCTTCATGACTAGGTATTTCCTGTAACAATTAAATCTCTTTGCATTGATCATTGTAAAGCTAAGGTATGTGATGGTGCATTATGAACTTGGTAGTTCTGGACATTAAGCTAATTTTACACAGAATTATGCAAGTATTGCTGTCCTTTAATGAATACTTCTACTACATAGCTGTTATTAAACCTTCCAGTGGTTGATTTTGTATTCAAATGCGATAATCTACCTCAGAATCATTTTTGTCTCTGTTAGTATAGTTTCAGAGATATCAATAACTTACATGATGTTATATCATATATTTTTAAAAACTGTTCATGCATTTTGTGATTAGTTAGAGGACTGCTTTTTAGTTAAAGGACGGCAGAGTAGTTAGAACATCAAGCCCAGGGGCTCAATCATTATCAACCTATTACAATCTTCAATTATAGAGATTTCAGAACTTTGTTGCATTGGCAGTTTAAGGCCTTTATTAATCTAATCTCTCAGCCTACTTAACACATACATACTCAATGACAGTAAGCAGATTGTTTTAAATTTAAAACTAATAAATTATAACACTTACTTCGAAATTTATAATAGAATCATCATTCTGAACCTTAACTTCTGCTTTAGGCATCCTCACTGTCTCAGCATTTAAGTCAATCACAATATTTTGTGATTGTTTCTTGCTCCTTGATGAGGTAAATGATTTCTGAACAAAAGAATCACAGTTTAATTCAGCAATCAAATTTCTGTCTTGTATTGTTGGCATTTCCTCTTTAACTTCCACATCTTTATATTCGTATGTTGGTATTTTTGTCATAGTGAGCCCAGCTGCTTCGGCAGCTTTAATTGCCTTCTCAATTTTAATTTCAGTATCATCTAGGTTGTGTTTTCTGGGTTCTGTGAAGCAGGAAGAAGCTTATGAGGACTACCTTATAATAACTTGCAAGTTTAAAGCACTCACCGCACTCACACAAGCTCACTACAGAGCACAGGTCTCCTCTCAATATGAGAAGGGTTTTGTTCCACCAAGCTGGCCATGTGCGGATTGGTAAACTTCACAAACCTTTGAGAATATTATGGAGAACTCTCAGGCGTGCAGGTTTCCTCACAAAAAGCATATATGCAAAGTAAATAGAAAATATTTAAAATCATGCTACCTATCTATATCTCAGTGCTAAATCTATAAAGCATGCTTAGCGTTATCTCTGATCAGTAAATGATAGCTGATACAGTAAAATGGGACACATTTATGTGCTTAACATAAAACAGTCTTGTTTTAAATGAAATGTTGACTGAATAACACTTTAGATCTCTGCCTTAGTTTCAAGAGGATTAATTTTCATTTATGTTTGAGAAGTACCTATAAAATAGAAAGGGTAACATTGGGAGTATAAAAGATTCTAGAAACTATTGGCAGTATTAGTAGAAATTATTTAAAAACTCAATGTTGTCTATATAAGGCAGTACATTAAAAAATATATATATATGCGTTCGAGTGCACAAGTGTTCCCGTGACCCAGCCAACAGGCGACGCGAAGGAACATCGCTGGGTTTTAGTGGGTATTCTGGTCGCCAGGGAGTCCCACATACCCCGTCGGAAGCGGCGAAAATATAGTAAGCAAATCAGCAAATATTCACTGCTTACAATTATAGTTCCTAGCCAAAAATATGAGTTTATCAAATGTTAAATTATATATTATTTCTTTAGTCTTTCCAAGATATAATATATGCAACAATATTTATAAGTTTCCTTACAACTTTAGTAATCTATAGTTATGATGCGGTGATAGCCTAGTGATTAGGGCGTCAGGCTCCTAATCAGAGGTCGGCAGTTTGAATCCGGGCACGCACCTCTTACTTTTCAGAGTTATATGCATTTAAAAAAAATTAAAATATCACTTGCTTTAACTGTGAAGGAAAACATTGTGAAGAAACCTGCATGCCTGAGAGTTCTCCATTATGTTCTCAAAGGTGTGTGAAGTCTGCCAATCCGCACATGGACTATGACCAAACCCTTCTCATATTGAGAGGAGACCCTTTGCTCTGTAGTGAGCCGGTAATGGGTTGATCATGATGATTGTAGTACTGGTAAAAACATTAAGTAACATGTATGTACTAAAATTGTAATAATTGTCAAATTGTTTTTAATATTTTTATTTGTACAAACATGTCATTGACTACACACTACTAAAGTTGGTTATAGCAGACTCCACCCCAAGCTCTTTGTAATTTTGTAACTACCAACCAATTGCAGTACATAGCAGAACATCTTTGCCTAGTAGTTGTTAATCTTTGTATACTATTTGAGAACTTACAAAATGCTCAATGATCCCACACAATGTTATCTACCACAGTATTAGCCAAAAATTTTACTCACCAATATCAAATGAACTGGCTCTGCTTCCCCTGCTGCTAGAGGGAGATCTCTTTCTATGCTTTTTACTGGTCTTACTATACTTGGAGCGGCTGTGAGATCTTGAACGAGAGCGATCTCTAGAGTATCTTGACCTTTTGGATCTCGATCGGGAAGCAGATCGACGTCTAGACTTACTCTCATAACGTTCTCTCGAAATACTTCTAGAATAACTCCGTCGCCTGTGCTTCGAACGTGAGCTGGACCGTTTTCTTCTGTGGCTACTGGATTCAGATCGATCTCTTGATCGTGAACGTCGCCTATGTTTGTTTTTAGACCTTTTACGTTCGTGCGACGATGCCGAACTGTACGAAGAACTTCGTCGATCACGATATCTACTTTTTTCACGAGGCATTTGGTTGCTTATATTTAAAATAAACAACGAATGTGGAATTTAACTATACGGCATTATGGAAAGCCCACGGAATCAAAAACCTTTAAAAACAGTTTTTTGTTATCCTGTAGAGGTTGAAGAAACCATAGACAATTTGTAACGTCAGATTGATATAGATAAAACTTAAATTTGATAATGCCAAGCATGACGTTGGCATTCAGCATCATTTTGTCCATGATCTACGTATTTGAGCAAATATTAAGAATATTATGCTGTTTATAGAAATGGGGAGGAATATAAATAATCTGTACTTAATAATAATTTTAAATTTATTTGCATACATAAAAAAAGCCCTTTTTGTCGATTTAATATTGACTCATAGATGGCAGCACGCTAACAACGTTCCAATTTATACAAATTATTGTTCTTAACTTAGTGAAAAATCCATTGCAACAAAGCTGTACGCACCAAATTACGTGTTAAAATAATAATAAGTACTCATCTGCTAATCATATTTACTTAAGTTATATATATAATTATACTAGTTACATATTCATAGTAAATTTTAGTATTATAGTCTATATTAACAATGCGTCATTAGTAACGTAGTATAGGGCAGCGACCACAGTCAGTAGGCCTCGATGACGGAATGTGTGAAATTTTAAGATGGTGATGGTGTTTTCTCGATTTTCTTTAGATAATTTAGTATTAGTGTTTTGGTATTTTGTCAGTACAATCAAAATGTTTCCCTCTATACGACCGCTATAAAACTGATTCTTTTTTCTTTGGCGTTACAGACTCTGAGTGTTTAACGTGTTTGTCGGATCATTGACATTGTTTCGTTACAAAATTTTTGTACCATCGCGATTGTTATGTTGTTGCTAGTTTTGTGTGCATTTGTAGCGCCCAGTAAATGGATTAGGCGATTCTGATGTTTTCAAAGTCATGGAAAGGCAGGAGCGCACACATGCCAACATGGAGGCAACGGACACTGTAGACACCAAACAGGTGAGAGACTTATTAATTACCGGTGTTTGTCAATGTATGATAACCGCGCACATGTTAACTGTTTTCATCAAAAATTACACTGTACCTGTACCGTTACAGCCGTTTTTGAAAAACATGACTAATTCTAAACAAACACACGTTTATTAATAAAAATTCGTGTACCTAGCCAAACTACTGCCTTTATACTTAATAAATAGAAATATAAGATGGTGTCACCTTTAAAATCGCTAAGCAAATCAAGGCAAAGAGTGGGTGAGGTGTCCTGCCCACACTGGTGCGGAATAAATTATTTCTATTGGAACATTGTTATGTGCCTTACATGTCACATCAGATACTTATAAATGAATGTATGTATGCAGCCTTTGTTTTCATTTTATAACAATCAATGTTTTATTAATTTGCTATGTTTTTACATATGCTTGTTTTATATTGTTTAAAAACTATGTTTGATATATTGAATACCACGTAGATGAACTCATCGAATGCAAAATAAGTTAGAAGCAGTCCTTTCAAACTACACACTTTAATTCCAAGCTATGCATTACATAATACAAATGGTTGAAAGACTTACCATCTTGACTGGAAAATGATGTTATATCACCAAATAATAATTAATGTTAACCTTTTAATGGAATTTTTCAAACTTGTCCCCTATCTATTCAGTGACTTGTTTTGAAGTTGCTAGTATTGGAGGTGAGCTGTCATCTCCTTACACATTTATAGTTGTTAACTGGGGTAAAGACCAGTTATCTCCTTTGCAATAAGTATCCAACTGGTGCTTGTTAAATTAATGATTGAATAAAGACAAACAGCTGATAACTTATTATTAAAGTTACTGAATAGCTTATCATAAGCTATTATAAGGTCTTATGTTGAGGTTTAGTTTGTCCTTAACTGTCTGTGTAGTTTAGATTACAATTATTATAATATTTAAAAACAGGTAGCTTAACAAAAAAGGGTTCAGAATAACATACAAAAACATGTATCTAATATCTTACTAGAAATTATAATAACATTCATTAAATTAACATTCATCATCAACATTACTCTTTTCAAAAAAAAAAAATTAAAAAAATTAAAATATCACTTTCTTCAACTGTGAAGGAAAACATCGTGATGAAACCTGCACGTCTGAGAGTTCTCCATAATGTTCTCAAAGGTGTGTTAAGTCTGCCAATCCGCACATGGCCAGCGTGGTGGACTAAGGCCAAACCATTCTCATATTGAGAGGAGACCCGTGCTCTGTAGTGAGCAGGTAATGGGTTGATCATGATGATGATGACTCTTTTCAAGATACTTACTATATCTATTATTTAAACTGAGTATTAAACATGCTATATTATACTGAAACATTTGATGATCTAATAGAATGGTCCCAAACCAGCACTAAAGGTGCGGTTGTTTGAAGAGTGTGAAAGTTTGCGTGGAAGTTCAACATTGTCTAATATAAAATTAAAGTTTTTATTTGGGCATAGTACAATAGATTTTTGTTTATTTTATGGCTGTCTGTTTATACATCATGCTAAAGTAGTGAAAGCAATGCAATTTAGTATATTAATTATAGTTAATAATAATAGAGTTACTTTAGGTTAGGGGATAAATCATTAAGTTGATTTCTGTAACATCATTAAAATCCAATGATATCAATTTATGTTATTTTTATTTTAAGAATTTGATTTTAACCCTATTTTTTATTAATTATTACTATTGACAAAATTACGATGACATTTTCTGTGGATTGTCCCACAAATACACAAATACATTTGGATTTTCTGGCAGTTTTACCTCATAAACTTGAATAAAACTATAGCTATGTTGCCCTCATGAGGTTCCCTTTAACTTTCTTGGTGAAACTAACCATAATAGGATATAATGAATTAGGAAGTTTTCACAGGTGCTATGTGTTAAACAATAATTGTGATGCAAATAATTTTATTTTTGTCCCTGATCTTTTAAAAATATGGTGTGTATTACACATAAAATTACTCTGAAACACATTCAAGAAAATGAAATGACCTCAGAATCCAAATGGTTCTTAAATAAGTTGGGTTCTTTTTGAGCATACTCCTTTACTTATTTCTGTTCTGCCTTAAAGTACCATCTTAGGAGTGCATACCTGGGGTGCTCAGCAATGTCATTATTTTAAGACATCTGTTTACTAGGCAGCCAGTTATTATGTCAGCTAGTTACTGATTATATTTGTGATTCTTCTCTGTGTGTGTGTGTGTTATTGTAGTATGTAGATGTATGTTATTTGTTTCTTTCCAAAATTACAGATGAAAGCTAACCCAGATGTTATTTTGCATAGCCCTAAAACTTGCACTAGCCTTGCCTTCATAATTCAATATTTCAATGTCAAAGCTGTGGGATTTGTGGGACGAGTGTGATGATGATGATGATGGTTATAAATAATATAAATGAACATAATGAACAATGAATAGAAGTAGGCGTTACTTTGCGGAAGTCCATGTTAAATCATAAGTTCATGATAAAAGTAAACTTTACTTTTCCCGCTTGTGAAGTCAACATCTCCTGAGGATGATCTGATGTCGGGTCGAAACGTGCGTAGAGGTTCTGGTGGAGGATTTTGTGTGGTGTTGTACTATACTAATCTCCCGGTTGTCGGCGGAATATAGCAAATTATACTTGCTGTTTATTGCTTATAAATGAACATGTAAAGCCACAAAATATCACAGGCACAATAAGTTAAAGCGAAATAGAATTAATCACTAGTGCTACCTAATCGCTAGGATATCCAAAGATACCATACTTATCTTGTCGAATCAAACACTACTCTATGCCAGTCGTATGGTAGGGGGGCGCGAAACGGTCGTAACGGCGAGTGGTGGCAGTTGATACGCGACGGGCGGGCAGTACGCCGCGCGCGCATCGTTCGCGACAAGTGATGTCAGTTAGTTGGAGCTAGTGGCGCTTCCAGTGGTCTGTGCAGTGTGTGGATATAATGGTAGCTATGGTGGCCTCAGCGTCTGGATACGGCACTTTGCGCCGATTTCTAAGCGCCCCTGATGGCCAGGACATAGAGAGCACCGGTGTTGTTCCGAGCGCCTCAGTCGCGGTCTCGGTAAGCCACTTCCATGTCTAACCAACATCAATCTGTTGGGCTGAACTTCTCTTTCTTATAGCTGAACGCAATATAGTTAGATACTATACTAATATGCCAAAAAATATTCAGTGCGTTACTTATCAACTGGTAATAAAAAAATTCCTAGTAATAAAAAATGAGCGTTAACTTTGAAGTTAGTTAATTCCAGGACTCGAGTGGAATAAATTTGGTCCTCGTTATTACGCTGAATAGTTACTGAAGTGGTTCTTTTACTGGAATTAGGTAGGACCGTACCGTAGGAGAGTGGTTTTACATTGTTTAAGTAGTCCAGCTTTCAGATGATTAGACCACACGATTGGATTGGATAGCTAAACTTGTATTATGTGAACTCGCTTTTTCGAGCTGTTCTTGCATTTAAACTGTTATATACGTTATAGTAAGGTTTTATTTCGATTGTACAGCTGTCTTGCAAACAATGCAATTTATTGCTCTACCATTATTGTAAATGCATGGTCAAGAAACTGGTAGGGCCCTACCGTGTAATACAAATTTAGAGCATGGAATGGTGAACGGCATGTTAAGTTTGTTAGGGCTCGCTATAGTTCATGGGTTGCATTTGAAACTACAGGTGGTAGGTTTCGCATTTTATTCCGCTCGTAATATCATTGAAGCTTCTTACTTATGCACTGTCTACTTGTGTACTGTTAGCAGTACGCTATTCGCATCAAATAGCTTTATAATGACTTCGGTACCTTCCGAAGACGAAAGGACATAACGTGAGGTTACTAATCGATGTGCCGTGTTTATTATTTGCAGGCGATTAGTTCCGTGAATGAAATAATCAGGGTGCAGTGCTAGTATTGAATAATGCATTTCTTTTGACTATCAGGCATTTTATTTTTTTATTTTTTTACACTAGAAATTAGCCCTTAAAGGCTATCTCACCTGGTGGTAAGAGATTATGCAGTCTAGGATGGTAGCAGGCTAACCTGTTAGGGGATTGCTAAATCCACACTCCTAATTTATTTTCTACGTGACATCATGCCGGAACGCTAAATCGCTTTGCGACACGTCTCTGTCGGTAGAGTGGTAATTAGCCACGGCCGAAGCCTCCCACCAGAGCAGACTCGAGCTGGGAATCGAACTCACGACCTCCAACTTTATAATGAAACAGCGCACGCACTGCGCCACGGAGGTCCTCAATATCACTGGTATTCCCTTTTATTGTGCAAATCCTGTGATTTGTGAAAAGGTAATATTTGAATTACGAGAAGGTAATAAAAAGTCTCTGTGTGTGTTACTGATTTAAGAACTCATACGAGGAGGTACCTGCATACATTGCGGTATACTCGTGCATTGATTTAAAGCCATTTTGAGCCATCCAGGTGACGAAGGTACAAGATGTAAGGGTTAAGCTATCGAACCTCACATTATCACATATTCCTTGCATTCGATAGGAATAAAATGAGGCGAGGTGGACTAGAATGTTATGTTATATTTCTCTTATCATCATCATCATCATTTCAACCTATAGACGTCCACTGCTGGACATAGGTCTTTTGAAGGGAGTTCCAATGGCCACGGTCCTGGGCCGCTTGTATCCAGCGGCTTCCTTTGAATGGTAGAATTTCTCTTAATCGTCACAAAAAACGTTAATCCAAGAGTTAGTACAGGATAATTCAAGTATCTTCTAAGTACTTCAAGTCTTCTTTATAGTCCCAATAAGCGTAAATTCATGACTGTACTCTTTGTGAATGCTTTAAAATGCCTTTGATCCAGGTGTCCAAAGGAATGGACGCGAGACTACTTTTCGATTTTAGCACTTAAGTGCCATTTGTATGCGATATGGTCTGCGAATGCGATAAAGTAAACAGAGGTGTGATTTATTCATGTCAGACCCGCTTTTACCCTGATCTCAATCGAATGTTATGTTGGCCATTTCATTAAGATTAGTTTTCCATGGTAGAAGTAATGCAAAGAAACAGACGTCGTAGCTCGAGACCCAATTATCCCAAGGCTGAAAAACTCAGGCATATGACACTAGGTCTGTATAGACCTATGTGGAACTAGCCTTAGGGATGAATTTCCGGTCTACTTTGGTAATAGAAGATACCAGTATTTGACTATACGAATTATTCACATTATAACTATACCCATTCATAAATGTAATTTAATCGAAACGGAGGTCAAAGAAATCGCATTGCAAAAGCCAATGTTTGCGACATAAAATCTTAGAAAGTAAATATAATGTGTCTAACAGTCATTACAATGGCCGTTAATATTGCATTGGCACCTTAGAACGAACTCTGCGTGCGACTGAGTGCCTGATAACTCTTTAATTTAAGTGGCCAGGCTATAGCTAAAAGCTGTGACCATTATATTTTTAACGTCAAATCCACGCCGCAGTCAGAAATTGTCGTGACCGTTTCGGAACTTTTTGGTAGTTAAAAAAAGAATCTGAACCGCCATCAGTCTGTGGCCGTCCATTCCGAGGTCGTTGACCCGACTTTCCTTTTTAATATTCATCCTCATGAGTCTACCAACTAACGCCATCGATTGGAGTTCCGTCCTTGGTTGGAGGTCGCCTAGTATAACGCATAGTTATTACAATATTTTTCGTTCGTGATGTCATCTTCATATGGGATCATACAGGATGGCACGGCCAAGGTCAGGCCATCAGACCGTGTCGCATCTTGATTCTAAGCGTCTCGCTGGTCGCTCGCGAAAGGAGATCGTCTCTGAGTGCCTCAGTGGCTTCACAGAGATTACCGAACCAGATCACAATACGCTTACTGACTTATCTTCTCAGACATGTACACGACCTTTATGAGATTAAAAATTATTAATTTACTATGTGCAAATTGCATACCTATTCAGCGACACCAGTTTTTAACAAGCATATATATTTTTTATTGTTTTATCTATCAATTTGTTTGGCGTCTGTCTTCGATCAAATTTTGGACTGAAGAAGGCGTATACCAAGCACCAAATGAGACTTGAATATATTATAGACGTTATTTAAACCTATAAATAAATTAATAAGTAAATATAAATGTCATTTAATTGTTTATTGTCATAATTATTAGTTTCTTCAATAAGAATATTAAATAGCTTTTGCTTATAACATACATTTATTACTGAATTTTTTTAACAGCTATGAACAGAGGTTTTATATTTTCACTTATATTGAACCCTTTGTCAATATCACAGTAGTAAATTAACCTTTTGAATTAAAATTTCCATTGCAAACGCAGCCAAAGTAAGTAGATAAATTCTGTTATAAAAAACTTGGTTGGAAAATTTTGCTCGCAAAGACTGTGGAAAGAGAGTATCTACGTGTATAAATTCAGTACACATAGAAAATGTCGCTCGCCGGACACGATTCAAGTGATAATACGTGAAGAGAGTGGAGCCTTTGTTCACAGTTTCCTTTCCCATCGTTTGATTTTCAAATGCAGCTAAATGAAGTGTTTGTATACGTCGTTTGTGACGAAATATAAAAGAAAAAATTATATCGCCTGATTTCTTAGTAATACGAAATGTGTCTATAAAATGTTTAGGTAGATACGTCATATTATATTGTGCCGCCAGGGTAATAATCAATTGAAAAAATGGTGCAAAATAATAGCACTATAGAAATCATTCTTGCAATTAGGAGTAGTGACTATAGAAGTAATATTAATATCATCTTAATGCCTACCATGGCTTAGCTTGATGTTGATTGTTAAATAAGTACTGACACCTATCCAGAACCAATTTAACCTCAAGTAAAATTTAAGTAGTTTTTGTCAAAAAAATAAGAACAAACACAAGTCAAGAAAAAACTGTCTAATTTTGTAGCTGGTTAACTTAGGGGCATGGCAGTTATATTAAATCCATACTCCTATCCTCCATTGATTTTTTGGGGCATCGTACTTGGGAGCAATATTAATTATTGTGTATCAAACCAATATAATAATAGCACATAGGCGTATAATGCGCATAATATGTGATGTTATAATATAATTTTATAACTGTATACAACTTTATGTTTAGAATTATAAAATTATAAGTATATAGTAGAAGTATAACCAGTCCAGGGACATAATAAAGCTAGTTAGTTAATGGTTAGAATTGCCTTAGACACGTTTGTGTTAACTTAGTTAACGTAATAAGAAATATGACTCCGAGGTACGACCACTTCCAATAACTCTTATCAGTAAGGAGTTATTTAGACTCGTGCAAAAGTCATCGGATTTAGCGTCGAGGTAGATAATGATTTTCTCAGTATCGGTAACAGTTTCGTTAATAAAACTGATTCATTCCAGTGGATGATAAAATGACCGATTAACGATTGAATGCGTTCATTTTCAAATAATTAAAGACGTATTTCATTTAATTCAGGATTATTTTATCTCTTAAGCCTGGAGCATACAAATTTTTGATCGCATCTGGTTTTGTCGTGACATGCAAGTATCAACGTAGAAGTGAAATACGGGATATTGCCCAATTCCTATGTCAAACTACCGGATCATTGGGCTTAAGTGGTACGTACGTAAGCGCATTCGGTATCAATTAAAAGAATAATTATTTGAAGTTTTTTTAGACGTTCAAGTATGACACTTTCAAGATCCTTAATGCATCCTTAGTTCAGTTAAGTAAATCAATTATAAAAATATGTGCTTAAACTAAAAGATATGCTTAGATAATTCTATTTTACACAAATACATATCTAAACTGAACTAAATTAGCAGATCAAAAAATTGTCCAGTCCCGATCATAATGTTTCTTGTGCAAAAAGAAACATTTTTCGATATCGTAGTTTAAAGTTAAGAGTTTTAATTACAAGAGAATTAAAACCATAGCGCAACCTTAACTTGTGTGCATAATAAATCATGCATTTACATTTTTAGTAAAGATTCACTTCTATTGCGCTAAAATTCTAGTCTTTAGCTTGGGAATTTCTTAACACACTTCTTGTAGTACCGTTTGAAATTTTAAGAGCGTGCTTTGTCTTTGCTCAGCCAAAGTTAGTGTTAAAACGAGACAGATCTATTTAGGACTCTTAACTTCGACTTCTTTGTCTCGTTTCGACAGTTTCTTAAGTCCGAGGTAAGGTTAAGCGAAGCGCTTTGTAGATCTCTGCCTTAGAGCCAACCTCGGTTACTTTAAGATAACACGCTACTTTTCTTTATATCCACTTAAATCCTCATCAGATCTTGTTGTTCGATGGTCTTAGATAATATTCAAACAAAGATGCAAAGTGGACAGGAGCTTGCATTCCAATTAAGTTGCTTTACGCATCGGTATCTATTTGCTACTAGAGTCATTAAGATTTAATACAGTCGATTAAACCATTGGCATGCATCTTTGCCTCATTAGAATGATTGTCGCGCATTAGTTCACCTTGTACAGTGTAACTATGTTGATTTACTGTACTTGGGAGTTTCCTTGTTTGCCCTTTTGTACACTTTACGTACATAGATTTCCGTAGGAAGTTATCGATATCTACGTGGGAAGACCTTACTGTATTTCTTTATGGATTTAAAAGTTGTTCACGCATTGTTAATCACCGGATTATTAGTTCCGGTGTATAAAACTCAGTACATATAGAACGAACCTCAGCGAATGAGCAAATATTCTGGTACTATGATGGAACAATATAAAAGGTACAAAAACGCTAAAGGGCGAACTCTTACAGGCCGATGGGAAGTTGGGACTGAGACTTGAGCACGTACTATCACATTATATGAACAGTACCGTGATATTTATAAAAAAATTACCTTCGTATGTTCTTCAAAAGTCTTTAAATTTATTAACGCGACACGATAAGGTACGTCGGATTCAGATGAAACTTTAACCAAACTTAAGACAGCAAAAACTTTCTTTGCTCTCAAAGATGATAGATTATCATCAGAAGACTCAACGCGATGACATTTAGGGCTTGTACACAAAACTGCGATGCGACGTCGCATCGTAAAAACCTGCGAGCACGCACGTCACGTAGCCAGAACTTGCGAATTGATGCGCATCGCGTATTTTTGCGATGTGACGTCACACTTGTTGACAAAACTTTTTAATCGGCTCTGAGACAGCGCCTGGGCAAGACGATCCCCTTGTACGATTGTTACTGAAGATGTGGTGATAATAAACTTAAAAGCTCCTTGAATGAAGATACGCTCATTCTAAAATAATCAAAAACTTTTTTCTCTCAGTTTCATATTTACGATCAAAATAGTTCTCTTCGGCGTTCATTATAGTAATAAATGGATGGACCCAAAACATAGCTAAGAATTTCATTTTAGTTATTGTTTCTTTTGCCTATATCTCCTAAGCAATAAAAAAGTGCACACTTCTTTTTAAGATGTCACGATCTAGTTTTCAAAATAGGTCCAGTACGGTCGTCGAAGGAATGGTCACCTTATCGTGGAAGGCGTGTCGCCTTGCCGCACGAAATCGCATCGCAGCAATTCGTGTCGCAAATTTCTGCGTTGCGAATTCGCATCGCGTCGCATCGCAGTTTTGTGTACAGACCCTTAATTGTATCTCTTCGAGATAACTGTAGTATTTCACACAACTTTGTGGACTAAAAGAAACTATGTAATCCATCATAATCACAACTTCTTTAGTTAGGCGATGAGATATATTTCTTAGATTAGCAAAGTAAGTACTTATTGGTTGCAACTAATAATTATTTTACTGGGCAGCTGTTTCTTACGTTTTTCCATACAGAAATTGATCAGATTCTATTATTATAGATTTCAGAACGAATATAGTATTCGCACTAAATGGAATACTTAATCCAACAAAAAAGTTAAATATAAATAATAGTATAGTAGGTACTTCCTTAATGACTGTAGTCACACCTGATGGCAAATGATGATGCAGCCAAGGTAGAGAACCCAGGCATAGATGATTCGCACTTACTCTTGATTTGAATGTGGAACCCTATTACTAAATATATTTTCCGATATATCATATTTACTAAACATGAATAGGAATTGCATGCTAAAGCCTTAAAAGGCGTAAACAATAAACGTGTTACATTCATGTTCTTATATTCCTTTATAGGAATGCAAAGGCATTTCTCGCGTTGCATATTATTTTACCATTGAAGGGACATGTGGATGGGACCATAGTTATCTATAAATAAGTATGGCATGGCTGTTTCGGAGGCGACCGGCGCGGCGGTGCGTTGCGACAGACGGACGGCGTTCCGCGCACACTTCCGCCCACAGTCGATCTATAAGGCGGTGGACCTTGTTACGCTTACATGTGGGCATGTCTAATTGAATGTTTCGTAATGCTCCAAGAAAACATTTGGTAAATTCAAACCATACAACTCAGTTTGATATTTACCTTAACTTCGCGCCATTCTACCACAGAACAGTGTGACGCCGTGAGCAGCAGCTCCTTATGGTTGAGGTTCAATCAACTCGCAAGCAATCAAATAAGAGAGCATTTTTGCTGCCAAAGTTTTGCCAAGACGACATTCTTACCTGATGCAGTCTGAGATGGTAGCGGGCTAACCTGTAAGCGGTATGGTAAACCCGTATTCCTACTTGGTTTCTGGCCCACTGGTAAAATATTGTGGTGTTATCAAAGAATTTCCGATAAGGTTACTATCGACAAAATGTTTTTTTACGAAATGTGCTGTAGAAACATTTTAGCACATTAAAATTAAAAAATTATAATTATATTATTCGAAAAAATATATATATAATATTATTCCTTATTCCTAGGATTTTGAAGTGTTCAATACAAAAGCTTTTCTCAAATTCTAGGCAGCCTGTATCAACTTTGTAGATCGTGTGGGTTTTCAAAGGCGCTGTCGTGTGGGGACAGTTAATCGTAAACTATAAATTTTATACGTCACTTACCTTGTCAGCATGCGTTCAGAAGGTCATCTAGAAGGAGGTTGGATAGATAGATAGATAGATAAAGTATTTATTGCACATTACAAAACTTAGATTCTAAAACAAATAAAAACAAAAAAAATATATAAGAAACATAACGCTCAAAGGCGGCCTTATCGCTTAAAGCGATCTCCTCCAGACAACCTTTTGTGAAAGGAAACATTTACAAGGAAAGGGGGATAGTGCAATAGTAAATTAAAAAATTAAAGTTGTAGTAATAAAAATAAGAAAAAGGTTACTAATTCGATATTTTCTTTTGGTCACCATGCCTTCGCAATTTTAATAATTTTTTGCTATTTTAACACGAAGAACGCAGTGTCTTCATTTGATTCCATTATTTTGGTGGATATGTAATGAAAAATATTTACAGTTAATTTTCAGCTGCCTTGCTGAATAGTTAAGCATGTTTATGTTTATGATGATTGTTCTAATTTAAATTATTAAATAGTCTACAATAAATAATAAGAAGAATAAAATCCAACGGAACTCGTTATTAAACTAAACTAGTTTAAATACGAGTTCTGTTGGATTATGTATTGAATCTCTTTTTGATTTAGTGTTTAAACGAGACAGATCTATGCCGGACAAATAACGTTATTTCTTTTTAACTGTATCTTAAGTCAGATTTAAGGCTTGCGCGCTTTATAGGTTTTGCACTAAGTGACTCAGCAACCAGTTTATAAATCCCTTTGGTATTTAGGTTTTACATTTGATTAGTAGTACGATAACTATCGCGCGGTGCGCCCAATCAAATAAATGTCGCCCTTATTATTACCTTAGATTTAATAAGGTTAGTTTTTATTTGAAATGCTGTCGACCCGCCATGTTGAATATTATAAAACAAATAATAAAATTAGGTTAAATTGTGTTTCATTCATTACAGTGGTACAATTAATTAATTATCTAATTACCGCCTGTTCTTGACATATTGTTTGATGTATAGTCTATTTTAAAAAATATGTTAGCCCTTGACGACAATCTCACCTGGTGGTAAGTGATGAAGCATTCTAAGATGTTAGCGACTAAACTGTTACGAGTATGGTAAACCCATCCTCCTAATTAGTTTCTACGGTGTTAATTAGTAGTATTAGTGAAAAGTGTTGGTTTGAAAAGTCGTTAACAGCAATGGCTCGAGCCAGGAATCGAACCCATGACCTCCAAACTTTATAATGCAATAACGCACACGCTGCGCCACGGAGGTCGTCAATTAATATAATATAAAGATGAACATAATCGGAACATATCCTGCTTCTGATCTCTTTGATGTGTTTGTTGGTAACAGCAAACTCGGTACCTTTAATCGTTTGTTAGATTATAAATGAATTACAATACACGCACCTTGAAATTTCGGCCCGGTAGAACACAAAAGGTTCCACCAAAAATAGGCTGTGTAGAGTCCTTATTAAGACCGACCCCGAATATCCTCGGTTCTTTGTAGCTATCCTTGAGCCAAGGTCAGCCTCGGTACAATATTTGCCGCATCTCCCAGACAGATGCGTGTGATTATTTTTATGCTTTTTTGATTGGCCCTTGCCTTGGTTTTGTTTGAGAGCACTTGGGCTATTATTGTTCATAAATATAATTATCTGCGTTGACTATTTTCAGTGTAGGTATAGGTGATTTTTGACGACCTCCGCAGCGAAGTGCGTGCGCTGTCGCATTATAAAGTTGGAGGTCCTTGGTTCGATTCCCGGTTCGAGTTGTCTGGTGGGAGGCTTCGGCCGTGGCTAGTTACCACCCTACCGACAAAGACGTGTCGCCAAGCGATTTAGCGTTCAGGCACGATGTCGGGTAGAAACCAATTAGGAGCATAGGTTTACCATACCCCTAACAGGTTAGCCGTTCTTCTAAACATAAGTAAACTTTTCTTAATAACTTTGAATGGATATAGCAACTAATTATAATTTAAAAAGTGTGTAAATAAAATAGAGGAAATATAAAGTGATGTATAAAAATTACTTATAGTAATAAATTTATCCTCATTTGTTGTACGTAGTTGGGTAATGTTTTTTTACTTATAACAATAGAAAGTAGAATTTGTACCGAATCAATCACCTCATTGAAATAAATTACACCTAATGAGGTATTTACGATACCATCTACGATCACAGATTGGCAACGCTTTTTATATAACAGTTTCCTTTATTAATGCACTAACGTATCTGGGCTAGATACGAATGAACGATTGACCAATATATCTATTATAAAATTCTTCTAAACTGGTATAATAATATATTAATGTTTAATAGCTGTGAAAGTCAGCCTCCTAATCAGAGGTCGGCGGTTCGAATCCGAGCACGCACCTCTAACTATTCGAAGTTATACGTACGTTTAAAAAAAAATATCATTTGCTTAAACGGTGAAGGAAAACATCGTGAGGAAACCTGCACGCCTTCTCAGGCGAGAACTCTCGTTCTCCATAATGTTCTCAAAGGCGTGTGAAATCTGCCAATCCGCACATGGCCAGCGTGGTAGACTATGGCCAAACCCTTCTCATATTGAGAGGAGACCCGTACTCTGTAGTGAGCCGGCAATGAGTTGATCATGTACACATTGGGTTTGGGTTCCTTCAAATGGGTTGGGATAATTTATGATGGGTGATTTCGTTTTGCCAACCCGTTGTATTGCCCGAAAATATAATATCTTTAATGTTCTAGAACATCTATATTTGTTGATTGCCAGTAAAATGGTCTAATGGTCTTAAGCATTGTCAAAGCCTCTAATAATACAATACTGCGAGCTTAATGGCCTTCCGGTGGAAACACTGGGGAAAGCTTGAATCGATGGATGCGGATTTGTGTGACGGAATTTAACGTCTTTCTCTTTTATATTTCGATCTAGATCGTTCGATGTCTAAGTCAACATCACGAAATATTCCGTAAACCTTTTTGATAACAGGCAGGATTTGACAACCTCCGTGCAGCAGCGCGCGCGCTGTCGCATTAAAGTTGGAGGTCCTGGGTTCGATTCCCGGCTCGAGTCTGGTCTGGTGGGAGGTTTCGGCCGTGGCTAGTTACCACCCTACAACCTTTGACAAGGTTCCGGCACGATGTCGCGTAGAAACCATTTAGGAGTATGGGTTTACCATACCCCTAACAGGTTAGCCCGCTACCATCTTAGTAACTAACTAAGGCTAACTTGTAGTAGATAAAACAAAACAAACCAATATTATATAGCTAGTCAACTATGGGCTGTGAAGACTGGACTATTAAAACTCCTATAGCGATAAGTTTCACATATTGCCATTTCCGTAAGTTTTCAAATGAACAAACGTCATACTGTAAGCTTAAGGGTCAATCTATCACTTTATACGGAAGACTGAATATCATGTTTTGTCAACTCCATACAAGTTTTACAATTTAATAATACGCCGCTATCAAGTTAGTTAATTCCGAACCCTACTCACATCTACTCATTCTACTAAACAACGTTTATTTTAGTTGACAATATCTATAGGTTTGTATGTCAAATAAAAGCTTTTATGAATAAAAAACCTCTACCAATCCTAATATCGATGCTCATTTTAACTCCGCCAATTCTTAAGATATGGACAAGAATTGTATCGGTAACAAGGAGGGAGTTGGATAAAGTGAGCGAATTTTCCCCTCTTCTTAGCATTGACCCAGAAAACGGGCTCTTTACTCTAGAAACTCTACTCCATTGAAAACGATATTTTCAGAGCAATTTGTACTTTTTCATTGTAATGCGAGTAAAATATTATTACCACTAAGTAAAATACGATCCCAGATTTTATTGTTAAAAAGTAGTTTACACCATGTTGGGTGACATTTTATTTTTGCTGGAGTAAATTTTGTTTTTGTTCTTGTGACTTTGATTGATGTGATATTTGAATCAAATCTCACATTAAGCCTAAGAATATCCAGTGTAATTCATAATTCTGAATATCGAACTTTTAGGACACCGGAAATAACATTTTAAAAAGTCGTTGCTACCAACCGTTGTCTAAGATTTTTATCGATTTAGCATTAGCTCTCTGGTTAAAAATAAAAACAAACGAATATCTGAACTGTACTTTCTCTTTCATACTTATTTTGAAGTAACGAAATATTATCTGTTACAGCATCTCCAATCCAACTTTCAACTATTATTAAACTTACCAGTGAAATAACATTGATGTATGATTATAATTATTCACTCTTACTAATTAGCAACAAAGGTACATATCGATATACGATAACTTCGTAGACTCACGTAACAGAAATATTATTTAAGTCCTATTTTATTAGTTTTCTATTCCTATCGTAATTTCGATCTCTATCACTTCTCTTATACATTATTCCAGACTCTTTATAGAAAATTTTATAAAGAAATTTGCAGCATTGCCTGCTGTGGAAAGTGCCTTGAATGCTGGCTCTATTTCTAAGCAGCAGCAGAGCTGTTCTTTTTCGCAAAATATTTGCCAGCTGTTCTGTCATGAGATGACATAATTTACAACAGTGTAAACAAAATTATTTTGACTCTGTGGTTCTATTGTCAGTGTTCGTGGTACAAGGCCTACAAAGCAACAGGATGAATAAGCAAAAATTTATGAAAAAAGGCATTCTTGCGCCTCTTTCCTGTTTCGCCACCTTTATTGTTGCGTCCGGTTTATTAAACCTGATATGATACGAGGCGTTTCAACGCATTGCTGCACCGTGAGGTCTTTTAGCGTCAATAAGATCTATTTCAGATGGCTCAATAAGAGTACACATCTAACAAGATATAAATGGTTAATTAAACCAAATAAATTAACCATTCTTAAAACTAAAGGTTTTCTTGAGAATTGATTTGGTATGACACTTTAAGTTATATTAAACAGTGAGAATCAATTAATACTAAAAATAATAAATCTAAAAGCAATACTATATATACTTAAAGAAAAGTTCTTGCGCAACGTCCCAGTCTCGACAAGCCCAGATTCCGTACCAAATTAAATGTTTGAGCTGCAAGCAAGGCAATTGTGCCACGCAACCTCCGTGGGAACTCTTGGAAACGAGCTGTAGAATAAATAACTAAACATATTAAAAGATAGATCTAAGAGAATTGCTTTCCATTTATTAGTTCAAACATAAAGTTAAATGTAAGGTACACTAGATAAAACGAGAACGTCATACACGTTCTCGTAGGTTATTTTTTGGGGGCAATTTAAGCAGCTGTCTAAAAATTGTGATGATGGATAATAATAAAGCCACTGCAAGAATTTAGTGCTATTGTGCGTTCACTTCCGATAAATTAACTTTTCCTCTTGTTATCAATTTAACAATGTTCGCTGTACTTGTCGGTAGATAATTCTTGTTGCGTGCCCCCGCAGAGAAATATTTGTTTGTAGATAATTTTCTCCCATTTACTATCTATTATTTACCATCTTTTAGCTAAGTAGTAATTTTTTTTTACATTAATTTGTTAAACATTAATGTAGAAGTCATTGTAGATTAATTTAGCTCTGTCTTAGCATTTCGAAGACTTTTTATGCTCTATTGAGTTAACAAAACACTCGGTTATCTTCCATCGGATGGGATGATCTCATCGAGATAAGTCAGCAAAAAACGGTAGCTGGTACCGTTTTTTGCTGGCCTATCTCGATGAAATTTTTAAGATATACTATTTAACAGCAAAGCCAAAATACTTAAGATTTGTATGGAATAAAATATTAGCCTTTATTTCAGCCTCCGTTAAAATGCATGCCGACCCGCTGCGACGCAACCTCGGTGAGAAATCTTGAAAACGAAGCGCATACATAAATAATACGTAGAACACTACGTTATTTCATTGTTTGTGTTTAAAGATGTATTACGTGTAGACCAATCGGATTTAATAGACTAAGTTAGTCAAAGAATTGTGGTAGTTTGCAAATTCTAAATTTCTTTTAAACATGTACATGAAATCTGTATATACAGTCAAGGTGACTGACTTACAGACTACCAGATTGATGAATATGAGCACAATTCAAACCACTGGACGGCTCGGGACGGATCTCATGAAATTTGGCTTTATATAGATAGTTATTAGTTAGGGGTCAAATTTGAGGGTTGAAATTGGTATGAAGCTTAGAAGCTATAAATACGCGAACGACAAATTTAACGTGAGCTAAGCTGCGAAAAAATGCTACACATAAAATTATAGAAATATTAAGGTCATTCGACTATGTGAAAGTGATTCAGTTCAACACGCACGTTTAGCTAGCACATATTGATTTGACCATCAAAAGACTCGCAACATATATTTTGTATCGATGTTGACCCACCAGGGTTTGTGCAACCAATTTTCAGTATAAAGTTTCTAATAATCTGTTTGGATATTTTATATTTCGTTTTCATACATTGTTTTTGTTGCCTCAGGTTCAAAAGACTCCAAGACCGCGGACTCCCTAGAAAATCCAGATGATTATGATAATACTGTTATTTGATCCAAAAAGACCATGCTGGGTCCTACCTTTCATTAAGTAAAGTTTAGTTTCTCATGCAAAATCGCTTTTATATACGTTGTCAACATTTTAATGTAATTTTACTTAAAAAATAGCTGGCTATACACTATGCAGTAGATATATAATAGCGCTGTTTGTGTACAGTGCGATAATATTTTCTTTTCAGAAATTCGTTTAGTCAGGTTTAATTTGATTAAGCCTCTAATTATATTTAAACAAATACTGATAGAAGTATGCATTGATAATATTAGTTGCATTTTTCACAAAGAGAGTATATTATTTTTTGCTTATATAGAGTATTATTTTAATAACTATCCTAACTCTGTAAGCCACAACACTTTAACAATGATGTAACCGTCTGTAAGCAAAGTACGGGTGTCGCCCACCGTATCGATCGCCTATACATTGATACCAATAATAGCTATTACGAAATATTTACATTGGTTGCTATCCGGCCATACGTTCGCACGGTGAGAAACATCTCTCACTTTCACCAACATCGTGTCTGCAGCATCCAACTGGGTCGCACGGTAGATTGTAGATACCTGAAACGAACAAAATGAATGACTCTTAATCATACGTATATCGCTGAGCACAGACGCTTTATCGAATAAATTGCATGATTACGAAAAAATAAGAAGAGGAGAAACTGCTAGAAACCGTCTTTGTTGATAGCTTGATAAGTTATCGCTAACGTCTCCTTAATATATTTGCAAGTCTGTATCAAACTTGTATCATTTCTTATTTGTATCTTTGATATCAGATTATAAGATTATTTTATTTCCCTGATATGAAATATTTGTTGACGTTAGACCTCGACAATTCGATTTCCTAAAAAGTTCGTTGAAATTAATATGTTTAATCCCACTAAATCTAAATACTTGTTTTCACCGCGCGGATTTTGTTTTTCAGTGGGAAATAAACTATATACCGTGACAAAAATAATCCTATGGTTAATCCAGATTTTGGTCTAACTAGCCGTTTGAATTTAAGTTCATCAGTTAATAGTTAGTATTAATGATTAACAACCACCCCAACATCTACACTAGGTTTGCATTTATAATATTAATTTGATAGTCTCAATAGAAAACAAAAACTCTGGTATCCTATGTACGAATATCTATTTTAAAATCTAAAAATTTTCGAAATTTAACAAAACATCGTTGTTTTTACAGTTAAATTATATAATAAATGAAAAGTAACCACTTAAATTTTTTACGAACTATTATTATATGTTACTAGTATTGTTTGTCTTTCGCGATGGATTTACTGTACCGTAAAGTTAATCTTTATTCGAGGTTGCGTGGGTTTTATATTTATAGTAGTCTGTTATGACTTCACCGGTTCGCATATGTTGACGTTTTTCAAACTCGTTTACCTCTGGTTTACCTACTTAATCGTGTATGTTTGTCGAATTCATTAACTTCAACAAATCAATACACACAACTTTAAATGTTAAGTCACCGACGTTAATTTTCAAAAAAAAAATATTCTAAGGCTCACGAATTAATCGTTACCATTTAAGGTAAGATTCATATCTTACTTTTATAGATGCTTAAGTTACGAATCTTTTTTTCTAAATTATCATATTCTTTGGGAGAAAGACTTAAATCAGATGTTATATTGCTAAGTTTACTGAAAACAGAATAAAAAAACAAATCGCAGTTTCTGATCAAGTAGGGATAACAATCGTCGAATGACTCAGGTCAGAAGCTATACATCTCGCTCGCTACTTGCTTCCTTTATTGTATCGTTAATCGTGCTGTCATTAGTTCAACCAACCGAAAGTTAGTGGTTGGCTTTGACCTCGGATGTGATGAATTTTACTCTTTTTTTCAATATCATTTGAAATGGTTTAATTTTTGGTTGCATTTGAGTCATTACATTACTCATCTGTTTTGGACCGATTTTACTTCCACAGATGATTGTAACGATACGGCAGTGACACTTGACGTTACTTCCTACTTACCAATTATGAACTATGAAGGTAAATCTCGTTCAGTGGATTATGGTATACTAACAAAATTCCTAACAGCATACTCCGACTGTGCATTACTTTGTATGACCAAATAAGCGCAACTGATGAATAATGGATTAAAATAATAATGCCGATGCCAAGAGATCTTTTCTTTTTGCCGTCTGTCTCGTCAGCCATGTTTGGGACGATACGTAAATCGTTTTTGTTCCGTTTTTGTCAGATGTTCTGTTTGTTAATTTTTTAGGAACTTTTAGCTGTAAGAACTCGTTTATATTACGAATGGCGACTGTAGATATTTATTACACTTGCGTACTTCTATAGTGTTACTTTTGTTTTCTTATTTGAAAGCTTACGCAACCTACATAAGTTCGATAAGATCTCATTATTTATTGCCTTAAGTATTTTTATGATGGATTGCGTAATGCTGTCTATAGTGACTCTCATTTCCTTATTAATGGCAATAAATAACAGTACTGACAGATTTTAAGGTGCTAGTTAAATTTTAATTTTTCCAACCATTTGTCGGCGGATATAACTTTCACTATAACTGCTTGAATTCCTAAAAATTGCGTAACCTTACTTTAACGATTTGATTCCTCGGTCTGTATATCTTAAGACATGGATAATAAATAGTAAAATTCGAAATTTAATATATGTATATATAGAGTTATTTACTCTAGTTCTTACCTTGATGTACACCCACTGTTTGACAGGTAGATCATTTGTAGTGAAGGTTTTAGGGCGTTTGACAGATGTTTCTAGACTTTACTAACGTCTGTTCACTTATTTATTAGAGGGATTACCATCGAACGCTGCCTTTACCTTTACCAAAGCTGCCTTTCTGGGTTGGCCAGCGTCTTGAGTCTCCAACGGCCAACAGTCCTCCTTGCTGTCCCACCCATTACCATTACGATTGTTAATGTCTGTAGCTCTGCTTCCTGATTTCCTTCCTTTCGTTATTCCTGATTTCGTTATGAGAATCGTTATTATAGTATTGTCCAATAAATCTATAGACATTATCACACAATCTCTGTTTTGTTACAATATGTACAGAAAAGTAATTAATGTGCGCAAAATGTGAAATCGTGCTTAGATTCAGGAAGTAAAAGCATCCCGCCTCGGTGTTGCTGGTACCTCCGCAATTTATTTGCGCCGAGATGTGTCCGAAGGCGGTGCGACGTGGGCGCGAGCCTCACGACCTCACAGTGCGTGTGGGCCGCAGGTGCCAACGCACCTTTCCAGTTCCACGCATCGCTCGCTCCGGATCCCGATCCAAATCGCTGATAATAGTTCTAACGTTAATTCGTTCAACCTAACTTTAACTTAATTGACCGGACTTGAGATTGTTTAGCTAACTTAGTACTGTTGTTGCGGTTATTGGAAGCGAATATCAATTTAGTTTATTTATTTATTTATGTCAACTTCGGAAATATTGTTCAATCAGTCTTAGAAGTCAAGTCTAACTGCCGATGTTAATAACCTAGATTGATTATTAGCAATTTTAGTTAGGCTTACGCCCGATTTTATACGCGGCCGATAGACTTGACGTCTGCGACCAACAATTGAAAAATTTAATGCTCCAAAAAATAAAATAATAAGAAAAACTGTATTAAAAAGCAAGCAAAACAAAATTAACTACTGTATTCTCAAACAAGTAAGTGAAATGTATGTGATTTTTTGAGAAGTAAATGTCTTTAAACCGAACAAACTGATAAACGAACATAATTAGTTCTGAATTTTACCGATTCGACGCCAGTGTTTTCGATTCCATTGTCTTTCACGTATATAATGACCTCTCCTGATGATATTATTACTATGTAATGGATTTAAGACCAAGTAAGTTTTTTTGCTCATATTGTATAATCTATCTTTAATGTACATTTTAGTAACTATGCAAACGTGGAATATCTATTATGCTGTTTTTTTTTCATATAACTTTAAGGTTCCATTTGAAGAAGTTTATTTATTTTGTAATATTAGCATACATAAAGAAATTATGTTAAAGTTTTCTGTGAGGTATTGAATGACCTTCTAAAAAAACTATAAGAGCTGTGTTTTGAAGGTTGGAGGTAGAAAGCTGGGTCCAATGGAGAATTTGCATACTTTTCTAAAATTAGTAGCAAAATGTCCTGCCAAACCCCATTAGAGTATCTGGGTAGGCTCAATATCGCCGTCTCCTAATAGCAATATTTGTACAGCCCGGTTACGCTGTGGCAGCCAATAGGGTTTTTGCAGCTAATAGACAGTCCGAAAAAAAAAGCAATATCTACGCTTGTAAAACAAACAAAGCTATATTTTTTTTCGGACTGTATTAGGTGTACAAACCCTATTGGTTGCCACAGCTGATTGGCGAGCTTCTAAAAGAAACTCTGCCAAAAGAAATTTTGAGCCCTAGGGCTCGAAGAAACTAAGGGAACGACTGCCTAAGGGTGCCTCCTATGTGGCCGAACCTCGGCTTAGGCGACGTTTGGAATAACGGGGGTTCGGACAGTGAAGACAAAGCTTTCGAAGTATCTTATCACGTTCTAGGGTTGCAAAGCTATATATAAATACGAGTATATAGGACAACGAGGAACCTAAATCAAATTATAGGATATGTTCGTGTACAATACACAGTAAGAAACTTGATATTGTTGTTGTCAGGCAACACCTTTCCTTATTGTTTGGTTCTGTGGTCAGTGTACTGTCGGTAGAGTTCATCTTTTGTTGTACGATCAAAAGCTTTACTGATGCTCTTTCTCATCAGTGGTGTATTTTCGATTGACAATACAACTCGGTCTTTAGAATTTGAAAGCATATTTATTGTTTAATATAGAAAAGCGTTTAGTTGTTCTTGTTTGATTACCTACCTTATACTCTTTTTTGGATTTAAGTATTCAAGAAATATATTAAGATCTTTGCTCTGAAATTAATATTAAAGTGCTATTAGTAATTTTTATGCACGAACACTTGAAATCACACAGATTTCAGATAGATAATTTTTCAGAGATTTCGGTTTTTTTTTATCTACTGTAACAAAGGTTTTGTAGTTCGCGCAAAAGTTTTATACACCCTAAATATAAAGTAATAATTTCCCATTAAATTATGTATGTGTTATATATTGATAATATGTTTTAACTAATTGTGGGGGTGACGTATGTAGGATGTATACCTTTTGTCTGGAAGTGCCTCATGTCAGCTATATCAGTCGTGTGGATATTATAGTTTTAAAATTTAGCAAGCCAACGTCTCTTATTAATAAATCCCTAATCCTGGTACACGTTTCTTGTCTGGTGGGAGGCTTCGACCGTGGCTAGTTACCACTATATCGACAAAGACGTGTCGCCAAGCGATTAAGCGTTCCGGCACTATATCGCGTAGAAACCAATTAGGGGTGTGGGTTTACCATACCCCTAACAGGTTAGCCCGCTACTATCCTAGACTGCATCATCACTTACCACCAGAAGAAGAAAAAAAACTTGAGAGGTGTCAAGGGACACCCGGATGGAACGAAGTTCCTTTCGATTAATTAGTGAAGGAATTGTAATAAAATTTTATTTTATTTAAGTTATAATAATTTTTTGTTAATTATTAACAAATATAATGTTTTATAACTTAATCAGCAGGCTCAATTTTGTACTCCATCAGCAATATCCGGAACTTGTGCAGAAACACTGTCAAGATTCATGTCGTGACAACTTTTCGTAAGAATTTTTTCCGTCTAGCCCCCTTTCACAACGCGCGATAAGGAACTTCGTTCCAAAAACTTATTCCTGCTGGACTAAACATAGCAGTATGTATTATTTCTTTAATGTCAGATAATTTAACCAAAGAAGTACGGAAGTTGCTGCGCGAGTCTGCGTAACCGACGACGGCTCAACTTAAAAGATAAAAACGGGATTCTGATAGTTGTTTTTGGTGTTGCGAGAGAGAGTGAAATTCGAATGTCGGATGGCGATTCCGCTAATTATATCCAGCAATTAACTAGTACGAACACATTGTAGAGAGCGGCCTAACCGCTCTACTTCATATTTGTTTTAAAAGTCTTTAAACAGACGGCATGAAAGTGAGACGCGATTTTTAACTTAAAAGTAATGGACGATAGGTCACAAGGTAAAAACAATCCAAACATAAGAGGCCAATTACTTCTATTACAATTCTTTCTTCATGGTCGATTAGTACATGGTACAATTTTACGAATGAAAAAAGAAATGTGTTTATTCATATTGACTTTTAGTACCGACAGAAAAAAAAATAATCTCGCTCTAATCAAGAGCGCTTCTGAATAATAAACATATAACTGAATAATAAAGTTGTTTATTTTGAACTTCCAAACAATTTACACACAAACAATAAACAGCAAGTATAATTAGCTATATTCCGCCGACAACCGGGAGATTTGTGTAATATAACACCACACAAAATCTTCCACTGGAACCTCTACGCACGTTTCGACCCGACACCGGATCATCCTCAGGAGATGTTGACTTTACAAGCGAGAAAAGTAAAGCACTTTATTTTTCTCGCCTGTAAAGTATTGAATTATACTTGCTGCCTTTCTTTTTAAATTATACTTGCTGTTTATCATGGACTTCCGCAAAGTAACGCCTGCTTCTATTCATTAATTTACACACAGATGACGTCATGCGCTTTTTGATGACCTCAGTGGCGCAGTGCGTGCGCTGGCGTATTATAAAGATGAAGGTCCGGGGTTCGATTCCTGGCTTGAGTTTGGTCTGGTGGGAGGATTCGACCGTGGCTAGTTACCACCCTACCGTCAAAGACGTATCGCCAAGCGATTTAAAGTCCCGCCACGATGTCGCGTAGAAACCAATTAGGAGTGTTGGTTTACAATACTCCTAACAGGTTAGCCCGCTACCATCCTAGACGGCATCATTACTTACCACCAGGTGAGATTGCCGTCAAATGCAAACTTGTAGTGTATATATTTTTATGTCTAAATATGTTTGTTATCTATATAATATGTCAGTTGGTTGAAGCCAAATGACATCTATGAGGATTTCCTCCTACAATAATAAAATAAAATAATAGTTTAAAAAACTAAAAAAACACGCTACTGCACGCATGCGTAGTTCGCGCACTAGCTCTGTCTCTCTTACTCGCATGCAAAGGATGCGGAAAGAAATTAATTAATCCTGGCGAATCTAATTAGGATAATCGGATATTTTGATCGGATTATTGCATTGTCATCGACCTTTGACAGGTGTGCAAAGTTTGAATCAAATCTGATCGTTCAAAGTAGGGCAAAATCGAGCTCAAAGGAGTCGGTTACAAACAAACAAACAAACAAACAAACAAACAAACATACATACATACAGGTGAAGCTAATAAAAAGCGTGTTAAAAAAAAATGCTTGTTATATATTTTTTATATTTAAAAGGCGGGCAAACGAGTATACGGGTCCGGGTATAAGTAATTACGGTCGCTAAAGAACATATAACACAAGAAGATTTACCGATGCGTTGCCAACTCAACCCATCCTCTCAATCAGTTTCTGCTCGGCATCATACACACTTGACTATATTATTTAACATTTTGTTACTGTTTGACCTCAACATTGAGTTCATCAGTTTTTATTTTCGTAATAGAAAAACGCAACGCTGTGTCATCACCATGTTATTGGAATCAAATAGAGATGACGCAATTGTATTTAAATGAACGTGGCTCAGTTTAATGTTGGTTAAGTTTGGTAGCTTAGCATCCGTATACGTGTTTTATTTCAATATTTAATTGTTACTGAATTCTAAATTATAATATAACTAGCTGTTGCCCGCGACTTCGTCTGCGTAGAATTGCTGATTTCCCTTAAGATTGAGGTTACCCGTGCGGCCAATGCTCTGCTTCAGAAAGTAAGCTACAGGCAAATGTCAAATTGCTTATTTTCGTGTTTCTAAATTAAAAAACATAGGACTTTCATACAAACTTTAAACCCCTGTTTTTTACCCCCTCCGGGGTAGATTTGGATGAAAAATACTCAAACTACTAAAAAAACTTAATAATAAAAAAATAAGCAAAAACTATTTTACCACCCTTAACAGGTAATATTTAAAAAAAATTTGATGTGCATATTTTTTATTTATTATTATTAATCTTAATGCAATTTTTTGTGTCTCTAACTCTAAAAACAAAGAAAATTCATACAAACTTCCTACCCCCCTTTTACCCTCTTAGGGGTGGAATTTCCAAATATCCTTTCTTAGCTGACATCTCTTAACTATCCACTACCTACTTGCTAAATTATAGCTTTATACGTACAATAGTTTTTGAGATCTCGTGTTTAATCAGTATGTAAGTGTGTATGTAAGTGACCTTTCGCTTTTATATATATATAGATTTTTTAATTACTTATGTTATAACTAAAAAAACACGCTTTTGCAAATAAGCGCTTATACGAAAAAACCTTGTTTCTGTATGTTAAAAATTAATTATCTTGAAGATAATGGGTACCAACTATTCAATTATTGCATTGTTTTCAATATTCATGCAAGGTTTCAAATTAATACAACCTTTAGAAGATGGTGAAAACCACGATCAAAGATTCCTTTACATACCAAACAAATAAAAGCGTGTTAATATAATAGTTGTTACGCAAATCTCCGTGTTTGTTTGTTTTTTAATAAAAATTATAAAATGTCTATTTCAGACCAGACGCCCAAGATGTTAATACACAAAATTTTAAAATTACTTATAACGTATTATATGTATGGTTTAGTTAATTAAAATTTAATTTAAATATAAGTAACATAAAATCGTGATAAAAAGTATCCTGTCCAACTCGGTCTTCAGCATGCAAGAGATCTATTCAAGATTTTGCCAACGGTCGATTTTGCAATTCGACTAATATTTTGTGACGTCACAGAAGCTGGTAAAACGTACAAGGAAACTTGTTTATAGTTACGCCATAGGCATAATAACAAATCTTAATGTAGTAATTAGTAGTTGAGTAAATGGTCTAACACATGTAAAGTGCATTGTACTGAATTGACTCTACTAACGATAAAGAGTAGCCTATTGACGCACGAAGAGCAATGAAAGTGAAAAACTAGTGAAATCTTGATTCACTTTTTTTTTTTTTTAAATAGCCTGATTCAAATCCCAGTTGATCATTAAAAATATATTTTGTAATCAAAGTTCTTGCTTTGGATAATTAGATGTCTGTTATTACATATAACATGAAGCACCACTTGAAATTTAATAAGCTTTCTATTTAAAGCGTTTTAAAGTTCGATCGATTAATATTCTTCCGGCATATCGTCTCTCTTAATAACATATAGCAACAGTTGTTTATGATGCACGCCTTTGATCGGAAGATTGGGAGCATCCAAATGTTTTCCTATTTGGGAGTGTCTCTGCAACGACCTATTTTTAAACGCCCTGGCATGCGACGGCACGCGTCCGACCTTTTGGCTTTATGATCTTGGTTTTGTCTACTCGTAGTTAATACTGCATACGTTACTGCGTAGGTACACGTCTTAATACTAAGGCGTCATTAATGAGTCTTTGCTAAATAAATAGAATAAGATCTGTCACGTTTATGTTTTCCTGGTACATGAAATTATGAATGTAATAGAATAAATGGGAATTTAAACTTGGACGCGTTCGACTATATATAAATTTATTTTCTTAGCATACATAAACCATAATCTATAAATCTATACGTATAAATAAAATTGGAGTGTCTGTTTGTAATATTGAAATAACCGTTTTTTACTACATGCATATTTATGAATATAACCAAAATATATATACACCAAAATTAAATTTTTCACAATTTTTGTATGTCTCTCTGTCTGTCTGTCTGCCTGTCTGTCAGTTCCGGCTTATCTCTAAAATGGCTAGACCGATTTTTATGGGACTTTTATGGACAGGTAGCTGATGTTATAAGGAGTAACTTAGGCTACTTTTATTTTAGAAAAAATTATTTGTTTTAGAAAAATAAAGTGATGCTGCAATGTCCAAGTACTGTCCAGTACAGCGCCACCACTTCACAAAGGCTGCCTATTAACTTTTTTGTTAAATTCTACGCGGACAAAGTCGTGGGTACAGCTAGTCGAAAATAAAACGAAAGTTGTTTTTTTAAGTTACACATTATCTCTCCTTAATCCAAGTAGTAGAGTGGTTCTTCGTTCAAGTAGACAATAAAGTAACTAAAGATTAACTCGATCGGGTAGCGCTCTTTAGACACCAGACTCTAGATTTTTGTACCATCTAAAATGAGCAAAATAATATCGAGTAAGACCAAATCCTTTTTTTTTTTTTTTTTTTTTTTTGTCGTGGTGGAAAAGCTTTATTGCTACCTCCGTCCCTTGGGCAGGAGTAGAGGTTATGTGGGACTCCCCCCCTAGGGGGTATACCCAAACTAAAAACCACCACGGCGTGTCCCTCACACTGAGTTTTTTCCAGGCGCCCGGGGAACACCATTGTATTCTTCCCGGGCATCTAACAGGCGCCCCAGTCATGAGACGGGGCTCCACGTGGAGAGTGGGGAGGATCGGGACAGCACGATCCCCCCCAGACTGTCAGGAGGCTTGTTAAATGTCAGGTAGCTAGCCCAATAGCTACCCGCCGCCTCCCAAGGGAAGCTGACGAGCGGCAAATTGCCGCTGTCTTCTTCCGGCCCGTCTACGCCGGAGTGGGTGCGCATCAGCGGCTTGCTCACGCGCCCGTTCCGCGGCCTCCTTTTGCGATATCACGGCCTCGCAGAAGGTGGTCATGGCATCCCAGGATCTTTCGCTGCTCAGCATGGCTTTGACTATGCTGGGCAGCGATAGGTCTCCACCAATTATCGCAATCAGAGAACTGCGCTGGGAATCCCACTGGCCGCACACCTCAAGAGTGTGCTGAGCCGTGTCATCCCCAGCTCCGCATTCGTGGCACGACATGGTCGGTTCTCTCCTCGCGACCCGGTGCAGGTAGTGGCCAAAGCAACCGTGCCCGGTCAGGACCTGCACGAGTCGGAAGGAGAGCGATCCATGTGCTCGCTGGCACCACTGTTCCAACACCGGACAGATGGCCTCTATCGTACGTTTACCATAGAGGGCATCCGCCAGGCTCACTTTCCAGCGGTCCCTCATCCGCCGGGACGCTTGCCGTCGCGTTTTCTCCACGACTTCGGAAGCCATGCTTTCCCCTCTAACCCGGCTCTCTACCCTTGCGTTATGGACCTCAGCAAGTACCCCAGCCTCCATTTCCCAGGGAGGGGTGCCCGCGAGGACGCACGCCGCCGCAAAACATACCGTGACGTAGGCCCTACAGATCCGTGTAGCAACTACTCTCTGTGGCCTACGTAGAAGGGCTTTGGTTGACCCACGGAGCGATTCATACCATATAGGGGCCCCATACGTAGCCATACTTCTCACCACCCCCGCAAAGAGACGACGACATGGGGTTCCAGGGCCCCCAACATTCGGAAGCAGCCGGCTCAGAGCTGAGGCTGCTCGTGTCACCCGAGGAGCCAGTTGGCGAAAGTGCTCTTCGAATGACCACTTGCGGTCCAGGATCAGGCCCAGATATTTGATATGGGGCTTGATTTGCGCCCTCTCCCCCGCCACCGAAACGCTGGCACCTGCTGGGGGCCGCCATCCCGGTCCCCCGAAGACGATTGCCTCAGTCTTCGCTAGAGCCACCTTGAGGCCCAGCATCTCAATCCGTGTCACAATCAACTCCGTTGCTATTGTGGCCCTTCTCACCGTCTCCTCGTACCCACTACCCCTGACGGCAACCAATGTGTCATCCGCATAACACATAATCGCCATCCAGGGGAGTAGTACGGGTCGGATTGCCCAGTCAAACCCGATGTTCCACAGGAGTGGTCCCAGGACAGAACCCTGTGGGACACCGCACTCCATCCGTTTTTGGAGTCTCTCACCTCCACTCCCCTGATAGAGCACTACCCTTTCCTCCAGGTAGTGTCTTATCATGCGTCGCAGATAGAGAGGCACAGCATGAAAACGGAGCGCCTCCTCTATTACGGAAAAGGGAAGGGTTCCAAAGGCGTTGGCGATGTCTAGAGACACCGCCACAACCCCCTCCTTTTTCTGCGCCGCATACCTTGTATAGTTCTTCAACGCACCAATAGCATCTAGGGTCGATCTTCCGACCCTGAAACCGTATTGGCTGTCCGATATATCCGGCCCCATTTGAGCAAGATGTTGGTGAATTCTGGAGGCCACAATCCTCTCCAACATCTTGGCCGTCTCATCCAGAAGGACGACTGGTCTATAGGCTGAAGGAGAGTCTCTTGCGCGACCCTTCTTTTCCAGTAGAACTAGTCGTCCTTCTTTCCATACCCTGGGGAAACGCCCAGCCATGAGGCAATCGTTAAACAACTGTCTCAGGCGGTCTCCCATGTATTTTCCTGCCACTAACAAGACCTTCCTCGGAACTCCGTCAGGTCCTGGTGCTTTTTTGGCTCCCCGAAGGCGATCTACCGCCCCCTTCATTTCGTCATCTGTGATTATAGGTGCGACTAGGGGTCCTTGCTGATCCGCTTGTATAGGCGGAGCCATGCTCGGGGGTGTGAAAGACACCGGCGGCCGGGGAAAGAGGCTAGCCACTACCCGGGTAAGAAGCTCCGGCTCCAGGGATTCCGAAGGGAGGGCACTCCGCATCTTGTTGCACACAATGCGGTATGGCCGTCCCCAAGGGTCTCTATCCAGAGTAGCCAAGAACTCTTTATGGGCAGATTCCTTGGCATCGGCAATTGCCTCCTGGAGTAGTATTGCGGCTGCCCGAAGCTCCTCATAAAGTTGCTCTTCCTCCTCCGCGGGCACCCGGGTTCTACGGCGGCAACGAGTATACGCCCGCCGGGCGCTGTTAGTTATGTTGCGGGTAGCCTCGATCTCCGCTGACCACCAGTACACCGCTCTCCAAGGTAAAGGTCGTCTTGCCCGGGGCATTGCCGCATCACACACCCTCGTTAGTGCGATGCGGAAATTCTCTGCCCTCTCTTCGACTCCAGTGGTGGTTGGAGTAGCCATATTCCAGGCCTCTACAATGGCTGCCTCTTCTACCATATCGAGATCAAGGCGCGCCAGATTCCACCTCGGGAATAGCCCACCAGATGTTCCTCCCCGGCTCCGGGTGGCTGGGATGGATGAGGAAACCGTCCACCGAATATAACGGTGGTCGGAAAGGGTCTCGACGTCTTCTAGGACGCGCCAATCCCTAACACGCGCGGCGATGGCAGGGGTAGCGAATGTGACATCCACTATCGACCCCCCTTGCCGCCGCACACAGGTGTTGACGCACCCTTGGTTAAGAAGGACTAGGCCGACTGCCGCCACCCAGTCCCCCAACTCAGTCCCCCTCAGGTCTGTTCTAGTAAGACCAAATCCTACGTTAATAAATCATAATAAGAAAACACCATCGGATAAAAATGCACTGAAGTTAAATATGAGGTCACGAAAATCCTATATCCTATATCTCCTATATTATATTATAAATGTGAAATTGTGGATGTCTGTTACTCAATCACGAAAAACGGTTGAACGGATTTGGATGAAATTTGGCATAAAAGTAACCTTTGATATGGAAAAGAACATCGGCTACTTTATATCCCGATTCCTTAAGTAGTTCCCGAGGGAAAATTGAAAATTGTTAACGAGCTAAGCCGCGGGCAGACAGCTTTGAAATTTGGTGTGCATGTCACCTATGCTATGGAAAAGGACATGTATTTTCTATCCCGATATCTGAATAGTTCTCATGGGAAGATTAATATTTTTTAAAGAACGCGGGCAGAAACATCTTTGAAATTTGGTGTGCATGTCACCTATGCTATGGAAAAGGACATATATTTTCTATATCGATCTCTGAATAGTTCCCATTGGAAGATTAATTATTTTTAAAGAACGCGGGCAGAAACTAGTATATAATAATCGATAAAATAGTTTCTTTAAAATATCTACTTGTGAAATAATGATAATTTGGCTAACCTAGTTTACGTCTTTGATAGGTACAATAACCGTGTAGAGAAACCGGCGCTATGATTAGTTGTTCAGCGTTTGCCGTTTTTATGAAACAAACATGAACAAGAATGTTTCAAGCAAACACTTGAAATACCGATAATTTTAAAATTATGTATAAAAGGTAGCAGTCATTTTTTGACGACCTCCGTGGCGCAGTGCGCGCGCTGTTGCATTATAAAGTTGGAGGCCCTGGGTTCGATTCCCGGCTCGAGTCTGGTCTGGTGGGAGGCTGCGGCCGTGGCTAGTTACCACCCTACCGACAAAGGCGTGTCGCCAAGCGATTTAGCGTTCCGGCACGATGTCGTGTAGAAACCAATTAGGAGTATGGCTTTACCATACCCCTAACAGGTTAGCCCGCTACCATCTTAGACTGCATCATCACTTACCATCTGGTGAGATTGCCGTCAAGGGATTTGAACAACTTGTAGTGGATAAACAGTTTGATTACAGATTAATCAAAGCTTAGGTATTTATTATATTCATAAGCAATCAGATAGTGATATTGATTGCAAAGAGTATTTCGCTGCACCGAGTCAATGTTTATTTTTATCGTGAGGAATGCTACCACTGTTCAATAAGTCATCACTAAAACAAAGTAATGAAATGTAGACCACTGTACGATAGTGTAAATGGGATTACAGAAAAATGGAGTTTGAAAACTTAACCGGGAAGGTCAAGCGTGATGGACGACTTAATGTAAAAACTAGTAGCCGGGAAATGTCATATATGACATTAATTATCTGCTAAGTACAATGAGGAAGGGTCGCTTGTGACAGTTTTTAACAGTTTCCGATCTATAAATAAAAATAAAAACCTAGCTAACTTCCATAGTCTACAACATATTTAATTTTAAAGTGATACGCTTTTTAATGGGGAGTTTACATCAACGAAATTCTCGAAACCTCAATTCATACAAATGATATGAGTGTTAGGTACCCTTTTTTTATTGTGGTGGAAAAGCTTTATTGATACTTCCATCCCTTGGGCGGGACGGTGGTTATATGGGACTCCCACCCATAGGTGGTATACCCGAACTAAAAATCACCACGGCACGGCATGTTCCCCTCTCGCTGGTTTTACTGGACGCCCGGGAGAGCCGTTGTTTACTTCCCGGAGTTTTTTTTCTTTTTTTTCTCTTTTTTTTTCTCTCTTCGGACTGTCAATTAGCTGTACAAACCCTATTGGTTGCCACAGCGTAACCGGGCTGTTTGGCGAGCTTTGGAAAGAAGCTCTGTCAGAAGAAATTTTGAGCCCTAGCGCTCGAAGAAACTAAGGGAACGACAGGGCGCCTCCTTTGAGGCCGAACCTCGGCTTAGGCGACGTTTGGGATAACGGGGGGGTCGGACGGTGAGTGGTCCGTACGTCTCCGAGGCCGTGGATGGTGCCCACGTCCGGATGACGTAAGATAGTGGGGACCTCGTCTTCGCCGGCGAAGACGGTGTACTTCCCGGAGTGTTAGGTTAGGTACATAGGCTACCTAAGCTAACTCAGCTGAAGCTATTGCAAAATTTATGTCCCATTGTCTACCATTGAAACCAGTCAATGAATATTTGATGTACCTTACTTATCTACTAAACTTCACTTTTGACCAACTGTTGGGAATTAAATCATCATCATCATCATCATCATCATCATCATTGCCGGCTCACTACAGAGCACGGGTCTCCTCTCAATATGAGAAGGGTTTGGCCATAGTCCACCACGCTGGCCATGTGCGGATTGGCAGACTTCACACGCCTTTGAGAACATTATTTAGAACGCTCAGGCGTGCAGGTTTCCTCACGATGTTTTCCTTCACCGTTGAAGCAAGTGATTTTTTTTTTCTCTTTCCAATCCAATTTACTATATATTGTTGTTCATCATTCTAGAGTCTAGTAGATATCTTAATGTTTTCATTGTAATAAATTATGTTTTGAACCTGTTGATTGTATCAAAATACTGATATTATATTATACCTTCTTCTGAATAAACTGTATATTGTTTTAATTTCTTAACTAAATAGTATCTTAACGTTTACGTTATAATAAATTATGTTTTGAGCCTGTGTGTTGACTGTAAAATGCTGATATCCATCAATAATGAATAATTATTTAAACTTCATTGAGAAAGTGCTTATAGGATATTAGGTTAGAATATTCTTCAGTGTGTTATTCTTCTTTCTCTCTTAAAATCCTCATAAATATGGGTAAACAGCTATATATTTAGTTTTTTTTAAAGTCTGGTTTTTATTGTTATAAGTTAAAAAACAACATTCAAATTAAACTATTGAAGTTTAATTTGAATGTTGTTTTTTAACTTATAAATAATATAATTTTTAAATATAAATTTGAATGTGTTTTTTTCTCTCGAAAGGAAATTAATTATCTGCAATTCAAATATCAATTAGAAGAGATTTGTGTTGAAAAACAGTGTTTGTGTTATGTTAATTTTTCAATTAGGTTTAACACAACAGAAGTGATTCTTATGAATAGTCACACTAATAAACGGACCATAACGTATATTAACGTTTATATGTTGGACTTATGCTACAAACAGGATAATCTGCGAATTATAACTTCTTTACAATTTACATCATTTATATAGTTTCATTTAAGCTCATTCATTTAGTCAAAATGATAATTCCGAAGCATTTTTGGAGACCCATTTTGTATTGGTAGCGCTTGACTATACGTGTTTCATTCGCTGTTATATTGTACACAATATAACAAATTATACCCACCACGTTGAATGGCCAGTCCGCGCTTTTAAGTCTTCTATCAGATATATTTTCTCAGCTACTAAATCTCGTATCGTGATATATGTCATAGTATAATCTTCTATACAATGCAATCCAACAGGCAAATAACTCTTTAGCTATCATTTACATCAGTATAGAAGTAACAATTAGTAATGTTTTTACCCCTTTCAACACGTGCCCATACATACATACACACACAAACAAACTCACTCACTAACTTACACACACACAATTACACATGCACACCCACTTACTTGTTAACTTGTTCACCTTAGTCAGTTTCACTTAGTTACATTTTAAATTTTTACCTATTTAACATATTTTGTATATATTGTGTAATCTCTATGGCCTTATTTTATGTTTTTCTTAATTGTATACCAATGAATTATAACACTGTTCATTACTTGCAAATAAATAAACATCTATAAACTGTTGCTAGTTCGTTATATGTAACCCAGCCATCGTAAGATAGCGGTTAGAGACAGATACATACGAGCAGTTGGTTCCATTAGTCGACCAATTTGCTCACAATAAGCGTACGGTACTGTAGCTTCTGCCAATAAATAATTGTGGCAATCCACTGTCGTCGGTCCAATGCCTTTAAAGTGCTTGCAACAAGTAAAAGATAATTGTAATACAATCTATATTAACCAGTTAACCCACGATGGAACCGAGACGTAAAACGTGTTTTACGTTATTTGTCAAAACCATTTCACATTGCCCGTCTGTCATTTGTTTTTTTTTTTTGTAATCCTCTGCAATTGTTAACCCTTGACGGCAATCTCATAGCGGGCTAACCTGTAAGAGTTTGAATAACCCATACTCCTTTGAACCTTCCTTTTGAACGAGACGTCGTGCTGGAACTCTAAATCGCTTGGCGTCTTTGTCGGGGATAATTAGCCACGGACAAAGCCTCGTACCAGTTCAGTTTAAAACCTGGGAATTAAACCAGGACCTCTAACTTTATAATGCGAGAACGCACTTAGTAATATATCCTATTCGTGTAATACAAAATCCTTCCTTGCTCTTATTGGATTGTCTCTTTGTTACAGTCAAAGCAACGAGCGTCGATTAAATGGCTGTTGTCGAAGGCATTCAACAACCGGGTACCGGAGAATCTCCTAGAGCCATTCTACAGAGACCACGAGGTAAGAGTTCTGCTTCTAGATATAATACTTCACCAGGTTTTAACAATCGAGCAGATGAGTCACCTGATTTTAAGTAATTATCGTCGCCCATAAACATCTGCTAAACGCTAAATGGCTTGTCAGTAGGGCGGCAGCTGACCTGAGCCTTCTTCTCCGACGTGTTATCGATTCTACCATTGATACTAGAACTAGTAGTTAAAGGTATATAAGTATGTTAAACTAGTTAAAGGTATGGTGGCCAAGGGGACAGAGATATAATTTGGCCATTCGAAGGAGCAATCTTTTAGGTGGCATAGTCGACGTCTATATTTAATGTAATGTAAATCTTGATGCTTAGTTAATTCTAATTCAAAATACTTTTAAAATGTATTTTCATATTTTTTAAGAAAGAATTACTTAGAACTATAATAATAGAATAGATTTAATTTAAATTATATCATTTTAATGGAAGAAAGCTGATTACGAAACATGTTGCATTAGGATTTGTTTAATTGTCTAAAAGTATTTAAAATCTGTCAGTGTTTTACTTTATTCAATAGTGTGATATAAAAAAGTTAAACCTGACTCTTTCTATATTCTATATAAGGTAGGTATAATAATCTTCTATTCAAATAAATAAAATTGGAGTGTCTGTTTGTAATATTGAAATAACAGTTTTTTACTACATGCATATGAATATGTATACGGTACATACACCAAAATAACATTTTTTTTTTTAAATTTTTGTCTGTCTGTCTGTTTGTTTGTTCCGGCTAATCTCTGAAATGGCTGGACCGATTTTTACGGGAGTTTTATTGGCAGGTAGCTGATGTAATTAGGAGTAACATAGGCTACTTCTATTTTAGAAAAACTCTTTTATTTTAGAAAAATAAAGTAATGTTGCAATGTCCAAGTACTGTCCAGTACCGCGCGCAGCTCACGCGCATGCCACCGCCTGTGCTGTCACGTCTCGGGCGCCTCCCACAACTTCTCCCACCAACGAATCAATATCCGATTTCACTCATTTTTTTTTTTTTTAGAAAGGAGATACTTTAATGTTTATCCTGTTATTATTTCAAGTAATTCGGGTTAGTAATCTATTGCTTCGTGATTGAAAGACAAACAAACACACTTACTCAACGTAGGCGAAGACGCGGGCGTCAGCTAGTAAATGATAAAGTTAAAAAGGACTATACGCACGCGTCTTCCCTGAAAACTTAATCCATACATACCTAAATGCTATTTATACATCAGAAAAGCATCTGGCCATTAGTTGGATCGTCCTTGAAGTCAGAGCCGGTTATTCGCAAAGTTCAAGCAAAACCATAGCGGTATTGTATTGATCCAAGCATAACATGGGGCTGGCGTTTAGCACGCGAGCCTGAACCTCTCAGTTGGTATCGCGTGCTTTTAGGAGCGCCAGTTGGCGACCACGCGAGTTATTAGTTAATATGTGACCGTTTAAATTGCCAAATAGCTGGACTATAATTTTGGGTTGGGTAACACCGTTGTTCGTATAAACATCGGGGCAATAATACTGCCCCATCATGACTATACGCACGCTCTAGCCATTTTTTTTCTACAAGCAGCTTTAGTTAGATTTGCACACTCGCAATCGTGTAGTCGCTTTCGAGTATCGATACAATATAACGTCAATGTAAAATAACCCTTATGTTTTTAGATTAGACTTGCAATTTCTGTACTACTTTTTTGAATATGAGAGTTACAACTAAGTCGATACGTTTCAACTTGCTTTAATGTTTTTGAGTTTCGATATTCGAAAATGGCTGCGATTGTGAGAAAAGAAATCCTTTACTAATAGTACAGATTAAAAATACTTTTCGGGCACATCTTGTGAATAGAATGAACTCAAGTTTTGCTCCTTAAGATAATTCGAATTTCCATAATTCGTGATCAGTCAGTGAGTTTTTTTTCGTTTTGTTTACTTGGGAATCTTCATTTTCTTTCCTCTGTAGGGTCGGTTTGACATGTCTTCTTCTCCCACTCTCTTATATTACCCGACAACTCACAACACACAATATGATATCAAAAATATAATTATGGTACAAAACACAACACACACCACAGGCGCAAAACGATTAAAATATACGGAAAATCGAGGGATCTAACATGATAGATGAATAAAATTGAAAGGTTTTATAAATCAACTAAATCTACGTAAAACTATTAACCTCGGAAAGTTAATTGGCAAAGCCGTAAAGCAACATACCCTATCCAATGAATAACTGGCATTGACTTTTGCAAATTATTGAATATTACTTCATGTTAAATCAACTAAATCTACGGTGGGTACACATGCATTTAAGTTTAATTATTGTCTGAGTATTTTATCGCTATTGAACACAAAAGCTAAACTGGGCTAGAAAGGTAAATGATCGAAGTAATGCATGTGGTCTGCAAAAGATTCCAGAGATATCCCAACCAACAAAAGAATTGATGTTTATATCAACAACACTAATTTAAACTCTTATCTGAAAATTTTCGATAAAATATGACAATTATAGACGCTTCATTTTCAGTATAAGGTCGCCTGTCAATACATGTCCTACCTATCATATTTTGGAAGGTTTTCTTATCGATTACGATTATTACGTATGGCCCGTTTTATCTATCTATATCTAGATAGATAGATCTTTCCTTTTATGCTTACTTTCTTTGGAATAACCTTCTACTTTTATATAAATATTATAGAGATATGCATTCTCTTTTAAATCTAGCTATCGGTCGTGGAGAGACCGGAAAGCCTCTAGTAATTGGAACGCTTGTTCAAATCGTGCTTACTGGAGTTTCAAAATTAGTTCATCATGATCAACCCATTACCGGCTCACTACAGAGCACGGGTCTCCTCTCAATATGAGAAGGGTTTGGCCATAGTCCACCACGCTGACCACGTGCGGATTGGCAGACTTCACACGCCTTTGAGAACATTATGGAGAACTTTCAGGCGTGCAGGTTTCCTCACGATGTTTTCCTTCACCGTTGAAGCAAGTGATAATTTTTTTTTTAATTAGTTATTGTTATATTTTTAATTTGCAGCCAAAAATTGCACGAGAATCTTGTGCTTCATCATATTGTAGCTGCACAGCTTTAGTTGAATGGAAAAACTTCATCGATTACATCTTGAACGCAATAGAAAATAAATTTAAATTAAAAAAACTTTATTAACGCGTCATAGTTACCGACTTCAATATGAAAAAACGATTCTTTTAAATACTGGCTGCAGTTATAATACTGCAATAAAAATAATACATAATAATATGTTTATTGAAATTTAAAACATCGGAATTACATTTAGTTATGAGCGAAATGTTTGCGATTATCGTAACGGAACGTTTCAGGATGTTTGTATAGATGATAGGAAAGAAGCTTTCTTTTGTTCGTTATATAGATAACACATATCTTCGATTGTGAACTATGGACAGATATGTGCTATCTGATCATCAGGACAACTATCTATCTATAAACTCCGACAGTTTCTTAAAAACGGCTGTAAGACAACTCACCTTATCCAATGAAATAGTGGCATTGGCATTGTTAGAAATGTTCAACGTGATCGTGATGTTGAACACTTACTATGTCGCATTATGTTATACAATGTGGTTATTATGCAATACCGATGATCATGACTTCGTTTCACTTTGTTTACAAACAACATAAAAATTGCTTACGCTTGTCATAGAGATTCGCTGCTAAGCTCTCTGCTCTTGCGGACTAACTCAGCATAGCAGCAATGAGGGGGTAAATAATTTAACTGAAATTTATAGATGTAAGGTCTTTGGACCCAAATATTCCTAGATAGAGACAAATGGAAGAAAGAAAGGGAGGCCTTTGCCCAACATTGGGACAGTACGGGCTGATATCGATGATAATGATAAGGTCTTGTAATCTAAAGACCATTGAATTTTCCAGTTGCTTCCAATATACAAAACCAAATCGGCGATTGACCGAAGTTGTTCGGTGACAGCAACTCCTTCAATTGTTTCAAAGTAAGATTTAAATCACAATCCCAGTGATTTCTGGTTGGTCTCCGCTTTGATGGGGTGACCATTTTGAGTTTGAGAGTATCATAAATTCAGCCAATTTAAAATAATCGCATAGTGATAGTCACAAGTTTTGGGCAGCGAAACATTTCCTAAATCATTGTCACTTTCAAATTGTATAGATGAAACCTCAGCGTAAACTTCAAATGATATATGAATGAATTAATGAATGAATACAATTTTATTGCACACCACAAGATAGGAAAAAAATTAAAAAAGATAGAAAATAGCACAGAAACAGTAGTATACAATTTGGCGGCCTTATCGTTACATAGCGATCTCTTCCAGGCAACCAAAGATATAAAAGATATAGATATACGGAAAGAGTAAGGTGGTGCAATAATATATATTGATATACTGGGTTATAATAGTCTATTATTTACTTCCAATATAGGCCATTAGCGTTACTAAAATAGTAAATCAACACTCATTATATACATTATCATACACATTACTAAATGTATAAGTGGAGTGGATAAGATAGAAATCAACTTAAACATCGCAAATATAATCACGTTTTCTATTGAAAACCCAATTAAATTTAACTTAAAGTAATTACAATACAAATCAATTCAGTGATGAAAAGCCTGGCTAATAATGCTTTGGACAAAAAACATAAAACATAATTAACCGCGTTGTAATGTCTTGAGTCAATTTTATCTTGCGTAGCTAGGCCGATGAAAGGACGACTTACTTTTTTATAAAATAATTATAGTTTTACTTTATAGGTGTAAAGTGGTACCATTTTATTACAATAGAAATGAATCAATATGATAACTATAACCGACATAGTTCGAAGGGGTTGAAGTGGCAGTGCGCTGGTCACGTTTGTCAGAGAACCGAAACGTTGAGTCAGAATGTCCTCGAGTGGAGACCACGTCTCGGCAAACGGTGTGTGGGCCGTCCTCCGGCCAGGTGGAGCGATGACCTCCGAAAAGTGGCAGGCATCGACTGGATGTGAAAGGCCGCATACAGATTGGCGCTGCTTCAAAGAAGCCTATGTCCAGCATTGGATTAATGTTGATGATGATGATGATAACTATATTTTAGCAAACCATTTTTTTTTCACTTTCGTGTATATTTTCTTTTAAGTTTTAAGCAAAAAGTATCCTATGTTACTTCAATAAAAATATGATAATTAATATATATAACTTCTAAATACCTTCATGAATATATGTACAAAGTTAATAATGATCGGTTAAGTAGTTTTGCGTGAGAGCGTAACAAAAAAACTTACATTTATATTATTAGTAGGCATAGTTCAAGGACCATCTAAGCTGTTTGTTCTATAACTGAACATGACATGCTTTTCTTGGTCTTTATGCCGTATGCATATTTAATTTACTGTATGACGATATAATCGACCACTGTTCCTTGATTCGTTGAATCGTCCGTAGCGACTTCGTAGTCCATATAAATATTTTTTATAAGTTTGCGTTGTAGAAATGTATGCGCTCTTGGATTTCTGCTCTTGCTTCGTCGTTTTACCTGAAAATAGATTACTGTTGATGATGGTAACATATTCTTAGTCTTGAAGAAGTATCCTTCCTTCTAAAGCGTGCAAGCTACTTATGTAGGATTTCATCATGTGCGGTCTAGCTGTGAAGCTGTATGTGAATGCAAAGGTAAACAACAACAAAACATAAAATACAACGGGTACGTTACCTTGTTGCTTTTAGATAAAATTCGTCATATGTCCTGTGTTATGATCGAAAGGATAAGGATCGAACTCGGTCCCACTTAAAAAAGAGAATATTAATTAAAAAAAACACATTTCCACATTTATAATAATATAATCATATTATTGAGATGTGTAGAGATGTTAAGAAGTAAATTAGTTTAAATTTGTCTGGTAAGAGGCTTCGGCCGTGGCTAGTTATCATCCTACCGACACACACATGTCTCCAAGTGATTAAGCGTTCCGCCACGATGTCGCGTAGAAACTAATTAGGAGTATGGGATTACCCGCCGTTAGCCCGCTACCATTTTTGACTGCATCATCGTTTATCATTCAGGTGAGATTATCGTTAACTAACTAACTTAACTTGTAGTGTATAAAAAAAAAAAAAAACAAACTTCGGAACTTCCTAACGCAACCTCGTCTAAGAAGAAGTCCCATACAAACGTGTTAGTACCGTTTTCTTGATATGACTGATAACTTATATCCACTGCCAAATCAAAATATATATGTAATACTCGATAATATATAATAATATGAAATTTGAACCGAACAAACAAGAGACCTAATTGATTTGTAAACATTGGTATGACTTACGAGAACGCGCGACAAATATATAAACCATTTGATACATGTACGTATGTTTATCGATAAAACACATGAATGCATGTAGATCGATTCACTACAAAAGCCTTGTGTTTCAATTAAACAAATCCAATAAGAGAACACAGCGAGACTGTCGCGAGGAATAAAACGCAATGATGCGATGCAGGCGACAAATTGCACGGCGGCAGATGGGGTCGCAGGTCAAGGAGAGAGGCGGCGGGATTGTAGTCAGCTGAATACCCATCTGCATCCCCAGCTTTCTTATTAAAAATGAACATTTAAATCTCGCGGTTTGCTCCGGACCATGACCTTATTCCGCAAGGGAAAAAGAACTTTCGTCGCAAATTGATTCTGGAAATGTTTACAAGGAGATTTTTATCCTCCCTTTTATTATACCAGGAGCATTAAGCTTTATTATGTAAATCGCGTAAAATTGGTAAATCTGCATGGTACAAATTATAATTTCTTCTATATTTATAATAAGTTTATTATATCTCTTTTGGTTTTTATATGTATTTATTTTGCACAAGGGCGTGAGAGCTAGTATATAACGTAATAATATATTTATTAAAGGCAGTTCACCCAGTTACAAACAAGCACTTACAAACTTACAAAAAAAAAACAAAAAAAAGAAAAAAAGGATAAAAACAGACTAAAAAGTATATAATACATTATACAGCACACTTTATAGAATTTCTCAATGCACGTTTCGCATCGACACCAGAGCATCCTCAGGAGATGTTAACTTGCAATTGCTTAGTTAGTTAATGAAAGAAAGGTTTTGTTAGATTCAATTATTGATTATCGTATCGAAATGAAACTTCGTGCCTAAAAAAGGAGCTTATACTCACATGAGTATAAACTGCTTCTGTAAACTTCTCACCAGATTTCTGTAAACAAATCATGTCAACCAAGTGTGGTGATACAACCAAGTGGTGCTTTTTCAATTCAAAGGTTGATTCCTTAAAATTTGAGCTTCGCTCAGATGCGTGCAGCGTTGTTTGAGATAATGCTTTCTAACTAAACAATTCTAAAAAATTAACGCTGTAATCTGACTTAACAGGTGCTATTGTGCTGGTCATACTGATTCGATATGAGTTCTCCGAAACGACAGCAAGTGTTAAGCTAAAATATGTCATTATCAATAGTATTTCCTTTCCTCTTCGCTTTTAAACATCAGATGTAATTTCGACATCATCATCATCATCATGATCAACCCATTACCGGCTCACTAAAGAGCACGGGTCTCCTCTCAATATGAGAAGGGTTTGGCCATAGTCCACCACGCTGGCCATGTGCAGATTGGCAGACTTCACACGCCTTTGAGAACATTATGGAGAACTCTCAGGCGTGCAGGTTTCCTCACGATGTTTTCCTTCACCGTTGAAGCAAGTGATATTTTAATTTTTTTTAAAAACGCACCTAACTCCGAAAAGTTAGAGGTGCGTGCCCGGATTCGAACCGCCGACCTCTGATTAGGAGGCTGAAGCGTTAACCACCAGGCTATACCGCTTAATTTCGACATGATAACCTCAAAATGAAGCCACGGAACGATTTTTGGGTTTCGCCTTACGCCTTTCTGGCAGGTTCCAGGCATTTGCCAGAGAAAAGAGTAGCTGACCCGGGATTTCTTTTTACTTTATGGAAAATTAATCATCGAGGACGCAGTCGGGACAATAGCAATTCATATCAAAAATATGATAATTAATTGATATAACTTCAAAAGAAGTCCACTTATTAATAATTAAATATCATTTTATTACATCCATACATCTTAATCCATATAATATCAGAAGAAATAATTAAGAAACCAGAACATAATGAATCATAAGCGAGTAAAAGCTATGGACGTTGGATGTTGAGAGCGGTTGAGTCAATCGGAACAGCGATTTCATACTGTTGATTCATTTCAAATGTAACTGTTATTTATTGTGGGAATTACTGTGGAACGGGTTTCTGCTCGCGTAGCTAATATTTCGGGCGAAAAAAAATTAAAGTGATTAATGATCCTTTGTTAATTTGATTAAGCTTCGATAAACGACTGACTTATTAATAAATTATCATTCGGCATATATTCACATCTTGTTACAAATCAAATGGATGAGATACTTCAGTAGTTTCGTTAGAATGTGTTACTAATAAGTGTGTGATAGAATCACTACAAGGAGTCAGAATCTGTGGTTTCGAAAAGCTTGGCTTACTACAGAGCACGGGTCTCCTCTCAATATGAGAAGGGTTTTGCCTTAGTCCACCACGCTGGCCATGTGCGGATTGGCAGACTTCGCTCGCCTTTAAGAACATTAAAGAGAACTTCAGGTATGCAGGTTTCCTCACGATGTTTTCCTTCACCGTCGAAGCAAGTAATATTTAAATTGCTTAAAATCGAATTGAAAATCGTGCTTACATACACTACTACATATTTACATTGATTATTGTTTTATTTCATTAAAGAATTAAAAGTATATATAGCTATAACAGGCAACTGCTAGGGAGGAAACTCGAAAATCGCTTATCTCTTCGATAAAAATTGTTTAAACAATGTAATCGATTGATATAATCTCAATAGCATCGCGTAGGCAAACATACAGTATGGCCATCTTTAGGATATTGCACTATATAGTATGTACACGTAACAATCGAAGCTCGTTTGTTAGGGTATGCGTCAAACCATAATCTACATATTATTGTGTGTCTAAATAGTTGAAACTTTAATAAAGCCAACTCGTTAAGCGACAGAGAAAAAAACAAAAGATCTCCGTTTCCCGAAGACGGAAATGGCAGTGACTATTTTTACGGAACGTTGCACTGCCTCTATATTTATACCTAATACCCACTGTTCCAACATCTACCTGCATTACAATCTCGACCTTATAGACATCACAATCCGGAAACGAAAGTAACTTAGGAATATCTAAAAGCCACACACAAGTCTGTCGTACAGTGGGCTATATAAATTTTTGTTTTTCGATTTTCTTGATGAAATGGGTGTTGTGATATGGTGAATCGTATTCGAGATATTTCTAAACAACGTGAACCACGGTCGTATTGGAATTCAATCGCTCGATGGTATAACTTCGTTGGGCGGGTGTTTGGTGAACGAGTAGAAAGTAATCTACACTGGTTTCGATCGTCTTTGAATTAAAGAAACAATAGACCCAATTCTGTTGTTCACGAATCTCTAGAGTAAACTTGATTGCCAGACCTTTAAATATTGCCCATTCTTTTCCAAAGATATATACACTGTGAAAATTGCAGCACTTCTTATAGACTCGTCAATTTACATATTATAGACATAAATTCACCAACCAAAAACAATTACGAAACATCATTTTCTGCGGGAATAATTATAATACCGCCGATCGGTGGGTTCACTGATATTCGGTTTACGTGAATAAAACAATTTTATGATTTTGATTGATTGATTACTTTACTAATTATGTATCATTTAGTCTAATTATAAAGCGCACGTAAAGCTAAAAATATTTCAGGGATTCAAAACGATAGACGCATGTATTCCAAAAGCATAAAGGCATATGTAAAGAATACTTCCTTTATCTTACTCGGTACATCGAAGCTTATCTTAATTTTACAATATATAGCCAAAGCGATGCAGTAACTAAATTGAAAATTACCTATTTTAGTAAATCTAATTAAAATTACAGTAAATCAAACAGAGACACATTTGTATTTACTCTTCTTCTTCTTCTTGCCCTTATACCACATTATGTGGGGCTATCACCTCACTACCCACACCCACACCCGCATATCCTCTTTTACACAATCCATCCATCTCTTCTTTGGTCTTCCTCTACTCTTTTGCCCTTCCACACATTTGTATTTACTACATTAGTATTAATGAGTAGACCATTCTCATCTCGCCCTGCCCTTCCGGGGACTAGAAAATGCATCTTACCGTTCAAATTTAAACTCAGGTTATGTATATAATACACAAGCACAGCTGCTGTCGGTATTTAACTGTGACCAGTAATTCAGCGGAAAGCAATATATGCCCGACCCCCCCGTTATTCCAAACGTCGCATCGCCTAAGCCGAGGTTCGGCCTCACAGGAGACGCCCTTAGGCAAACGTTCCCTTAGTTTCTTCTAGCCCTAGGGCTCAAAATTTATTCTGACAGAGCTTCTTTCCGAAGCTCGCCAAACAGCCCGGTTACGCTGTGGCAACCGATAGGGTTAGTACAGCTATTAGCCGTCAGTCCGGAAAAAAAAAGTATAATATTTGCACCAAACCTAAATGACTGTTTTTATTTTAAACTCTTTACACAGCACAACATACGCCACTATATTATGCGAGTTGTGACGTAGGTTGTACTTCTATTATTCCGTACATTCATTAGTGGCTATTTCCATCAAAACTGTTCTAGCCGTCGAGGCGGAACACCACCGCTTGGAAGCGTGTAGCGTATAAAGGTATATGTTTGTTTGTATTTTAAATATGAACCGGCGATGCAGTCGCTAATTCCGTTGCGCTACGTTATTTTTAATATCACTAATGCCTGTCATCTCTGTTGAGAATGTGGCATTGGTACGGATTATTACACTGTCTAGTGCTGTCAGATTGCTAATGATCTTCACATTTTTCACACGAAATCAAATCCAATCATAATTGTTTTATTCATAAACTAACACAGGCATATATGAAGTCATTGTTAATATGACATACTAGCTGGTGCCTGCGACTTCGTTTACGCAGATATTTAGAGGAGCTTATATTAGCGAACATTGTGACATTAAAATTATACGCAGATGTGTCAATTTGAGATTGTAATAAATGATAACCAAAGAAAACTTAACTTTTATATAGGCTTTGAAACCATGACACGTATGGAGCTTGCGTTGTTTTAGTTTCAAATCATAGAATGTAGTTCATGTGAATGTATAACATTATGACTTAAAAGTTAAACTGTATTAACCTATTTAAACTATGTCTTGTATTACTATTGACTTAATCTAAAAATATACATATACAAAATTCCGAAATGCCTTGTTTTCCGAAGCGCTTTAAGCTTATGCCCGCAAATATGTAATTTCTCACCATAATATCTATAAGAATATTATGTTTGAGTTAAAAATAATAATTAAAATCCGTCTATATTTATCTGTAACTTGGTGGGGCGAGGTAATAAAATATATCAACTGGTGTTTCCTTTAAAAGTGTTGGCAGACCTTCAGCTTTTCTCAGCTTATATGCAATAAAAGTAATCGTTTTCTACTTAAGATTGATTATAGTAATGCCGGTACTTAAGCTATTATGGTAAATCCCTCTTTGGTGTATAAATGTCGTGAAAGTAATTAAATTTAGAGTTCATTGACACTGTTCGGCTAGGCATTGAGAACTTTATTTCAATTGTAGTTTTCTATTCAAGGTATCAAACCTAGTTTTGCTAATGCATCAGTTTCATTACAACAAAAGGCGCTCATTATTGTACCTAGATCTTTTGGAGGTAGTTCTTATTTCTAACGGTTCCCTGCTACACTTTTGATGCCTTCTGTCTACCTAGTTTCGCCACAATACTGTGGAGTGAAAATTAAAGAACTATGTCCTGTAGGATAGCGGTAATAGCCTAGTGGTTAGGGCGTCAGCCTCCTAATCAGAGGTCGGCGGTTCGAATCCGGGCACGCACCTCTAACTTTTCGTAGTTATGTGCGTTTTTAAAATTAAAATATCACTTGCTTCAACGGTGTTCTCCATAATGTTCTCAAATGCGTGTGAAGTCTGCCAATCCGCACATGGCCAGCGTGGTGGACTATGGCCAAACCCTTCTCATATTGAGAGAAGACCCGTGCTCTGTAGTGAGCCGATAATGGGTCGATTATGATGATGTCCTGTAGTTGAAAGTCTGTTGGTAGAAATAATGATGATGTAGGATACTAGTATTTTTCGAGGTACCTGACGTCTCTGCCTCCAAAATAATCAATCGTGTATAGCTAAAAATTATGTGGCACTATATTATTATATGTAGTGTGGGTTTAGCAATACCCGCCCGCGCTCGCATTTTATACGTTTTTTTGCCTTCTAGTTACTTGAATCATATCAAGTGAAACGCTCATCATCTACAAAGCGTCGAATGATTATGCGTCGTTCTTTTTATTTCATTACATTATATGCTTTATTCAAGCTACACCAACAACATATGTTATATAACAGCAAATGGCAAAACTTCATATACCATATAACAAAAAACTACACTCTAACATGCCACATTAGATTTATTTTATTTTGAACCTTAGAACTTTAGAAGTTCTGTGCAAAACTTTTTTTTCTTTCTTATATACATTACAAGTTAGCCCTTGACGGCAATCTCACCTGATGGTAAGTGATGATGCAGTCTAAGATGGTATTGGGCTAATCTGTTAGGTTAAACCCACACTCCTAATTGGTTTCTACTCGACATTGTGCCGGAACGCTTAATCGCTACCACCCTACCGATACGCCTTTGTCGGTAGGGTGGTAACTAGCCACGGCGGAAACCTCCTACCACCAACTTTATAATGCTACAGCGCCCGTGATTCGCCACGGAGGTCATCAAAAACCTATTAAGTAATTATACATGACAAAGGCCTCGTGTTTAAACTGAATCACAACTATCTAATTGTACAAATATTGATTGCAATAAAGTCAATAAACTAACCTACTTGTAAAAATATTTGCATGGTTGCAATCCTAATAATGATTTGAATTATATTATGAATTAAATTCATACAAAAAACTAGCACCAATGCTACGAGCATGTTTCCACTCGGTTGATGGCAATTAACTTAGTATTAGCGTGAATGAATTTAATATGTTAATTGGTTTACTTGTTCGGACTACGGCCCGTATTTTGCGGTCACATACATTCCATAAAGCAATCGAGTTAATAGATTATTATAATAAGTATAGGCTAAATATTCAACTACAGGCACTTGAGAGGTTGCTATTGACAGTTTGAATTAGTATTATTATTTGCTGGCAACTCTACACTATATATAATAGCTATATGTTGTACATAGGGTTTAAAATATAATATATTTTATATTATATATATATATATATTTATTTATGCATATGTTATTATAGTATTTTTTTTTACATTATGAGTTTAACGTGAAAATATCGTATTAGGCCAGTGGGTTAGGTTAATAGATGTTCGAAGTTATGTAAAAAATTAGCCTGTTGTTTCAGTATTTTTTAATATTGAGGTTAACTCAAGAGGTGGAAATAATAATGGTGCTTGCCATGATAACGTTGTTTTTATATTTTTATTGGAAATTAACTGTTTTCTTACTTACACGCAAAAGCGTTCAAATTCAAATTCAAAATAATCTTTATTCAAATAGTCCTTAAAAAGGCACTTTTGACGCGTCAATAATTTAAGATGACGGAGATATATTTACACCGACAAACGTTTCATAATGCATATTGGAAGAGAATTTTTCGATTTTATATCAACATCATGAACTCGAAAAGAGTTAACACCTCGAAACAAATTTGCGAGGCGTTGCGGTCAAAACAGCGGTTGGTACTAAAACGTCAGGCTACTTAACCTAGCAAACTGTCACAAAAGTTTACGCGATGCGTCAGAACACAAGAGGCACATGACGAAACCCCATTGTGATCACGACCACTGTCTCTCCCTATCTTTCTATCTGTATGTGTCATCGTAACGATCGAATGTTATTGTACTTACAGACGCTTGTAATTGTCTTCTGATCTGTGACTCCGAGCTGGTGGCCCTGTTTTCCGAGATACAGTCTTAACTAAACAAGTTAGCCCTTGACTGCTATCTCACCGGGTGGTAAGTGATGATGCTGTCTAGGATAGGACATAACATAAGACGTGTCGCTAAACGATTTAGCGTTCCGGCGCGATGTCGCTTAGAAACCAATTAGGAGTGTGGGTTTACCATGCCCCTATCAGGTCAGCCCGCTACCATCTTGGACTGCATCATCACTTACCATCAGGTGAGATAGCCGTCAAGGACTAACTTGTAGCGTGTAAAAAAAAAAAGACGTGTTTCGTACTAGACGCTGTTACGATCATACGCTACATGGTGAAAGGTCACGCAGTTCTGTAATGCACTTAAACGCACATAACAAATGAATCCCAGCTGTTTACTGGTGACGTCATCAACGACCACACCCGGTGCGAGGTTTCCCTCTAGGTCTAGATGACGTAACGTTGTCACACCCTGCACAGTGAGTATTTACTTATCACGCTATATATCATAGTTTTTTCCATGAACCAAGGTTATGATGACTGAACTACCTTCTATCTATCCAATACTAAAATTAAAAACACCAATGCAGCAGTTGTGGAGGTTATGATGGTTTTAAATGTTCGCGGAAGAAGATTCTACTTATAACCCAACCGTAAATTAAATTTGTTTTCATTGCCCTTTCTTCATAATAAATACACACGCAACTGTTATGTTTCTCGAGCTATATATAGTCTATACGTATATATATATAATGATGAATTTTCTGATGTAGACCTATTCTTTAGTTCTTTGAAGGGAATTAAAACAGAATGTCTGTCAAAATAAAATATCTATAATATAACTAACCTAACCTAACTTAATTTTTCCAAAACTATACTTATATTTATAAAAAGTTTTTGTTTTATTTCTATTCTGTTGTTTACATATTTTTCTTGTTTCTGCTCAGTACTCCTATAATTTTTATTAATTATGTATTTTTTTTCGGCAATGTTTTGTCTATTCTTAAGTTTCTTTTTTGTATCCATATGTAAATTAGTTTTTAAGCAATGTCTGTTTTTGCCAAAATAAAGAGAAAAAATAAATAAATAATGAAGATACTACATGTATACAACATAAAACTTCATGACAATAGCGATATTACGTTTTGTACTTATAATCAATTGCTCTGAAACACTTGGCACCACGTCTCGACAAACCGAGTGGGGGGGCGCCTCTGACTAGGTGGATCGATCTCCGAAAAGTAGCAGTGCGTTGACTGGATCTGAAAAGCCAGATAAGATGAGTTAGCACTGCTTCAAAGAGGCCTATGTCCAGAACGGGATGTACATTGGCTTATAATGATCTGTAAAACTAGATGGATTTTAAAGAATAAAAATTACTTTCATAGTTCATGTTTGAAAATTCGGTTCAGGGTACGTCGCGGTCTAACCTTTAAAGTCAAGATAAGAGATCTTTTTCGAACTATGTTATGTATACTAATTATGACGTCGTTATACAATCATGGCACGAACAGATACCGTTTCGATTGCAATCGGAAAGTTTGCAAAGGTTGCGCAAAACTATATAGCAGTTTGAAAAATATAACGCCTGTAATGCAAAAAAATAAATAAATTGAAAAACGGCCCGACAGTGAAGTTAGATAACTTAGCGACTAAACGTATCAATCAATACGCTACCGCAACAAGCCGCAGAATGCTCTAATAGAATTTCTGTCTCACTACAAATATAATGAACACTTAACTTACTTATATGAATAATAACTAAATGAACAGACTTTTTTCTTCTACGGTAACTATAGGTGACCCACGAAACCTTAACAATTTAAACATAATTGTTTAAGTCTCTATTTTTTTGCGTACTTTTTCTTCGTCGTCGTCATCATGAACAACCCATTACCGGCTCACTACAGAGCACGGGTCTCCTCTCAATATGAGAAGGGTTTGGCCATAGTCCACCACGCGAGCCATGTGCGGATTGGCAGACTTCACACGCCCTTGAGAACGTTATCGAGAACTCTCAGGCGTGTAGGTTTCCTCACGATGTTTTCCTTCACCGTTGAAGCAAGTGATATTTTAACTTTTTGCACATAACTCCGAAAAGTTAGAGGTGCGTGCCTAGATTTTATCCGCCGACCTCTGATTAGGAGGCTGACGCCCTAACCACTAGACTATCACCGCTACAACGTTGCTTCGTCGTACCACGTTGTAAATGTTTAACCTAATCGATCATTACTCTAAACTCATCTATTATTAAACTTCTGGATTTTTAAAACACACGTAATACACGCTTTCTTAGCTGTCGACTGATGTAGCTGTGGTCTCCTAAGCCTTTCCGCTTTTCATTAAGTGCAAACAGTTAGTCGCGATCTGACATTTGCATTTAAAATTTGCAAGGAATGTACGGACGGAAATCAAATTATAACTTTTATATGAAAATGAATATTTGACGATTTTTTGGAGATTTACCGAATCGTGTAGCGCTGTTGTCCCCTTCTTCTACGTCATCTAATTATGTACTTTTTCTTATTTCAGGATCAAGAGCACTTAAAGCCGCCCATAGTCGGTGGCTTGGCCAACGCGGAGCTGTACTGCCTCGCGTTGGCCAACATGTACTCGGATCCGAATTACCACAGTCTAAACCACTGGAACATCCTGCAGACCCTCGCGCGGAAGGGCGTGCAAGTGCCCGACCCGCCAGACTGCGCGCTCACTGAGACTGTGCTCATTCAGACCAACCCGCTTAAAATGGTAAGAACATATTAAGCGTTAGTTTCCAAACAAGCCAAAGCATTAGTTATTACAGGTAGAACCCGTTAAGAATTTGGCTTGTTGGATTGGGAGTTCTAGTCTGTACGCCCCGTGACAATGGGCAAGACCCTCGCTCGGATGGCGCAAAAAATTGAAGACAAGAGGTCTTCAATTTTTGACTGCAAAGGCGCAATGGTTCATTAGTATATGTGCTATTTACTCGGGTAGCGTTGTCAGCAGAGAAATGGCAGTGGATAAGAAACAGTTACAACTGACGATCATATAGTTCGAGAATGGAGTCAGCGCGGGTAGGCCTTTATTACCAATAACACTCGTCACCACCATCCTTATTAGGCAATTTAGTTTCTTGATGCTGGGCACATGCTTCCTCTCTTATAGAAGAGATGAGTTAAGGCTTTAACACTGCTCTTATGATTGCTCCGGAAACCATTATTATCATTAGTAAGCGATCATAACCGGAATCGGGGGCTTAAAAATCCATCAGAGGACAGGTAACGTCGGTCCGCTTTCTTTAACCGATTTCGGACAAATCAGTACCCAACTGGCAACACAATCGACGTTTTACACTAAATCATTCCATATGGTCGTAATTTATTGATAATATCAAGAAAAGAGCGTGGGATGACTTTTTGCCTTATGAACAGATGGCCAAAATAGGTTAGTGATAATGTCTATAGTTGCTCAGTCCTGGTGACAAATCGTGAAGTTCGGTAATATCTATAATGGTTAGACGAGGAATGTATGCTACAGTCTGTGATGCTCATCTCGCCTATGTACAGAAGTGAATAGGTACACGTACTGTTAATGTAACTACCTTATTGAAAACGAAATACGAACAGTCTTTTTGACATTTACGCAATAAAAACAAGTGCATTACGTATGTATGTAATTCTGGCGTCCCCGTTTATGTTTCGCATCGGGGCCAAACAAACAGTTACGTGCAATGTTTGCGTATATGTCATTTAGTATTTCTCATGATTGCCCAAACCTGAAAAGGAGGTGTAATTTTTAAACAGCAGTTAAAAAGGCATTGTTCTTCCTACGATAGAATTTGTGAACCTTAGCACGAATTTGTGTTCTCAATGGGCGAGTATTATATTAACCTGTATAGAATGCAAATTTATCTGTGGCTTATCGGCGTATTTGGCAAATCATGACGACTGTGTTTAGCATTGATGAGGTCGGTCGTAGGCCGTTAAATTAGCTGCTAGGATTGTTCTACAGATTACTGAATTAGCTTCGCGACGGTAGAAAATAACGTTAGTTTCCAGTAAACAGTTAGATATGTGCCCATTGTTGTTTTATTGGATTAAGATCGACTGCAATAGTGTCATGCACGTGATTGATGTTATGTTGGGATCACAACGTATATATTTGTTGGTTTCTACGTAGCTGTTTTCCCAGCATAAGTATAAAGGCCACGTTTTAAAGGTAAAAAAATGTTTTTTTAAATATATATATCAGCATTAAAATATTATGTGTAACAAATAGGAAAAAAAAATACGGTAACCGAACAGGAAACAATATGAATATGAATTGGTACCAACGATATATGATTGCCTAGTGTTTAGTTTTATAATTGTTTCACATACCTGTAATAACAGACTTGGAGCCCAGTTAAAATCAAATCAAAAAGTATTTATTCGTGATGGCAGACACTTGAAGCGTTCATACATATTTATTATTGCATTTTTGTTTGGTGGTGATGGTGATAACTAACATTCGTTAACTTAAAAACTAAAGCTACGAGGCAGCCAATCGCGCTCTGGTTTAAGAAGATCGGGTAATTCACGCTATACATTCCGGGATTACAGGGCGCGCATTTAGCTGTGATAGAAGCTGTGATGGCGCTGTACGCGCGCGAGGTGGTCACGCTGGACCGGGTGTCGGCCGCGGCGCAGCGGTTCGGCACCTCGCAGCCGCTGCCCGCCGGCTCCACGATACCCCACGAGGACGGCCTGCTGTGCTGGATCAACGCGGCGTGCGCGGCGCTCAATAAGGCTGAGGTATTAAACCTATTGTGTTATCTGAAGCCCTGGTACTTACGAATCTAACACCTAGTTTTCTGTTAAACTCTTAAACGATAATGGTTTCAAAACACATGAATTCTATGGCATGATCGGTGAGTCTCCCATCTGAAAGAATATGTAGCTTGTTCAATTAATTTCTTTTAATTAGTTTGTAATTGTGATTAATCTGTCTTAATTGTTCTTTTGTGGCCGTTTACATGTAACTTTTGCTGCCAATGTCGTGTACACTTATAACCGATATGCATACTGGTGAATGTGTCACTTTTGTTTGCTGCAATGTATTTTTTTTATGTATATTGTAAGTGTATCAATAATAATAAATATATAAACACATTTGTTTTGGAAACTAGAGAAAGTGGACAAAATCTTTTACATTACCAGATACTATATCTATCATAATCTGCAAACACTCAAGTCAAGTTGAAAAGACTTTTTGTCATTTGTTATGTCATGTGGAGGTTTTGGAAGATTTCCCGTCGCTCTGTACAGATGGTTATTTTAATATCTCTAGATTTCTAATGAACAGATACGGGGTCGGTGTAGGTGCGTTAATATGGACAGTTTACAACTTAACAAAATTAAAACTGAACTAAAATTATACGTCAAATAATGAAATGTACTTGAAATAAGCTTAAGGCACTGGCAACACTTTCCATGAAATTACATCCCATTGGCTAATAATTTTTTGTTACGTATGGGATAACTTATTCATAGCTTCCGGAAATGCTTCAAAACTGGCTACCGTAGGGTTAAACTGGCTAGAGATCCTGATTCCTCCGCAGGATGTTGGTAATCTAACTAGACAATCTGTCCGTCGATAGTGATGGAGATAAATTTTCCAATGAGATTCTTTATTGTGGATTCGGTCTACTCAGGTTTATAATCGAACCATCGGATGGCATAACCTTATGAGAAATGTCACTTTCAGGAGAACACATCGATACACGTGCCGATGGTTAAGAATCTCCAAGAGCTTTGCGACGGAACCGCGTTAGCCGCCCTCATCTCCTTCTACTGTCCCGAAGACTTGCCGCGGTCTGCCGTGCGGGTCGGGCGGATGGCCTCCATTCAAGACTGCTTACAGAACTTGATGCTTGTCTACGACTTCTGCCAGACCAGTTTGCCCCACAACGTGTTCCATATGCTGCCAGAGGACGTCACCTACATGCGCGGGTAGGTTAAAATACCGAATATAAATATAATAAAAGAATACCAAGGGTAACAGGATCCCCATTTTACTTCTGATAGACCAGTTTGTCTATAAATAAATCATCTTATCCAATAATAAAGCTGAAGGATTTTTTTTACTACAATGTGATTTGGGATTTGATAACTTCTTGAGTTTACACTATATCACTATATATAGTTCTATATCTTCTAAAGCTTAAATATAGATGATATGAATGGATAAAATATAATATTGATAAACTTTTCCATCATACCTATGAAAAGGTTTTAACATTCATTTTAGATACTATATATTTTTATAACGGATGCCTGGAAGAGATCACTTGCAGTGATAAGGCTGCCCTTACACCTTGTTTTTAGGTTTTTTCTTTTTGTATTCCTTTTTTACATTTGTGTGAAATAAAGAGTTTTATTATTATTATATTTCTCTCACGCCCGTGTGCAAAATAAATACATATATAATGTATTATTAATTTCAACGGATATGTATTGCAAGGAAAATGATACTTTATAGTTTAATCTATTGAATATTTTCGGAATTGCAGGTCAATGCGACAGAACTTAATAGCAATGCTAGCCGATCTCTTCAACATGTTAGAAGTTCATCCAATTAAATCTGTAAAATATCCGGGAAGTGGTGAGTGCAAACAATTTTAATAGTTTTTCCTAAACAATATATCCGTATTGCATGCTACAACTATGGGAGTATGTGGTCATAATATCAAAGGTCCTATGCCAACTAATATACTTTCGGTCTAAAGACTTGACCCTTTTGGAGCAGAATTATTATCAAAACGATACTTTTCTCGGGAATGTATTGAATTGGTTTGTCTGCAGTGTCTTTTAGGCTTGAAAGTATATTAAGTGGACGCGGTAATGCTTTTGTAACGCAAACTATATTTTATTAATATAATTATGGGGCTTTGTACACGTACCAGGAAATGCCCTTATTTAAAAAACAATTGAATGTTTCATTCAGTTCATTTCTATGATTTGTTATATAAATGTTTACCCATTTCAAGCATATACACAGGTAAGTAGGAAATTACTGTTAAGTTGTTCTAGTAATTAAAACGTACTACAGGTTATGTTATAAGGAATGATGTGCCTAATAAACTAATTATAACTTACTAATTGGCTGTACACCCAACTAAATGCATACTTGGTGCAAGCGCTGCATTAAGTATTTTTACAAAATTTTACTAAAACGTTTGTATGAGTAGGAGGAATAAATAAAGTCTGGTTTTGAATGAAAGAGAACGTACGCGTAAAAATAAGATTTGGAGCATACTTTTGTATCTGCTAGAGAAGCTTTGAACGCACACGTACTTACGTTTGCGTGAGTATTAGCGTGTATGAATGTTTATGTATGCTACGTTTATTTGGGTTGACGAAGTGGACTTCTCTTTTGCGTACACGTACGTGCTTCTGAAGTATAAGTATTTGTTTCTGCGAGGTAAGTTAGATCTTGCAAACTCACGCGTACTTGCGTTAACGCTTGACAAACGTGGTTTAGTGTTAGGTGCGAATGAATGATGCATTTGAGAGCAAACGTTTATTTCAAGGTCAAGCGCGTCAGTTGCGTTCACATGTTCTTGCGTGTACGAGACGCACCATCGCGTGTAAGTATTGTTTAGACGCGTAGGGGTATGCAGCCGTGACTGGCGGTAGTGTGTTAGCGTGTACGGTGCGGTGAGATCGCAGCGCGGCTGACGCGCGTGTTGCGCTTGTAGCGTGCGCGGGCGCGGGCGCGGCAGCGGATAGCAACGCGCACGGCGTGCGACACAGGCGCAGCCTGCCGCCGCCGCCGCCCGCCGCCATCCCCGACCTGCGCGCCGAGCCGCCGCCCTCCGCCCTCCCCGCGCATCTCACTGCGCAGCCGCCCTTCGCAGGTACTATGCGACCATCCTACATTATCACCGCGGGGGAGGCAATAGTCTTGTCGACGGCGATTCCAATAGCTTTTTTTTTTTATGCACCACAAGTTGACGGCATCTCACCTGATGGTAAGTGATGATGCGGTCTAAGATGGTAGCGGACTAACCTGTTAGGGTATGGTAAACACATACTCCTAATTGGTTTCTACACGACAGCGTGCCGGAACATCAAATCGCTTGGCGACACGTCTTTGTCGGTAGGGTGGTAACTAGCCACAGCCGAAGCCTTCCACCAGACCAGACTCGAGCCGGGAATCGAACCCAGAACCTCTAACTTTAAAATGCAACAGCGCACGCGCTGTGCCACGGAGGTCGTCAAAATTTTATTTAAATCGTAGATGAATTTTGTTAGCTATTTTCTCAGTTTAGGATTAAAAAAATAGAACTACTATGATATTTTATATGTATTGCATTTGGGACGACACCGCGATTTTTATATATAGGACAGTAATTTAGAAATAGAATAAACATTTAGATCATCATAGGTATGCCTCAGGGCACTAGGTTTCTTTAGCATGATGAATAGAATAATTCGATTTATTGCCTTCCCCCAACACATCAATCACCATGTCCATCTGTGTGTCGTGTGTGTGTGTGTGACTTAAAAAATATATAGTTGTAGGGTGCTATCTCTTTTTTTCTTTAGTGACAAATTCCACAAAATATTATATTGTCTCCATATTTGCATTGAGAACCTTTATAAGTTTTATGCTTTTAAAAACTTAAAAATTGGGTTAAAGAGTTTTTCGTTTCGTGGACGAAGCTTTGCATGCGCTTCTAACGCTTTCTGCTTTTGTTTTAATATGTGTGTTTATTTTCTCCAGCACTTTTAGACCACGCATGGAGTCATTGACGTTATGTCCTCAGGACTCCCAGAATATTTTGTATTTAAAAGTCATAATTTTTATATTTTTAAAAAATGTGATAAAAAAAAAGTTTATTTTGTATAGAGACACGAATGCGTAGAAGTTATAGTTTTTCGTATCTTGTAAGTACTAGTATTTCAAATGTAGAATTCAATGGTTTTTTAGTAGTTTTTTTTAATGCATTTTTATTGTGCATCGCTTTATAGTCATTACTTGTAATACTGTTGTGTCATTAGAAATCACCAATCTATTTAAGTAAGTGAATTGAGATCATTGTTAAACTGTTCTTGCCCCTGAAATATTAGACCACGTAAATTAGGACACGTAAATACTCAATTTTAATCACGGAGTAGTAAAATAATAACACATTGTAGTTTTATACTTGAACAATATGTATTATTTTGGTGCCATCTTCAAAGATCATTCTGTTTTCAACGATGAACGCAGAAGGCTTTCTGGTGCAAATATCTATGGCTAGAAACACCCCCTAGGACTGGCAATTACTTCATTTTATTAAAATTCTTCAGATCATAATATAACCATAAATTAAATAATGATAATATTTGTCTAAAAAATATATACACAGCGAATTGAATCTATTACGGTTTTAGGTAAACCATACATTGCAGTATAAAACATATTCATTGTACTGTACTAAACAATTCTATTCTCGGTAAACAAAATTAGACTCTATTGATATATCTGTATGGTTGGTTTCCTAGTATCTTGATCTTATAAGGTCTAATGCATAAGTTTCCCAGACGCGAGAATAGCAGCGTCACTAAACTAAGTAATTGTTTAAACAACGTTGGGAAGCAAAAATTCATCATCATCATCATCATGAACAACCCATTACCGGCTCACTACAGAGCACGTGTCTCCTCTCAATATGAGAAGGGTTTGGCCGTAGTCCACCACGCTGGCCATGTGCGGATTGGCAGACTTCACACGCCTTTGAGAACATTATGGAGAACTCTCAGGCGTGCAGGTTTCCTCACGATGTTTTCCTTCACCGATGAAGCAAGTGATATTTTAAAAACGCACATAACTCCGAAAAGTTAGAGGTGCGTGCCCGGATTCGAACCGCCGACCTCTGATTAGGAGGCTGACGCCCTAACCACAAGGCTATCACCGCTTCAAAAGCAAAAATTATTTAAACCTAATTTAACATTTATATGATTGATTTTCCAGTAACAAGATCCTGAGCTAATTAGGACCCGTAATTCATTCGTGTTCTTAGCGTTTCATTACAAACAAAATTAGTCTATACTGCAATGTTCTCGTATAGTGTGCGACGGTAGTTGTGCCTGTAATATGTAATTGTAAATTTTAAGTTCAAAGTTTATATAAAACTTAAGCTTGTAGAAAAGTCCTACTATAGTGTAAAGGATCATGTAAATGATAAACAAGCATGGGTATGAAATATTGCTCTAATAAGATAGCTCTTAATATAATTTTAAGTGGCATGTGAGATGGTGATAACAAAAAGAAAATTTACCTGGCTAAGTTTGTTGTGGGCTTCTTCTTAGACCGGGGCGCGTTTGGAACCCTCATAGCTTTAGTTTTAGGTTTACGAATGTAGTTATCACCATCAAATCACTACTATGTTAATTATTTACGCGTCAAAAGCGTCTTTTAAAGGACAATTTGAATTTGGACGCTAATGTAATATCGATATGGTTGATTCTCCAGTGTCTCGATCTCCATCGGCGTGCGGCATGAGGCCGCGCGGGCCCGCCAGCCGGTCGTCATGCTCCACGCCCGAGCGCCGCAGCTGCAGCCCGCAGAGGGACGGGTTCGTGGTGCACAGTCGGAAGGCTATCACTACTCTATCTGCGATGGCGAGGCGGGATGAAGATAGCAGTAAGATTTTTTTTCCAATTTTTAGCTAATATATATGAATATATATATGTCGAGTCAAGGGCGTCCGAGGAGTTTTTTGTAAGGGTGACGTCACGATTTTGTTTACTTTCGCTCATAGTAATTAAAACCACAACTTGCCGGTTTACACTTTTAGTGCGATAATAACTTAGAGGTCCGAACAGTACGACGTCTCGAGCGAGAGAATTCTCGAATGTCATCGACCGCCCGTATTTATAGCACAAAACATGCTTGTACAAAATTGATTGTCACTGGCCAAATTGTGTTAGCAAAACCATCAATAGCTAATGCGGGTAATTATTGAATTCTTGAGGTTTTTGGCGCCGCTTAATAAAGTTAATAACTTCTTCGCGCCGACATATATTATATATATATATATATATATATATATATATATATATATATATATATATAATATATATATATATATATATATTTATTTAGTAATTTATTTCTGTATGTGTAATTTCTATTATATTCTATTAGCTATTGCACTATCCCCATCTCCTTTTAACTCTTTCCTGTCACAAAAGGTGGTCTGGAGGAGATCGCTTTTAGCGACCGCCTTTGCGCATTATGTTTGTTTTTTTATTTAATTTTTTGTTTTAGTTATTGTGAATTCATATTTGTAGTGTGCAATAAAGAGTATATCTATCTATCTATCTATCTATTCAAATTCTGTTTTACTAAACTCCGTTGGTATCTTAATGATACTGCTATCTCTTTTTTAATTTTTCTTCATTTCATTTTCTTTCTACAAGAACCTGTGAAAGTGAAAAAGACGAGTGGAAAGGATGGCATTATCATTATTAAGATGTGGTGTCGGTATAATGGTTGGAAAATAGTTTCAGCCTAATAGTTTTCTACACGCCATCATACTAAGCTCGATGATGCATACTTACTGGATTCCATAAAATGGCTGAATAGATTTGCAATGAAAGAAGTTTCTTGACTTTTTTTTGTTAAACTCATTATAACATGAACCCTTGGGATAGTAGATTGAAAAAACAATGTTTTTCACTAGATGGTGTGAGAACATACCACTTGTGCCAAAATTAATGTATAATTCAAGTTGTAAATTTCGGCACTGGTTGTATGTGGACTGTTGCTTAGTTGGCAAAGCACTCTGACCGCGATTACCGGAGAATTGCGGGATCAACTGCCGAAATCTCATTTCTGCATTGACTCGTGTTTGTTGTTATGAACTATTTCTATTTAATAATAATAATTAAAAAAAAAACACTGTTATTGATTCTTAGTAAATGTTAATAAGATCTACTTGTAATTTTTTGTCGCGTTATTTAAGTAATATTACAATTTTAAAACGCATTAAAGTAACACCAGAAGGTTAACGTTAACGTTTATTGTTAAAATATGAGTGTTGCCATATTTTCTTAAGTCATTATGTACAAATTGGATATTTTAAGATCATTTGTTATCTGTCAACAGTTGAATATTACGAAAATAAACATAAAAACAAACACGAAAACAAACATGAAACATACAATTAGTATACATTTTAAATTTATAATTTTAAAAAGATATTTTGCAATATATTGTTGTTTTGCCAGTGTTTTCGGAACAAGTAACGGCGGCGGGTCGGCCTTCTAACTGGGCGGAGTCCCGAGAGAGCAGTTTCGCGGGACGGCGCTCTCGAAGATCTTCCATCACAGACGATAGTCAACTCACTGTAGAAAACTTTGGAGGCTCGCAGGATCGATTGCACTTTGCTGGCAAAAATCCTGAAAAGGAGTTGGCCACATTAGCTAATGTTAGGAAAATATCTGCACCCGCAGGTTAGTCATATCTTTTTCAAAATAATCTTTACTTTCGTTTCGTTTATATTTGTCAACTTAAAACTGAAGCTACCACTATTTAATCACCATCATCATGATCAACCCATTGCCGGCTCACTACAGAGCAGGGGTCTCCTTTCAATATGAGAAGGGCTTGGCCATAGTCCACCACGCCGCATGTGCGGATTGGCAGACTTCACACGCCTTTGAGAACATTATGGAGAACTCTCAGGCGTGCAGGTTTCCCCACGATGTTTTCCTTCACCGTTGAAGCAAGTGATATTTTAATTTTTAAAAACGCACATAACTCCGAAAACTTAGAGGTGCGTGCCCGGATTCGAACCGCCGACCTCTGATTAGGAGGATGACGCCCTAATCACTAGGCTATCACCACTATTTAATCGCGCCAAAATCTTATGCTTACAATTGGCTCAACCGGATATTCTCTTTGTTATTATCATGTCTCGGTGACCTTGTCTTGCATTAATTTATCATCAGTTGATTAATATCTCGCTACCAGGTCACCTAAAATAATACCAACCTAAAAAGGCGTTGGTAGCCAAAGCCTTTTCGAAGCACCTTTTTTTACCTGCATTTATAATAAAATAATAATAACATAATAACATAATAATAAAATATCACTTGCTTTTACGGTGGCTCACTTTTGGAAAGGCAAAGCGCTTACTCTTAAGGCTTTTGAAGTCTAGCAATCAGCACTTCATGGTCGACTACGACCTTTTACATTCTGTCAGGAAACCCCATCCTGTAGTTGGCCATTAAAGGGTTCTTACTCTTAAGGCGTTTGAAGTCTAGCAATCAGCACTTCATGGTCGACTACGACCCTTTACATTCTGTCCGGAAACTCCATCCTGTAGTTGACCATTAAAGGGTTCTTACTCTTAAGGCGTTTGAAGTCTAGCAATCAGCACTTCGTGGTCGACTACGACCCTTTACATTCTGTCAGGAAACCCCATCCTGTAGTTGGCCGTTAATGGGTTGATTATATTTATGATGAATGATGATCCCGCGTTGGTTAACAATCCAGCAAAAGATGTAATTTAAACATTTCATTCGTTACTTTCAGGCCCCCTAGATCACAATCCGCCTATCCGTTCGTCGCGGCAGGACATTCGCGGCTCCATACAGTTCATACACGGCGACTACCAGAACGGTGCGCAGGACGACCGGCAAAAGATGGAGCGTCAACACTCCCAGCCACAAACCACAGAACCCCCCTTCCACCCCATAAAGAGGCAGCTCAGCAGTGACACTATCACGCTGTCGCAGAACTTCGGATTGAACTATAAAGGTAAATACACGGCAAGTTGGGAAAGGAGTACAAACAGTAACAAACCAATGGTATTATTTCCAAACATAATTGATCAGTCTAATAATAATGCTATCCTTTTGCAGCGAATACAATGTGAAAGGGATGGTACTACATTGAGACATGTCATTTTTGTTTGGTTTAGAGATGTATACCACAAAATTGGCACCATACGAGTTTTTTTTTGTTTAGTTAAACAATCTATGCATTAGTTTTTAGTATAAGGTTTGTTTTTAAAATTAAACCAAGAAGTGTGTTGAAATAATAATAAAAATACCTTAATTTAATTTTATATTATTTTTACATGCAATAAACCGATAAGATATATAAGATATATATATATATAATAAGACAAGCATCTTTGACTTTGTTGCTTTAAGTGTGCACGCTTGTTTTTTTTATATGCATTTTGTAAATGTAATAAAATGATATTAACCCCTTTAAGGTGGTGGTGACGGTTTCTACTTGAACGAACGCGACGCGCCCGATGGTGACGTCACAAAGACGAGCTTCGCGGATCTCACCAAGATTAGAAGTAACGGCGACCAACAAGGTACGTTAGCAAATTACGTAGTATCACTATTTTACTTATTAAATTTAAAAAAATGGTACTAGTTGTCATATATCATGTTCTTTTTAATAGATTTTTTTTCGAAAAGAATAACATTTTTTATACCCCTATATATACAAAAAGAAACAAGATTTTTTTAGATCAACTTAAACAGTTGAGTTTATCGCACACGGGGACAGACTGTAGCGCATTGCGTTGTGTTATAGTTTTCTTTTTGTGGTCAAACCTCACCTCTCCAATAGACTACGTTGATCTATATAATGTACAAATAGATTATTCGTCCAATTAAAAATTAAGTATAATTTATTACTTAATCTATTGTATGACGTATGTAACAGTATAATTTATTAATAAGTCGATGCTAAGCGATAATAAATCGTAACTTATCTACCCCCCAGATGTTTGCGATAGTGCAAATTACAATAAATTGTATTCAACGGCTCTGAAGCTCTGCTGTTACATACAAACAGACGAAAATTACAAAGGTGTTTTTGTTATTTCTTTATTGCAGACCTTATTATTATTTATTGCGTTTAATTGTTTAATTTTGTTCGTAAATTGGAAATCATTGAAAAGCTTTATATAATGAATACATATATATATATACAGAAGTGACCACATATTCCCATTATACCAACTAAATGATTAAGCTTTTGCATCTTGGAACACTAGCAGCCGTAAAATAGATTTAAGAAAGCAATTGGACAATTATTTGGCACTTTTTTTTTTTTTTTTATTAGCGCGTATAATTAGTGTGTGTTTTGTATATCGGCTTAAATTTGAAATTCTATGTATGCTAAAAGTTGTGGCTTTTCGAACAAACGCTTCAAGTTACTTCAAATTGAGCGGAAAATTCATTCTGGCATATGTTATATACTATTGATTTAAATCTCTGCTTTAATTATTATACTGATATTTCCTGCAAGAGATTTTTTGGTAATAGAAAATAACATCCAGTGAGAATAATTTGTTTGCTTAAATTTTCCCTTTAGATGTTGTTGGTGAATTCTTAGTTCAGAAAGACAGAACACTGAACTAAAATATGAACTATTCAGTCAAAAAACCCAAAAATAATCTAAATAACTTTAAATTACGTACTATTTATAGTTTAAGTATTTTAAGGTTTTATGGATCAGGAGCGGTTTGCTATTGTTCGTTTCAATTATCTTCATCAGATCCAAAATAGATTATACTTAAGATAGTAATGTAAAATCATTTCAAAAGCTATTATAACTACGAAATATAGAATAAGTTAATAAACCTATGAAGTTTCTACTAACCAAACTTGATTTCGAATTGCACAAAATATCTACATTAAATCGGGTAGATAAGGATTTACAATTTTAAATAAAGCTCATTCCGTTTGCCGTTGTAATTTCGATACTAATGAAACCATTGATTTTGAAACTTCAACTTTAAGAATATTTAGGAGAAAACCAAAAACACACAGAATTAGGATACAAAATGCGGCTTTATGGCTTTATAGCATAACCAACAATGTATTGGAGATGAGCCATCAATGTTTTCGAAATGTGCAAACTCGTACTGGGGGTACATAGAGGTACATGTTGTGTTGCGCAGGCGCGGGAGAGCCCGAGAGGCGGAAAACGTCGTTCTCTACGCCAGCCGCCAACATCACCACGTGGCAACAGCACTTTCTGCAGCATGAACACCAGCCTAGTCAGTATTATTGCTTTATACAGTATTAGTAGTAGCTTTTGGTAGTCGAATACTTTAAATTCACTATAATGTATTTTTGTAATGTCGGGGACAGATTTATAGCACGTTATCCAACGCCACTATGAGAGTATGATTGTTATTCAATACAAAATATTGGTGGCAAAGTGCTCTGTTAGATGACAATTGAAATAAGTCTTATGGCTAAATGCCTTTGAAGACATGTATCCAAGTGATGCCGGCGGATAAGCCTTGACGGTTACTCGAAGATAAAGAAGATTAAGCTAACCTCAAGTCGATAATGATTTTCAATTTTTATTAAATTAGGACCTTGGCCTGCGATGCGTGGAGATTGTCCAACATCTGTATTAGGAGTTTTATAAAGTCGTACTGTCCATACAAAATAAACCAGTGCTACCGCTCCTTTGGTAGAGAAGAGCTTGATGGATTTATAATGACAAATCAATACTCTAGTCAGAGCGGAAGTAAGATGGATAAATTTCACGTAGTAATATTTTAAATGCTTAAGAATTTGGTGATGTGTAGTTTTCTTTTTCTTCATCTACATTGTATTCAAGGAGTTTGGTCACAGCGTCGCTATGTCACCCCTATTTGAGCAAGGCATATAATAAAAACATTAATTAGTTCTACGTCTTAAGCCTAATAGAACAAGTTTGTACAGCATTCTTGCCATCTTGGAAACCGGGAAAGCAAGAATGCTCTTCCGCAATTTGTTGACTTGTTGTTTTGTTGATTTGTTGTTCTTTCACGCAAGCAAACGAATCGATGTGATTTTTGCATACAGTATAAGAGTCATACTTCAACTATTAGAATACTATGCAAAACGTAATTGGTTAATGTTCAATTACTCATCCAAAACATTATAGACGGCGAGGATGTAACAGAAGATGCGGTGACGTCACCGACTGGGGGACAAGCGATGGCCGCCCAACTAAACAACATTCGGCTAAAGCTGGAAGAGAAGCGGCGTCGAATCGAGCAGGACAAGAAACGAATGGAGCTCGCTGTCAATAGGCAACGGCAGCAGTTGGGACAACAGGCCTTTCTGCAGGCGGTTACCAGGGTAAGTTGCTGGCTGGTTGGCTACTTATAGTTTCCCCTTTGGATTTCTTTGACAAAAAATTTGGGTGTGACTGTGACGGAATATAAAGTAATTAGTATGAAGATAAGTATTGCTTTGGACGAATGTTTCGGAATGGTTATTCAGGGATTGCAAATATCAAATTTAATGTTATTCGTAGATTGTGCTAATGATTGATGAAATTAAACCGCACTTTTTCAGGTATAACTAGACTTCATTATGCGAATTTTTATTTATTGATGGTTTAGATTAACATGTGTAATGTGCAAGATTTGATTAATGTGTAAGATTTGATGATTTAACGAATGGGTAAAAACTAAAAATCAAAAAATCAACAATGATATGAAAAAATATCACCTCTAACACGTTCCAAGAATATTCCAACATAATTCTGAAGCACGTTGGATTACAACTTAGTTTGTACGCATATTAATTATTTTAACAAATTTTTAATTTATTATGAATGTGTATTTAATTTTTTTTTCAATTTAGTTCAGCCAAAAAATTACCTTATATGCGGTAAGGTACTTTCATATTACCAAACGTTTATTGTCATAAAAAATATAAATATAAATGTTGGATTTAGATCTTGAATTGATGATTCTGTACGATCCTTCATACATTCCTTCTTTATGATCCTTCACATACGTTCAAGCAGTAAGTTTTAGGTTTGTCTGTGTCTGTTTTTTGATTGCGTGATTCGTAGTTAGACTATTGGGTTAACTTTTCGTGTTTTAGATTGAGTTTTGGGAATTGTAAAGCCTTCGAAGTTACTCAACATATGGCTTGAATATTGTGTTAAAAGTTGTGTGGGTTTTTGTAGTTAGAATTTTTGATATAACAATAATCGAAGAACGTTTTTAATTTAAACGAACATAAAATATATTTTTCTATTTTGTTAGGATGCGTTTTTGCAATACCAGTTAGCCTCTTTGGTGAGTTCCCGAGTTTAAATACGCCGATTTTATTATTTAGAATTCAATTTATATAGATTTTACTTTATACATTTTGTTTCATCCAGTATTTTTGATTTGAAAAATCTACCTATACCTTTTTCTAAGACTCGCTTGTTTTTAACTATATAATTTTATTAAATTCAACTCAAAATTTTGAAAATAAAATAGTATAGAAGAAACACCAAAGTGGTGATAAAACAGTTGTGAAATACATTAACATTTGGAATTGGAGCTCATATTATATTTATTTAAAATATAGGAAGCAGATTTTGCAAATTAATTTTCCTTAATTCGCTTTCCTTTGTGTTGGAATTGGAGTAGAAATTTATCGCAGGCGAAGCACACATTTTTACCAGTTTTAGCATACTTCCAACAAAAAGATGAGATATCCCAATCTAAACCGTATTTCTGTAGATAATTAATTGTAAATAATATTTCTGATACAATATGAGAGGGAGAATTCTGTTGACATTTTAATATTATTCTAATTGCATATTATGTGTTCTGAATTGCGAGTCCTGGGAACAGGTATAGTTCACGCTTATACAGCTTTCATTCGGTTATCAAAAAATTTTGATTATACAAAATATTTTCTTGTATACCGCATCCAACCATGTGCATTCGATATATGATAAAAGTTAGATCGCATATTTGTACAGATAAAACAAATCAATGGTATAAAATTCATGCGTAGATCAAATCAGCTTATCTAAATCCAGATTGTATTATTGCAGTTTATTAAATCATAAATTCTTTGCGCAGTAACACCATGTACAATTTCTCATCGACATCTTTCGTTACAATCGTTTTGAAATTATTAACATAAAGCAGTACCATCAATTATTCACTATGTAAGGACACTTGTAATTTTCCGCACGTACTTTAAACGACCAGCGTTAGTTTTCACAGTTGGTTAGCATGTGCGCAATTTTGATCATGTATTCTTCACTATTGAACTCAATAGAGGTTTTATCTACCTTAGTGGAAACCAAGTTGGAAGACAGCAGCCGATACATTGAATGCGTCACAAAATGTATCAGCAGCGAAATTGTTCAGTCAAGTATTATATTATTAAGTAACATCATATTTCGTGAATTTATAGTAAAGTCCAGATTAATTTTAATGATTCTATCCATTATGGACACTTATTATAATTGAATAACGATGCATTTGTACGTTCGTGAATTTACCCGAATCGCCTTAGTAAGTTTTCATTATTTCAAACGATTGATTCGTTATAGTGATCCCAACCTAGCTGTAGAACTTTAACTCCACTAGTATAGCAATAGTGAATTGTATGCGTTACGGACTGAGGCCGCATTAAAGGTCCACACTGCCGGTTCAGTTTGTGGAAAGCCTCTGGGTAAAATTGCGCAGAGTTGCAGGATGACATCCTTACTTTTTTTTCCAAACAAAACGAAGTCATTTTAACCTCCGCATTATCAATAGACACTGATCGAGTAAAATCTTTTTCAAATATTCAACGAAATTAACTAGACAGATAAAAAAAAAATTAGGGGTTGTAAACAGAAAAATTTAAACGCTATTTTAAAAATTCTGACATTTACATGCTCTGTGCAAAGTAGATTTATTGGATATTTTTTTTTATTTTTTTCGGACTGTCTATTAGCCTATTGGTTGCCACAGCGTAACCGGGCTATTTGGCGAGCTTTGGAAAGAAGCTCTGCCAGAAGAAATTTTGAGCCCTAGGGCTCGAAGAAACTATGGGAACGACTGCCTAAGGGCGCCTCCTTTGAGGCCGAACCTCGGCTTAGGCGACGTTTGGGATAACGGGGGGGTCGGACGGTATTTTATTGGATAGTGTCAACATTGCGACCTCGCAAACTGGGCCCGTAATGTTCTACACGTGAAAAAGCAAATGAATTTCCTTGACCTTGAAGGTCTACAGCTAGGATGAGCGCACTATGGGCACGTATGACGTAGTCAACTAACGCATGCGGCGCGATGTGTTGTTACGGTGGTGGTTGCACGTGTTGCAGGGCAAGGGCGCGCGAACCCCTGCAGACGCCGCCTCCGCGGATCAGACGCAGGTAAGAGTTGTGTGTGTGTGTGTTTGTTGTTGTGTTTATATTTGTGTATGTCGTAGCGCCATGTGATTTCCGTACATAAACAACCCTGTCTGCTTTAGTTACCGGTTTGTGTGAGACAACAGGAAACAAAGTTTTAAGTATTAAGACCATCTTCGGATTATTTTAAGTTTGATTACATTATGACATTTATGACAAAAGTGCGCTTAATTTGGAATTAATGTCGCAGCGAACTTTTTAAGCCTCAGCTGTAGAGAAGGGGTTCTTATTATACTAGACGTTTCATCACGTTAGTAACCGGAATTCATTACAATGCCTTTTAATACAAACGCGTAATTAAAATTATCACCAAACATTTTTTGTTAGTTGGTAATATTTTTATAATAATTCTTGCCTGTACCCGAATATCGTAACCAGGAACTTGTGATCCGTAATTTCACACGTACACTGGATCAACCACTTGCTTGAATGCTACTTCTTAAAAAAATGTATTGCCCCTTGTCAATTTCAATTCGCTCGTTTCAAGGCTGCAGTTCAGTTGGAAACAGATAACATTGACCGTATATAAAATTATACCCCCACTTGATAATTGTATTGGTTTAATAATCCAAACACATTTCATTTTAATGCTGTATAAATATGTCAAGTCATAAAAAGTATAAACATCGATGTGTCGGACCTAATTCGGTAAGATAAAACATGTCAGTAGGCGGCGGAACAAATATGCGGTCTATTTGTGTGTCACCGTAGGTTTTGGCCATGAAACCTGCATAATGGGCATCCTATTTGCAAACTTCATATTATTATGGAAGTGATTGAATCACATAGCGTTATCTAATTGAATGTTGATTGTGCTTATTTATTAATTAACCCGTAAAGTGTTCATAAACACCAGCGTTTATACCGTGTATATCTTGCTAACTTTCTTATGAACGAGATAATTACTCTGATTTTCAAAATACTTGTGGGCGTGTTTTCTTCGTTTGGCTAGCCAATACCACATTACTTCGTCCAGGAACGCCTTCGAAATGTCTTGTACTTGGACGCGTGGGAGAGAATTTGGGCACGGAGAGCTAAAAATTATCATAAAAATTTATGTTTCTACGAACACTGGTGTTCAATGGACGATCGACGGGTGAATGAGGTCGTTTAGCATGACGTTAATAATTTGCATGAAACGCACATTTTACTCAAGTATATAATCCCAGAATTTCAACAAGTGTGAATACAATTTAAAAATGATAGCGTCATTAGGTCAATTAGGTCAATCATGTCGCGGTCAGCGTGTAGTCGCGAAAGAACCCGAGGTCTTTAGTTTTTAGTTCTTTTGAGCCACCTGATGCAGAAGACCTCGTAGATCTCACCAGTTAGCAGTGGCGTTTGCTTCAAACATGCAAATAAGCAGTGCATTTTATTCCCTCCCCTTCCCCTTGTAATATATCTGTTTATGTTCAGTGTGTTTGGAATAGCACTAAAATAATGTTTTAATCATATTTGACGATAACAGATAAAAGATTTATGGTGTTCATTATTATTGGATACTATTAAATAAACTAAAAATATATCTTTTCTAAGGTATTTTTTTAGTTAAAACCGAACTCATAGGTACTTCATGTTTGTTCACTCCGTGCAAAATACAAAAAACCACTGCCAGACAAGCAAATAATAAAATACGGAAGAGTACTCTTATTCTAAAATTTAAAAATTTATATTTAATTTCATACAACTCGAAAAACGAATATAAGGTTAATTACAAATAAATGGAATAAAATGAGTTCTTTTCTCTCTTGAGAATTGTGACATAATTTGAGTTTTATCATCCATATTCTCACATAGCTTATGTGCTGTAAGTTCTGACTTTAACTTTCAAGACATTCGTTTGACTATTAGGAAGTAAACTCATAAGTCTACCTATAGACATGTCAATATAGTTTAGGACTTAAACAAGCACTGCTTATGAGTGCAAGATACCTATTTAACTATTGAAAATGCGTGCAGGACATGGCGATCGAAGCTTCAAAACAGAGTGCCGATAACGCTGCGCTGGAGCAGTATCAGCAATCTATTGCCAAGTAAGGTTTCAGTCTCTTTCACTTTAAAATTTAAGTTATTTCATATCATCATTGTAATTTATAACTGTTCTTCCACGTTATCTCCTCCTTCATATTAAACAGGATATATATATATATATATATATATATATATATATATATATATATATATATATATATATATATATATATATATATAGCTTCGATTCACATTGCTGAAACGAGAACGAGAAATCAGCTTCATCAGCAAATTTGGACATAAAACCTTTCCCAAAACTTTTTTTTGATCTTCATCATGATCAACCCATTGCCGGCTCACTACAGAGCACGGGTCTCCTCTCAATATGAGAAGGGTTTGGCTATAGTCCACCACGGTGGCCATGTGCGGATTGGCAGACTTCACACGCCTTTGAGAACATTATGGAGAACTCTCAGTCGTACAGGTTTCCTCACGATGTTTTCCTTCACCGTTGAAGCGAGTGATATTTTAATTTTAAAAAACGCACATAACTCCGAAAAGTTAGAAGTGCGTGCCCGGATTCGAACCGCCGACCTCTGATTAGGAGGTTGACGCCCTAACCACTAGGCTATCACAGCTTACTCATTTTTTGATCTTAAAAATTGTTTATTTTTGTATTCTTTATTGTGTTGAAATAGCTTTCCATTGTTATACTTGAATCTAATCTATATTTTGAAAACTCTTATGTAGAAATTAAGCCTAGCACAAAAGCAGCCGGCGCGCTAATATTTACAGAATGAACTCCAGCCTGCAGGATATACAGAGTGACATCGCGCGGTTGGCCAGCCAACAGAACCAGCTGCAGCAGCAGCAGCAGCAACAGCATCAACAGCAGCAGCAACAGCACCAGCAGCAACTGCAACAGCAATTGCAGCAGCAGCAGCAGCAGTTGCAGCAACAGCAGCAGCAGCTGCAGCAGCAGAACCAGATGTTCCATCAGCAACAGCAGCCGCAGTCCCCCTTCCAGCAACAATATCAACCGAACATTCCACAATTGGTATGACTTTAAATGATGAGGTCATTGTATAGAAATAATAAAGAGATCGCATTATGGTTGCGGGCATCGCTTCTGAATTCTATTGCAGTAAAAAGCTTAAAAATGGTTATTCTGGTCCCGATTAAGTTTATGCACTTTTATATCGAAATAGTGGTGGTCCGCCTTAAGTTCAGGATGAAAAACTACATAACGTCGTCGAGTCAATGCTGAAAAGCAAAAACCAATACAAGTTTATCATAACTTGTCTACAATATATATTTAATTCAGACTGCACAACAAATTCAAGCGTTTAAAAAGTTTTGATATATTTTTTTCAATAATTTGAAATATGTAATTATAAAATGAATTAGTAATATTTCAAATAATTATGATATGTATTCTAACATGCACCTGCATTTAAAAATAAGGATAATCATCAACATTCTGCGTAGCCTATTACTGTCCCACTGCTGGGCACAGGCCTCTTTCACAAAATACAATGATATAGTTTAAATCATCCACTATAATATGATGGTAATTTACTTGCATATCAAGTGGTTGACATATATGATTCTCCGCACACTTCCCTGCCGGCCTACTCAACGTAACGAGGCCGCGGACCACGAGCTAACCACCAGCTTTCCACTCGATTGCAGCACAGCCAATTCAGCTCACAGCACAATGTGTCGCGTGCGCCAAACGCATTCGGTTCAACGCCGCACATGGCCCGCGATTACTTCGACCAAAGTGGTACGAACGTACCGAGCCCCCAACCGAACCAGCAGAACTTCCAGTACCAGTTTAGGGACATGGAACCAGAGTTCGCACGGCAACAATTCTATCTGCACGATAGTCCAGCGCCGCCGCAAAGACGTACGTGGGCGCAACACGCGCAAATACAACAGGAGAATGTTGAGCTCAGGGGGTGGCAGGTACGGATCTCGCTATTGTCAAATATGGTAGATTTAATTAAAGTATAGATGTAAATAAGTGCTCTGTACAACCGTGTTTAAAACTATTCGATAGAAGCAGTTCTTTACGGAAATCATATAATGAACATTGAGGTTGACTTACTATAATACAAGTGAGCATAATCTACATATTTTTTATTGCTTTGACATCTGATAATAATTTTTGTATTGTGTTAATAAAGAATTACATACATATTAAACTTTAATGTTCATTATTTTAAATGAAAAATTTCACACTTTATGTTTCCAACACAGCACAATGTATATTTGCATAAAAAAATAGCACTTATGGCAATTATAAAGTAAGGGTGACTGTGTTATATCATTTATATGCATTCGGCATACTTACACCGGTCTTGTCGGCTTTTACGAAGAAGCCATCCGACTTCTAATTTGAAGTACCAACTTTCAATGCATTGAATGTGTTTGAGTATAACTAAATATAATCTTTATCACTAATAAATCTCTCTAAGCGCAGATACTTCTACAGTTTAGCGAACGTGCATGTTTTCAATGTAGAGGTTTGCTTTCTTTTTATATAGATTGGCGACACTTTTTTTTACTCTGTTAATCCAATAGTATATATTGCAATTTCCAGCTACATCAACAAAATCACCAGCAACCTCAGTTCAAACCTCAGCAACCGGAGCCAGCGCAGCGAACATGGAAGTCCCCTTCGCCACAACCGCAGCCGCAACCCCAACCTCAGCCCGAACGAACATGGACGCCGCAGGGGTTCACGTTACACGAACGTATCGCGCCGCCCACTTTCCCTGTACACTACGCCGATAGGTATCAGAACGGTACCGACAATACCCGGGAAACCCAAAACCACCTAAGCTACACTGTGATAAACCCTAATCAATACCCCATTGCGTCCCAATCACCACCCACACAAAGCCCGCGTCGGTCGAAAACACCCCAGAGACAAGGGTCACTACCCGAAGTGAAAAGACCTGAACCAGTTGGATTACATCAGCTACACAGTCCCGCGCCTCCAGATGATATGGAGCCCCAAAATATTTCATTTATAGGCAATGCGGAAGATGATGCGCTAAGGCAAGGTATCAACCGACTAAACATCTCCTCCGGTACGCGAACGTATCGCATCCCTTCTCCAACAAGACCTTCCTTAGGCAGAAACTCCTTCCAAAGACTCGAACAAAAGGAAGAACCTAACGAGAAAGGATTCTATATATCATTTGATAACGAGCAACCAAAAAGACCCAAGCCGCCATTACGAGTAAAACGAGGTTCCCCAAGAAAAGAACGAGCAGAATTTTCAAGTCCAGAGCGAAGTCCAGAATGCACATGGAGTGAACGTGTACCTGAAGAGCGGATGGAAGCACCAAGGGCTGAAGTGCGGAGGCAGTCTCCACCTCGGGAACGAATTAGACCACCCAGTGCGGAACCCGCCGCACTTGTTATTGGCGAATTAAATCCCGACCCCGTAAGTTTTATTACTGTTTTTATGTTAAGTACTGTAAAAAAAACCTTTAAGTTGGTTCTATGCAAATGATGCTACGAATAGAGTTTTAAGTTCGAACTCACCGTCTACACTAGAGCATATTAATGCTGGCTTGCACACCGCTGTTGCTTAGGGGTAATAGAAAAACAAGGGTCAATAAAACGACTACTTGGCTTAAAATTAAAGATGCAGAAAACACAATTCTTGTTAACACCATTACAAATTTAATATTTGACTACTAAAACAATTTAAACCTTTCCGATTTTCCAGAACTCAGCAGAAGAAATGGAACGCAAGAAAGAACGCATAATGCTCATGTCCTTGCAACGACGACAAAGGGCGGATGAGGAGCGAGCGCGAGCCGAGGCTGCCGCCGCTGCGAGGAAAGCACGGGACGAGGCCGAGGCAGAGATGAAAGCCGCGAGGAAAGAGGAGCAAGCGAGACGAAGACAGGCCATCCTTCACCAGTACAAGCTGAAGAAGGCGATGGAAGAAGCCGAAAGAGAGGTTAGTGTTTGTGTAAAGCCTGCAAGCAAATAAAGTAGTCATATGTATACTGGAGATGCAAGTAAAGTTTCAGGGCATAATTATTCACGAAAAATTCAAATGTAATCTCGATAAGAGTCTCAAAATGATTTTTAAAAAAGTTGTACAGTTCTTTTTTAAGAAAAACTCACAGCACAGTAGGCAGCTTAGAGATAGTCGTTTCTTTCTTCGATCATCTTACTATTTAACTTAACAGAAACCTTTAAAGGTATCTCGTTAGTCACTATTTTCAATGCACATCTTACACCAGGTCAATTCAATATCCATACATCACTTGTTTCACTTTTCAGGGTAAAGCTCTTGACAAAACGGAATACCTCGAGCTGTTGAAGTCAGGGGGTGGGGCTCCGCCAACGCCTGCACCAGCGGGGGGTGGAGCAAGATTGCGGGGCAAAGTCCCCGCGCGAGCCCGACCCAAAACGATACACGTGGACAGCGGGGCCCTACAGGCTGCCGAGGGAATGCTTGGCAGCAAGCAACCTTCCTCTACGAACCTCACGGGTTAGTCAAAATTACACTAAACATCACCATCACATATATCGTATAATTTTACCTTCTTAAAACACTTTTAAAATGATGTTCATAGTTACTAAAAGAACTTACACACATACAAATACGTCATTTGAACAATTTGTTCTACCAAATTTGATATTATGAAATATGCATATCTACTGAAGAATACCTATATTCAAAACACATTTATCTACTCAACTTTAGAAAGCCTTGACTACATTTACTAAAATTAAGGCGCCATATATGAAAGGAAGTACGGTAAGTATTCCGTACATATTTTAATGTTAAGAAAACTATAATATGTTAAGAAAACTTTAACTATAGAGCCAGATATACACAAGACAAAATACCATAACAACAGTCACTCTACAATGCTAGCATGCAGCTAATTTCCTATTGGCCACAATTTAAACGCTACGCCGTGTATTGAAGCACAAGAAATCTAAATGTGCTTTACAAAATGTAGCTAATTGCGTTTGATTTTCTTTTTGTTACCCTTTAAAACGTGCTTATCTTAATAAACTTCCGGATTGTAATTTCTTAATAATTCGCCTATTTTTTTTTTCTATATTCAGACATATTTTTTACTGCTGATTTGAATGTCATTTATTTGATTATGCCTTATTAAAGAGGTAACGTTCTTAAAGATCTGATGAAGTTTTTCAGAGACCAAACTACTTAGCGTTACTTAAGAATAATATTCCACAAGCAATAAATGTTTTGCAATGAAGCTTTTAATTAATTAGTAGTAGTTCAAACATTTTGATTCTGATGTCGAATTGCCTACAAATTTATTAAACCATATTTGTTATTATTTTATCCTGTTATTTTTTTTTTACTATGTCACTTAATTTAGTTTGAACTTTACTAAATAATGAATTTATAAATGTAATGCTTATAAATAAAATAAAATGGAAAAATAAAAGATTTCCCAGCATAGCCAAGAGTCACATTTGGCACGATGTCCATCCCCACAAAAATTGCAACATAATATTTAAAGATTGTACCATTTTTATTTCAGTATATGTCTATAATTTAAGTTCACATATGAACATTATTAACATAACTGTAACTTTACTTATGAGCATTACACATTGTTCTTTTTTTTTTGCGGCTGTTTACTGTCTCGCTATTAGTGTGTGCACGCACGTACACACATGCGCACACGCCCGCATTACGTATTAATCGCTATATATGTAGTGATCGCACGGCGCGGTGTTTATGTGTGCGTGTAGGTGTGTATGTGAGTGTGTGCGCAGGCGGTACGATGCGGCGCGACTACTACCGCGGCTCGCAGGACAATCTCGCCGAACGGGCTGCCATGTATAGAGGTAAGTGTGCATATTTACCGCAAGAGTTACCCACAGCTGCGCAGAGGCGGCAAAATAATTTGGGGTAAGAGAGGGTTATCTATGCGTTACAGCGACAATTTATGCATGTTACAATTTGCTACCCTTAACGTCACAGACAGCATATGCTTTTAAGGTAAGATGTTGTCATTCGTAATAAAATAGTTTGGGGTAAGAACATAACGACGTCACTGTGATCTTATAATATGCGTTTGGGTTGTATATATATTTGCAAGTATAACCATTATTATTTTTGTACCTATAACTATTTAACTCAATTACAAATTGACCTAATGTAGGAAACAAAAGTTTTTATTAATTTTTTTAAAGCATTGTACACTGGTAAGTAAATATATTTGTAAAGCTATTGGCATGTTTGTTATATATATTTTTACCTGTTGTACTCGAAACAGTACCACACGCACCGCCTATTCGGCCTTCACAAATCCATTGTATTCGCAGCTATAATCCGATAACTGCAGCAAGCGTTGAATTTATTGTGCACAGTTTGCTTAGATGTGAAGGCATACATCTGTCCCGTTGTCCGCCAAAACGTAATGGAAAACTACGTGAGGTCGGACTATTACGACTCCGCTCGAATCCTGGTGCACTTTTAATTCAACCGTATTTCAGTTGAACCCGCTTTAAAACAGAGACAATAATCCTGAAGAAAACGAGCAGGAAACTTCTTGTAGAAACGTAGTTCATAAAAATTAACAAAGATACACAATCCAATCAATTCAATTGTTCTAAATTTATCCAGATTCATCAAGTCCTAATAGTTATACTACTTCTACCAATTAAAGTTTTTAAAGACAATTGTATTTAAATGAACTGTTCATTGTTTATTTGTACTAGGAGGTTGTAGGTAACAGATCCAATTTATTTAAGTTTTGTTTGAAATTTGAGGAGATATTAAAGAAGCTTAAATACAGAAGATTTACGCTCTAAATCTCTATATGGGATATTTTTTATGGCAGTAAAGGCATGTGCCCTGTAATGGGATGTTCAATAGTTTGGAGAATGGTCCTAATACGAATATGTTCGAGAAGGCCAGATTTGAGAGTTAAATAACATAATTCCGCTGAATGTATCTCCCAAATAACTTACCTATTCCCAGAATCGCCAGTGGAAGATCGAGGAGGAATGTCTCCTAGCAGTGCGTCAAGCGGTGCGCTCGGTCGACGCGGCTCCTGCAAAACGTCACGAGGTCAGTTTCACTACTCGCACCTATCATCCCCCCATCCCCCCTACCCCACAAGCGTTTCCACAACGAAAGTTAAAAGTTTTGCCAGAGTTTTTGGTACCGTAATAGCTTGTTTTTTTTGACGTAACATATTGAAAGATTAAGATTACCTTCTACGAATTGTGAGTTGAATAAAGTGATAAAACTATTATTTAACACAAAAATATAGAATACCATACCAACCATATTTGTGGAGTCGCTGTAAAATTCCTTAACGTTTCCCCCATTTTGTAACCAGAATTACTTCCTCATTTTCTTATTTATACATTTTAAATTTAATGACGCCAGCTTGGCCCCCGAGCTGTTGCTACTAACCACAAGAGCTTATGCGATTAGATTGATTCCACTCAAAATTTATATAAAAATATAAATCCGTAATAATAATATTATTAATATTTTTTAAATTTCGAGTGGATGTCTTGTCTATGGTAACTTATTTCGGGATTTTTTTTTTTAATAAAATATAATGAATGATTTAAAAACAAAAATGCCGAAATCGAGTTAATGAATTAATTGTTGTGTAGAGGACATTAAAATATCTATTTATGAAGTAATATAAAACGTTTAAAATTTACTTAAATTTAAAATTAAAATAAATTGGTGATATCTTCTTGTCTTCTTATATAAAGCAATGCAGTTTCTGGCAAGATGGCCACAAACGTCATTGTGGTTTGACATGATTGTTTTACTATTTTTGAGTGAATGAAACACGTGTTCGAGGATGCTCATATGGCTCAGTTCCCCTAGTCGGTATAGCTTCTTTGTTTTTTTATTTGTAGACGCTTGCCCCCTTTTATTTATATAAGTAATTTTGTAATGATTTATTTTATATGTGTATTGGTTGTTTACAGCATTGCATAGATTGGCTAGATACACTCCAAATGCAAAATTACGCTTGATAATACCCCTTTTCCGGTCGTATTAGTTAGTATGCAAACCATAACTAAGACGACAGAGGTTTTACGAGCAGCTTTCTTCCAAATTACGAACTCCCTCTAGACCTTCCGCGCATTATGATAATTGGTTCCAGTAATTCGTATAGTATGATATAATACATTGAAGTTTTGATAATTGTAAATGTGATATGTATTCGCGGTATGAGATTACTTTTGTTTGCTGTATACTATATCGTTGAACCGAGCGAGAGCCTGCTTGTGTGATGCATGCCTTGGGCGGACGCGTCCGGTCGCATGTGCTGCCATGAGTCATGACATGTATAGGAAACATTTCAGAGCGTGTAAATGATGAACCGCAGTCGACACGTGGAAGGTCTAAATATTCCACTTACCAGAGTAACTTTAAGGCGGGGAGGAAATCTAGCTCTCTTATGAACTTGTGCGGTAAGACACGTTTACTTCACACGTTGTATCGGCTTGTCACGGTAGCCGGTGGCCCTAGTCGCTGCCCGCTTGTGGTGCGTTGGGTTCTTTTTTCTTTTTCGTTGCAGCACGCAGGGGGATGTCGTTGCTCGTTGATATTTATATAGCGATATATATACGTGTGTTGTTTATTTTTAATCTTGACCGGCATAACGCCATTTATGAATCAAAGAAAAGTACAAAATTACTAATTTATTATAAGTATTAAAAGATGAGTTACGGAGAATTACGCATCGGCATCGGCGAATCATCGCAAATAAAATAGTTAAACAACGTTTTAGGTGTGTTATAGCAAAAGTAATTTACGATCGCTGTTTCCATTATATATTCTATTTATATCATTTTATAATTAACTTCGAAGCGGTGATAGCCTAGTGGTTACGGCGTCAGCCTCCTAATCAGAGGTCGGCGGTTCGAATCCGGGAACGCACCTCTAACTTTTCGGAGCTATGTGCGTTTTTAAAAATTAAAATATCACTTGCTTCAACGGTGAAGGAAAACATCGTGAGGAAACCTGCACGTCTGAGAGTTCTCCATAATGTTCTCAAAGGCGTGTGAAGTCTGCCAATCCGCACATGGCCAGCGTGGTGGACTATGGCCAAACCCTTCTCATATTGAGAAGCTCTGCTCCGTGCTCTGTAATGAGCCGGTAATAGGTTGACCATGATGAATAATTAACTATTTCACTATATTGAAAGGTACACAAATTTAACAACCTAATTCTTATTTGTTTATGTAATTATTATAGAATTTAGAATCACTAAAATTTTTTTATGTAATCAATATAAGATTTTTTTAATTACTCCAAAATTTTAATAATTCTTAACAAATTAATTAAGACTCCAAAGTGTAACGTCATGTAACATCCCCCTGCTGCGAAATCTGTCTTGTGCACATTAAGGTTTTATTTGGGTCGTAGAGTATCCCATTCATGCTGCTATACGGTTGTGGTTTATTTCCGCAGGTAAATATATATTTTTTTATATTTGGTGCATGCTTATTTATTATTTATGTTTACTATCTTGGTGTTGGTATGACATTGTTTTGTCTATTTATACGAAACGGTAACATTGTTCACTCTTCTTATAAATACGGTACAAACAAATAAACACATTGCATATTGTGATTTATGCTCCTAAAAGTTATGTAGTTTTATAAATTTTGTTCGACTTCGATTTCTTTATAGTCAAACCCATATGTTCGATTCGGTTCGAAGCATAAGATTTCTCAAATCTGCTAATGTCATGTCAATCGACTAGAGTCGATAATAAATATGACATCAAAAATATAATACATAATTACATTATTTCAGAAATGCCAATTATACACAAATTACTGTCACGTGAAAAACTTTTAAGTTAGTTTTCAGAAAGTACATATTAAACGGTTTTTTTTTTCGTTCTCACACTGCAGATTTTTAACATCAGTTCAGTAAAAACAATAGTAACTACCTACTACCTGATTTTTTATAATTTTCGTGTGCTTTTTTTACATACAGACCATTAAATTTATTTTGCGGTAGTTGTTGTACTGAAATGTCACGTAAACGGCGTACACGGCTTCGTAGGCGTTCAGAAATGCTTGGTGTCTTAGAATATTGTAGATGTTTTTTATATTTTCGTTTCATACCATATTATATGTTATCAAACGCTTCACGCATAAATACCTAACAAATACTTCGTAAGAATTTTCTTAGTTTTAAGCTTCAATGTAGATTTACGTACGTTACGTTATATGCAAATACTTACATTTTTTGCTTTCTGTATCTCTTAATAGTGAAAGGAAACCCTCGCATAATAGCGCTGTTAATAGCCTTAAGATCACAAATGACTATTGAATGCTTAGGTCATAATATTGCTGCATTTAATGGAATAAATATATACATTTTTAGTATCGTTCAATAAACGGATAGTCTAAAATTACTACTCATTAAAGTAGCACGCAGTAGATTTGTGTCTCAGTACTGGAGAAGGAAAAATACTGGAAAAAGTTATCTGAGGTAAACTGTATACATACTAAGTAATGAACTCAATTTGCGTTCACTTTTGGTATGTAATACTCGTACGTAACAGTATAAAAACTGATGCATAAAATGTACTCGCAAATTACTAGTAGATACTAGTACTTAATTTTCATGTTTAGATTCTTTTGACTAGAATGTTACATGTATAACTTTCTCTTCGCTAATACTACTTGTATGCTAGTTCCAATAAATTTACCACTAACCGGAAAACTAACTCATGGTCTACGTGAAATCTATCTGATTATGTCCTAAATTTCTTATCTTCTTTGTAATAATAGTCGTGTCTTGTTACATTTGCACAGAGCTGTGTATGTTACCACATTACTTTTAACATTAACTTAAAAAATTTGAAACACAAATCTTTTGAGGTTCAGGTATATTAGAATATGTAAATGTACATTCAAGTGGAGCATGTTTTTATGTAGTCAAACAAAAAATATTTTAAAAATCCGTGCAGTAAATATTTTTCATTTTATATGAACTCTCTAAAAATGAAACGATTGAATGAAAACTTTTAATCCACGCCAAGTCACAAGATACATTCAATAAATATTTGTTCCTAGTTCACAATCGGGTATAATTGTTTTAGTTTGCTCTACGCAATAAGTAGTTACAATTCCAATAAATCGATGGATCTTTTTTTTACTCATTTAGTAATAAAGACTATGTTAAAATCGTGCCACAGCTCGAGCCGTGTGCGAAAGTTTCCAAAGCATTATAACTTAAACCTATCGAATTTATCTGAATGAAAACCAGAACTTAACTACCCTATAATACCCAGTACAACCAACTTCATGATAAGTTAGTAGCAGCCTTTGAAACTAAGCAATATTGCCAGTCTGCAAGACAAGGGTACTCTGCAATTAAAAAGTATTTTAAAGTCTGCCTTAGTCTGTAGTGAATACCTTAAAATATTCGAGGTAGAATAACGATAAAAATTTATAAAATAAGTGTAGTGGTCGGCATTTGGTAAGGTACGATACGGTAGGGTACGTGGTAAAGTGGTACGGCTCGGTATAAGGCAAGTCCGACACGGTGTGGTGGTGTGCAGACTCGGGGCTGGGGCGAGCGACGCCGCCGCGCCGGGCCGCTTCCCCCGGCCTGCGCGCACTGGCGTCACCCGCGTCGGGCCCTGGATCGCTCCCGGGTGCCATTGGCAAGCGGCGTAACCACGACGACAACTCCGATGTGTCCTCCACGCACTCCTCCATCATGGACTACTCCGGTGAGTACACGCCCTAATTGCAGGACTTAGAAATTTCTTAATTTAGTACCTAGTTTAATGGTTATATGTAAGTTAATCTTAGTAATTATAAAATGTATGATCATTTGCTCCCAAAAATTTAGGTCAATTGGTATGGTGCATTTAAAATATAGCCGTTTTATTCACGAAAATGTTAAATTTATTGTAATTTTGTAATATATAAGTTTTAGTTACAAGAACGTAGATAGGATAGTAAAAATTCTGTCGTCTTATTAAATAAAATATGTTAGAATAATGTTAGTTTGTATGAGTATGGAGTTATAATTATTTTAATGTAGGTACAAATAGAATTGAGTCTTTTGATACTCAATAAATGTACAATAAGAGAAGATGATACAATTAATGTTGCCGTTTTTGGTTCAAGGTCATGAAATAAGGTCGGAATTAAATCGAGCTGGCAACATTTTACCAGCAGTGTTATGTCATATAATATATGCTACAAATGAAAATTAATTGTTTAATAAATATTTGTTTTAAATTTCGTAATTTGCATTGTATAGAGTAGCATCCCACTTCTGGAGAGTGATAAAGTTTCAACTTACGTATTTTTCGAACAGATTAAATTCCTATCTTTGAAAAGTAGGTTAACAATAAACATTATTGTGAAATAAATTTGTTAATTAAATAAATTTGTTAATTAATAAATAAATTAATAAAATTGTTAATTAATAAATAAATTTGTTAACACTGACCTTGATGATAAATGGAAATTTTAAATTGAAATGTATCACAAAGTATGAGGGCAATTAAAGAATTGCAATTAATGACCTAAAACGTTTACACGCCATATTCACACTATTTATTTATTCACCCAAAGCGACCTATCGAGAACGACGTAAAGGTTTAAAATAAACTTTAATACTCAGGTAGTTAGGTTCACGAGTTACAGCATTACGTATTGTACACATTGTCACGTAAAACACGCGGGGCCACGGCTTTTTAGATAGCTCCATCAAACAATAACTAAGTACTTACTCGTAGTTTTCGCAATACAAAATACATTAAGATATGCATTTTTATCGCGGTCGCTTACATAGTTGACTGTGAACAAACACTGTATACCTACCCATATATCTAGACGCTCGCGTTTTAGGCCTGAGGTCTGATATAATATAAACCGTTCTTACCTTTACCTCAGGCTTAAGACATTTTAAATAAGACACAGTTATGTGTATTCTCAATTCTGCCTCGTTTTAACATTAAATTTGACTGAGCGAAATCAAAACACGCTAGTAACACCTCATCTATAGATTACTTATGGAGTATCGAAGAACTGTAACGTCAGACTAAATTAAACGTAATTGCACTTGTTTTAAAGCTTAAATCAGTGTACACTTCTATACAAAGTGGTGGTACAAATGGAAAACAAAAATCTGTAATACAGCATGCTCTACTATAAAATCAAATCAATTACGTGTGTTTTACTTTGACATTATAGTGTTTGAATAAATAATAGACACAGGTGCAAATTCTGTATACTAAAGTTATAGGTCTTAAAATTTTGCTATCTGTTAAGAAAAGGAGTCATGTCAGGTTCTAATCAGGGATTTATGTTCGTCAATGATTCCAGTTTTGGCTATTAACTTGCGGCAACAGACTGTTCGTACGTTTTTATGACAGAAAGTCGTGTCCCCGTTAACATATTTTAAGCCAACCTAGCGATGTCATGCCAACCTTGATAGATTTTATTTAAGGCATGGTTTGATACGAGTTTTTTTTTTTTTTTCTGAAAATATTTTGTTCTAATGATCTAACAGACATGTATAGTAATAGTCTCCGCTTAACATTGCTTACTCACCGAGATTTGAGATGACACCATGGCATTCCTTTCATTGGATAGCTGACAGTTGTTACGACGAAAATACATAAATATTTTGTTATGAAATTGTTGACAATTTTTTTCGTTTTACACAGTCCAGTCGTTAATGGAAATTATCTCCGTATCTTTGTCAAACCTAAACTTATTTTTTTTTTATTGTTTGAAGGTTGTACTTTTGGTTAAATAATTAAAACTCCTTAATGTATTCAATGCAATAGTTTTAGCCTTAGGCTATTTTTTTTTAATACATTCAATAAATAACAACATACATATATTCGAGCATATATAGGTATAGAGATAACATGGTCTTTAATATTTATACCCATAATAAGGGGCGTCTCATTACCTGAAAGATAAATTTTAGAGCTTTTAATAAATAAATATTTTTTATTATATTTAATATCATTTTCAAGTTAAACTTGCGTAACATTATATTATATTATTAGTTATCAGTATAATATCTGGTTTTGGTATAAATTAATTTAGATCATCTAGTTTTGCATGTCGAATTTGTATTTTGTAGAATAACGTCAGCTATCCAATTTGCATAATTTTCATGGAAAATCTTATCCACCTTGTGCAATTAATATTGTAGATATAATTCCTATTAAAGTAACACTTTTATATTTAGATTACATTTGCAAAGAAGATTATATTTTTACACGTTATAACTATATAGTTTTAATTAGCGAACACGAAGAGAAGATGAAAGTTTAAACTCTACTAGATCTTTATAACGCCTGTATATACGCTAAAACATAGCTATGTGGCCGTTATAAAAGCTCTATAGCATTTTAAATCTCATTGGTGGCCGTTCAGTTACACTCGATTCTTTTAACTAAACTACTATTTTTTTGTCTAAAAGTATCAGTTCTTTACCCATTTTTTTTTTGTATAACACAGAAATAGTACTGTGTTATACTCAAATCTGAAAAATTTCACATACTAAATTGACACTTAAAAAAAAATGCTCACCTTTTTCACAAAAGAAATAATAATAGGAATGCAACTATTTTGAATTTTGGCAATTTTGTTATAGTTTTAATGATTTCTGTGCAACCGAACTGGCCTCCATACCCAACCATAGTTGCCTCTTCATGCAAGTCAGGAACTTATTCACTTAAAAACTCACGCATTCAAGAATGGGGCATTCAACGCTTCAGTTACACTATGAATACGCTTTCAGCCAATCCACTAGCAAAGTTCTCACCCAAAACTCACCCGAACATAAAAAAAAACTATTTTCGCTTCATTTAACCATATCGTCACAGGTCCAAGGTTATATAAGCAACCGGCGACGAAATCGAATCGAGGGATAATGTTGAATGCGGTGGAGTACTGCGTATTCCCCGGTGCAGTCAACGCGGAGGCCAAGCGACGGGTGCTGGAAGAGATCGCCCGGTCGGAGAGCAAGCACTTCCTAGTGTTGTTCCGGGACGCGGGCTGCCAGTTCCGGGCGCTCTACAGCTATTGTCCGGACACGGACACCGTGGCTAAACTGTACGGAACGGGGCCTAAGCACGTCAACGATCGCATGTTCGACAAGTTCTTCAAGTGAGTATCCAAATATTTTTTACGTCATCGTCATCATGATCAACCCATTGCCGGCTCACTATAGAGTGCGGGTCCCCTCTCAATATGAGAAGGGTTTGGCCATATTCCATCTCGCTGGCCATGTGTGGATTGGTAGATTTCACACGCCTTTGAGAACATTATGTAGAACTCTCAGGCGTGCAGGTTTTCTCACGATGTTTTCCTTAACCGTTGAAGCAAGTATTTTAATTGTTTTAAAAACGCACATAACTCCGAAAAGTTATGTGCGCGTGCCCGGGCTCAAACCGCCGACTTCTGATTAGGAGGCAGACGTCCTATCACAGCTTACTAGGCTATAGGTTTCGTAAAGAATAAAGCAAAACACACTTTCTCTCAGACTCACAGTTTCACCAAATTCCAGCGGCACTATTGCATCTGTCGTCTATTTTGATGCCCCGGTAGGTACTGTGGTATTATAAAGTAAGTTCCAGGTTCAATTCCCGGCTCGAGTTTGATCTTATGAGAGGCTTCCGCCGGGACTATACAAAAATTAAACACGGTTGTTAGCGTTTTATTTTTTTATCGTACAAATAAAACCATATGAAATTCATAAAGACCAAAACTCTTCAATTTCTTTTCTTTTTTCATTTCTATAGATTATTTTTACGTGTCCCATACCTTAATGTTAGGATGCCATGATGAAGTTGTTGATTTATTAAGTTAAATATTGTAATTTTCGTTTTTCAGATACAATTCGGGCAGTAAATGCTTCTCGCAAGTCCACACAAAGCACCTGACGGTGACGATCGACGCTTTCACGATACACAACTCACTGTGGCAGGGCAAGAAAGTCCAGCTCCCCAGCAAGAAAGACATGGCGTTGGTCATCTAGAGCCCTGAGAGCTACGTCCGTGACGTCACAGACCGACCGAGCGCAGCGTCGTGATGACGTCACCGCCTGCGCGCGACCGGTCCCGAACTCTGAACCCGAGCTTCGGTCAGATGACGTAATTAATTTTTAAATAAAGAATCCACGTTATCTAGTCGCCGGCGGCAGTCGAGTCAAGCCTTGTTGCTCTTCAGTTAAGACGCTTCGGTAGAGAGCCAGTGTTTTAATATCGGTTAGCGGAGTCGCTAATTTTATACGTTTTATGGTTGTTGGCTGCATTTAACTTAGTCTTTATGGACGACGGGTTAAAATATCAGGCACGAGATCTTAAACTACGTTCCGCCAAAGTGGTACACCGAAAACGTCGCGTGGAACGTTCGAGACGTTTTTTCGATGGTCATTCGAGCTGGTGTCACATTGTACAGTGAAGAGGATTGGGGAGACGGAAACTCGAATCTGGTGGTCGACACGCGACGCTGGCGACCTGACTAGAGAATTCTATGAACCTTTAATATTTTATTCGCTTCATATTTAGAGGCGTCGTTTATCGATTTTAACGTGTTTTAGCGTAATCATTGCTTTAGAAAAATTGCATTGGCTTTAATAAACGTATGTTTAACTATGCGGAGAGTGCTCTAGTTAGGTGGCTAGTTCAGGAAAAGTGCGTTTCGAGTGCTCCGGAATGAATGTTGTTTTTACACTTCGAGCTATTTTCCCTATTGATTTCCTTGCGGCTTATCCAATTATTAGGTCACTGCGAATTTCGCGAGCTATATGATTTTATTAGTTAGAAAAATGTGATATTTGCTTGCGAAACGTGTAACTTGACATCAACAATTATTATGATAGATACAAAATTAATGTTTATATTATCGGTTTAATTTTCGAAACGATCTGTTGGAATTATGTTTTTTTTTTTTTTTTAAATATTCAGTATTGGGCCAAGCGTTTGGAAATGTTTTTCGCACTCGTGTACAGATATAAGCAATTTATACTATTTAATTTAGTATTTAATATACCTATATATTTTTTCTTATATAAGATAACGGTGCTAATCACGCTGTATACAAATCTGAAAACCTCCAGCTTCCAGCTTTGTTCCTTCGTCTTTCAAGTTCAAAATATTTACCACAGCTGACCTGATGATGGAGTAAAAAAGGGGTAATAGAAACTTTTTTAATTTGACCTCGTTTAGGCTCGTGAGATTCAGTCGATTGGCATACTATGTTTGGATTTGGTTCTTATAAGGGAATATTAAAAAGCCATTTTTATATAAACTATGTTTTTCAAACTACATATTTTTAATTATTGATATTAGTATTTTAAACTTTTTTAAAACTGGTTACATTTTTAATAGGGATCATTTGGGAATAAAATGCAAATACTTTAAGATCCGTAAGTTTTAGGATTTGAATACAACGGAATTAACACCGTGGGTATATTGTTTGTGTGTTGTTATACACGATTTGTATACTGCACGATATTTTATAACAATAAAAAGACATTCTCCCTTTCCTTTTCTTCACCATCGACTATATTATCTGTGTCTGAAAATGTCCTCATTATTTTAGTTGATACGTCTAATTTTAACATTTCTAGTCTAATATTTTAATGATTTTCGATACATTTTGTACACGAGTGTGAATATGCGTATTGGTTATGCGATGTTTGCGTTGTTCGACGCGAAATTTTCCGTGTGTGCGACGTTTGCCATATGTGTTAGTGAGATGGTCGATACGTTCCATTATATTTGTCTCAAACGACGTAACAGCAAATACTCTAAGTGGATTTTGCTTCCGCTCGGAGTTACCGGCAACTCTCGCGATCGCGGCGAGCTCAATTTTGACGTTTGCGAATTATATTCACTGCCATTTTTTATTATAATACTCAATTTAATATAATAGACGAAGTTATGACGTTCGGACTTTTACGTATGCATATTAATCACGGGTTTACTATGTAGTTACTGAAAAGGGATGGTTACATAGAATCCAGTAAGGGGCAGGGCAGTTGGGAGCATATTGCTGCTAATGCATTCATGCGCTTTCTTTCCCATGGGTAAATGAATATCGTCCTTATATCATTTGAATAGAGTTTAAAATTTAATGTTTGTTAATAACTGAGACAAGTGCAGATTAACAGTTGAACATTTATTATTTTAAATTTTGTTAAAGTTTTCTTGGAGGAAATATTAAATTAAAAAACAAAAAATTAATTACTTAGATTAAAAGTAAAATATTGTATGTATGCATTTTAAATTTGTAAAATTAGTTATTTCTATAGTGGCGGTTATATGCGAGGCGTAGATAATGCCATAATAATATATAAACATACTTGTCATTCGTGGCGATTTTGTTATACAAAAATATCTAAAGAAACTGAATTGGCAGCTCTTAAATAGTGTTCCCGGATCTACAGGGAACATTCTAGAAAGGGCAACACTACTTTGACCCTGTCAATTTGGTTTAGTTTAGAGATTTGTGTCCATAAAAATTGCGACAAATGAACCTCAATTATAACTCTCTAAAATTAGGAAGATATTTCATTAATACCCGTTGGATATCTAAATGATCGTGCAAATCGAAGTAAGCAGCTCGGTTCGCGTTGACCCTTCTAACAGGGCTAGAACGCGGGCCACGAGTCTATTAATTATCTCTCATCATTTTCTCGTCTATTCTTATAGATATATGACGAGAAAATGGTAGAGATAATTGTCCCTTAGTGCGCATCTTAGCCCTAACTCTTGAACTATGCGCTGGATACGCGTCAAACGTCAAAATATTTGCGATCGCGCGAGAGCTGCAGAATGTCGCGAGCTTCGTCTGTATCTCGTAAGGAATAATAACAAATTCACAAACTAATCTTTGCTTAATCGTAATATTTAACTTGTTAGTAATTATTTTCAATTGACTGGAGTTATGATTAAGATAATGAGTTATTCGTTGAAATTGACCTTCATTTAAGTTTATTCAGATCCCATTTTTTTACTGCTTGTATAGCTAAAGTAAGACAAGGCACACTTTACGTGGTAATTGTACTGCCTTATTCTGTAAATAATTGTTTTCTTTTTGTATACAGCTATTTATTAAAACGATGTTAAACGAAAAATTGATGAATATCATTTTTCATTGTTCAATGATTGGTCATCAATTATTATATACTACCGATAGTGTATGGTATGCAAATATATTGTATTATTAAAAAGCATAACGAAATAATATTGAATTTCATATTAACCAACTTTGTTTTATTTCGCACAAGAAAAATCCCATATTATGGTAGCGTGTAAGGCACTGCACATTCTCGTATTGGAAAGCTCGGTAGTGTAAAATTATAAACTTTTTTCTTTAGACTTGTCATGAAGAAGACTTTAGAATGTCTTTATAAATAAACTAGCCGAAGCCCGCGTTGATTTAGGGTTTTTTAAACTTCTGTGGAATAAGCAAATTTTGCAGTTATATTAAGGAAGGTAACTAAGGATAAATAATATTAATTACGAGGAAGTTGCTATTGCAAGCTACTTTGAAGAAGAAGAAGAATAGCTATTTGAGGTGGTTATTTTTTTTACAAATATCCCGGGAACTATGGATTTTAACGAGCAGCCCGGTGTTAATCCAGGGTATAATTTATCTTCATTCAAAATTTCAGCCGAATTTCTTCAGTAGTACCGGCGGGAACAATAGACGTACTTACATACAAACTATCATTATCATGATCAACTCATTGTCTGCTCACTACAGAGCACGGGTCTCCTCTCAATATGAATGAGAAGGGTTTGGCCTTGTGCGAATTGGCCGACTTCACACGCTTTTGAGAACATTATGGAGAACTCTCAGGCAGAGTTGTGAGCTCAAATTCTCAAATAACAGAAACGTTTGACATGTATGGAGCAACCTTTTTTCCCACTACAAGTTAGCCCATGACGGCAATCTCACCTGGTAGTGATGATGCAATCTAAGATGGTAGCGGGCTAACTTGTAAAGGGTATGGTAGACCCGTACTCCTAACCTTTCAAAATCTAGCACAATGTCTCCGATTCTGGTTATTCAGAATTTAGTATTGGTTCTGTTCTCTGTTGAGAGGCTAAAAATAATAAACATGCCTTACCTAAAAAAGGGTATTTCGACACTTTCATTAATTTGTTAGCCTTTTCATTAATAAAGGCTAATATAATACCAACATCCTCAGTGATTCCTTATTTTTTGCGGACACTTCGATGACTCGCAGCTCATAAGTATTTTATTGATCGTAGGCCTACCTAGTAAAATGTATTAGCTCAGCATTATGCTGAGTAGGTAAAAGAGCGTGGACCTCTGATTTTCAGGTGGTCCTGTTGAGGCCACAGAATTTAATAAGTCAAAGCTTGCATGCTTGAAAAAAAAAACAATATTAATTAATCAAAATCAATATTTTCCACTAATCAAGTTGTCCGTAAAAGATTGTTTTAGAAATAAAACTGCCTTTGCACACATTTGTATATACATATATATTTTTTCTTTATTTTGTGTTTTCTTTCCATATAATTATGGCGATAAAGAAAACATTTTATTATATCAATTACCCATGCGTGGGAATCGGAGGGAAACAGTTTCTAAAATAACATCCCATTTGAGCAGTTCCGTTTTCTATTTATCCTAATAAAATTGGAAGGGTACTTTGAATTACAGTTGAAAAATAATACACAAGAGTGACTAACATAATTTTATTTTGTGAAATATAATTATTGTAATATTTGCATTTTAATCTTAAAAATCTATTAACTAAAACTCGAATAAATAAACGTAACAATCACTTATACAATAAACGACTGATGAGCAAATTAAAACATTAAAAAATTAAACTAATAATTATTCTTATTCGTATTATTTTGCATTAGATACTATATATGTATTTAAAACATTTAAAAAAGCCTTAGAGTTTTACACAATTATAAACTGTAGGCACATACTTCGAGATCAACTTAAAAAACTATCATTTATTGATTAATTACAAAACACCACACTTATAATACGTATTTGTTCTTTGAAACTTAAAATTATTATTAATTAATGATAAATCAAAATCAACGCTGGCCCTTAAGCAGGGCAAGTAAAATTGTATTATTGGAACGAAGTTCCTTACGGCAGGCTTGGAGGAGATAGGGATTTTGCTGCGCGACCGAACTGAAACATGTGATACTAAAACCGTAAGAAAAAGTCCGTGGAATAAAACCGTTACATGAGACGTGCGCAGGCGCGACAGTCGTATACACAAGCGAGTACTGTATAATACCTTTCTCTTTTCCACGGACTCTGTGTCGATTCTACATTAGCCGAAGGAACTTCGTTCCTACCTGGTGTCCCACGACACCACATCTTTTTTCTTATACAGTATATTTAATGTATACCCACATTCCAACGGTCAAGGTATAGTTGTTAAATCATTATGAAAATTAAATGAGAGTTCAACCAAAGGTAACAGAAAAAACTGCGCACAGCGCAAATTTAAGACAAGATGGAAGTTTTTAGATTTGTTAATCTGTTTGTTAATTTAATAGTCTGTTTTGTCAGTTTTGTTAAATGGAAAGGTGGTACCCATATACCCGATGCAACCACACGGGACTTTCTCAGTGAAGCACTCATCGAGATTACGTGTTAAATAACGTTACGATGTCATCGATACACGTGAACGTATCGAAAACGAATAAACTGTAGTAAGAGCCCCGGTTTCCGAAGCTACTATAACCTGTAACTCGGGAAACGGGAACAAAAACAGAACTGAATACCAATATTAGACATGTCACACAATTGATTTTATATGCGTTGGTTTGACAGGATCCTAAAATAATGCGATGAAATAATTTCGTGCCGACATGCAGTTACAAATTATATATTAATTAATGTTGAGCAAAATCAACTTGCCGAGTAATTTAAACCTTCGATATCAAATACTAGGAACAAGTCCGTTTTATTTTGATGGCATATTTATTTCAAATCCAAATAAGGATTGTTGACGCACTTGCAAATCTTATACTCCTAATACATCACTGATATATTATTATAAAATATAAATTTAAAAAATTATTGTGACAATATTAAAGCTAATAACTTTGCCCGTAACTTAGGATTCAGGTAAGATATGTAATAGAATAAGATTACATAGAAGCAAGAGCATACAATAAATTTAAAAAAAAAGTGTTTTTAAATTTTTCAAACCCTGGGCACTGTGGGTCTAAGTTTGAGATTCACTTTCATAGGATTGAGAAAAAAAACTTTTTTTGTGTTTTTTGTTTCAAGTAATACAGTTGTGTCAAAAACATCAAAAAATTTATTTAATTTAGTGTTCATTTAAAATAATCCTATGTATGCAAGCGAAGCTCTTAATTTACCCACAGCCGTTGGCTTAATGAAGTACAATTGCTTAATTTTCAAGCAATATGCGTTGTAAAGTGAACATCTCCCGAGGATTCTCCAGTGAATAAAGATTAATGTTCATTGTAAAACATGGATATCCGTAGAGTAGCGCCTGCTTCAATATTGAACGGTACAGGGTTCAGCTCAGACGATGGTGAAGTAGTGGGTGACGGGCAGAGCACTTGCGTCCACTGACTTGAGCATGTCTAGATCATGCCCAACGGGCTGAGCGGCCAAGCTCTCTGCGATTTGCACCTTGACAATTCAAAAAGAAACTCTATACACGTGTGTTTTATATGTATATATGTAAATATAAATAAATATCTGTATGTGTATATATCATCATCATCATCAACATGATCAACCCATTACCGGCTCACTACAGTGCACGGGTCTCCTCTCAATATAAGAAGGGTTTGGCCATAGTCCACCACGCTGGCCATGTGCGGATCAAAACATTATGGGGAACTCTCAGGCGTGCAGGTTTCCTCACGATGTTTTCCTTCACCGTTGAAGCAAGTGATATTTAATTTTTTTAAACGCACAACACCGAAAAGTTACAGGTGCGTGTCTGGATTCGAACCGCCGACCTCTGATTAGGAGGCTGACGCCCTAACCACTAGGCTATCACCGCTTTTTTTATATATAAAACACAGAAATTCTTTCTATAGCATATTGTAGAGCAATTGTTTCTGTTGTCCGTTATAGGGCCTTTGAAATCATGCAACCGATTTCACTGGAAAATAATGCGAAGATGGTTTAAGACCTTTGAAAGTTTGCCCCCCCACACATTTACTGGCTTGAATCAACGTTGCTTATACTGGATAATTTACGCGGACAAAGTCGCAGTCATCAGTTAGCACGTAATCAATAAATTGAAATCCACATTGTTACTATTAAATTTAAGGTAAAGTTATTTCTAAAATATGTCTACTAGAAACATAAATGACTCACTTCTTCCTCATTGTATCCGTTGATTTCCACCGGTATAGTCTGACCATCTTGCGTGATGACCTGCAAAGATAATTTTTTATTTCTTATTCCACTAGTATAGTCCTTGACTATAAAATCACCTGGTGGTAAGTGATTGCGAGGTCTAAGATGTAAGTTCTAATCTTATACTCCTAATTGGTTTTCCGTTCCGGAATGCTATTTCGTCTTTGTCGGTAGTTTGGTAACAAGCCACGCCTTAAGCCTCACACAAAACGATTGGAAATTTAGATCTGATAAATTTCTTCCAGGGATCGAAACCGGGACCTCCCACATATAAAACCACATCTCGATCAACACTGCGCCGTTATATTTTAATTGCCCAGTTAATAGGCAGTCAGGTAGGCTTGAGCGTAATGACAATTATGCTTGATCGTTTTAGCAAAAGCAAGTTGTCTAAGTGTCCACTTCTGGGTTCTATACCTCGCAGTATATAGTAGGTAAAACACTACCCATTTGCGGGACACCCTGGCCCAAGTTAAATGCTTAGTTTAAAAGATGACCCAACTACGGATAAATGTTATGTTATGTTAAAACATTGGATATGTGTTTTTTTCTTTTCTTACCTATTCCCGTAACTTGTAATCACTTACCAAAACGCACGGTTGCAAGCGTCAGTATGATAATAAAAACCGTGGCGCAATGCGTGCGCTCTCGCATAAATTTAAATTTTGAGGTCCTGGGTTTGATTTCCGCCTCGAGTCTGGTGGGAGGCTTTGACCGTGGCTAGTTACCACCTTAACAACCAAGACGTGTCGCTAAGCGATTTAGCGTTATGATGATGTCGCGTAGAAACCAATTAGGAGTGTGGGTTTACCATACTTCTAACAGGTTAGCCTGCTCCCGTCCTAGACAGCATCATCACTTACCAGCAGGTGAGATATCCGTCAAGGGCTAACTTGTAGTGTATAAAAATATAAATGGTAGTGTACCTGCAACGTTTTCCCGTCTATGGAGGTGATGGCCAGCTTGGTCCCGTCCTGCATCGTGAAGTGGAGCGGATTGCCTTGCTCGTCCGTCACCTGAAATGAGAATATTTGTTCAAGAATCGCAATCTTAGGCTGAAATCTATAGCGTACTTCGATTTCAACCAAAGTTAGCTTGAGAGCGAGACAAAAAGACAGAAAAAGAGATTTATGCCGGACATCCTCTTGCCATGCTCCAAGATACAGGTTACCTAGTGTGGAGGCCACTGGAAATAGTTAGAATTTAGACTGGTTGAAAAGAAAAAAGTTATTCACTCAAAAAAAATAATGAAATTATAAAAAAAACTCAGTGCTGCGAAGTAAGTTGCCAAAGAAAGTTTCGTTTTTTTAGGCAAAAGTGGTAACTTATTTAAAAAAAAAAGGGAAATGTCTCATATAGAATATATCAAAGATGAAAAGGAATTGGTCCTGTTGAGAATTTTGTGATGAATAATCCATCATTTTATCATACTATTACCCACATATTTTAAATGTGAATGAAAAACTTATATTTATCTATGGTAAATATGTGTTCTCTAAGCATTCCAAAGAGGTTAAATCGATTTTGATAAAATTTTAAGGCAATCTTCATATCAGCGAAGCGGGTAACGCTGTGAAGTTTAGTACCGATCTAATCAACGCAAAGAAAAACGGGAAAAAAGCGAAAAAAAACGTCCCAAACAACTATTTGCAACAGATAATATAACTCACAGGTATGCTCTCCCCGTTGATCGTCTCAGGATCCTCTTCATCTTCCTCCATTTGCAACTCCTCCATGTGCAGCTCCTCCGTCTCCAGCTTCATGCCCTCGATCTGCTGCGGCACCAGCAGCGAGGAGCCGGAGCTACTGTAGAGCTGGCAGCTGTTCAGCACGCGGCTTTCCTCTATATTCACCGCCTGTCCAACAATCAGCTTTACGTTTCGATATCGAAATAATAACTTATAATTACGATAATTAAGCTATAAATAGCCTTTTTTTCCCGCTGGGTAATGCGTTTACGCATCCCCTCCGGAAGCGATGCAGGCAAGACTGCGCCGCTTCCGACGGGGTGTGTGGGACACGGCCAGACTGGCGACCAGAATACCCACTAAAACCCAGCCATGCTCCTTCGCGTCGCCTAGTGGCTGGGTCACGGGAACACTTGTGCACTCGACCGTAACTAGAAGCTATAAATAGCCTAGTGGTTCCGTCTCTTAATCAGAGGTCGGGGGTTCGATCCTGGGCACGTACCTGTAACCTTTCATAGTTATGTGCGTTTTTTAAGCAATTAAAATGCACTTGCTTCAACGGTGTAGGAAAACATCGTTAGGAAACCTTTATGCATGAGTTTTCCATAAAGCTCTTAAAGGCGTGTGAAGTCCGTCAATCCGAGACCCGTGCTCTTTAGTGAGCCGGCAATGGATTGATCATGATGAATTACAATAAATATTAATCTATGCAAGGGTAAATTGCCTTTGGGAACCTAGCCAGAAAAAGGTGCCTCTGAAAGGGGAGTAAGAACTGTGGGAAGACATTATATAAATCAATTAAAAACATAAATAAGATAAATATCTAAGTGTCCGTATGTGCTGCGGGACGAATGTTTTCATGTGTTTCGGGATGTAAGTCTGTTGCGGGACGTTTTGCGTGTGCTGCGGGATGCATATACACATTGGTGGACGTGGCTGCTAACCTGTTCGGGGTCTAATATGTGGAAGGCGCCGGTCTGCGAGTCGTCCGCATCGTAGGCGACGTATATGACGCGCTCCTCACTGTCTTCGTCTATGTCCAGCTTGTGTTGCAGAGGCTGGAACTGCATCTGCTGCTGTATTTGCGTCTGTGTTTGCTGAACGTTGTTCTTATCGTTCACGAGGAGGCTCACTTGTTTTTGGGCTGGCTACAATAAAAATTTAAAGTCAGTCTTATATTAATTGCAAGAATTGCCTGGTGGGAGGCTTCGGCCGTGGCTAGTTACCACCCTACCGACAAAGACGTGTCGCCAAGCGATTTAGCGTTCCGGCACGATGTCGCGTAGAAACCGAAAGGAGTATGGGTTTACCATACCCCTTACAGGTTAGCCCGCTACCATCTTAGAATGTATCATCACTTACCATCAGGTGAGATTGCCGTCAGGGGCTAACTTGTAGTGGATAAAAAAAAAAACTGAAAATCACTGTATGCTTTAGCCAGCAACGCATTGGCGGTTCCTCTGGTGCTGCAAATGTTCATGGGCGGCGGTAATCACTTACCATCAGGCGACCCGCTCGTTTGCTCGCTATATATAAAAATAAAATAATAAAAAAATGCTTAAATGTGTATAAGGTGTACTTAGTCACCTATATCTAGATTAGACCTACTAATAAATCTAGCTCTTTCATTATTAGAGCATGGAAGAATAAAACGAACCTATTAAGATTATAAAATACAAATCCGGCTCGAAGGATCATAAAGATGCTGGTTCGAAGGGCCATAAAGATCCGGCTCGAAGGACTATAAAGATGTAGGGTTTATTCTACGATCTTAAGATGATACTGGTGCTGATAGAAGAGATGATAGGCTGACACGTGATAAGGTGCGGCTAATGAAATAAAGATCACCGCTGATATATATTAATTTAATGCACCCATTGATAATAATAACGAGACTTATATACTAAGTAAAATGCTGACTCGAGCAGTGCCGCAACTGACAATATAAGCAATAAAATTACCTTGTACAGACTGTACAGATTTTATCCTCTTTTTTTATTTTAGCATTTTACTATCATGCTTAATAAGAAGCAAAGATTTGGTCTAATCTATTAATAATCTAAGATTTGTTCATCTTAAAAATCTAAGGTTTTAACTCACTTTGTTGTTTTCAACCACCCGTTCATACTTTTTCACATTGCAATTATCGCGCCGGACGTGAAGAGCCCAAGAGTTGCGGGACACAAACCTGTTCAAAAACCAATGCATATTTTGTAAGCTTTAGAATATAGAGGAAAGGCGGAATTTCGCGAAACGAAATGTGTAACACGGATTTTTGGCGCAAATACATGAATACAAAGTCCGTCCCGATTGAGTTGAGCCAGACATTGAACAAACAACTTTTTGTTAACACGTAACTGGTTAAAACTTTTACAGAGCTAAAATAATTTAAAACATGAATGAAAACCTCGTCTAGGGCAACGGGTCAGACACCAAACGGGCGTCGTGTCTGTATGTGTGTTACAAGGATGGGATGAAGTGGACGAGGTAGATATGGAAAAAAATGCATCCACAGAAACGTGGAAATTGAGCTGTGGCTAATAAAGCGATCGTAGTCTAAAAGTAGCGCCAGTGACAGAAAAGATGAGGAGGCTGTAATTATCGATGTATTACAATCCGTCTAATACACTAGACATCTGGCCGTTATATTATCTATAGTGGCGCGTAGTGCTTTGTAATTCATTCAGATTATACGGCTCGAGTGTTAGAATCGGTGACTTTCGTCTAGCCTTGTCGCACACTGGGGGAAAGGAGTGCACGCGTCGCTATTTGTGCACTACTTTTCCGTTCCATTTTTTGAGCGTTAATGATCGATCTACGGCTAGTGGTAAATCAATGATAACTACATCCAATTTTTTTTTATTCAGAATGTCTATTAGCTTTACTAACCCTATTGGTTGCCACAGCGTAACCGGGCTGTTTTGCAAGCTTTGGAAAGAAGCTCTGCCAGAAGAAATTTTGAGCCCTAGGGCTCGAAGAAACTAAGGGAACGACTGCCGAAGCGCGCCTCCTTTGAGGCCGAACCTCGGCTTAGGCGACGTTTGGGATAACGGGGGAGTCGGACGGTGAGTGGTCCGTACGTCTCCGAGACCGTGGATGGAGCCCACGTCCGGATGACGTAAGATAGCGGGGACCTCGTCTTCGCCGGCGAAGACGGTGTGTAGCGTATGATTGTGTGGTACGTGGTACAGGTATGTTGTCAGTAGTCATCTGATCGTCAGGGTCATGAAGGATATGTTTAGGACTCCTCTTTCAGAGAGGAGCGCTCAGGTCGGGGGAGTAACCATATCCAAGTGATATTGACCTCTTATTGCAGGTGGGGCACGTGTGCGCGCGGTCGGCGGCGTGCCGGCGCGCGTGCAGGCGGTGCTGCGAGGAGGTGGTGAAGCGGCGCGAGCAGATCGAACACTGGTACGGCTTCTCGCCCGTGTGGATGCGCTCGTGCTCCGACAGGTTGCCCTTCTGGCTGAACGTTTTGCCGCACATGCCGCACGTAAACGGCTTCAATCCTGAATAGCAAATTCCGTATTAATAGAATAGAATATAATATAATATTTATAAAAAATTACCTATTGATATCTTGGAGATGTCTATCAATAAGTTCAAAGTTTTTATAAAACGAAAGCTTGTAGAAAAATAATATTATGATATTAAGGATTATATAAACGATAAAAAAGCTTGGGTATGAATTGCTCTATCTCCATAGGTACTATAGTTTATTATTCATTATGTGAGATAACGAAAAAAAAACCCGGCTAAGTTTGTTGTGGGCTTATTTTTAGACCGGGGCGCGTTTGGAACCCTCATAGCTTTAGTTATAAGTTTACGAATATAGTTATCACCATGAAATAACTTCTATGTAAATTATTGACGCGTCAAAAGTGCATTTTTAAGGACTATTTGAATAAAGATTATTTTGAATTTGAATTTTGAATTTGAAAACGTTTATTTATTAGATCAACGCAATTACAAATATACACATAAGAGGTCAAAACAGAGAAACTTATTATCTAATTCCTTATTGTTAACACATTAAATTAAACTTTCAATATTGTGCCGCGCCAATAAAAAGGTGCTGACTCAGCTTAATTTTGTGGATACTAAAGTACCCACAACGCTGGTATTCTGTCAGTACCGTGATGAGGGAAGTCCTGCATTTATAAGTACCACCATCATCAAAAAAAAATGTAATGTTTGAAAAAAAAACGAGCAAAAATAAAAACTACACTATATATAAAGAAAAAATATATATATATGACGGGTCAAGGGCGTCCGAGTTGATTTTGTAACGGTGACGTCAGCATTGCTGACGCCACGATTTTGTTTACTTTCGCTCATAGTAATTGAAACCACAACTTGCGGGTTTACGACAGTAACTAAGAGGTCCGAACAGTCCGAAGTCTCCAGCGAGAATGCCGCGAAAGGCATCGACCGCCCGTATTTATAGCAAAGCATGCTTGTACAAAATTGATTGTTACCGTCTAATTTGTGTTAGCAAAATCATCAGTAGTTAAAATGTGGGTAATCATTGAATTCTTGAGGTTCTTGGCGCCGCTGAATAAAGTTAATAACTTCTTCGCGCCGACATATATATATAAAGAAAAAAAATTATAAAGTTTCCTTCTCTGTTGTCACTCACCCGTGTGCAATCTCATATGCAGCGTGAGACTGGTCTTGTGCGCGAACTTCTGCTTGCAGATCTCGCACGTGAACTTCTTGACGCCGGTGTGGAGAAGCTGGTGGTTGAGTAGGTTTGCCTTCGTTTTGAAAGTGGCGTTGCATACCTGCAGTTATCAGCATAAATTGGTGAACAACACAGGTTTCAAGCGTCGATATAAAAAATATATACTAACAAGCTGTGACCCACGGTTTCTCCCGCGTAGTTCCCGTTTCCGTGGTAATACAGGGATAAAATATTGCCTAAATATCTAATTTTCAATAAATGGATTATCTATCGAACATGGAGTTAGTTTAAGTTGAAAGACTTTTTTCATCGGACCCGTATTTCCCGAGATTACCGCGTTAAATAACAATATTAAAAATTACTGTTTTGAACATGATTGAATTTGAAATTTGTGTAGCGATTAAATAACCGTCATTTCTTAGACAACAGTGAGTGAATTTAATATGAACTTTATTGAATAGCAATTAAGTTCAAATTGACTCTACATTTTATTTAGAAAACGTTTATATGGGAAAAAGAAAAAGGCCTTTTTGTAGGGTTTTCCCGGCAATTATTCGAAATTTTCGCACTTTTTAAACCTTCCGTTCGTTCAGCCGTTCTCGAGTTTAAGCGAGACTAAGAAACAGCATTTGATTTTTATATATAATAAAAATAAAACCAACATTTCTTCAGCCAATTAAAAAGAAACAAGGCTCCATGGATTTAAAGTTACCAAAAAACATCAATATGGTCTTGTTTTTTTTTAAACTTACTTTCTAGCTTTACGGCTTTGGATTCTTGCATTTTTAAGTCTATAAAAATGGTCGTGTTATATATAATTTATTGAAATTTATTTAATAGAGGAGTCAATGACCTTGCACAGGAAGGGCCGCAGCTGCGAGTGCACGAGCTGGTGCCGCTGCAGCAGCTGCTTGTGGCGGAAGTGCTTGCCGCACGTGCCGCACACGTAGCGCTGCTCCGCGTGCTCCGCCTGCTTGTGGTACACCACCGACGACGGGTGGTTCAGCACCTGTGGGAACACACCTTTTTAAATTCATATATAACGGGACTTGTGCATTCTTGCCTATGTAATCTGATTCCATTTTTTAGATCTAACCTAGACTTGATAACAGGCAAGTTATTTTACTGTGGGCGTTTGTGGGTAGGTTGGTTTCAAATGATAGTAGGTACTGGATACAATATTCACTTTAATTACTATTCTAGTTACTCTTATTATATGAACACTAACTAATTACACACACGTGATACGGAACACAAGACAGTTTCTACGAACACTCAGAAGACCCGCCTGGCACGAAACTTCGTGGCGAACTGCGTGCCCTTATTACTGAATTCACACTTAAGTTAAATTCCTAACTTCAGTCTTCCGGTTCATTCCATAGACTCCGTCTAACGCCTATAGATGGCGTTTGCGTTCCGTTCAAGTCAAATCGGCAACATTTTCCGACATATATAAAATATTTCATGGTGATAACTATATTCGTAAACTTAAAACTAAAGCTGAATGAAAAACCAACTGTCGGACTATTAAATACTCGCTCTTTCTTTGAAGATAGCATTGAGACTGATTTTTAAGAGCAGATATTGTATACTGTATCATTAGTACAATCTGTGCTAGATTTTTTTACCGTTAAAACCAATGACTTACACGATTAATATGACTCTGTTTTATTATAGTATCGTGTTTCAAATTCAAAATAATCTTTATTCAAATAGTCCTTAAAAAGGCACTTTTGACGCGTCAATAATTTACATAGTAGTTATTTCATGGTGATAACTACATTCGTAAACTTAAAACTAAAGCTATGAGGGTTCCAAACGCGCCCCGGTTTAACAAGAAGCCCACAACAAACTTAGCCGGGTTTTTTTTCGTTATCACCATCTCACATAATGAATAATAAATTATAGTACCTATGGAGATAGAGCAATTCACACCCAAGCTTTTTTATCGTTTATATAATCCTTAATATCGTAATATGATTTTTCTACAAGCTTTCGTTTTATAAAAACTTTGAACTTATTGATATACATCTCCAAGATATCGATAGGTAATTTATTATAAAATAAAGTACAAATTTATTTAATTTAAGCCTGTAACGATAGACATATGTTGTGGAGTAAATAAATTATTTAATCGTCTTCAGACTAATAGAGTGGCAACACGAATAGTATTATGGGAATCCGGTGACGTCACCCTGAGTTTATAATGCGATCCGTCAACGCATGTGCGTTTTTTGCAGTCCATATTCTAATGATTGAATCTCTTTTACCTTCTCAAAAACATCTTTTCCCTGATGAAACGAAATTTGTCTAGACCTGACCAATAATAAATAAAATCGCCGCCTAAGTTTGAAGATAGATGTTTTGACGACCTCCGTGGCGCAGCGCGTGCGCTGTTGTATTATAACGTTGGAGGTCCTGGGTTCGATTCCCGGCTCGAGTCTGGTCTGGTGGGAGACTGCGACCGTGGCTAGTTACCACCCTACCGACAAAGGCGTGTCGCCAAGCGATTTAGCGTTCCGGCACGATGTCGTGTAGAAACCAATTAGGAGTATGGCTTTACCATACACCTAACAGGTTAGCCCGCTACCATCTTAGACTGCATCATCACTTACCATCAGGTGAGATTGCCGTCAAGGGCTAACTTGTAGTGGATAAAAAAAAAAAAAGATGTCCACTGCTGACCCCTATGGTCAGCCAGTCTTTTATAGTTGGGGGACGACTATTTGGGTTTACTAGCGCCGGATCACCATTCAAACGTTCTTCTGCTCTTTGAGTTAGTTCACCGCCCATGTGCCAGTTAAGCTTCGCAACTCGTGAAGCTAAGTGTCGGTAACTCTTGACGACCGTTTTCCGTGTCCCAGCGCATATACAGTTGGGAGGTTCTGGGTTCGATTCCCGGCTCGAGTACAATCTAGTGATCCAAACGATTTAGCGTTCCGGCACGATGTCGCGTTGAAACCGCTCCGTAGCCCAGCCCGCCCTATCGCATTATAAAGTTGGGAGGTCCTGGGTTCGATTCCCGGCTCGAGTACGATCTAATGATCCAAACGATTTAGCGTTCCGGCACGATGTCGCGTTGAAACCAATTAGAAGTATGAGCTTACCATACCCCTAACAAGTAATCCCGCTACCATTTTAGACTGCATCATCACATCATCTAGTGAGATTGCCGTCAAGGGCTAACTTGTAGTCGATAAAAAAATTAGTTTTTCTACGGATCTCTCCTAAGTTTTGCTATAATAAATAAATAAATAAATATATATATATATATATATATATATATATATATATATATATATATATATATATATATATATATATATATTTGTTATTGTTAGTCCACAAAACTGACTACAAGTCTATAAAATAGCCTTAATGCAGTCTTGAGATTAATAGATTTACACTTGACTCTCTGGATGTGGACCTGACATGTTTAAGGGGAGGGCACAAAATAACCATACAACATTAAACTAAGATTACAAAATAAAAAAAAAACAACAAAACAAAGGGTTAATAAAATAACTTACTAACAAGTTAGTCAGTAATTTTATTCACCCAAGTGTACATAATTTCCTTTTATTGCTAGGTATATTATCACAGAAGATATCTACATAATCTCTGTAATAATTTGCAAGAAATTGCATTCTATATAATGGACTATGTTGAAGTTAGAAATAATTTATGGCAAACGTTGTTTTGCCATAAATTATTTCTAAATTTAGTCGAATTAGAGTGAAAAACATTCACAATAAAGACGAAAATTGTTCAGTTTTCGACCGGAGAGGAAAAATGATTAAATTACTAAAATGGCTATTAAAAAATAAGGGTTGATCGTAGAAGGGTGAAAATTGAGGATTGTATGTATTTTTGTATGTTGTATCAGAAATTAAAAATTTTGTCTAAAAAATAAAAAATAAAATTTAGGGGTGGACTACCCCTAACATTTAGGGGGATGAAAAATAGATGTTGGCCGATTCTCATAGATACCGGATAAGCACAAAAAATTTCATCAAAATCGGTCAAGCCGTTTCGGAGGAGTATGGCAACGAAAACTGTGACACGAGAATTTTATATTCTAGATATATATCGTACCTTTCCGCAGAGGTCGCAGGCGAACCCCCTGTTGGGGCGCGCCCGCCGGTGCGACACGCGGTGCACGGCCAACGAGCGCGGGTACGCGAACCGCGCGTCACACTCTTTGCACGCGTAATTCCGTTCGCCGAGATGCACCGCCTGTGAAAGAACAACAATATTTTCACACCAATCAATTTTACTCGGTGATAGTCCATTTTGGGAGAACTATTTTCAAACTTGTAAAAAAAAAAGCAGAAAAATACGGTTATTACATTAAAAATAAAATGATAATGTATTTAATTACAATTTAGCCACACAAGTTACTTATATAATGCAATGTTTTGCAACTTTTGCGGCTAAATTATTACGAAATGACGCGCCTTTAGCAACCATTGTATGTTGCGATTAGATAGAAAAAGATTGTCTAAAAATTTTGGCAAAAATCACTGATTTGAACAGTTTTATTTAATTTATAACTATATACACAGACTCTTCCGTGATGTGATTTGAATTAAGAACATCTAGCATCCAAAGAAAATTTTGGCTAATCTGATATTGGCCTCTTGCTTCGATAAATAATGACGTCAAACAAAGAATAATTCAAACCATAGAGAATAGATCATTCCAATAATCTATTCTCTATGGTTTGATTCTCTCAAAGGCTTATGTCCGAAAAGTTATAATGTTATGAGTTGAATCTAAACTATTGAAGTGGGAAGAAAGTACAACGATGTATTTTGACGAAATGATACCTTATTATGAAGCGACTTGCTCTGCCTATTACTGAACAGTTTGTCGCAATTGTTGCATTTGATTTTCTTCTTGGTGGGTGGCGTTGTTTCGGCTACTCTCGCTATGCCTTCGGATGCTGTGTCTTCTGTAAATAATAGAGATTAAAAAAACATATATATATATATAGGGAAAGGCGGGAGCGGGAGACTTTGTATATGGCGGGTATTTTCACGCTTTTCTTGAATTAATGTTTGTTGGCTAATTTTGAAAAGGACTGGTGTTGGTTGTGTCGTGGACAGTTTTGGTGTCGTTTGTGTAGTGGCTAGTTTTGTGAATGGTTAACAGGTATTCATTTGGGAAAGGTTTGAGGAAGCTGCGTCCGCAGGATGCGAAGTTTCTCGTTATTTCTCCCTAACTTCTACATTGCTATAAACTTGACTGTGCAAAGCCATAAAAAGAGAGAACTAATAAATATTTATTATAAATAATAGATGTTTAAAGTGACGGCAATGATCGACATTTATGTGTATCGAAAGACTGTCGTTCGTAATCATGCAGCGGATTAGGGGTATGGTTTTAATAACTCTGCCATACCCTTAGGGGTATTTGCATTTTACACATATAGTATCATTACTGACCACCACTTTATATTTTTGGTTTAGTTTAGAAAATCATACTGTAGAGCTTAATTAAATTCAAAACGTTTCATAAATGTTTCATAAACTGGTTTATTCATTTTAATGCTCGTACTGAATTAAAATACTGCTAATACTGAATTAAACAATTTTGAACTGTAACCGCAGTGGCATAAAGTCTTACTTGTAAAGGCCTCGTTTATTTTCAATGGATCTTCTGGTACCGCAGGTTCCTCTGGAGCATTCAGATCGGGCAACACTTGCAGCACGGAAATCGGTTGAGCACCTTGAGTCTGCGATGCAGCATCTAGGTTTGCTGGTGCTTTCGTTGACGGTAGACTGTCATCGACTTGCTTCTCTGTTTTGGTGATCACTTGGGTGTCTTTTGGCTGTAAACAAAGTATATAGTTGAATTAAATAGATTAAATCTTACTAAGGGCTAACTGGTAATAGAATTTAAAAAATAAATAAATTGTAATGCATGGTTATGGTACTTATATATTTTTTTAATCCACTACAAGTTAGCCTTTGACGGCAATCTCACCTGATGGTAAGTGATGATGCAGTTTAAGATAAACTGTTAGGTTAAAATGAATTTGTTTCTACGCGACGTGCCGGAACGCCAATTCGCTTGGCAACACGTCTTTGTTGGTAGGGTGATAACTAGCCACGGCGGAAGCTTCCCACCAGAAAAGACTCGATCCGGGAATCGAACCCAGGACCTCCAACTTTATAATGCGACAGCGCGCGCGCTGCGTCACGGAGGTCGTCAAAATCGTCAACTGGTGCATGGTGAAGTAAAGTTTGGTGTGGAATGCTTCTTCGCAGCCGCAGCGGTATAGCACGGGGTGTGTGGCATGAGACCTGAACATTGTCCGGGAGCGATGGTCATACGCTCGACTGCACTATTAGGAAGATCTTCCTCCAAGCAATTGTTAAGCCCCAGAACCTTTCATTTTTTGTCCAGACAGACTCTACTTAGCTATGTTCACTAAAAGTTGCTACAGTGTAACAGAAAACCGAACTTCAGAAAGAATCTCTGCCAAAAGACTTGTCCTTTTTTTTCCCCCCACGGTGAAAAGTTTTATGGCTACCTCCGTCCGTTGGGCAAGACGGAGGTTATGTGGCACTCCTCCACCTTATCGTTGAGGTATACTCGAACTAAAACCACCACAGCATATCCCACTCGCTGCATTTGCTGAAAACCTGGGGTACCCATTGTATTCTTCCCAGAAAAAGACTCGAGTCCTAGAGCTCGAAGGAAAACCTGCCTAAAGGCGCCTCTCCTGGCTGAACCAACGATTGGGGTGATGGGGGGTACATACAAAACTCACTTTGACCGTTTTGGGTTCAGGGCACGGCTCGACGGTGCGTCCGGTGTGGCGCGTTTCGTTCTGGTGCTCGGTGAAGTTCAGTCTGGTGGGGAACGCCTCCCCGCAGCCGCAGCGGTACAACACGGGCCCGTGCGACGCGACATGAGACATGTACCGACCTCGAGACATGAACTCCATGCCGCAGATCGCGCATTCTTCGCGGGTTTGATTGGAGCGACCTGATAATCAGATTTGCCACAATAACATCATGGGCCATCATCTTAATTGAATTATTTCGTTTTATGGCTTTACACAGATTAGCCACTGTCAAGTTTATTATTTTATTAGTTCTCTCTTTTTATGGCTTTGCACAGACTAGCCAATGTCAAGTTTATAGCAATGTAGAAGTTAGGGAGAAATGGCGGGAAACTTCGCACTCTGCGGACGCGGATCCCTCAAACCTTTCCCAAATCAACACCTGTTAACCATTCAGAAAACTAGCCACTACACAAACAACACCAAAACTGTCCACAACACAACCAACACCAAAACTGTCCACAACACAACCAACACCAGTCCTTTTCAAAATTAGCCAACAAACATTAATTCAAGAACAGCGTGAAAAAACCTCGCCCGCCATATACGAAGTCTCCCGCCTTTCTCCATTGAATTATTTAGATGTTAGGTTTATTTAAAGGTTGCATACTGTGGTCATTTCTAGAAAGTCACTATCTCGTGTTTGTTCTGCAGAAATGTTTTTTGTTGTTTTTATATAGATTGTGACTAGTTTAATTATCCAATAAAAAATAAAAAATGGGTGTTTGACGTAAACATGTTGCAGATATGAGACTTAAAAGAAGACAAATGTAAATTGCGGGATCTAAGAGATTGATTCAGAGATTTTAATAGAACTTTTAAATTGAAAAAAATTTAAGGTAACAGGTAATTTGCACAAATAGGCAATCTTGAATCAATAACTACTTATGTGATAACCTTTACAAATATACCACTTTTGTATGCCAGCAAATAGCCAATATTCAATAGAGCCGAAATGAGTAACATAGCTTTTTTTTCAAATAAGTTCCTGTTTTCTCACAACTGAAACTTGAAATAAATCTTATATTGAACCTCAAACTAAAAATCTTAAAAAATATAATATCTATACTAAAATATTTGATTAAATGCAGTCCCTTTAGGCAAGGTACTGAAGATCCGAATTCTGAACATAAAACTATTTGAAACACCAATCAAATGTAGACAAGCACTATTTGAAACACCAATCAAATGTAGACCTGGATTTAAAATATGTACAAATAAACATATCATGCTTGCTCATGGTAAAGCTTACTTGTTTGATCTAGGTCCTAGAGAAAAATCTCTCTTTTCAATATCATATTTATATAAATACCCTCACATACCCTTAGGCCTACCACGCCCCTTATTCTTCACAACCACAACAAGTTCTCCAGACTCCTCAATATGTCCAATCACCTCGGGCTCCTTGCTGACAGTTGGGGTTGGCTCTGGTTCAGCTTCAATCTTGACTTCATGGTCACTCTCTTCGCCATCTATCACTCCTACTTCAAGGAATATCCTTTCCAGTTCTTTTCCCTAAAAATATAATAATAGTATAATAATATTACCATATTTTACAACTATGCAAACTTCAAATATCAGAGGATTAAACTGGATGCAAAAGCTGTAATATTATCAAAGTAATAAAAAAAATAGCAAGCAAACAAAAGCTTGTAAAACCCATAAGCTAACCTGCACAGCTTCTTTGAATCTTGTAGGAGTTTTTCTCCGCCTTTTCCCTGATAAGTCTTCATAATCTTTTCTTTCTTTGTTAGACTTTGCTTCCCGTGTTTGCGATTTTGATATAGCCTCTCTTGCAAGTTCCTCTGGTGATTTAGGTTTTTTTGGTGGCCGGCCACGTTTCCTTTTAGGCCTCTCAAGACCTGCAACTTGTAGGGACACTGGATGCTCTTCTTTGTAAACACCATCACTGCCATTTACTGTAATTATTTTTCACTTTTAATAAACTTTGAAAAATTACTTAATTATCTATATCATCTGTTCTATGCTAGGGGTGCAACACAAGACAAACTATAAATAAGTTGTTGAATATATCATAAGAATCAGTTAAGTAAAAAATTGCATAATATATAAAAGTTCCGACTAAAAATAAAGTTTTTTTAGCATACAGCAGTGGCACTTCTATTTTGTGGGCCCATGGGATCAGACAGGATTCTAAGTTGACTGGTCAACTGAATTTTTACAATATAAGTGGTATAATTAGAAAAAATTATGAGTCCTTTATATTACTCACTTTCATAAAAAACTTTTTCTGGAGTATCAGATGTGTCTGAACCATTGAGAATACTCTTTTTATATTCCCTCTCTCTTTGGTATAACTCTCTTATTATTTTCTGTAAAAATAATATAACATACAGTTGAAATTGTTATTTGTAATAATAGCCACACTATTTCCTTACAAGATGGTAAATATTCTATGGTTCTAAAAAGCTACCTTAACCACATAATATTATATAAAGCCATATACTTAATAGAATTTGTGATTAAATGCAATGTGATATTTACTAGGTCTATTATGGTACTGATTAAAGTTAAAAATCAAAACAGCTGTTTGGCGCTGGGGTATATATATTATTTACTAATAAATAAAGTTATTTACATTATCAATATTTCATCATAGGGCATTTATGTAATTTTTAACATAATTTACATTGTTGTAGCTAAATAACGAGTTAGATTTTAACGTCAAAACAAAGTAAAGAAAACCAGCAATGTTACCTGTCCATTTATAATTAAATTGAGAAATTCAACCGTGGCTTCTAATTGAATAGTGCATCCTGGACAAATAGTTCGTGGGAGTTCTCCATCATCTTCTACCTAAATAATTATAAGCGTAAAAGTATTTTTTTTAAAGAAATGTTCTTATCCGTAACGCTAGTGGCATATCATCTGCTTACGTAAATTAATTTTTAATTTGTATTTAAGCTCCCAAAATTCTTATTTACACTGTAATTTTGCAATAATAAAGTTATATTGTGCTTATTGTTGATAACATTTCAATGTCAAAATTTACCGTCAAATAGTGGCGCGAGAATATGTGAAATGTGATAAATAATACATAGAAATTCCCGAAAATATTGATTTACTCAGTATAACACACTGAAATCGGTATTGTTTATTTTTAAATCCATCATAAAATACTAAAACATAGAATTAAAATAATAAAGACATGTAATTGATATTTAGCTTGAAGAAAGTCAGCCATCTTGGTTAAATTAGAAGTCAAAACAGTCACAATTTATTGCAAAACCATTCTACCTTTATCGGTAAATATGAGTTTATAATTTCACATAAGTTTTGATTATTTTCTTCACAGGAATATAATAAATTTCCATTATCATTTTCTTCGCCACATAATCTACAAACCGTGGAATTATAAAGAAACACTTCCATCTTTTATAGAGAAAAACAGGTGCGCCATCTATTTCCGCTTGTCATTTTGTTGAATCGCTTTTCATCACATCGTTTCAATCGTTAGCGTTCGGAAACGAATCGCTACTTTTTTGAATGTCTATTAATTTTTATTTTAGTGGTTTATATTATTATGATTCGATAAGCTGGTTGCCTGGCTCTGATCATAGAAATTGTTTTTTAAGATCATCACAATTCAAAAACCGCATTACTGTCATTCGATAAACGTAGTAATTATATACTTTTTGCATTTCATACTAAAGATAGCCACTAGCTAGGACGTTCAACCTACCTCCTTCGAATTCTTCACCGTTCTGAGCTAAAAAAACCCACTAGTGTCGGTAAAAAATACCAAATAACCCAGTACTAATATCTGTAGCCTATAGAGGAGCGAAATGGGAATGAAAAATAATAAAAATGTTAAAACTTGGTATAAATTGTTAACCTATTCGATGATTCATTTATATATCCTTTATATACATCATGTTTTACTATGTGTTAATACAAAGTTAATAAATTAAAATAAAATAAAAAGCCTTTTCTTTTTCCTTTACAACATAAACTAAAAGATAATTGGAATTGTTAAGTCTTAATACTAACTTATTTCTATAAATATGTAAGTATAACGTAAAAGTATAGATTAATTATTGGAAAACCCCTCGCGGGTCAAGGCCTCCCCAGAGATATCCATCGTTGCCTGTCTCTAGCTACCACCAGCCAATTTTGTCCTGCTTTACTTTTAATATCGTCGTCCCATCGGCTATAAGGTCTGCCTCTAGCCCGCGTGCCCGCGTAGCCTGGCCATTTTGTCAATCATATAGTCCAACGATCGTCGGTAAGCCTAGCAACGTGGTTGGTCCAGTTCCATTTAGTAAGATCTAAGGTAGTGAGAAATACAGTGGCGTGATACAAAGTTATTTTTATATAATACCTACCTACTTAGGAGGTGGGAATTGGGATGTTCCTGAGACGGTTGAAGTCTATAGAGGCTTTATTGTCGACTTTATACTCTGTGAAATTAATGACGATACAGTTTTGGCAACACTGCCAAGTGCCATCTCTCTTTTCCTTCGTTTCTTTAAAGCCCTTTCCGGTTTAGTTCCTGGGGCTAGAAGCCGTAGTTTCGGTTTTTATTATTTTTAATCGCCCGTAATCCTTCAAAATGAGAATCTATAAGGATATTATTACCGGTAATTGCATTTTGCATCTTAATCAGAGTGATTTTGTGTTACTATTTCTTTAATTTATTGTGTATCATTATTGTGAATTTGACGTTTAGTGATCGCAGACTTCTGTTCGATGTATTTTTTGTTAGAGGTTTTGCCACATCGACAGTCCCGTCCGGCAATGGTTTCTCTAGTGATTATAATGATTGATATGGACGTGTTAATTTTCAGGTGACGAGATGTTCTCGGACACATACAAAATCAAACTGGTCGACGAAGTTATTTACGAAGTCACTGGTAAATTGGAAACAAGAACACAGGGCGATATCAGAATCGAGGGTTTCAACCCCTCGGCTGAGGAGGCGGACGAGGGTACAGACTCCGCGTGTGAGAGCGGTGTAGACATAGTGCTAAATCACCGACTTGTGGAGTCTTATGCCTTCGGGGACAAGAAATCCTACACGTTATACCTTAAAGATTACATGAAAAAGTGAGTACTACACAATTTATTAGTGAAAAAAATCATCGCGTGGCAGTTTTCTGTGTTTTTTGTGACGTGGATGACTAATTTTGTAAACTTACATTTGAAAAGGCTGAATCATGTTACATGCATAAAACTCACAAAGAACATTGTTGCACTAGTAAAATGATGTTGGACACTATATATTTGATTATGATAGTATATAATTGGTATAATTTTCTATTTTTGCATCCATCTGTTAACATAATTAGGTTATATGTTATGGTTAATCCATACATATAACTACAATTTAGGTGTGTATATAATCTGGACACTATCTAGCTATAAGTAGTTTTGTTCTGATTTCATTGCTTGTTGAAGAAATGTTTACAATATGTTGTTATCAGCGGGTTCTAAGTCTTAACAATGTCATTGTCAGCCCTTATCTATTAACCAATAAGTAAGCAGGTTATACCAGCTGATAATTCTTTCAACCATCTGGTTTGTTTTAATATTTGTTTTAATAATATTAATGGTTGATGGATAAGAAGTATTAACTTTCCATCAGGGCAATATGTGGGTATATATATTATGTTAAAACTATAACTAGTAAATAAAAAAGTAGGAAGTTGTCAGTGAAAGTTTCATAAGAACCAAAACCTGCCCATTGTTGAGTGGCTGCCTTGGGTGATAATATGCTTAACACTGGGATTTTCTAAACCATTAAGGATTCTCGACTGTTTTGAATGTGCACAGGAATATCAAAAGTATCTAATGCAAAGTTATGGCAGTTTTTAAGCAAGGTTGAATGGCAACTTTCACTTTAGACTAATATTTTTACATGACAGTAAGCTTTCCAAGTGCTGCTTGGGCCAAATGAAAGTTGCTCAAACATTTATTGTATTAAATCATTTATTGTCTAGTTTACTCTACATACTTTTACTAAATAAAGTTATTCATTGATTACAATCTAGAAATCCTGAATAAATTGATCTGCACAGACATTCAATGGAACATTGGCTGTGGCTGTAAATTTTTTATATGAATATCTTGTCATCATGAACAGCCCATTTACGGGCTCACTACCGAGCACAGGTCTCCTCTCAATTTGAGAAGGGTATGGCCATAGTCCACCATGCTGGCCATGTGCAGATTGGCAGACTTCACACAGCTTTGAATATCTTGTGCATCATACTAATATCTGAAGTTGTTACTTAATATCAGCTTTGGGAGCAATTGATGCAATAATAAATAACTTTAATGAAAAAACATCCATTTTCATAATGTTTGTTCATGAAATAGAGCTGACAATATAAGCTTCTACTGATACATATTTATATGGCAATTTTAGTCGTAATGGTAATAAGTTTTATTCCTAACACATTGTTTTTCTTTCAATTTCAGATTAGTAGCAAAATTGGAAGAAACATCACCTGACCAAGTAGAAGTATTCAAGACCAACATGAACAAAGTAATGAAAGACATTCTCAGTAGGTTTAAGGAACTCCAATTTTTCACTGGTGAATCCATGGATTGTGATGGAATGGTCGCTCTTATGGAGTACAGGGATATTGACGGTGTTTCCACTCCAGTCATGATGTTCTACAAGCATGGTCTTGAAGAGGAGAAATTCTAAGACACCCAATGTCTTTAGAAGAAATATATCAACACTTTAATCTGAACTGTACTTTGTTACCACCAAAACATAGCGTTTTGGAGGTTTCTAATTGCAGTTTGAACTCTCTCTCTGAGCATAAGCTTTCCATGTACAGCTTAAGTGATACTAATTCATATTATTTCCACACCACAGCCTAAAACAATTTTCTTTTTTATTTATTTACTCAAATCATGTCCGCTCAGCTCCATAATCAGCTATGGCTACTCCCCATCAAAGGCTGAACCTTTTGTAAAGAATTAATCTTGCATATTATTAAATAATTTAATGAACAATTTTGTGTCATCATTACAGAACTTTACTGACCACAATAAAATTAATACTAACATTTTCAGTACCCATGGTGATGCCACAGAGAGACAGTGTCTCTTTCTAAGACCACATTAAAGGTCTGAGGCAGTGCTAGTGTGTTCTACGTAAATCAATTAGAATAGTAACAGACATGTATGGCACATACAATGTTAAATATTTTACATGGACAAATGAAAAATATTTTGGATTTCTTATTGCTCATGGAACAGCAATACAACTTAAATTTTACCAAGAAATTTTCAAAAAATGTGTGTGTGTGTATAAAATGGTTGAATATTTTAGTATGACACAGCCTATCTTATGTTTGCAGTTTAATTTTTATTTGTAATAAACCACTAAGCAGTGTTTAAAGAAATTAATGGTATAATGTTACACATATCTTGTATGGAAGACTGAGTGGCATTACTGAAACATTTTGTATAGAGAGATTCTATATATGCATTTTGTTTGAGAATTCTATATATTTAAGGATATGTTAGTATTACATAGCTGGCTAAAAGCAAGTTACTATAAACATCAAGGTTAGTAGGTCATGATACGGTGGCCAATCTGGCATAAGTTTGTGCTACTCAATCTTTGTTAGGAAGTCTTAGATGAGGAAAGTGTGAATATAGACTCTTGATATTTGGTGCTCGAGAAGAATGATTGTTTTCTAGAATGCATTCTGGACTAACAAGTCCATTGTCGAAAATCAATCAGCGTTCATTTTACATTGATGTTTAGCTGACCTGAGAAGATCATCATCTGTCTATCAAAGCTAAAACTCGACACCTGTAGTCCCTACGTAATGTCTGAAAATATATAATGGTCTGCCAGACTGCATACGAAACTTAGAAAACGAAAATGAATTTTACACAGTATTAAAGAATTTTTTATTGGAGAAGTGTTATTACACAGTAAACGATTTTTTAAACAATGCAAGTAAAGATAAATGAAATCGGTCTCTACTACGGTTGATTCCAGACCAAGTTGCAACACCCAAACTGGGTATGTGTACACAATATGCAACGAAATAAATAAATAAGATTTGAGGTCACCAGAGCACGTAAAAGAATCAACCATGAGATGGGCCGATGTTGCCAACTAAATGTCAGCCGTCACTTTGCATAATGCTCTTTAATTATGACTACGATCACGACCTAAGACTTGCGAGATACGACTAAGAAGAATCTGAAAGACAAACTGGGCAATTTATATTATGTATTAAATATATTTTATAAATTCTGAAATGTATTAGTGAGGGAGTAAACGCCGCAAGCATTTGAAAATAAGGGTAGGTAAAATATTGTTAATCAAATCAAATACTTTTGTACAGTGAATTTATGATCGAGGGCAGCTATACATCTATGTAGAACCGGTTTAGTTTAGCTTAGATTTCGTTATATAAATATATAATGAATATAAATAATAATAGTGTAATGTAGGTATGATTAGCTGATTTAGGGCTTGTACACAAAACTGCGATGCGACGTCGCATCGTAAAAAACTACGAGCTTTCGCGTCGCCAGAAGTTGCGAATTGATGCGCATCGCACATTCTTGCGATGTGACGTCACACTAGTCTGCTCTGAGACTGCGTGTGGGCAATACGATCCCCTTGTACGATCGTTTCTGAAGATGTGATAATAAACTTAAAAGCTCATTTAATGAAGATATGCTCATTCTTAAATAATCTAAACCTTTTTTCCATCGGTTTTCAAAGCTTCATATTTTCGATGAAAATAGTTCTCTTCGGCGTTCATAATAGTAATGAATGGATGAACCCAAAACATAGCTAAGTATTTCATGTCAGTTATTGTTTCGTTTGCCTATATCTCTCTCCTAAGCAATAACAAAAGTGCACACTTCTTTTTAAGATGTCACGACTTAGTTTTCAAAATACGTCCAGTACTGTTGACGGTCGCCGAAGGAATGATCACCTTATCGTGGAAGGGAGACGTCTTGACGCACGAAATTGCATCACAGCAATTCATGTCGCAACTTTCTGCGATGCGAATTCGCATCACTGTATTGTGTACAGACACTTAGACACTAAATTATTTTATCGCATCGCTGTTGCAGGGCGACTAGCGTAGCCTTGACAAGTATCGGGGGTCTGACAAACCAATAGGTAACGAAGTTAGCTACCTATATGTACAGCCGTATTCACATCAATTTAAAATTGCGTTTCAAAGATACAACAATAGTTTTCTAATTCGTTGTTTATGATGACGCTATAGATTTTACAAAATAAAACGGGTTATACTTTATATTATTAAATTGAAACTTTTGAAGTAGTTGGGCTAAGTGTTAAACGTAATTCTAATTACTACATATATTTTAAGCTTGCCGGTTTGTATGAGTATCGAGGGTGCACAGAAACTTGCCAATTACGGTATGATATTATTTTGCTACGTGAAGTTACTGGTTTTTAATTATTTTCCTTTTTTTTTTACTAAAAGACGAAAAGCAGTAATTTATCTCTTTACGCGTTGTTGTTGTAAACTAAGCTAGAGCTACACCTTAATCCAGGTGCAGATTCATTCGATGTATGATGTGTATGTAGTAAATCCTATGGAGATCGGTTCTTGTTTTGAATTCAACAAAAAAGAAATCGTGTTGATCACAACAAGCAAACTTATACTGATTTAGGCTCACAGTGACAATGATGTATGTACGTATGATGACAGCTAATGTATGATGTTTTAGCTGGGGTTATATAGTAATTTTCGGATTGACTGAGTCAGCTGTTGTTTAAGGTCGACACCTTGGACTTCTCCGAAAGGATGCACCGGGGATTTTTTATAATAATTTTACATTAATTAATAGCTGTCCCTTAGTCAATTCTACCGGTTTGATATGGGCGTTTACCAAACACTTAAACTTAATTTTCATTATTAAAAAAAAAACCATATGTGACGAGAAAGTTCGGAATGTTGAAAATGGGGTTAAAACATTCGATATTTCCGTACTAAGTACTTCATACTTGGTTTTATTTGTAGAAATTGAGTTTTAAAACGGGTTAAATAAGTTTCAATTAAAAGACTCAGTTTCAATGAAATGCCACTGACTTAATTTGTCTAATAGAGATGATTTTTTGTAGTCATTGATCATGCGTATGAATCTATCCATACCGAAACAGGTTTTTTGAATGTTATACAAACGTCCAATAAAAATATTGTTTGTCTGATACGCCAAAAGCACTTCCCTTTTACAGCACCATATAGATGGTCCTTAGTACCTTAAGATCAGGGTAAAGGTAAATAAATAAAAAACAATATTTCGAGGTATGTTATATTTTATCGAGTTTGTATGTAGGTAATAACTACAATAAAGTACAGAAATGACTGATGATCTATTACAATGTCGTGAGTATGCTAATCACAATTTCTCATATGTATTTATTATTTTTTGTATACTTCTTAGGCATTTACTAGGCACTAACACATGCCAATAATTTGATTTAGTCTTTTAATTTCCCCATAATATGTATATATACAAAGAAAAGAAAACAAACTGTAAGAGGGAAACAAGAAAATAAAAGGACATACTTTACACAGGTTCATAAAAATCTTGTAGTGTTACCATTATTAAAAATATCAACACTGAAAAATGGAGACGAACTAAAATCTTGAGCAAAAATTTTATAATGCTAATAATTTATAAGCATGAATACCGAAAATTTATAGACGATCGAGTTTATTTATAGTTTACATCCATTTGACATTTCCAGTGTCGAAATTTTCGTTTATAAACGATTTAAAACAAAACTTTATTATAGTAGATTAAAATAACGGATATCGACTTAATAGTTTCAACTGATTAGTAATATTACAAACATGATTATAGTAATTAAAAGTTAACAACAGTGTTAGGAGAGATTATAATTTGGGTAGTTGCTAATTGCAATTAATCGGTTGAGCAAAAATCTGTTAACTAAATTAAATTAACAGGGTCTAAAATTTCACATATAATTTTCACATTGTGGAAATTTTCCAATTAACCTGTTAGATTGGGGAATTGTGTTCAACTGAATAGGAATCAATTCTGTTTAACATGCACCATGCAACATAACTGACGGCTATCGTTATGAAAAATATAGAATCGCGTAGTAAGTGGTGGTAATTAGCTACTCAGACCAGAATACATATCTGAGTTTTTGTAAATTTTCATCTGCTGGGGATCGAACCCGAGGCCTCCCGCTTATTGAGACTACAGCGCTACGCCTTCACCAGGAAGGTCTTAAAAAAATGACTTTCACATCTGTTAATTTAGTTTAGATATTTATGTGCTACGGAATTGTCACAAATGTCTTAATATCACATGTCAATAAATGGAATCTGCGAAATTATAAATAACAAAAGATAATGGTGCGAATTCCGTTGTAATTAAACTAAAATTGCCAAGTCTGAAAAAGGACAGTAGCCTTACTATAAAGATTTGTATATTCCCAATCCTGGAGTCTCGCATACTAGTGCCGAAACACTTATGTCAAAGAAAATAGACCTTATGTTGCCGGTTTAGAGTTGCAAATTTCGTATTCTAATATTACAACTTTGTGCTGGGCGGAAGGTTGAATACATTTGGGTTATAAAATCAAGTAGATAAGTTTAAATTTACGTTGAAGTATTCGAAATCGACTAGGATTGTGAGCATACAAATTTTATATCAGCGGTACAACAGTAGTTTTCCCAGTTTAGTTAAGAGATTTTTGTGTAACAAAATCGGCACTAAAGGTAGGTATCTAATAACCCCTTATCTATTATCTATTGGATCGCAAGAAATTGAAACGACTCGAGTATATAGGAAGCATATACGCAATTGTCATTTTGAAAGTGTGTTTGACATACCCCCTCCAGTTAAAGTAAAGTTTAATTTTTTAAAGACAAACCTGTGAAACAGTTTTAGACTACTTACCCAAATTATTATCTTTTACCAATAAAATATATTTCATGAATGCGTTTAACAAAACCTTGTTCAATTGGATGGATCAAAATTATAGGAAGTTTAATATAGGGCATGGAGAGTTAAGTACTCAAATGATTTTATAGGGCTATTCTGGGATAATTCTATAACGCGGTAATAACATTGCTAAATAAATAGTACTGGTAATTGTGTGAAACCGACTGAAATAGTATCGAGTAACCCATTTTGTGAAGAAACTGTGGGGGAATTTAAACATTGAAATATTTTTTATAATTATAAGAGAACAAAAAAATCCTGTCTAACAGTTTTTGATTAAATATAAGATTTATATGTCAACAATAATCTTCTTTAGATCAACTATAAAATAATGCAGTAAGTTACGCGGTATAGGACGAAAAAACGTTCGTCTAATTTCATAAGACTAAATATCGTGCAGGTAAGTCAAAACCAATCTGGTTACTGACTGTCCATGACATTTTAAATAAGTTTGACGTCACAAAAACATTTTGTGCGAATTCAACGATGCAACGATTCCAGTGTCATGGATTACGATGCCCACGAAATTAAATTCGTAACTGCGCGTGAACGACGTTGACATGACAGCCCTATATAGAAATCAAAAATGACGTCACAAATGTATTTAATTTGAATGTCATTGGTTGTTCATCAAAGACAAACATCCTTTTTGTGGCTCTTGATTTGGCTGAGCAGTTTAACTGAGTAGGGAAAACGATTATTTATTTCTTAATCGTCTGTTAAGGATTTTTATGTGCAACATATTGCGTTTTAGCAAAGAGTAACTGGCATTTGAAGTTTAGTAGCAAGATTAGAATGTCAGTGTCAGAACTTTGGTCATAAGTTAACGGATAACCTGTTGGAAACAATTTTCCTCTATTTCGGGGAAAACGAAAATGTATAAAAAATCCACACATTTCATAATAATAAGAGTTGACAAATGTTAAACTTATAAATATACAAAATGTAAGCTTACAAGTTGATCAAGTGACATAATATTGGAAAATGGTGCTTTGTACCTACGTAATGCGAATTTAGTGTACATAATATTAAAATATGTAAGAATATATTTGAGTGACAGAATGATGACATCTCATAAGTAGCATACCAGGACCTTGATTCTCCATTGACCGTCATTTTTTGTCGTCAAATTAGACAACTTAAGTCAAGAACTTTCAGGTATAACGTCATAGTAGATGTGGAAAGGTTCTATTGTATGACGTCTGCATACTGAAAAGTCAATAATATATTACCGCTCGTGTTCCGAGAAAAGACAAATCTAATACATCAATCTACCCTCATTTTTATCTTATCATATACTCTTCCATTCATTAAAATTTACAAATAACTCTATTATTTTTACTTAATTATTTGTATTATTTTTTATCATCACAGCCTATCAATGTCTCACTGCTGGAAACAGGAACACAGAATTAGAGCTTAAATCCACAACGCTTATTTCATGATACTAAATGGGACAAGTGACAGACAAACGTGTCTTCCGAAACACGTGAGCTAATTTCTTCATCTCTGGTCTAGTACTAGCTAATTTCTTTACAGATAATCCCAAAAACTGCTTATAATTTTTGGCCATCTCTACATGCATACCATTAGACCGACAATTACGGGTTACTTTTCAAGGTTACGATATAGGTTCAATCAAGGTTCAACGAATCAAGGTTCTGGCGCACTACATATATTCTAACCGTAACTACGCACCATTTCGTGTAATATCAGGACGTACAGTTTGACACCTCTACAAAACCGAGACCTGGGGCCCAAGTCTGCTTCACTAGTGTCTTAATGGATAATTAATGAAAAAAAAAATTGCAACAACAGACTTGGCCCGATCTGTGTTCTGTCGATGTGATGTCGAAGCCGCAGTCACTAATTCTTACGATTCTAATGTAATAGCGCAATAAGGACTAAGGACTCAGTCCATAGCAAACAATAGACGCAAAGTTGGGAATTTAGAAATAATTTGATGATAATTTTTAGAAGAGCAAGATCGTATTAAATTTTATAAATATCTCAATATTATAATATTATAAATATATTTACATTCGTTAATCACTAATATTTTTTTCTTATATTGGTGTCTTATTTAATGCACACTTAAATTTAGTCACCTATAAATAAAGACATTAAAAAGACTCATGGAATGGTTTTTGTACAAAATCAAATACAAATTCCACCATAGCGGTAGAAGAAATCTCAAATCACAAAGTATATGATATACCACTGGTTTCTGAAAGGCTGATCAAATCTATGGTCAAACGAATTTCGTTACTATAGTGAGAAATTATAATGGAAAAAAACTTTTGAGAATATTCACTATTAAGGGAGCTAAGAAAAGTAATGCACGAAGATTCACTAACTATCCGATAGTTATTGAATTTTCTTTGTTATATATATCATTATATTATGATATATTTTATTTAGGGTAAAACGAGGGTACTTATTTTCCAAATAGTATACATATCGTGAATAGCGCACCTAATTGGTACTTTGTAATGATAAAATCTAGGTCGACCATGAGTCAGATTTAGATAAATAATTAACAACCACTTATCCAAATACTACGTTAAAAAAATATTTAATTTGAAAGTGATTAGCGTTTAATACGCTCGGCTAAATTGGATCATTGATCAGCATTTCAGCTACTGGGTGATAAAAGCATATCGGGAGTGATCTTCTCAGCCGCCCACGTTAAAACTTAACTCGACTAGCCTGTACATTGTACGATTTCGGCCGTTTCGCATCATCATATCATAAATTTGCTCGTTTCGTTGTTAATATTCTTTGGGACTAGATAGTGAGGCGACAACTTAATAAAGAACAATTTTATATCGTAAGTTGCGTTTTCAGCAATTGCTCTGAAAATCTGTCTTATTTAAATCTAAAATATTCAATTGAAGATTACAATTAGCAGATTTTTTAGTTTTTAAATAAGTTGGTTTTAAACTAAAGTTGACGCCTCACCGACTATACCCATAGTAACGTGTATAATAATGAAAGTAATGTGAAAAATGGTTACCTAACTGTGTGTTCGATGTTAAGGTTAATGGTTATGACTGGGTACATGAACATGGATTTATCTCTATAAAGCGGTACGATGATACGAGTCAACCTTACATAATATGAAAGTCACACTTTCAAACACCCACTCCCCTCATCTCATTGAAAAATAGATCCATAACTACTTAACATTATAATTTACAAATAAGGTACTCTCTTAAACCGAATACGATATAGGATAGTCCTCACTGGTCGAACGTACACCTGACCCGAAACACTAATGTTCTAGAGCACTACCTCCATCACAAACGAAGTTCGTCCGTAGGAAAAATAATGGAATGAAGATTTATTGCTAGAATTACAAGATCACAAACGTTTGAAAGAGTTCGTATTCAGCGAGCACTCAACAGTTGAACGTGTTGGCGTGGCTGCAGGAGCGCGGGAACTCCGCGCCGTAGCCGCCCTCCGGGATCACGGAGTACTCCGGCTCGCTGTAGTCTCGCTCGTAGTCCCGCTCCCTCTCGCGGTCGCGCGGGAACCCTATTACGGTTTCCGAATTCCGCATGTAGTCGTTCTCCTGCTTCCGCGAGTAACGCGTGTCGAGGTTCCGCTGGAAGTTCTCGGGGTGGCACACGATTCCGTTGCGGTTGTTCTTCTTATCGGGCAGGGAGCGCAGTGAGCCGTTGTTGAGGTGGTGGGCGGGCGCGCCATTGTTGAGGGTGAGGGGCTGGTGCGGCTGGTGGTGGCGCTCGCCGCCTATGTACGTGAAGCCGTTGGCGGGCATGGTGCCGCCGCCTCCCGAGCGCGGCGGCCGGCGCGCGGAGCCCTGGCCGCCTGACATGAAGAAAACGCTCGGGGAGGCGTAAAGCTCTAGCTACAGTTCCGTCACCGGGATGGGCCTGAGGCCAGGCGCGTGCTGCGGCGGCACCGGGTACTGCGACGGGTGGATGCCGCGAACTATGCAGTCCTCTTCCGTCGAGATGGGCTTGTGGTACTCTAGGTTCTTGCGCCCCTTGTTCCATTTATAATCCTTTAGCTTCTCCTGCATGCTCTTTCGATATCTATACAGTATTAACACTAAAGTCGCTATCGTAGCCACGCAGGCCACCACTACAATGCAGATTATGGTCTGCTGTCTCGTATCATGCAAAACGCAGCCTAAGTCGTCCGCACTCAACATTCTTAAATTCTTATCTTTAAGATGTTCGGGACTGGCGCATTGTATTTGAGTGAAGTTGCTCTTGTCGCTTAGGAGTTGTTGCAGCCACAGTATCTGGCAGTCGCAGAAGATAGGATTGTCAGACAAGTCAAGTTTCTTCAATTCTTTACCTATAAAGACTGTTTCGCTCAACGTCACGATAGCATTATCTCTCAGAGTCACATGTCGCAATTTTGGTAAACCTAATAGGGAACAGTCTTCAATGATTGATAACTTTTTGTTATTTGTTAAAACAATAGTTTCAAGATTAATATTATCTTCAAACGCGCCTTTCTCAATTGTTTCTAGTTGAGATGCACCCGATATATCTAGAAATTTAAGATTTTTCAAGCCTTTGAAGGAATGACTCTCCAAAACAATGAAATCGTTTTGGCCTATATTTAACTCTTCCAGCCTTGTTAAGCCAGATAATTGTTGCGTGGGCACGACGCTTAGTCGGTTTCCATAGAGGTTAAGGCTTCTTAATCCCGGGAGACCTCTGAACGCATTGTCACTTATGTTAGAGAGCCCAGCTCCATTTAGGTCTAACACCGCTAGCCTATTAAGACCAGCGAAAGCGTCATCCGGAAGCAAAGAGAATGCATTCAAACCGACATGCAATTCCGCTAGACTTCCCAAGAGACTGAAAGATATTGTTGGAACTGAACTTAACTGATTATCATCCAAATAGAGAATCCTTAAAGCTGATAGTCCTGCAAATGCTCTCGGTTCTATTCTTTGGATCCTATTCTGCCCTAAATTTAATTCCTCAAGTCTTGGTAGAGTAGAAAATACTCCATTGTTAAGTTCTTCTAGGAAATTACGTTTTAAATTGAGTACGGTTAAAGAGTTCAGTCCCTGGAAAGTCGTGTTAGACACCGATGACAACTTGTTGTGGTTGAGGTGTAGTTCTTGAAGTTTTCTTTGATATGAAAAACTTTTCGTTGGTATGTTAACTAGATCATTTTGTGAGAGGTCCAAGTGTTGTAGTTCCGCGTAGAACTGCATGGAGCTGTCGATAGTTTTGATCTTGTTGTTCCTGATGATGAGCCGTTGTATGGAGGGGTTGAGTGCGATGGGGAGGACGTCGAGCCGGCTCTCCTCGCAGACCACGACAAGCGTGTCGTCGTTGCAATTGCAGCCTGTTGGGCAGTTTGCGAGTGCCGATGCTCCACCTCGCCATGCCAACAGTTCTAGGCATATCAGCAAAACCTGGAAAGTAGAGAAAACTACTATTAGTACAAATGTTACGAACACTTATTTTACCATTGTTGGAATAACCAAAAATTTAAGCTTACTTATTTACAAGAGTCATAGACTTTAATATGGATGACTAATATATTAATTAAAACATTCAGATTGACTCTGATACTTTCATAGATTTACATAGTGTAGGACTTTTTAAAAGGTCAGATATGGGGCGATATGATGTCACCTCAATAATTGGATTCGTCGGTTCGGATTCGATTCGAAAGGAGATTACACTTGACATAAAGTCTCAAAAGAAAACAGTCTAATATTTAAGTTTCATCGCATATACCTGCTGCTTTCCAATTTCTCAAGAATGGGGTTCTTTTGAAGTTTTACCATTCAACTTAGCTAAATATAATTTCACCTTTTCAGTTTATAAATAGAAGACTTATTTTTAGAAATGTATTTTATTTACCGAAGTACGTAGTTGTTTATTCGTAAAGAAGGAGCAATGTATTAGGGCATTGATAGCCACTCAGTTATAAAATAAAACGAAATCAATGTAAGGCGAGCGAGGAACCTCGAGGAGAGGGCAAAAGAGTAAATGGAATGATATTGGAACGGGAATTTTGCTCAGTTTTAATTTATTAAAATGTGCTTCGCCGAGACGCCCGGGGCAGCTTCTTTGGTTCAAAGACTAGCACTTTTATTACGTTTCCCGTTTCCAACAATTAGCGAGAGGATCTGAGAGCGCAGAGATTCAGCTCGAGTTTCGCGGGGGATTTTAATTCTATTACGACGTGATCTCTCGCAGAGGTAACGTCAACAGTCCTGTCCTGGTAAAAACTACATTAAAGGTATATAGTTGTAGCGCATTTAACTGGGTTACCTTGTTTGATGTATTCGTATGTGTTTTTATAAATAAAAAAATTGTGAAGGTCCCGACATTCAACTTCTAAAGGCGCCCAAGAAAAAGCCCACAGCAATCTTTGCCGGGAGTTTATAATCATTATTCGTAGTTATTTATTTATTCATTCGGGTAACTTATTTAAGTTATAAACAATAAAAACAATATTTAAATACTAAAAGGGATTTAGTTAGATAGTTAATTTCCACCGTAGAGGAGCATCGACCCTGTCTATCGATCATACGCAGGATTCTGTTGCTACTTCCCCGGGCCATATTCAGTTGGGTCGCAGTTTTTTGCATCAAATGGCGTCAAAGCTATCTGTTCGCGCTTTGACAAACATAGCCGAACGTCTTGAACGCGTTATTGATGGGACCCACAGCGCACCGTGTCGCTTCTATACAAGTGGGCGGGCTAAGGTGTGTGGTTATTGCGGCTACGGGTGGGTCTTACTTCACGGACATGCTCTTTGAAGCACGGTTCATTATGCACACATTATGAATTAAAGTCTCTCATACCAACGAAGTCGACATAAGAATGAATATTTTTATTGTACACTACAAAAGAATATGAAAAATAAAAACTGAGAAAACAATACAAAACATTATACAATTTGGCGGCCTTATCGTTACATAGAGATCTCTTCAGGCAAACAAAGACGTAGAAGACACAGATACGGAAAGAGGAAGGTGGCATGTACGTACACATAAATATATATTTATATATAATATTTATGTATGACTTACCTACTAAACGAAAAATTACAAAGGCTGGCATAGCCTATGGAATATTTCGTTTACGTAAAATTAATTGTGTTCACTTGTCAGTCAACGCCAAAACACAATCTTATCGACATTAATTGCTTAACCAACCAATAAATAAATAATCGTTAGGTATAGAGAAATACTGTTTTTAATAGAAAAACTACCGATGTCGATCTGTTTTTTTATTTCTGCAAGGCTATGTTTGTGGCTTTGCCCGTATACAAATTCTGATTAATTAATTTACCCATATCCGCTATACATATATCTACACTATATATGCAAGATTTACTCAGCGAGCAATGGAGAGAGCTATGCTAAGAGTAGCTCTATCAAATCAGAAATGAAGAGATCCGTAGAAGGACCAGAGTTACCGACATAGCTCAGCGAGTTGCGAAGTTGAAGTAGCAATGGACGGAGCACATAGCTCGGAGAACCGATGGACGTTGGGGTTTGGATACTGGAATGGCGACCTCGCACCGGTAAACGTAGCGTTGGTCGACCCCCAACAAAGTGGGCAGACGACATCAAACGAGTCGCAGGGAGCCGCTGGATACAAGCGGCCCAAGACCGTGGCCATTGGAACTCCCTACAAAAGACCTATGTCCCACAGTGGACGTCTATCGGTTGAAATGATGATGATGATGATGATATATGCAAACCTATCGCGTCGCATTGCTTGCCCGCACTAACAAAGGTCGTTCGCATCGTTAGGTGTCTTGTGCTGCAGATGTTCAAAGACGGCAGTGGTAATCACTTAACAACATGTGACACCTGCGCTCATTTACCCGCGATGTGAATTTATAAAATTAAAACTAAACATGTTGCAGGCAGCGATAGAAGAAGAAAGAAACTGTGAGAGATGTATCTGCTTCTGCACACTCCGGAAACTGGTTTTCAAAACCGCAAATTCCAAACCGAAATGAGTTCCGAAAATATTTCTGTATTAGCCCGAGTGTTACGACCGTGTTCCGACTATCGAATTGCGCCTCTTGTCCGGCAGCCGGCCGGCTATGCCCCGAACAAATCATAATCAAAACTCGATATGCAGGTCATTCGCAAACAGTGCCGTTCGTTTTGCGCTGTCCCGGTGAAATTTCCGCTAAAATCCAATAAACGGCTATGTTCGACGCGTTGCGCACGGATTTCGTCTTGTTTTGTAAATGCTGGAATGTTTTTCTTTTTTGCCAAAACGTTGTTTCTATTGTACAGGCTGAATGCGTCGGATGAATGATACATAGTTGCTGTGTCCGGCATTGTTGTGATATGTGCGCCTAATTGATTTTGTATCTATTGTCCAAATTCCGCCTACGCTGGAATAGCTTTTGGTGCACTTTAAACCGCTCCGCGCTCCATATACTGACAGAAATGATGTACATTATGTAGGATTACAATTCACGTTTCGAACAATCATAACCTGATTGGCACGGCTGTCATTACACATCAGTTACCCCATACAATAATTCATGATCTATTTTGGGCTGTTTTTATTAAATAACATAGTTATTTTTTATATATACAAATATTTAACGTATATACCTAAACTGGCAGTGTAGTTTAATAGGCTGCACATAATTAGTAACTCATTCAAAAAAAATGTATTGTATTTTATGACAAATTATCCATTGTAATCTTAGAGATGTTTATCAATAAGTTTTATAAAACGTAAGCTTATAGAAAAATCTTATTACAATATTTAGAATTATATAAGCGATTAAAAAAGCTTTGGTGTGACTTACTCTAACTTTATAGCTTATTTATTTATTTATTTATTTATTTGCAAGTAATCAACAGCGTTATAATTCATTGGTATACAATTAAGAAAAAACATAAAATAAGGCCAAATTAAAGGCTTATTATAATTTATTATTGATTATGTGAGATGCTGATTAAAAAAAACTCGGCTTGGTTTGGTATGGGTTTCTTTTTAGACCTGGGCGCGATTTGAACCCTCTCAGCTTTAGTTTTAAGTTAGCGAGTGTAGTTATCACCATCACCTCACGAATTAAAATATTGATAATAAAATTTATTATATTATATATGAACGCTTCATGAATAAGGCTATTTTTCATTTCGTATTTTCTAATTATGTTTTGCAGCAATATTCTAGTTATATGTTCAATTTTTATTTAAAGAAATAAACGTATAAAAAGGGTCGTTCAGTCTCTTAACGGGACCTGATCTAACCGATGTCTGACGTTCACGTAAGTCTCATACACGGTTACGTTACGTACGGTCTAAAATCCACTCCAACCAGTGTTTCGATATCAAAAATCAACTCATGATATATAAGGGGTACAGTAGACTGTTTTTATAGCTTAGTTCAGAGGTCGAGGTTAGATAGTTTAAGGGTGATCGTAAGCATTATTTATTGATAGGTCTTAATTTATATCAGCTATTCTCGGTTATGCAATGTGGTTTAAGGAGTCAACTTATAGCAAACGTGCATTTTTTTTTTCAGTTTAAAGGTTACTTCAAACCTAGTACTGACCTTAAGGAAATCAATCAGTCAGTCGACAATGACTGATGCTTATATACTGACCGACACATACATACATATTCATACAAATAAATACAGAAAAATGGATGAAATTAATAAATCAGTCAATTCCAAATCATCTTCCGACAATTGCTTGTCCAAATGCATGAGAATATGTATGAGAGACATTTCCAGAAAAAATAACGTAACTAGTTTTATATACAAACAAGTACGTGCAATAAAAATGTCGGTATATCCGTTACATGATAAAAATTTGCGTTGCTTTTAAATAACTTCAGAGAAGATCATAAGAGCCGTGTGTGTGCCAATTATGAACACCGAACACATTATAAATTCCTCTTGTGAAAAATTCTGTTTTATATTCAAAATTACCTACTCTTAATTTCACTTACGCGGACCCCTTTTGCTGCACGCTCGGCTAGGTTTTTTCATCCCGCGGCCGCAATTATGTGATTTGCATAGCCATCAGACTATCACACTAGGCGATATTCAACGCCACTCCGACAGACTTTTTCACGGCTATTTGGTACTCTTTTATAGCGGCAAGTTGAGCAGTGTTTAGGTCCCGAGGTTAGATCGCAAAATTTATCATTTCAAATTTCGTAGTCGTTTTCGAATATCGAACTAACGTCATTGTAAATTGAAACGTTGGATACATTCTAAAACTTAAATTCCACTTCCATACCAGCACAACATTGTAAAATAAAAATAAGTAGCACGGAAATTGCGACTCTAATCCGAAAAGATAACATCTATTTTACTTTGACGTTATTGTGTTTCGACAATCGAAAGCGACTCTACGTTTGCGAGTCTGGCTGTGAGGTGCCGTTAGCCGACTGTATATCACATGGAAACGATTAAGAGTATAGCCTTATTAAAAAACTGCCTAACCCTAACGGGCTAGCTCACTACCGTCTGTATATCACTGAAGACCATGTGAGATTTCAGTCAAGGGGAAACTTGTAGTGCAATAAAAAAAAAAACTATTGGTCGGCAATTGATCATTTAAAAAAAACCTTAGCCTGATTTGTTTGTTATTACCATCTCACATAGTCTGTTTGAATACGTATTTGGGGTCAGAGAATGCAACTAGATAATTACTGTTTGTCTTGGTCGGTAACCCAACGGATGTACTAAGCTTTGTAAAGTTGTTTTTTGGCAAATAAATATTTTTCATTGTTTTTCAACTAGCCACGGCCAAAACCTCCCACCTGGCTCGAGCCGGGAATCGAATCCAGGGCCTCCAATTTTACAATGCAACAACGCTCGCGCTGCACCACGGAGGTTACCAAAACATACATAAACTCAGAGCTTAAAGATTTAAATGATTATCAAAAAAAATTGTAAATAATTTATGTAAGTACCGTGACAGCACATAAAGAAAATTATCACGGATATCGATTAACTCGCAAGCTAAATATAACCGGACCCTTTTGGCTGCACGCTCGGCTAGGTTTTTTCATCCCGCGGCCGCAATTATGTGATTTGCATAGCCATCAGACTATCACGCTGGGCGATATTTTACGCCACACCATAAACTCCATTGCGACGGATTTTTTACGCCTATTTTGTTAGTTTTCACGACTGTTTTATGCTCGAATATTGAATAGAAGTCCATGGTATACGATGAGCATTAAGCTTAATTTGCTGTAATCCGCGTAAAACAGGCAAATCTGCACAGTGCAATTACTAATTTCTTCAATATTTCTACACCACACAATACTGATCTCCGGACAACGCTCTTAACGCACGTATGGCTCCACATTTCTTCGAACCTTGAGCCTCCTCAGATGTTGACTTCCCAACGTTCCAAATTCAAATTCAAATAATCTTTATTCAAATAGTCCTTTAAAAGGCGCTTTTGACGCGTCAATAATTAACATACTAGTGATTCGATGGTGATAACTACATTCGTAAACTTAAAACTAAAGCTATGAGGGTTCCAAACGCGCCCGGTCTAAGAAGACACACAAACTTAGCCAGGTAAATTTTCTTTTTGTTATCACCATATCACATGCCACTTAAAATTATATTAAGAGCTATCTTATTAGAGCAATATTTCGCAACCATGCTGGTTTATCATTTACATAATCCTTTACACTATAGTAGGACTTTTCTACAAGCTCACGTTTTATATAAACTTTGAACATATTGAGAGATATCCCAGAAAAAAAATTCCATTGTTAGGACCAGCAATATTCTATTTTATTAGAAAGCCACATTTTGATTTGGATCCGGATCTTTTAAGCTGCAACGCTGACCACTAAGCCAGAGTTCGTCCTAATTGAGCAGCCAAGCCGATCTGTCCGGATCTTATAGAACCCGTACCCTTTTACGGGGCCCGCGGTGGCCGGTATTCAAATTAGTTCTAATTCTGTATTTGTGTTGATTAAAAATGCGAGGAGCGGCTGCCGAGCGTAACGATGTAATTACAAATATCGGAAATGACATCTCATTATATATATCCGGATGCCGGTATTATGGTATTCACTAAGTTTGTTGATTAAGTTCAAAGTTTATATAAAACGTAAGCTTGTAGAAAAGTCCTACTATAGTGTAAAGGATTACATAAATGATAAACAAGCATGGGTGTGCAATATTGCTCTAATAAGATAGCTCTTAATATAATTTTAAGTGGCATGTGAGATGGTGATAACAAAAATAAAATTTACCTGGCTAAGTTTGTTGTGGGCTTCTTCTTAGACCGGGGCGCGTTTGGAACCCTCATAGCTTTAGTTTTAAGTTTACGAATCTATAATCATCATCACTACTATGTAAATTATTGACGCGTCAAAAGCGCCTTTTAAAGGACTATTTGAATAAAGATTATTTTGAATTTTGAATTCTGAATTTGATATATTATTACTTTATATTTTGTGAGCTTAGTTAGAATTTTCTGTTGTTCAATTTGTTACAGGATAAAAATCGATCAATTTGGTTGACAACGTATAACCTTAGTTCCTTCGAAGGCAGGGTGAATAGCGCGCTCCAACCTAGACCTAATCAGTGCCTTCTGGTACTGATTGCGCAAACCTATCTCAAAAAAAATAAAAATTTGGTTGACAAGTCACAACTCGAACTGTGATTACTGTTAATATATGTCTGTTTCTTTTCTTCTTTTTCTTGCCCTTATCCCACATTATGTGGGGTCGGCACAATACGTCTTCTTCCACTCACTTCAATCACCCGACACCTCACTAGCCACACCTTTCACACAATCCATCTTTCTCTTCTTTGGTCTTCCTCTACTCCTTTTCCCTTCCACATTTATATATAACATCCTTTTGGTGACATAACTTTCTTCCCTACGCATTATATGATCATACTATGCTGACCTATCACTCCTGATCTTTTCTGTCTATAAATCGGATGGCACATACGTAGCTTTTGCAATAGTATCAACATAGGATCCTTTTTATATGGGAATCCTTTTGAATGCGTCTACCCTTTTACTGTAGGTACGGTACACCATTCAAAAGTTCATAAGCTTTATCGCTATCGTATAAGACAACAATTCACATTACATATATTTAACCTTATATTTTCTATTTATGATTGTAAACCCCAACCTCGCCTTACTTTATATTTTATTCTTGATTTGTGCTAGGTAGTAATCGCTCATTAGCGATAAAGCCGCCTATTGCACCTATTTATTTTCTGTGTGTGTGTGTTTATTTCAAATCATAATACAACCAATGAAGTATAAATAAAAAACTAAATCCCCACACGGGAACGTTTCGGTAAGATTAAAATAAAGAATTTTTTTACGGCTCAACCATTTGTATAAATTGCATCTTGGAGACGGAAACCAATCAGGGAATCGAACCCGAAACTCCCATACTACAGCGCGAGGACATCTAATTACCTACTAATAAACATTTAGGGGTGTTTAATGTGAAGCGGTGATAGCCTAGTGGTTAGGGCGTTAGCCTTCTAATCAGAGGTCGGCGGTTCGAATCTGGGCACGCACCTCTAACTTTTCAGAGTTATGTGCGTTTAAAAAAAAAATTAAAATATCACTCGCTTCAACGGTGAAGGAAGACATCGTGAGGAAACCTGCACGCCTAAGAGTTCTCCATAATGTTCTCAAAAAGCGTGTGAAGTCTGCCAATCCGCACATGGCCAGCGTGGTGGACTATGGCCAAACCCTTCTCATACTGAGAGGAGACCCGTGCTCTGTAGTGATCCGGTAATGGGTTGATCATGATGAATGTTAATTAAACAGGCCCATACATCCAGTTGTTATCTAGTATGAAGCTATCAACTGAAATCAGGCAAGGTATCCAAACCAATCATATATTAATTAATTCGAGAGCTCCGGGCGACATGGCAGGTCGACAGCTCGATAATTTATCAGACATACTGCTTACTACATGTTAACGGACCGACGTTTAGCCGTAAATACCTGTGTAGTAAGTATACTGAACTGTACATGTAAATGGGTTCTGCATAACCTATTTCATTTGTAGGTGAAACTGGTGTAAAATTGATTCGGGAACGATGTATCAAACCGCTCTTTAACAAAATTCTTGCTAGTTACACGTGGTTAACTAAACTTGCAATTCAAAATAAACATTCATTTACTGCCTTAACTTTAGCTATCTTATTTATCAGGTACACGTAGGTTTCACGACCGTGGCGTAGCGCGCGCGCTGTAGCATAAAGTTGGAGGTCCTGGGTTCGATTCCCGGCTCGAGTCTGTTCTAGTGGGAGGCTTCAGCCGTGACTAGTAACCACCCTACCGACAAAGACGTGTCGCCAAGCAATTTAGCGTTCCGGCACGATGTCGCGTAGAAACCAATTAGGAGTATGGGTGTACCATACCCCTAACAGGTTAGCCCGCTACCATCTATGACTGTATGATCACTTACCATCAGGTGAGATTGCCGTCAAGAGCTAACTTGTAGTGGATAAAAAAAAACGCAAGTAAACTCGCACGTAAAATAGTTTACTATTTAAAAAAAAAAAAAACTTTTCACTTACTCTGGCATATTGAATACATCCCTTCATACATTCGGTTACATTCACCAAAAAGTTGTGCGACTGACAATAAAAATAAAATTTGTAAATTTTTATCGATATGCCTACGGATGCATCGGTACGAGAAGATATATAAAACGGGCCGAGCGATGCGTAAAACCACAGTTTCACGCGCTATTACTGGACGGACGCTGTGCGAATATTTGCGTCCGCATTCATCGCCGCCGTCCTCATCCGTGCGGTATTTATTTTATTTACTAACCGACTTGGCCTGAGTTCACACTTTAGCTTTACATAACAGGCGTCGAGGTCGTATTTGAGACTGGTCACTGGTCACTGGTCACTTCGTCAATCCGACACCCCAACCCTCTCGTAGTTGCGGCTTCTTTTTAATCCTCCGACCAAAGCGCTCCTCACCGAAAGAGGAGACCTAAACATATCCTTTATGACCCTGACGATCAGATGACTACTGACAACATACTCGTACCACCTACCACACAATCAGACGCTACACACCGTCTTCGCCGGCGAAGACGAGGTCCCCGCTATCTTACGTCATCCGGACGTGGGCTCCATCCACGGCCTCGGAGACGTACGGACCACTCAACGTCCGACCCCCCCCGTTATCCCAAACGTCGCCTAAGCCGAGGTTCGGCCGCAAAGGAGGCGCCCTTAGGCAGTCGTTCCCTTAGTTTCATCGAGCCCTAGGGCTCAAAATTTCTTCTGGCAGAGCTTCTTTCCGAAGCTAGACAAACAGCCACGCTGTGGCAACCAATAGGGTTTGTACAGCTAAAATGGTCCCTTCGCTAGCCACCGCAGACGCTGATACGCGTTGCCTCGAGATTCCTAAAGTATGGATGGCCTTAATGTCCTTCATACGTTCTCAGCGGCGTTCAAGAATGCGTTCTGCGCGCAACCAATCAGAAAACGCGCCCCTTTGAGTGTTGTGATTGGTCGACAGTAGGTTGAACACGTTACTGTGGCTTTCGCTATGTTTAACAATACATAATATATTTGGTGGTAGAAAACTTATTTTTGATGTGGAGTTATGTAGCCAGTTAATCATAAAGCTGTGGATTCATCATTATCAACTCATTGCTCACTACAGAGCACGGGTCTCCTCTCAATATGAGAAGGGTTTGGCCAAAGTGCACCACGTTGGCCATGTGCGGATTGGCAGACTTCACACGTCCTTGAGAACATTATGGAGAACCTTAGGCGTGCAGGTTTCCTCACGATGTTTTCTTTCACCGTTGAAGCAAGTGATATTTTAATTGCTTAAAAACGCGCATAACTCTGAAAAGTTAGAGGTGCGTGCCCGGATTCGAACCCCCGGCCTCTGATTAGGAGGCGGACGTCCTAACCACTAGGCTAACACAGCTTTTTAAGCCGCGGCTTATTACGCGCTATTACTGGAATGGACGCTTTACGGAATATTTCCATCACCGACGACCGATAATCTATCTCAACCGTACTATGAGATATTTATTGAATGCTGTTCGTCACTACTTTTTTTTTATCCACTACAAGTTAGCCCTTGATGGCAACCTCACCTGATGGTAAGTTATGATGCCGTCGAAGATGGTAGCAGGCGAACCTGTTAAACCCATACTCCTAATTGGTTTCTACGCGACATCGTGCCGGAACGCTATTCGCTTTGCGACACGTCTTTGTCGGTAGGGTGGTAACTAGCCACGGCCAAAGCCTTCCACCAGACAAAAAAAAGTGCTCTTCAAATAGAAGTATGAATTTGTTTGAAAAAGGATAATAAAAAGTATTTTGTAGTCGAATTTTCTATAGAATGCAAGCCAACGATATATGAAAGCGTGTGAATTCATGCGGCAAGTCCGCGCCGTTTAATCGGTACTGTTAATTGTCCGCGTGATTTGTTCACGTAAATAGACAAAATCGGACGCTGATTTAATTACGGTTGCCGAGGAACCAATCGTTTGTATGGGCCTTTATTATATACCAATGATGTCTTTGCGATAATGCGGAAAAAAGGCGTCATTATTTCTGACAAGATTGCGTTCAAGTTCCACAGCATCCTGAGTATGTTTGAGAGTAAAATAGACTCGCCAATGCTTGGGTACATTATTCAAGAGCACATTGAAGCGGTGATAGCCTAGTGGTTAGGGCCTCAGCCTCCTAATCAGAGGTCGGCAGTTCGAATCCGGGCACGCACCTCTAACTTTTCGGAGTTATGTGTATGTGTTTTTAAAAATTAAAATATCATTTGCTTTAACGGTGAAGGAAAACATCGTGAGGAAACCTGCACGCCTGAGAGTTCTCCATAATGTTCTCAAAGGCGTGTGAAGTCTGCCAATCCGCACATGGCCAGCGTGGTGGACTATGGCCAAACCCTTCTCATATTGAGAGGAGACCCGTGCTCTGTAGTGAGCCGGTAATGGGTTGATTATGATGATGATGATTATTCAAGTGTTGGTAAGGCCTCAAATATAAGCGATTACATTTAATAATACTGTGTTTTTACTAACATTAGGTATGAGTTGATAAGTTTTACTAACTAATTGAGCCTCAGATGCTCCAAATAAAGATTATAATTATTATTATACTCGCAAAGGTAGATCTTTGCTGGTTGGGTTGCGGTCGAGTGCGCGGGCGTTCCCGTGACCCAGCCACCAGGCGACGCGAAGGAGCATCGCTGGGTTTTAGTGGGTATTCTGGTCGCCAGTCTGACCGTGAGTCTCGAGATTCCTGTGACCTTCGGGTAACTTTTCATGTTAACAATGAACGTCACATAAAAGTTATCTGTCATTTTTATTACTATATATTACAGGCATCTATGAACCGTTCATATATATAACTACGCAGCTATAAATTTTCGGAGTTATGTGCGTTTTTAAGCAATTAAAATATCACTTGCATCAACGGTGAAGGAAAACATCGCGAGGAAACCTGCATGCTGTCAAAGGCGTGTGAAGTCTGCCAATCCGCACATGGCCAGCGTGGTGGACTATGGCCAAACCTTTCTCATATTGAGAGGAGACCCGTGTTCTGAAGTGAGCCAATAATGGGTTGATCATGATGATGATGATGATGATTTTAAAATAGTTGCAGTACATAATCAATGTATAAGAAATATTACAAATGAAAAAACAATCAAAGTACTCGTATTATATCTAAAAATAAACTCGCAGTACAGTTCACTAGATTGAATAATATTAGTCATTCATTTAAAGGAAAGTAAATATAATACTATTTTATAAAAATTACTGAATGAAATTCTTGAGATGTTTTTCAAAAAGTTCATAGAAAAAGCCTAATAAAAATCTTAAATAATAATTTGGGAATGAATTGTTCTAACTTCATAGCTAATTAAGTATTATTGGACAGCGAGATGTTGATAACAGAAAATATTTTAATTACCCGCATTAGCGCACAAAACTAAGTGCCTGTGATGCCAACAACCAACACTAAATACTTTTTTATTTAAACAATTAACAGCAAGTATAATTTGCTATATTCCGCCGACAATCGGGAGATTTATATAATATAACACCACACAAAAATCTTGGAGGAGGATATGTTGACTTCACAAGCGCAAAAAGTAAATACTTTACTTTTCTCGCTTGTGAAGTCAACATCTCCTGAGGATGATCCGGTGTCGGGTCGAAACGTGCGTAGAGGTTCTAGTGGAAGATTTTTGTGTGTTATATTATACAAATCTCCCGGTTGTCGGCGGAATATAGCAAATTATACTTGCTATTTATTGTTTATCATGGACTTCCGCAAAGTAACGCCTGCTTCTATTCATTACTTTTTTATTTGTTTTAATGCAGGCATTTCTTACTAGTTGTATCCGCCCCCCATAGCATCCCCAGTGCTTCATACTAAGGCATGGCTGGAGTGAATTAGTAGTCTTTTTCGATAAGCGAAAAGATTTATCTGTTAACACAGATCTTGCAAAGTTTATATTATGTTAGTGATACATTATGCGCATGTCTTGTTATTCAAGTCAAATACCATACGGTGCGAATAATTAATAACATTTATTATTATTTATTCTATGTACATTAACGAAGAAGTACTGTCCAGCGATTTAGCGATATGGAAACCTGAAACCGACTTAAAACTGCCTTATCCCTAAAAGGTCAGTCAGCCATTACCGTTATAGTCTGCATCATCACTTGCCACCAAGTGAGAATGCAGTTACGGAAAAACTTGAATAAAATAAAAATGAAATACTAACCAAAAACACGTTCGGTGTGGCGTAACCCGCAAACCGACGAGAGCAGCGCTGTTGCTTCATCTGTAATGGAAGAAATAAAACAATTTAGTGAGGTACATATAGACGAAAGCTTGTAGAAAAATCATATTACGATATTAAGGATTATATAAACGATAAAAAAGCTTGGGTGTGCATTGCTCTATACTAGTATAGGTACTATAGTTTATTATTCATTTAATTCATTATGTGAGATGGTGATAACGAAAAAAAAGAAAAACCCCGGCTAAGTTTGTTGTGGGCTTCTTCTTAGACCGGGGCGCGTTTGGAACCCTCAAGAAGCTGGAAGCTTTAGTTTTAAGTTTACGAATATAGTTATCACCATGAAATAACTACTATGTAAATTATTGACGCGTCAAAAGTGCCTTTTTAAGGACTATTTGAATTAAGATTATTTTGAATTTGAATTTGAATTTGATTATGTGTTATTTGGTCTCACCCGTGTTGACAATAAACCACATTGTAATAAATGTAACAAAGTAACTTTATAACAAATTACCAAACGAAATTTCTGGGATGTCTCTCAATAAGTTCAAAGTTTATAGAAAACGTAAGCTTGTATAAAGTCCTATTATAGTGTAAAGGATTATGTTATTGATAAATAAGCTTGAGTATTTTCGGACTGTCTATTAGCTGTACTAACCCTATTGGTTGCCACAGCGTAACCGGCCTGTTTGGCGAGCTTCGGAAAAAAGCTCTGCCAGAAGAACTTTGAGCCCTAGGGCTCAAAGCTCTAAAGAAGAAACTAAGGGAACGTCTGCCTAAGGGCGCCTCCTTTAAGGCCGAACCTCGGCTAAGGCGACGTTTGGGATAACGGGGGGGTCGGACGGTGAGTCTTGAGTGTGAAATATTGTTCTAATGAGTAAGCTGTTAAATAATTTCAAGTGGCATGCGAGATGGTGATAATGAGGTAGTTATTGCGGGCTTTTTCTTTTTATGTTGCGTTTGGTACCTCCGTAGCTTTAGTTTTAAGTCTACGAATGTAGTTATCACCATTAACTCACAGCTATGTAACTGAAGCATTAAAAATGCCCAAAGGTTTATATCAATAAAGTTGATGATTAATTGATATGTTTGAAAAGTTTCTAAGTCTAATATTCCCTTGAATTATATTTCTGTAAGGCTAATTATTTAGTTACATCGGTACTAGTTGTAGTTACTAAGTTATCTTGATCAACCCATTACCGGCTCACCACAGAGCACGGGTTCCTCTCAATATAAGAAAGGTTTGGCCTTAGTGCACAGCGCCTGGCTATGTGCGGATTGGCAGGCTCCACACGCCTTCGACATTATGGAGAACTCTCAGGCATGCAGGTTTCCTCACGATGTTTTCCTTCACCGTTGCAGCAAGTGATATTTTAATTGCTTAAAAACGCACAAGACTCTGAAAAGTTAGAGGTGCGTGCCCGGGATCGAACCCCGACCTCTGATTAGGAGGTGGACGCCATAACCTAGGCTGTCACAGTCTATCTAAGTTACTATAGGTTATACCTAAATTATACCTGTGATGAATTCGTTAAAGTAAAATTATAAGAAACTTTTTCAAACGCAAAAATATTTTTCAAATTATACTGTAAGTTTATAACTCTACACAACACGAACTGCGCGATTTTTTAAGTATTCATAGGTACCAATTTAAGAACACCCCACTGAAGTCGATTGGAAATGTATGGAAAGTGCACGTATTAAATTACGAGTGCCAGATATAACTCCATAGACGCACCGATCGTTTAATAGCAGTACAGTGCACCGCCCCACGTGTCTTTTTCCCATATACCCGGCTATTACCAGGGGCTTATAACAATTTCATTACGCCTAATCGCCGGGCAGTTTGCGTAATCACCGGGCACTGAGCAAACCAAGGAGCATTGGCTTTTTACGCCTACCATCAGCAATAGTCTGTCATGTAAGACTTGCAGACATGTCATTATACCCATTATATCGAGCTACGTTCAATAATGTATTAGATATGCAGTGTTGTGTTGTTGAACTTAGTGATTTTTTTGTTTTTGTTGTTTATTCGTAGCCTGACGATTACGTAGTGAAAAAGTGCCTTTCCATGGCTGCAGGGCAAAGGGGAAGAGGAAGACCCCCAACTACATGGTTGACGAATGTCCGAAAGGACATGAAACGCCTCGGCCTCGAGGATACTAAAGTAAGATCGACGTGGCGCCGAATGATAAAAAAAGCCGACCCCGCGTATAAGGGATAAGGCGAGGCCAAAGAAGAAGTTGTTTATTTGTAGCGTGGTATAAGGGCATTTCCTGGCCTAAAATAGGATAGTTCGTCTCTCGCATTGCTTAGCTGACGTTGAGAACAAGCGAATTGGCGTTTACGCTAGAAAACATAAGTGTGTGTTTTGACGACCTCCGTGACGCAGCGCGTGCGCTATGGCATTATGAAGTTAGAGGTCCTGGGTTCGATTCCCGGCTTGAGTCTGGTCTTGTGGGAGGTTTCGGCCTTGGTGGGTTACGCTACCGACAAAGACGTGTCACCAAGCGATTTGGCGTTTCAGCACGATGTCGCGTAGAAACCCATTAGGAGTATATGCACCATACCCCTAATAGGTTAGCCCGCTCTACCATCTTAGACCGCATCATCACTTACCATCAGATGACATGTCGTCAAGGTCTAACTTGTGGTGTATAAAAAAAAAAGTGTCCACATAATTCGAGAGTGAATCTAGTGGATCGAAAATATTATAGTTTGACAACTTTCGTAGGGCAACGCGTGCACTGTCGTTTTATAAAGTGGGAGGTACTGGGTTCGATTCCCGGTTCAAGTTTGGTCTGGAAATTTGAACGTAATTTTCACCCAAAGTCGGATTAATTTGAAACTTCGCACACCTGTCAATAACCAATGACAAGGCAATCTTTTAGATGGTTAGTCCCTTATATTCGGAAGAGAATTCTTTAGGCTAAGCAATTTTTAAAAACGCACTGTTATTTATAACAGATTATCTTCAAAACTGTTTATCAGCTTTTTAAACTTATATTCAGTCTTAAATACGTACAAAATAATTAATAAATATATCGACACCTATGTTTTTTATATATTTGCGGCTATATTTCTTATCCGGGGCCAAATCTGGTATGTTTATCATGCGTCCCGGTTTCCGAGGCAGGTAAAATCCAGCCAATAACAATTGCAGCCACAAACCAACAACAGCACTTAGTGAACTAAAGTAATAAAAAACCGACGAGCTCGCTTATCACGCGCACCGTTTGCATGCCATTGTGCACTGCAAAGTGACGCGGTTGAATTTCCAAACAACTTTTAGTCAAAAGTTCCACTAGTCGGTGTGTTTGCGGGTGGCCCGGTCGTTACGCCGCTGGACGCGTGAATTTTCACCCCCCAAAAAGTAATTTCCAAAGCTATGTAACAAAGATAACGATGGGTCCACATTCATAATAACGGAATTTAACAAATATTCCCTCGTTTTCTTGCTCTTATCCCTAATGGAAGTCGGCATGACATGTCTTCTTCTTCCACTCACTTCTATCAGCCGTCCACTCCTTATACGCATATAAGGCATAAAAAGTAATTAATTTAAATGACGATTGATTCATGATCAACCCATTATCGGCTCACTACAGAGCACGGGTCTCCTCTCAATATGAGAAGGGTTTGGCCATAGTCCATCACGCTAGCCATGTGCGGATTGGCAGACTTCACACACCTTTGAGAATATTATGGAGAACTCTCAGGCGTGCAGGTTTCCTCACGATGTTTTCCTTCACCGTTGAAGCAAGTGATATTTTTTTTTAAACGCACATAACTCTGGTAAGTTAGAGGTGCGTGCCCGGATTCGAACCGCCGACCTCTGATTAGGAGGCAGACGCCCTAACCACTAGGCTATCACCGCTTGACGATTGATTATTCATTTACAATAGGCTGGTAAGCGTATGTGACATTAAGCATTGTTCTGTAAGGCGAGCCTAATCAATAGTGGAGAAATGGCTCGCTTCCTTAAACTACAAGAAAACGGAGGAGCTTTTCTTGCATTTAACTCAAGGGCGTTCTCTTTGATACATCTAATTATAAATATATATATACATTTTTTTTTCATTTACAGAGAACCGCCAGTGTTAACATTATTCACTGGACTGGATGGATAAGATAAGTAGAAAATAAATTTGTATTAGAAAAAAAATTATATACACGTAAAAGGACAAAATAGTAAAGAAAGACTAAAGAAGGGATGGATGGATTGTGTGACAAACGAAAAGCGCTAAAAAGGAGTGGATGGAGAAAGGAGAATTGTGTAATCACCACTTTCATCTAATATCTGTTAAGTTCATCCGTTGATTAACCAATTTTTTAACATTTAAGAATCTCTTCAATTTTAGGAGCTATCAATTATATTACGACTCTCTTCTATCAAAAAGGTTGTGGGAGAAACCTTGCCAACAATTGCGTGGGATAGAGACTAAAAGAAGAAAGATTATTATATAATGTGCAGAGCATTTTCGCAATGTCTCCCATAATTTTTTATTTTTTTTATTTTTTTTTATCCACTACAAGTTAGCCCTTGACGGCAATCTCACCTGATGGTAAGTGATGATACAGTCTAAGATGGTACCGGGAGGCTGCGCTCCCACCAGACCAGACTCATATGCGTTAATGTAGACTCAACTTAACAGACGGTGATAATACTCGTAGATGCGAAACAAAAAGCTGGCGATGACAATGCCTTGTTACGCTAAAACAACTCTGTATTTGCCTGTTGGCCGGCAAAAATTGTGAATGTAGCAAATTTTGGAACTACCGCCAATTTCTCGAAACAATGAGTGACGTTGCGATGTTAAAAAATAGCGATTCTAGTTTCTGCCAGTCACTGTAGCGGTAATTTGTACTGGGGAATATAAATAACGAACAATATAGAAGTAAAAAATAAGACGCTGTTTATCTTGCTAAGAGTTAGTAAGAAGTTTCTCTTCCTTTTTTTAGATGCTTATATAACTTGCACTTAAAAAAGCGGTGATAGCCCAGTGGTTAGGGCGTCAGCCTCCTAATTAGAGGTCGGCGGTTCGAATTCTGGCACGCACCTCTAACTTTTCGGAGTTATGTGCGTTTTTAAGTAATTAAAATATCACTTGCTTCAACGGTGAAGAAAAACATCGTGAGGAAACCTGCACGCCTGAGAGTTCTCCATAATGTTCTCAAAGGCGTATGAAGTCCGCCAATCCGCACATGGCCAGCGTGGTGGACTATGGTCAAACCCTTCTCATATTGAGAGGAGACCCGTGCTCTGTAGTGAGCCGATAATGGGTTGAACATGATGATATAACTTGCTTCGTTAGTAAGCCATGTTTACCCGGTTTATCTTGAATTGTGATCGCTTGATGATGAATTTGGAGGTGATCATAGATAGGAGTTTGAGGTCATTAGATTATATGAGTATTTATACGTGCGAAGACGCGTGTAAAAGCTAGTAATTTATAAAACATTGTTTGGAAAATAAAAAAAGTGATGGAACAATTTAACGTTGATTAAGCTTCTTACTATACGAAGAATTAGTCAGAAGTTATTATAATAGTTAAAACTTAATTAAGTTTTACGATTAAGTTCACAGACAGGTACCTTACTTTAAATTACTTCCTATTAAAGTTAAGTAGCTATATTATTAAGTTAAGCACGATGAGATATCCCGTTTAAAGTTTATTACTAAAATAACAACTGCCTTGCCTTGCAGTTATTAATCAAAGCTCGTTGGTCTATGAATTAGCATTTTTAAGCGTTTGTCGAAACTGATGTATGCTTTTTTATTAGCCACTTATCGTATCCGGGCACAGGACATCTCATAGAAGCGAGAGTTTTCAACCACCCCGTAGCTCTAATACGGGTTCGTGGGCTTCACTACAAATTTCAGTGAACATAAACTAGACTGAAGGCTTAACGGACTCTTAAAGCCAAGGGATTAACTCCACCTATATTTCCTAATTCAGAACTGTTAGGTACAAATTTTCATTTTAAACATCAAATTCAAAATCTATTACATTTATTCTTGGCTGTTGAGAGAGACTAATGCAAAGGTATGATGTCTTATCAAATTAGTAAAAATATCAATATATAAGATTATACCTATGTTATAAATGTAAAAGTCGCTGCGTGAAAAAAGTTCAAACCTCCCTTTGGAATAGTAATAATACTGGATGTTTCATGATGTAAAGAGTTCTATGAAGTAATCTGACAAAAAAATATTAACAGTTCTAACTAACTTCAAATTAACAGTTTGCACTAATTTTGCATGCACGCACGCACACACACACGCACATGCACACACACACACCCACACCCACATTCACATACTGCATGTTAGTAAATTACTTTATTAGTAGATTAAAAAAAACTTGTTAAATAATATTGAATATTTTATAATAGGAAGAGCGAGTCCTTCCGTGATATGTGAATAAATAAATTTACATTTAATTTGTAACAATCAACTAATAACTATCGGTGATAGCCTAGTGGTTAGGGCGTCAGCCTCCTAAACAGAGGTCGGCGGTTCGAATCCAGGCACGCACCTCTAACTTATCGGAGTTATGTGCGTTAAAAAAAAAAAAAAAAAATTGCTTCCACGGTGAAGGAAAACATGGTGAGGAAACCTGTACGTCTGAGAGTTCTCCATAATGATCTCAAAGGCGTGTGAAGTCTGCCAATCCGTACATGGCCAGCGTGGTGGACTATGGCCAAACCCTTCTAAAATTGAGAGGAGACCGTAGTGTATTGTAGTGATCCGGTAATGGGTTGATCATGATGATCAACTAATAAAATCTAGTATTCTTGTACATCACTGGACCAACATAGCTACTACGTCTGTTACTTAGTAAATACAGAACGAACAACTTGAAGTTTGAACAATTTAAAATGCCCCGACAAAACCTACTTGTGTCCCCAGACGTACGGGCGACGTGTGTATAAAACACAATGCGTCAAAAGCGTCTGGCCCGAGTGCTGAGCGCCGAGCAGTGAGCAGTGTTTGTCAGCCAGGTCGATACCAGCACAATCGGGGCAAAGATTGCGCCCCGAGGAACGCCCTGGACGCTTTTGTCAACACGCTATATTTTGGCCGTTTGTCTGATAAAATTGCAGCTCAATTCTATCTTGTACACTCAACGAGAGCAGCGGGACACGTACGAGCTCAAAGCGGAAGTGAGCAAACAAGCGCAGGCGGGGAACAAAAGATACATGGATACGCCTAGTTCGAAGGAACAAGCTTTATACAATTATTCTGCAGGATTTCTATTCCATTTTCAGTTGTTAATGATTTGACCTGAAATAAAATTTGTCTATGCTTTCCGACAGCCAGTGCCTTCTTTAAACAGCCAGTGCCTACTTTCTCGGGTGCCTGCAGCGTCACACCCTAATTCAGTGATTAGCAGCCTTGCAGTACGGTAATAAGGATGAATTTGCCTCGCACTTACTTAGAGATTATTATAACTTTAACCACACAGCACGGCTGCGAGGAACTCTCGCATTATTCCCAAGTTGTAATAAAAGCTGTATCGATAGCAGTATTGATTGTTACGAACCTATATTGTGACTTTTTTTTAAATATTATTGTGAAATTTATGTAAACCTTTTATAGACATCTATAAAGCGTAGTTATATATTTTATTCATTATTTTAATTTGCGAGCTGTGTGATAAGTGAATTCTTTACTTGAAATGACATCTACGTGGGTTCCAAACACCCCCTTGTCTATGAAGACCACTACGAAGATAGCCGGGTAATATGTTTTCACCATATATATAAACATTGGACAAAGTCACTAATTTTGGACATTCAAATGTATATTAATGTATATTATCAATCAATGTATATTACAAGCAAACGGAATTTTGACAATACTAAATTGTTGATGCGCAGCGCGTGCGCTGTTGCATTATAAAGTTGGAGTCCTGGGTTCAATTCCCGGCTAGAGTCGGGTCTGGAGGAGGCTTCGGCCGTGGCTAGTTACCGCTCTACCGACAAAGACGTGCCGCCAAGCGATTCAGCATTCCGGCACGATATCGTGTAGAAACCAATTAGGAGTGTGGGTTTATCATACCCCTAACAGGTTAGCCCGCTACCATCTTAGACCGCATCATCACTTACCATCAGGTGACATGCCGTCAAGGGCTAACTTGTTGTGTATAAAAAAAACATTTACACAGTGCGAATATTCTTTGCCCAGAGGTAAGTCATATTTCGTCCGCGTGCTTCATTAAATTGCAGCTCTATTCAAACTTACCCACTCAGCGAGAGTAACGAGACACGTACCAGCGCATTTGGAACCGAGCAAGTGAGACGCAAACAAAAAATAACATAGATACGTCTTAATTGTAAGAAAATTGTGAAGTTTTTGTAGCGAAAATTCATGACGAGACTCATCATAGTTCGGGACAAAATTGTTTTGGGGAAATTAAATGAAAATCGCGAAAATAAGGCGAGCGAACTTATTAGGCAATATATGAAACAACAAAATAGTTCCTTTTCACTAGTGTCAATAAGGATTTTGGTCAGTTTATATACACGTGTATATTGTAACGACGTTACTGCATGTCTTCGTAAAATCGGAAAATTTTGTTTTCCACTACAAGTTAGCTTTTATATGGATATGTTTATTTTTAAAATTTCAATTATCAAGAATGAAAATTTAAGAACAAGTAGAAACATTTTATTGCACGTAAACATATGACATTGCTGACAACATAAAATTGTGTAACAATATAAAATAACAAATTTTGATTATGGCATGAGCATACAAACATAATTATAGAAAATAAACTTTTGGTATCTTTTTTGGGTTTACTTATTTAATTACAACTATAAATATTAAATCAACTTAATTATGATAATCTCTATCAATAAAGTCGGCAAATATTGCGGGATAAATACTATACAGAGAAGTTCAAACTGTTCAGAGCGAGCAGTTCAGAGTAAATAAGCGCAAGAAATAAAAAAAACAAATATACTTACTTTAGATTTAAAAGAAACTTAGTTTGGAAAATTAGTCTGGAGTTCGCTCTTTTGATAGCGGATTTAGATGCTTTGTTGTTGGTAATGAAATCATTTTAAAATAACATGCCTGGATTTTCAAAAGGAAACTTTAAGGAAATGGAAACAGACTTAAAAGCTATTTGCTCTTGCAAATATATAAGTATTTTCTTTAAATAGCCGGAAAGAGAACGACGTTAAATGGTTTTTAAAGAAACTTGAACAAATAAACAGCTTTTTCGGTATCTACAAGAAAAGTACCATTGAAATAAAAATGCATTCAACTGGACAATCTCTATTGTTATTCAAATTCAGCTTTGAATCTTTTTGTCTGGTGGGAGGCTTCGGCCGTGGCTAGTTACCACCCTACCGACAAAGACGTGTCGCCAAGCGATTTAGCGTTCCGGCACGATGTCGCGTAGAAACCAATTAGGAGTGTGGGTTTACCATGCCCCTAACAGGTTAGCCCGCTACCATCCTAGACACCATGATCACCATGAAATAACTACTATGTAAATTATTGACGCGTCAAAAGTTCCTTTTTAAGGACTATTTGAATAAATATTATTTTGAATTTGAATTTGATGGCGTCCCTTTTACTCGTCCGTGAAGCGTGAATCATAGACTATAGATGAAACAATATATTAAAACTTGCTAGAGTTCAATTTAAAAAATGTAGGCGATTAAGTTTTTAAGGAAATCCATAGCGTCTTCAGAGTCCTTAATTCAATTTAATTCAAATAATCTTTTTTCAAATAGTCCTTAAAGGGCACTTTTGACGCGTCAATAATTTACATAGTAGATACCTAGTGATTTAATGGTGATTACTACATTCGTAAACTTTAAAACTAAAGAGGGTTTCAAACATGCCCCGGTCTAAGAAGAAGCCCACAACAAACTTAGTCAGGTAAATTTTCTTTTTGTTATCACCATCTCACATGCCACTTAAAATTATATTAAGTGCTATATCATTAGAGCAATATTCCATACCCATGCTTGTTTACCATTTACATAATCCTATACACTATAGCAGTACAAATTCAAATTCAAATAATCTTTATTCAAATAGTCCTTTAAAAGGCGCTTTTGACGCGTCAATAAATTACATAGTAGTGATTTGATGGCGATAACTACATTCATAAACCTAAAACTAAAGCTATGAGAGTTCCTAACACGCCCCGGTCTAAGGAGAAGCCCACAACAAACTTAGCCAGGTAACTTTTTTAAGGTAACAGGTACACTTTTTTACAAGCTATAGCTCTGCTATGATATAATGTAAAGTTATTATACTTTCTCTAATTCGTAGTTAACATTAAGCTGAAATTCATTCAATCAAAAAATGAGACTGAGATATTCACATCGTAGATTGAACGCCAGTCGAGACAAAGGACGATGTCTCTAGACAGGTTTATGGATAAATATGACCTACTAGAATGTAACCTACTATCTAGGTTAAGGGACAAACAAATGTTCATGTAAGCTATATACTCGTATATATCTCTTCTATGTGGCATGTCTCCAACGGAATGCATTATTTAAGACGACGATGACTAACCATTATTATTATTTTTAATTTGTATCGTACTAATAATAAAAATGCGAGCGCATCCCCCTCTGGTCTCGCCGTAAGCGGACAGGAATAATGGGAAGCAATGAAACTTCCTGGATGTTAAAACAGCGTAAAACTCATTATTTTTTAAAGTACGCTAATTGCACTGCTCTCGTTACAGACGGCGAATTTTTAAAACAACTCCCTGCGACAGAAATTTACTTCGTAATGACTGTTATTTATAATTCGCCACCCTTTTTTTTTTTATAACAAACCGAGGGTAGTTGGAAAAAATATTTCTACAAGAGAACAACCTAGAAATGTGTTAAAACAAACTCGTCCTATACAAATAACGCATATTATAGCTAGCTAGATTTAAATTTTTTTAAACAAATTCTCAACTTCTTGTCTAGCTACAAGAAGTTAAGAATTTGTTTAAAAAAATTTAAATCTTTTGATTATACTTTTCAAGATTATTTACTCTTCTTTATATACAATGCATGCTTGTTTTGATTCCTGAATTGGGAAATATTGTTACATATTGGATTTTTCTGTTGAATATCTCGTATATACATATATATTTAAATAGGTAAGACGAGCCTGGTTATCGTATCAGTAATAAATAAGATTCATACAAATGTTATAAGTTACCTCTGTAATGTTACCTAGGGCGTATAAAAATATAGACCTTTTTTTACGGTTTTACGTAAAACCCGGGCACCCACCTAATACGCTGAAAACTCCCCGGGCAAACTCCGGCGTCATATAAAATAACTTCGGGCTGCCCTCCGGGTGCGAGCCGACTGACTTTTTTATGATCTTACTTATAGGTAATGATATAAACTATAACGAATGGCTCGCAAAATATACAATACTTTTTTTAGGCCAACGTGCTTTATTCTTCTGGAAACAATTTCTTTTGAAATATGGGTTGGGGCTTAACTCTACCTCTTTTACTGTTCTACTGTTAAATCTACAGTAGATACCTAGCCTTTATACAAATGCGTATCGCTGATATGCCTAAGTTTATTAATGCCGTTTATAGACAATATAACTTAAACCTAACCTAACTCAACTGTGCAATATTTTTGTCTATTAAGAGTTTTTTATGTTCACTAATGATAAAGTTAGCCCTTGACGGCTATCTCACCTGGTGGTAAGATAGCAGTCTAGGATGGTAGCGGGCTAACCTGTTAGGGGAATTGTAATCCCATACTGCTAATTGGTTTCTACGTAACATCGTGTCGGAACGCTAAATCGTTGTCGCTTGGCGACACGACTTTGTCGGTAGGGTGGTAACTAGCCACGGCCGAAGCCTTCCACCAGACACGACACCAGGTACGGTAGAAGTTACTAATGTAGATAATCATAACCTTATACAGTAATAATAACACATGGCAAGAGAGTATTCACGGTTCGTTTCACAGATATGTATATGCGGTAAGGAGTACAGATCCATTCTCGATTTTTCATGCCGGCGCGATCATAATCCTAGCGAGCACCAAAAAAATATTCCTCCATCTCGGCTATACGGAAAAACTACCTCCGATATAATAACATGCCCGTAAAACCGCCGAAATAAGCCATTATCCATGAAACAAAGCTGGAATATCTGAACGTAATCACAGAATCACGTGACGTATCCACATTATCGGGCCATCCCCGTTTTACTTTGCGAGAATCCCGCAAATTAACCCCTCAAATCCCTGGTTGGATGTGATCCCTAATTTTCAGATACATTGCTGGGAAAGGGGCTTAGGGGCGACGCGTAAATAAGGTCGCGTCACGCCACTGTAGGAGTTCTAGGCCAGGATAAGACGTCTAGTCAAATTGTCCTCGGCGGCCATTTTAAGCGCAATTCATAAGCGATTGAGGTGTCGATACCATTGTCACTGTTAAATTTTACACGTTAGTACAGTTCAGTAACTTATTACAAAAAAATGCAGTAAAAAAAAAAGAGTTGGTGATGAAAAGTTAAGAGTTCAGAATTTAAAATGGATTCCAGCGGAATTGATTAGACCGCGTAGGCTTTGAGTAAAATGACTGCCGATCGATTTACTGTTGAATAATCCATATCAGATGTTTTAACCTACGTTGGTTCGTATTTTATGTATAACTAGGCATTTACCGCGACTACCTCGGCTTCCTCTTCTTTAGGTGCCTCTAGGTGGTTCAACTAGTGAAGGTTGGCAGTCAGAATGGCATATTTTGCCTTGTCTCTCGCGAGGCTGAAAAGCTGGGCGGCACTCGCGATTCCTGTCCACTCCCTGACACTCCCTCATTGGTCACCTTTTGTATATTGCTGTTTCATATGTGGCTTTATCTATTTTAGTTTTGTTTGTTTGTTTGTTTTTAATCTCAGCATTTAACCGTATATGTGCAGAGTCCATTCTCACATTGAAAGCTCGTCTAAAAAGTTTTATTGAATTCAATTAAGTCTGTCCTGTAGTAGAAACTAGCCATTATTACGTGCAAAAGCTGCGAAAGCTTTACCCTTACTAAGGGATAGACAATTTTATTTCATTATATTAAAATATCACTTGCTTCAACGGTTAAGGAAAACATCGTGAGGAAACCTGCACGCCTGAGAGTTCTCCATAATGTTCTCTAAGGCGTGTGAAGTCTGCCTGTGCGCACATGGCCAGCGTGGTGGACTATGGCCAAACCCTTCTCATATTAAGAGGAGACCCGTGCTGTGTAGTGAGCCGGTAATGGGTTGATCGTGATATTGTATAAAAAAATTAAATAACCTAAATTGGATTTCAACCCAAGAAATAAATAATTATAATATTTAAATTGGATTGGATAATGTAACATTTTTTTGTAATAAAATATGCCAAATACAAGATTTATAATTAGAGGGATCCTTCTTTCTATGCACGTCTCATCTTCCTTTGAATGTTCAGAGGATATCGTTAATTACGAGCCGCGGTGAGCTACACCGCTACGGTTATAAAGAATAATGTTAACTCCAATTAAATTAATATGCTTCAAGCGAAATCACAGAAGGAAAAGAAATTAACGCAAAGCGATTGGGGGATTTTAGGAGACGATATTCCAATCCCCTGGGAGAGATTTCAAAGGGGAGAGATGTACAAAAGAATGACATCACTAAGAGTAGACATAGCGCTTTTGACTGATATAAAGCGTTATAGCATTTTATGCGAGGACGCTGTGATTCAAAACAATACTAAACCAAATGTTTCCTTTTGAACCTTGGGTTTTTCTAGTTCTTTCACGTATAAAAAGCATTGCATCTAAAACCATTGAAATCTTAACGTACATTCAAGCGTAAATATTGTCACGTTTTCATACTAAATTTTGCGTCACTATCTACAATCGTTATGTGTTGAGAATTTAAGAGAATCAAGGTCTTAAGTTAGTGTTGGGAGACACCACTGAAAGTACCAAGAAAAAAAAGTGTACATGAAACAATGCGCATTTATATTTTTTAGATCTAGTGGCCCCGTACTTTGTCGGCGAGTTGCGTACTGCGCTGTAAAGCTTCTCCTTCCGAATGAAGGGGTTGTTTTTAACTTGGAAGCGTTTAAAATTTTGGCAACTTTTAATTGTATTTGTCCCCCTACCGCCTCCCTAATTGTTTCGCGATTCGATTGTCGGGCCTCGGAAACTCTCCAAGAAAAGTTGGATCTTACAGTTTTGTTGATAGTTGTTTTGTTGAGAGCTTTAGGGCTGTACACCGGGAATGTGCGAAAAGGGATAAGCTTGAAAATATAACTATTACCTATTCTACCTAAATACTATATACTAATGTTAGCAGTGCATACAAACTTTAACTATTAGCTCTTTCCTAACGCAGTCCACACGCAGTCGCGCTGCTAACATCGCCCTCCAAAAAGCACAACAAGTCTGGTTATGTGAGGAATTACGTCATTTACTGTAAGAGATAACTTGAAACTACATCTTCAAATCCTTCATTCAGAACATGCCTTTAAATTGCACAATGTTGAGTTTGATCTCCTGGATCAAAAAGCAAATTACACTTGCTGTTTATTGTCTTTCCTAACTGGTCATTCTTGTAAAAGATCACCTAAGAAAGAGCCATGCTTGCAATATCTCTTCGTGAATTAACCGGAGCTGCGTAGATTTAAAGACTTATCGATCTTGCAAAAGCTGATATCGTATTTGGTGGAGCACATGAAAGAAAATAGACGTACATTTGGGCCTCAGGTATAACTGCATCGCCAGAAAGAACTAAAAAGAAAGGATTGTAGCGCCTAAGAAAATCTGTCCAAGCAAACCGTTCTATTGCGACCATCGGTATATTGCAGTCAGCATCCCCTGATGATTTTGAGGATGACATTTCAACGGATAGATAGATTTTAGGTTCACGTGTGGTTTTACGAACAGGATTGACTATAAAATACATAGAACAACTCACGCGTAGCATTTTATTATTGATGCTCGACATAGTTCAAAAGAACACAAAAGCGGGGAGTTTGTTTCCCAAGTACAAGGTCTTGTTTCCAGCGGCTTCCTGCGACTTCTTACATATGGTCTGTCTGCGTATATTCGGGAGTCGACAAACACTGCCTTTATACCACCATGGGAACTCGATCGTTCATCAGATGTCAAAACTATGTCCCCGCCCACTGCCACTTCAGATTTGACTCGTTGAGCTAAACTGCGAAGAGCCACCACACTTGAACAACAAGAAGTTTTATCGCGATGGCGCAACACGAATCTTCTAACTTAAATGGCAGCAAGGCTTCTAAGAGATAGTTTGTTTTGTCACAGGATCTATTATATATGATGTAAGTTTTTAGCCCTTGACGGTAATCTCAACTGCTGGTATGATGCAGTCTAAGATGGTAACGTGCAAAAAACGTATTTATTAATTGTTCTGCTACGAATAATACGTACTTGCAAGTATTGTGTTTTCACAATCAAGGAGTATGTGCGAGTAGTTTGTTGGAATTATGAAATGTTTACAGTCAAGTTCTGTTCGCAAGTAGCATAGACGATAAAAAACCCGTCCCATTGATTTTGATACCTTGCTTATATTTATTTGAGTGAGTCTGTGACCGCTAGTTTGATGGACATCAATTAATAAGGAAATTATTTCCTCGCATGTTTTCCTGTCGTTTCACATCTTAACTCAAGATTTGGTGGAAAATAATGTTACTTGACTTCAGTTCGCTAATATATAGAGAGGGCAAGATTAGTGGTTGAGGTTGGTTGATATATAAAAAGTACATTCATCATGATCAACCCATTACAGGCTAACTACAGAGCACGGGTCTCCTCATAATTTGAGAATGGTTTGGACATAGTCCACCACGGCTATCCGCATATGGCTAGCCATGTGCGGATTGGCAGACTTCACAGGCCTTTGAGAACATTATGCAGAACTCTCAGGCGTGCAGGTTTCCTCACGATGTATTCCTTCACCGTTAAAGCAAGTGATATTTTAATTGCTTAAAAACGCACATAACTCCGAAAAGTTATAGGTGCGTGCCCGGGTTCGAACCCCCGACCTCTGATTAGGAGGCTGACGTCGATAAGAAACGAAGAACGAAGCTGTGATAGCCTAGTGGTAATTAGGCTATCACAGCTTCCAAAAGTACATTGGTATTGATTAATTCTTTAGGGTTCAATATTATCTTTATATATCTGTAGCCACCCTTAGTTGTAGGTTCAGTGACCGTTGGAGAGTTTGGGAAAGGACATCAAGTAATAAGGGTGGAGTTGTTAAACAAAGTTTATTTTCTTGTACATTGTCGTTTATTCGTGTGTTCATTATCGAGAATACATTCTAGACTCCGTTTGTTGTTTGTCGTGAAAACTTGAAACAAGTTCGCTCTTATCGAGGTGTATGGTACTTCTGAGGCCGAGACAATAATATTTCGTTAAATTATAAGAAACATTATTGTTTTGAATGCTGGCGAATATTGACGTGCATAGGTGTTTTGACCAGGGCATATGATCTCCAAATATGATTTGCTCTATAATAGAGATCTAGCCATGAGGTTAGGCAGCAATGCATGTTTGAAGTGCATGATATTGTGGCTCAGTAAGTTTTTCAACAACACCGACCCAATGTTATGATTTTTATGGACTGTCTATTAGGTGTACTAACCCTATTGGTTGCCACAGCGTATCCGGGCTGTTTGGCGAGCTCCGGAAAGACGCTCTGCCAGAAGAAATTTTGAGCCCTAGGGCTCGAAGAAACTAAGGGAACATCTGCCTAAGGGCGCCCTCTTTGAGGCCGAACCTCGGCTTAGGCGACGTTTGGGATAACGGGGGGTCGGACGGTGTTATGAAGTGTTTCATAATGCACCGTTGATATTAGACCACGGTCATGGCTAGTTACCATCCTAGTGCCAAGGACGTGCCTCCAAGGGATAGAGCGTATCGGTACAATGCTTCGTAGTAACCGATTAGGGGGATTGACTGCCACACCCCTATAGATTAGCCCGCTACCATCTTAGACTGCATCATCACTTACCATCAGGTGAGATTGCCGTCAAGGGCTAACTTGTAGTGAATAAAACATGGCTGATATTCGGTTTTAATATATAAAGTTATGTACAATGAAAAAAAAAATTTATTTCTAGGCTAGAGTTGATTAAAGCTTCTTAGACAAGATTGCAATCAAGGTTTAACTTGTATGTATGGATTCCTTACAGTAGGACTTCATCACGCCCTTTTTACCATTTTAGTTCGAAACTCTACAATACCGAGATACCCCGTGTATATACGCAGTTTGTATTGTCATTTGTGATCAGAGTGTAAAAAGACATTTTTAACAAGGCGCCGTGCAGGGTTCGCCGCCCTATCACTTGGTAATCACTTAAGACCCTTTCTAAAGGGGTGGTACGTGCAAACATGAGGTGCGAACGTTAAGAAAAATATACGTATCCCATTCAGCTAACTAGTGGACACGTTATCCTGCGAAACGCTGTCCTATCGCAGACCTCGCTAGCTAAATACTACTCTTGAAATAAAGAAAAATATCGAGAAGCGCTGACATGCTGGAAGTTGTTTATAGTAGGTATTTACAAATGCAAAGGCATTGTTTACAACATAGATTGGATTTTTTTTTGTATCTCGACAACAGCACCACGTGTTACCTGCTACCTTTTGCTAACAACAAAATCGGTTAATTTTAATTAAATTTTATTTTATTCAATAGGTTTACTAGTGATTTTTACATTCACTTACTATATACTATAGTTACATAATAATTTACATGCTTATTGTATGTAAAATCGTCTTGAAGTAAACACAACATGCAGTTTAAGTTACATTGCAATATAGTGATAGTTTGAACAGAATGAAGTTAATATTGTACATAATTTTAAACATAATAAAGAAGTATATACTTAACAATTGAAGCGGTGATAGCCCAGTGGTTAGGGCGTCAGCCTCCTAATCAGAGGTCGGCGGTTCGAAACCGGGCACGCACCTTCAACTTTTCGGAGTTATGTGCGTTTTTAAATAATTAAAATATCACTTGCTTCAACGGTGAAGGAAAACATCGTGAGGAAACCTGCACGAATGAGAGTTCTCCATAATGTTCTCAAGGCGTGTGAAGTCTGCCAATCAGCACATGGCCAGCGTGGTAGACTATGGCCAAACCCTTCTCATATTGAGAGGAGACCCGTGCTCTGTAGTGAGCCGGTAATGGGTTGATCATGATGATGTCATGATACTTAACAAAATGCAGGTTAAAAATAAAAATCTGGTAACAGTAATGTTAACTTAATTTTATCCATTTTGTACGTGGAAATTGAGTAGATCGCTGATTACCAACCCTCGAAAACTATTGCGTGAATTTGAATTTATATCTAAAGACCGACCGTTAAGCCACTGAGGAAGAGAAATACTACGAATACACGCACGTTTGTCTCGACATTTTTTTAATTCACTTCCACAGGAATTGACTGCAACCCCACGTGGTAGTGACAGTGCTTTATGGCGATATTAACCCATAATGCTTATCGGTGACTGAACCAAATTGGCAGTGAGGAAACAAACAAATATGCTAAATTTCTTCACGGAAAATTCATAAGTACCTTAGGCTAAGGATACTCTAATATATAAAGAGGATATACAGGATGGTTCAAACCAGATTCCTCATCCCGAATACCAGAAAATTATGACGACGAATTATAAAGTGATTCGTAACTTAACTTACAAAATGTAATCTCGAAGAAAATAAGTCCAGTAATTTCTTTATTCATTCAAGAAATTATTATTTATCCAAACCCTACTGAAGAATTTAAAATACCTTTTAATTTTAATGCAATTGTATCATTTAGTTTTAAACTGAGTTTATTATATTGATAGATTTGATATGACGATCAGGTAAAAGATAAAAAAAGGTACCTACCTACCTACTTAGTACCTACACTTGACCAGCCGCGAATAACCTGACACGAACCTACCTACCTTAATATTATATTACCTAACTTGTCTTAAACAAACTTTTGATGCTTTAAACACTAGGTACGAAGATACAAAAGCCGGCAAGCCTTTGTTACATAGACACGTAATGTAAATTCTAGGCACATCGGGGAGTGAGCCGCGGGAACCCTGGAGGGACGTCTGGTATCCGACGCAGACCTGCATAACTTGTGGGCAGACTATATCAACTTGTTACAACCGGGCTTCATAAACGTAAGGCGTTTTGCAAAATTAATACGAGCATTGAAGGCTGATATTTCGTTCGCCCTCAGTAGATATTTACCAATATGATTTTAACATCAAAAAGTTTGGTTTGAATAGTTAATAGCAGTCCTACGTTCTCATGCGAAAAAGGGTTGTAGAGGTTATACCCTTCACGTTGATCTAGTAAAGGTTGATGGCGCCCGTACGCAGTAGATTTTAACGATTAACCCAGTGTGTCAGCATGACCACCACCCCTCTAGACGTCCCCTCTAGAGACGAATGTAGAGCTGAGCACCTCCACGCAGTTTCAAAACGGATGCAAGGCCTAAGAAATACTAGGACGCAGGCAGAACTGCGCCGCTTCCGGTGGGGTATGTGGGACTCATCTCCGGGCAGAGTAGCAACTGGAATATCTATTAAAACCCAGCAATGCTCCTTCGCGTCGCCTGGTGGCTGGGTCGGGGGGTTCGACGCCGGGCACGCACCTATAACTTTTCGGAGTTATGTGCGTTATTAAACAATTAAAATATCACTTGCATCAACGGTGAAGGAAAACATAGTGAGGAAACCTGCACGCTTGAGAGTTCTCCATAATGTTCTCAAAGACGTGTGAAGTCCGCACATGGCCAGCGTGGTGGACAATGGTCAAACCATTTTCATATTGAGAGGAGACCCGTGCTCTGTAGTAAGCCGAGAATGGGTTGATCATGATGATGATGATTATTTCAAAAGTCATTGTAGTTTTGACAATACATTGATTAGGAGATTTTCGAAATAATGCTTATTTATGGAAACGCAAGGTCACCTTGCAGTGGCTCTATGCATTTTGTAAAGAGCTATGTATGTCACCGCGTGTTGTATTTAACAGGAATAGTTTCATTGGTGCATACACATTGAGTATTTTAGTGCGAAAATTATACCAAAAATTAGAATATTAAATATATTTATGCATTTCGAGGATCGATGATAGTATATTTTTGAAAGATTTGAAAATAATTTGAATAATACGAAAGGTTTCAAAGTATAAATTTGCGTCTACTAAATCCTTTATCTGACCTTGACGCTCTTAACTCAATCTTTGCAAGCTTAGGGTGGAGGGCTCAGCTCAATAATTGTGATAAATTACCCTTTATCCCTCTCAGAATTAGTGGCAGACGGCTTTAATGGGCTACTTAGCCCTTTCACGGGTATACGTCACGAAATTTTATCACAAGTATACAAATCTAATACATTGTGCCTTTGACTTAGTTTATATATATGTCAATTACATTAATACAATGAACATTTTTTTGTTTCATGTGTTCAATGTTTCATTTTTAGTCTGTAACCGAAGGGTGACAACGGGATGTTATTGGTACCCACTTAGCTTTAGTTTTAAGTTGGCGAGTGTAGCTATTACCATCACTTCTCGAATATCAATAATAAGAAATGAGATATATATCAACGATTTTTAGATGCCTGTAATAGGTTTGCATTCGTAAAGCTATTTTCGATTATATTTGTATCCGCTCTTTACTCATCCGTACGAGCGTGGACCCCTTTTTCCATCCGTCTGTCCGTCTGTCTGTCTCTTAGAGGTTTTATGAATCTTAATTAGTATAATATATACTTTCATTGTTACCGTTAGGCAGTATTATACGTGGCAAGTTGGTTTAACAGCACATTTAGTATATTTCATTAAATTACGCGATACGTTATTTCCAAATATATAATTAAAACTTAATCATTTAAATACACGCAAAATACGCGAGCTGAAAATACGCGCGTTGTTTTATTATTATGTGAATAAAAGTTTACTTTCTGCAGTGTGCCAGCACATCATTACGGGAACAAACAGAAAGATTTTCGGGAAAAGCCATTTTCAATAAAGCTTGTAAAGCGATTGCGATTTAAACCGGAAACGTTCAATTCTGACTCAATTAATTGGAAACATTAAAATGTGGGTATTGGGCAGGATAACATTTTATACAAACTAGGTTTTAATAGGAGGAATAAGGAATATAAAGAGAAGTGATGACCACTTTGCCATTATTAGTAACAAGCAAAAAATAACGCGTTTCTTTAATGGGTCCCATTTTTAAAAGCGGCGATACAAATTACACATCCTGAAAATTTTACCTATCAAGATTCATGTGATACCGCTCGGTACCTGATAAGCAGACGCACGACAAGACATCAAATAGATAATAAAACTTGACTGAATGGTCATCCGTTTTAGAATCTTCTATAAGGTCATATACTTGTATTTTAAATCAAACGCAAACATAAATAGAAATAAAACAAAATAAATTGTGTATTGTGTAAGTAAATTCAGAGTACCTTTACGCCTTGTACAATCTAACGCCTTAGTAAATGCGAAGGGTTGGTTATTTTCTTCTTCAATCTAAAACGTCTAAATACGCATATTATCATGACGTACTTACTCGTATTTAGACATTTTACGGCCTGTAGAGTGACATCGAGCTTAGACATCTCATCCTAGGATACGATTAATTCAATTGAATTTTTAATCGCTTCCCTAAAAGGATCTCAAGTCTTTTGAAAACGTCCGATTAAAACCTTGGCAAATTTGAAACTAAATATAACTTCATTAAAAAAGGAAAAGGTGAAATGTAAATTGTCAACGAATTTGATTGGAATTTGTATTTGAAAGTAATTTTTCTTTTAGTTTTCACGCTCATCGAGTATTTTTTCAATCATCATCATCATCATGATCAACCCATTACAGGCTCACTACAGAGCACGGGTCTCCTCTCAATATGAGAAGGGTTTGGCCATAGTCCACCACGCTGGCCATATGCGGATTGGCAGACTTCACTCGCCTTTGAGAACATTATGGAGAACTCTCAGGCGTGCAGGTTTCCTCACGATGTTTTCCTTCACCGTCGAAGCAAGTGATATTTTAATTGTTTAAAAACGCACATAACTCTTTAGAGGTAGTTCACCGAGGCTATCACCGCTTCCGCATTTTTTCAATATGTATTCTATATTAGTATGAGCGTGAAAAAAAAAAAATTAGTTTGCACAAGTACTCCGAAGTATAGCTTTCAATCGTTAATTAATCGTTAAAAGAATTTTTATTTATAGGAAAACTTCAGTTAAAAAGGCAGCAGCGCGACCAGAAAGAGCAGTGTTTTTTCTTTGTGAAGTTTTATTTTTTCAACGCAGACGCTCAGCGAATATTTTAAAATATTTGACTCCGACCTCAGGGAAATCAGCGGAAAGGTGAGATGTTGGTTTGTAAATACAATTTTATACGGCGAAGGAGTATAATCTTTATTGCCAGAGTAATAAGGGCCTCGGGAGTGGTGCGAGTTATTCGGTATTACGCGCCAAAGGAAATGACCCGTTGACTTTCTACTAAGGAAACCGAGGAGCATTTTTTTGAGAAGAGGTAGGGGAAAAAATGTTTAGGATCATGTGATATTCAGCTAACCTATTTTTGTTTAGTTTATTTCCGTTTATTACCTTGTTTGTAAATTAAAATTACTAAATTGATCTTTTTTTTTTGTAATTACTACAAGTTAGCCCTTGACGGCAATCTCATTTGATGGTAAGTGATGATGCAGTCTAAGATGGTAGCGGGCTACGGGTTACGGTATTAGGGGTATGGTAAAGCCATACTCCTAATTGGTTTCTACACGACATCGTGCCGGAACGCTAAATCGCTTGGCGACACGTCTTTGTCGGTAGGGTGGTAACTAGCCACGGCCACGCAGCCTCCCACCAGACCAGACTCGAGCCGGAATCGAACCTAGGACCTCGAACTTTATAATGCAACATCGCGCGCGCTGCGCCACGGAGGTCGTCAAAAATCTTTATATAGAGATGCACATTTTAATGAGGAATCACCTTTCAGATACTGCAATATACATTTTTATGAACGAGAATGTATTTATAAACAAGACGGGAAATAAAACTTTAACTTTCTCAAATGAATACAGAATAAAAAATGTTAATAGGGACTGAAGACGGAAGTGAAAATTATTTATAGTGTATGAGGTTATATACGAACATGTATAATATTATACGTAGGTCTGGTGCAACACTCCTCATTAGCATGTCCCACGTCAGTGACGGTACAGTCCGGTTACGCTGTGGCAACCAATAGGGTTAGTACAGCTAATAGACAGTCCGAAAAAAAAAAGTAGTCAGTGACGCGCAAGTTTTGGTACTGGCATAATCGCTCAATAAGTTAAATAAGTTTTAACTTTATTAAAACATTCGTATATCATCATCATCATGATCAACTCATTCTCGGCTCACTACAGAGTACGAGTCTGCTCACAATATGAGAAGGGTTTGGCCATAGTCCATCACGCTGGCCATGTGCGGATTGGCAGACTTCACACGTCGTTGAGAACATTATGGAGAACTCTCAGACATGCAGGTTTCCTCACGATATTTTCCTTCACCGTTGAAAGTGATATTTTAATTGCTTAAAAACGCACATCCGAAACGCTCTGGTTCAAATCCCCGACCTCTGATTAGGAGGCTGACGTCGACGACCACCAGGCTATCACAGCTTGTATTCGTATGTCAGAATATTATAAATGCAATGCCAGAGTCTCATAGGCTAGCTTTTGTCCCGATGTAAAAGAGCAAATGTATTTATAAGACCCTATATTAAAAAAATATATATATTTATTCATTTAAAAGTAACACTAACAATATACATATCATACACTCGCCACTTAATTACACACGCGCAACATTCACAATGCGCCAAGTAAACATTATGTTACAACAGATTTAAGAACAAAAAAAAAAGCAATAAATCTAATTAAATACAAATATATTAAAACATAATTAAATAAATTAAAATAAGAAATAAAAAACAAAAAAGAAAGGTAATGTTCTAAACAATTATTTATCTATTAATTATCAAATTATTAATTATATACATATATATAAATGTTAAACAAGGTGATTCGCTTTTATAACTCACTGCGCATCACGAGTAACCAAGTTGGTTCCCGGCTTAGCCTTTTAAATGATTGCGTGTTCACGGAGACAATTTGGGGAATGTATTGTCACGAGCGCTGAATCCTCGAGATTACGCTGAGTGGCCTGAGCTTTAGGTATACATGTGCAAAATAACATTTTCTCATTTCATCATAATATTACATATGTGCCACAGTTCAGGAACCATACAGTTGGGCACCGCAATAATTTATTTCGTATGCGACAATGACAGATTTATATCAGTTTATGATTTTATCCCCATTATGTTTGTATGTATCTAAGATCGCGGATTCAACAACTTTCAAATAATAAATAATAAAAAAAATATAGCCTGTAACGTTACTCAATATGAGATAACAATACAAAAAAAGCTAGTCTTAGACTCCGAGAAATAGACATACTTTAACAAAGGAGAAGAAGCAATGCATTGATATACATATACCTTGTATGTTAATAAATAACTGATAATGCAATGCACTGTTACAAAAATGCTAGATCTATTCAGTGTCCTAGTCTGGAATATCATTTCCATTTACCAACAATGCTCAATTTTGCCATTACAATGAAAAGAGTTTATTTAGATAATATACTCTCTTATATCTTACTTTGTAAATTTAGAATAAAAATTTAATAGAATATACCGGTGTTTTCACAAACAGTAAAATCGACTCTGCGTTACATATTTTGCACTGTGTAAGATTAAAGTCCAGCTGTAAGTTTACTAAACTCGGACTTTGCCCTTAACTTGTATGTGCAAAAAAGTTATCATTGCCCCACACAGATAGAAGTGCCCTTATTTGTCCTGCGTTCTTATCCGACAATCTCAATAAATGCCCGATATGATATTGGCAACATTATTCGTGTTTTTTCGTCGTTTTGTCAATCCTCATGTTTTTCTGTGTAGAAGAAAGCACGGTGATCTATCATAATATGAATATATCCATTGCGGGATATACGCATTTCCTGATTTAAGTATCTTTATCATGTAAAAGCTTTTGGCCAAGACTATGAATGTTTGGATTTGTATTACCGGGATAAAGATAAGCTTAGCTTTGACTCTTGACCAGGGGAGCGAGTTTAAGGAAAAAGTAAGTATCATGAGTAGAAGCAGGCGTTACTTTGCGGAAGTCCACGATAAACAATAAATAGCAAGTATAATTTGCTATATTTCGCCGACAACTTTACTTTTCTCGCTTGTGAAGTCAACATCTCCATCAGTCAACGTGCGTAGAGGTTCTAGTGAAAGATTTTGTGTGGTGTTATATTATACAAATCTGCCGGTTGTCGGCGGAATATAGCAAATTATACTTGCTATTTATTGTTTAAAAGTAAGTATATTTTATAAATAACCGTAAATATGTTTAAATAACATGTCCATTGCATACATGGTGATAAAATAAAACGCGGCTAAGTTTGTTGTAGGCTTCTTCTTAGACCGGGGCGCGTTTGGAACCCTCATAGGTTTAGTTTTAAGTTTACGAATGTAGTTATCACCATTAAATCACTACTATGTAAATTATTGACGCGTCAAAAGTGCCTATTAAAGACTATTTGAATAAAGATTATTTGAATTTATATTTTTAATTACTTTTTGTTTTTAGTTAGCGGAGACTGCTTTCTCACATAATGGTAAGTAACAATGTAGTCTAAGATAGTAATGCGCTTACCTTGAATTGGAAATGTGAGATATAATTGCATTAACCCAATTAATGTGTTCTGTGTTAAGTTTTGCTAGAAAGATGATAATATTATGAAATCCCGAACTTTGCCCAACTGGGAATCAAACCCGGTATCTCCGTATACATTCTAGAAGTCTTCAAAATGATTATCTGTATTTCGTTCACTCCTGTATATTCATCTTCGACGACCGTTAAAGTGGAATCACACTACCTTAAACTTCTGGCGCACCGTGGCCATATTGACCTTCAACTACCGTAAAAGTAGAAACACACTTAAAGTTATGGCGCGTCATGACATGCTAGTAAGTCTCCACCTTTATCCAAAGTTCCATGTCGACCGTACACGATTAATTAGTGTACAGGCAATTCCATTAACAAAGGTGAGATAACAGATGGACCGCGTTCAATTACCGCCGCCGGCGACCGCACTGTGGACGATATTAATGTCCGCATACCGCAAAGACAAAGCAAACGACGCCAATATACGACGAGTTTCGCTACTTAGCGGTATTTGGCGGTCGAATTCAGTTTTTTTTTTTTTTATAATAAAATATAAGTTAAGGTTATTATTATTAATAAATAGATGCTCTTTATTGCAAATGATTTAGAAACAACAACATGAAACATTTAACCGTTGATTTACCACTAGCCGTAGATAGAGCGCGTCATACAAAAACAAGGCGAGAATTTGTCACCAACTAACTATACATTCCTACATATCGGTATATCGATGTATTACAACCCGTCTAATACACTAGGCATCTGGCCGTCATATAATCTATAGCGGCGCGTAGTGCTTTGTAATTCATTCGGATTATACGGCTCGAGTGTTAGAATCGGTGACTTTCACACACTGGGGGAAAGGAGTGCACGCGTCGCTATTTGTGCACTACTTTTCCGTCCCATTTTTTGAGCGTTAATGATCGATCTACGGCTAGAGGTAAATCAATGCATTAAACACATAATTCAAAAACGGCCTTATTGCTTAAGCAATTCTTTTTTTTTATACACTACAAGTTAGCCCTTGACGGCTATCTCACCTGCAAGTGATGATGCAGTCTAGGAAGGTAGCGGGCTATCCTGTAAGGGCCTACCCTACGCGAAATCGTGCCGGAACGCTAAATCGCTTGGCAACACGGCTGACTAGTCACGGCCGAAGCCCCCCACCAGACCAGAATCGAGCCCGGGACCTCTTACTTTATAACGCGACAGCGCACGCACTGCGCCACGGAGGTCGTCTTTGCATAAAGTATAGAGCAATATCATAACCAATTACGGAGATGGTTACATTAATAATTAAAATGTGTTTCTCCATATTTTGAACAATAAATAAAAAAAAATTATGAGGTGCGATTTTCTGCTAGTTGAAAACTTTTTATCTGCATTTGAAGGAAATAACAAAGTAATTAATAAATTTATTGGTTCAAATACGATTTAAAGCTGTTTTATGATACCTTGGTTTTTGTGGAAGGAGATAACCTAATTCCGCAAACACAGCGCCAGTGCGGTTGGAGTGAAGTACGGTTACCCGGCTCACTGTAATACACAATCTGACGCCTTTAAGTTAAAACACAAAGGGGGTGTATCTAAACCGGTCCGGTTATAATTAATTTCACGTGCACCACCGGCCATGCTCTCGCATATTATACATGAATATTAAACTGCATAGAGCACCAATTCACGGGCGGACTGTATCATGCGGCAAGCCCATACGTAGGGTTGTCATAAGTTAAAAAAAAAACAGGTTTAACAGAAAATATAAAATTATAATAACCTATGTAGTTGTGAGAAAATTCGGCTATATTGGATTAATAAGGATACTGAAAATATTTGTTAACAAGGGAACTGAAGGAACACCTTTAGTGCGTACCAAAGTTTAGTTCAATTTGTCAATAGAATTAAAATTTCAAATACTAAATTGGACTCAAAATAGGAAAAGTTTACTAAAACCATTTAAAAACAGTAGGTTCTTTTGATGTAGTTAAGATCTGTATGCATCGAATGAACTCAGAAGCAACTTTTTTTACTGATGTAGGTATCTATAAAAAAGACTACGTTAAACGCTTTACCAGCATTTACACCTTAAACAAATAGATCGTATAATTTTAGAACCTTCTAGGCAAAAGTGATCATTACCTATTTTTTATTATAAGTATGCCATACTTTGGAACCCTCCTTTAGTTTGAAGTTATTTAATATAGTTATCACCATCACTTCACGAACTAAAAATATGTTATATGAACGCTTTATTGCGCCTGTACGAGTTTCACTTGAATTAAACAGTTTTGAATTTTAACATACAATCCTCCTGGGTCTCTATATTTGTTTTTCTATCAGATAAGAGTCAACCCTAACAGTGAGTGAAAACGCTCTACGTCAGATAAGTCCAAAATAAATCACTATATAAAGCTTTGTCCTTTTCACTTGTTAGTACGCAGTCCAATCGCGAATATGCCATCTATTAGATAAAATGGTAATTCTGACAGATGAAAATATCTCTCCTACTATAGCCCTGAAGTTAATAAAATCTAAGTAATCCAAAATCTTTTAGTCGAAGAAGATTTACATTTTCATTTTGACGTCGTCGTCGGTCATTGTTCATACGGATAGCTCTACTAAGTTAATTCAACCATGTAAAATTGTTACATTAGATGGATTGTTATTCATTTCATATTATATGAATATCATTATATTTATTAAATACTGACTAGAAGCAGAAGTTAGTCACTTTGCGGTATTTCATAGTATAAAATGAGCATGAAACCTAATTTGAATTCCTCGTATAAAAGGAAAATCTGTAAGGTTCAATTTATAGTTTCATCAATCTTAACACGATACACCATAAAGATCTTCCAGAATGCTCTCTCAACGCACGTCCCGCTTCGACACCGAGGCATCCTCTGGAGAATTCACAATGTACTAAGCAATTGCACTTTGTGTATTGCTTAACACTAAGCAATTGTGCATTGTGAATTGCTTTATACTAAGCAATTGTACATTGTGAACTACTTGGTACTAAGCAATTGTGCATTGTGCATTACTTTACACTAAGCAATTGTGCATTGTGAATTGCTTTACACTAAGCAATTGTACATTGTGAACTACTTGGTATTAAGCAATTGTGCATTGTGCATTACTTTACACTAAGCAATTGTGCATTGTGAATTGCTTAGTACTTAGCAATTGCAACCTGTGAATTGCTTAATACTAAGCAATTGCAACCTGTGAATTGCTTAATACTAAGCAATTGTACATTGTGATTTGCTTGGTACTAAGCAATTGTTTTCCAATGTCCACATGATTCAAGTGTCAAGATAATATTTAAGATTAGGTCCCGGTTTTTACCACTAGCAATCGTAAAAGTACTCGTAAAATAAAAAATACAATACATAAGCCAAAAAAAATTTATTGGACATTGGACAATCTTCTCTTCTATAAGAGCGAAGACACGTGTCCACCAGTGTACATAAAAATGAGCCGATGATTAAAGATGAACGTACAAATCCACATAGATAGATCGGATAGGGATATGCGTTTAAATTTCCCATTTAAATTTACATACTGGATATTATCATTGCAATTAAAATATTATCTGATTGGTGCTGCGTTAATTGAAGCGTAAATGTGTTTCTGCCTATTAATAGTGTTTTCGGATATAACTCGTTTCATGATATGCTTGAAAATTTAATCATTTATATATCATTACATGGTAATCTCCTAAACACTGTATCTAGCTTTGGGTTAGACAAGACAGTTAGGGGATACTAAAAGAATAGGAAAGAGCAAATAATATCTACTCGTATCTACACTGATAAACAAGAACAAGTAAAGTAAGTACCTAACAAGTAAGAATTCTTCTCACTTGTTGTTTGATTGTACCGAAAAATTGTAGTACAGATAAAGCCAAGACTATTGAAATATGCTTTGGAAATATAATAATTTTAGAATATAACTTTGTAAATTTAATAAAGTATTAATATGTGACTGGCATGGCATTACATTGGCTGAAATGATTACTTGCTTAATTTTAACATGAGAAGCTGTTCAATTCGTGACAAAGTTAGCTTTATTGCAAACAACCAAGTGCGTTATGTTCCAATATGCAAAAAATTACTTGATTGGTAGGAACTTGGAATAGCGAAATTTTCATGGCAACAATTTTTTTTCATGTGTATACATGTTGGGTCAAAAGGTAATATTACATGTTGGATCAAAAGGTAATATAAGAACTGTGGAACCATTGTTCAAGACCTATCGCAATGTGTGGAGAAAGTACAATAGCAATGGGCAGATATATACAGATATAACTTAGATTTTTGATGTATGTGGTCTTAAGTATTTCATCGTGTAGAAATTCTAAATAGAATTTCTACACGATGGTGAACACACGGGGTAGTGAGACGTCATGGGGGCTATTGAACACACGTTTTTGCTGATAAATGTGTGATTGACGAAAATAAAGCCTCATGGAAAGCAATGATGAGGAGAGATGAGGTCGGAGCGCTCGCCTGGAAAATGCCTATTCACCTTAAATACTCCAGTTCTAAGTGACAGGAAACACAGACAACATATTTCTCTAATTTTTTTTTACTCTTTATGTATTTCTTGTTTTTTAGTTTTTTAATCTATTGAAGGAAAGAAAGAAAGGAAGAAAATTTATTTAATCTCATATGGTGTTACACACAGTACATCTTATTCCAATCAGAAATTTATGGGTATATCTACAGCTCAGTGTATGTAGTGTGTCAAAACACGTCGCTGATTTTCAGCTGCGATCAAAGTGAACGTGTGTTTTCATTTCTTTTGATCCTCTTACACCTTAATTTTGAGTAAACGTCATCCCCAACCCCAACCTTAATTAACCTAACTTTAACCAAATCTTAAGCGTAAAACGATGTATACCACTAATAGCGGCCGCCATTAGAGATCGGGCTCCAATACCACAGCCAGCATTAAGATATAAAAAGGAAAATATTTAATAAAATTCCCTCTGAAATATCGTTCAAAGTCCTTAAACGGGAGTGATGTAATTTCGCACCACTCCCCGTACGTAAGTGCTGACATTCTTTCAAACTCACAACAGGGGCAATTCATCAAAACCGCGGAAAAGTTTCCCATTTTCGCGCGCTTAACTTTCTTCGCGAAAGTTACATTAAATCCGCTGGATGAGGCCGGAAGATGTTAAAATGTATAATGCACTAGCTTGTACTCTGCGACATCGCCTGCTTTTTTAAAAATAGCGATTGTTTTAAAACCACGCGGGTACTGTCAGTTCCCGGTATGAAAGATAACCGAAAGAAAGAAATATCCTTCGTCTCTAGGACGCTATGTACGTGCAAAATTCTTAACTGCTCTATGACTTTTTTTTATTAATTTTAATTATATTTAATTAATTAAACTTTTATAAAATGCTTGTATTTGTAGTATAAAATTAATTGGAAACATGTCCAAGTAATGACGCGAATGTGATGACAGTGCGCTAAGAAACTGTTTGATCTAATTCCATCTACACCTGTTCATAATGCAAATTTGCACTCTTTGCTTCCCAGTTAATACGAAGACATCTTCCGGTGTTCAGCGTCCGCCACCAATAATATAAGCTGAATCAACATATTCAAATCAAGAGTTATCGCATCTTCTTTTCTTCATTTCATCGTAGACTGCATCGTCATTTAACATATAAAGTGTCCAGGAACAGCTTTCCATTCTAACACGTTGTTTAATTAAGAGAAAACGATTTACCTATTAAATTAGCCTTAGAGAGCGATAGAGGCCTTTGGAGACGTTGGCTTCTGAGCTCGCTTATCTGGAACTCTAGCTCTCAAGACAAAATCGGACGTGATCCGTAAGTAAGTCAAGTTAAAGAATCGACCAATGAAACAGCCTTCTATCCGAAGCCTAAAGATGCAAGTAAATTAAATTTCTTCCAGCGAGTAATATTATATCTTGCGAGTCACATAAATTTAAATTTACACGCATAATTTGGACTTTATAACTTTGTTATATGAAGTTTCATAATTTATAACAAAAGTTTCACCGCGCCTACAACATACCTACTTATTTGTGCTCTAGAAGGCATAGATGTCTCGAAGGTTCGAGGATACGGCCATGGGCCGCAACTGCATTGTTCAGACGAAGATCTTAAAGGACGACCTCCGTGGCGCAGCGCGCGCGCTGTCGCTTTATAAAGTTGGAGGTCCTGGGTTCGATTCCCGGCTCGAGTCTGGTCTGGTAGGAGGCTGCGGCCGTGGCTAGTTACCACCCTACCAACAAAGACGTGTCGCCAAGCGATTTAGCGTTCCGGCACGATGTCGTGTAGAAACCAATTAGGAGTATGGGTTTTCCATATCCCTAGCAGGTTAGCCCGCTACCATCTTAGACTGCATCATCACTTACCATCAGGTGAAATTGCCGTCAAGGGCTAACTTGTAGTGGATAAAAAAAAAAAAAAAAGGATCTATAGGGTTTTGTTTTCTGTGTAAATATAAAAGTAATCACACATATTTTTAAGTTTAAACGTTTGATTTTGATGAACGTTTAATTAATCTAAACGTGTGTACTTGCGTTTCTCTTTACACACGTGAATTTTCATCAGCTAGACTCATTTTTAGTTTTAGTTGGGATCAAAACTTGGTATTATTTATTTTTTGATTATAATATAATTCAATACATAAATACTATGACAAAAGAATAAAAATAACATGGAGGTCCTTAATATTATTAAAACAATAATTCTCACACATAAACAAACATAAAAGCAACTTCAATTTTTTTAATGGCGTGTCATTCAGGGTTGTCATTTTTGCCTAAAAATATTGTATGGCTATATCTTTCAAATAGCCTGTAGTCGTTAAAATAAATCTAGACCTTGTCCATGAGAATGAAGAATAAAATGCAATAAAGGTGTACTTAAAAGGTTCGTTCGTTAAGATGCCATAACATCAAAATACTAACAAGCAAGGCTGCTAAAGTAATAACTGCCTTTTGTGTCGGCGGCTCAGCAAAAATCGCCTACGTCCGGTGTGCTGGGTTTAATTAAAGATGAGATTACATAAAAGCGGTGATAGCCTAGTGGTTAGTGCGTCAGCCTCTTAATCGGGGTCGGCGGTTCGAATCCGGGCATGCACTTCTTACTTTTCGGAGTTATGTGCGTTTAAAAAAAATAAAATATCACTTGCTTTAACGGTGAAGGAAAACATCGTGAGGAAACCTGCACGCCTGAGAGTTTTCCATAATGTTCTCAAAGGCGTGAGAAGTCTGCCAATCCGCACATGGCCAGCGTGGTGGACTATGGCCAAACAATTCTCATATTGAAAGGAGACTCGTGCTTTGTAGTGAGCCGGTAATGGGTTGATCATGATGATGATGATGACATAATTGCAGCAAATTGCAAGAAAAGCCACCGTTTACCCATTAGTGTCTCAGCAAAGAGTAAACGAATTAACAGACACGTAGCTAACAAAGGGGCGGTAAATTCGCTTTAAAACACAAGGCTCAGGTGCAAAAAAGCCGGCTATTAAGAGAATTTATTAAAAACGCGGAACGCAAAAGTCGTGCAATTTTAACTGCGGAATTATATACAACACGATTGTGTTGTTTTTGTTGGTCGACTTTTTACGACGGTTATTGGTGAATACTAGTAGTTCTTGAAAGTAGTGTGCACATCATACATGCATGTAAGCAGTGCATACCATAGTAGCCTTTTGAAAGGTGGAAATATTCCTGAGAAATTCCAGTGTTGGTGTTGTTGAAAAATGTGCACATTAGAGTGCACTTTATATATGCTTAAAAACACTTTCTATCCATAAGAACTACATAGGTTAAAAGGTCCTTCAGAAGCAATGGAGATATATAGCTAACATCCTAGAGACAGGATGATTTTCATTTCTAAGAAAGAAAATAAAAAAATAGCTTTATTATTAAATCATTCGATACATATAAGTGTCACAGGTGCTTCCAGTATTTTTTTTTCTGGTCTTCGTTTGGTTTCTTCAGTAGTCTTATAAACTTTTTATGCCTTAATAACAAAACCTATCATATCATAATTTTGCATAAAGAGCTTGCATCCTGGAGGCAAACATATTGAAGCTAAAGAGTATTAAAGCTCGCATTCTTCTAGATAAAGCAATAAGGCGATAACAAACTTGACTTATTTATTGTTAATTTATTTATACACTATAAGCTCACCACGAAGTAGAAAAAGAGTACAAGAAAATCATAAATAAGTGGTATAGTAAACGGCCGCCTTATCGCTTAGTAGCTATCTCTTCCAGCCAACCTTAGGATTATACCCTAGGTAGTCAGGCACAGGAATAAGGAAGACTCAACATAGAAAATTAATATAGATAAGTTGACCTTGCCAAGTTTTTTTTAGCACGTTACAAGTTAGCCCTTGACGGCATCTCACCTGATGGTAAGTGATGACGCGGTCTAAGATGGTAGCGGGCTAACCTGTTAGGGGTAAGCCTAATTGGTTTCTACACGACATCGTGGCGGAACGCTAAATCGCTTGGCGACACGTGTTTGTCGCTAGGGTGGTAACTAGTCCCTTCCGAAACCTCTCATCAGACTATACTCGAGCCGGGAATCGAACTGAGGACCTCCAACTTTATGAGGAGGTCATCAAAAGTACCTCTATCCTCGAACTTATTGCCTATTGAACATACTGCACCGCTATGTTAGTCGTTAAAAAGATTGATACAAGAATAAAGATTGTCCCCTCATATTTCTGTTGATAGCCTAGTGGTTAGGGCGTCAGCCTCCTAATCAGAGGTCAGCGGTTCGAATCCGGGCACGCACCTCTAACTTTTCGGAGTTATGTGCGTTTTTAAACAATTAAAATATCACTTGCTTCAACGGTGAAGGAAAACATCGTGAAGAAACCTGCACGCCTGAGAGTTCTCCATAATGTTCTCAAAGGCGTGTGAAGTCTGCCAATCCGCACATTGCCAGCGTGGTGAACATACTGCACCGCTATGTTAGTCGTTAAAAAGATTGATACAAGAATAAAGATTGTCCCCTCATATTTCTGTATCGATGTTAGAGATATATTATAATTAACGTCGATAAAATCGACATGCGCCCGGTATCGCTAGTGTTGCGCTTTATCGATGACACTGGGTGGCCCGACCACCCGGGCAGGTGTCCCCGATGAATACAACAGTTTTAATATACCCGTTATTTAATTTAAACTGGAACCACAGTGTCATTGGGCTCGACTTTGAAACAATGGGATATATGTGTGCTTTTGGTGGTCCGTTAGGTGCTCTTTCTAGGATGTTTTTTTGTCCAGGTTCATTCTATGGTAATCAATGAAGAGGCTAGTGGTTAAGACGTCGGTCTCCTCTAACTTTTCGGTGTTATGTGCGTTTTAAATTTAAGTATAGCAATTTAAGGTCAAATATCACTTGCTTTAACGGTAAAGTAAAACCTATTCTTAATTCGAATGGAATTATATTATATTAATTATTTACATTTTAAAGCGTTTATATATTTTATATCTAATTGTGCACCCTAAATCTGCTTATCTATATATTATATCCTGGTCTGGGTTGCCTGGCAGAGATCGCTCTTTAGCGATAAGGCCGCCTATTGTACCTGTTTTCTTTTCTGTGTTTTTCTTTAATGTCTGTATTTCTTCTTTTGTGTGGTGTACAATAAAGTGTATTTTCATTTCATTCTTCATAATTTTTCAAACATTTCACTCTGAGAAGAGACCCGCCGCAATGGGCGCCGTAATGGGCCGGTATTGGGTCGGTAAAGATGAGTCAATGATATTTTCTAATCCCGATAATCCAGGACCTTCCATTTTGTAATACCACAGCGAAAGCACCACGGAGCTCGTCAAAGGTGGTTACCAAATATTTCATCATAATCGAATCAATAAAGTTTCTTTAGCAGTAGACGGCAGAAGCTGTGATAGCCTAGTCGTTAGGGCGTCAGCCTCTTAATTAGTGGACGGCGGTTCGAATCCGGGCACGCACCTCTGACTTTTCGTAGTTATGTGCGTTTTTAAGCAATTAAAATATCACTTGCTTTCAACGGTGAAAGAAAACATCGTGAGGAAACCTGCACGCCTAAGAGTTCTCCAGAATGTTCTCAAAGGCGTGTGAAGTCTGCCATTCCGCACATGGCCAGCGTGGTAGACTATGGCCGAAACCCTTCTCATATTTGGAGGAGACTCGTGCTCTGTAGTGAGCCAGTAATGGGTTAATCATGATGATGGAATACAAATCTTATGGCCAATCAATGTGGTTCGGTCTCAGGTGATATATTGCCACTCTTAGTGACCGATTTACTGTTTTTATTATTAGTTCACTTGTGATAACCACATTACTTGTTACTGAATTTACTGTTTACACTAAAATTGCATATTTGTAAACTTTTGCCTGATTTTTGCTTAACGATTTTTTTTTTCGGACTGTCTATTAGCTGTACAAATCCTATTGGTTGCCACAGCGTAAACGGGCTGTTTGGCGAGCTTTGGAAAGAAGCTCTGCCAAATGAAATTTTGAGCCCTAGGGTTCGAAGAAACTAAGGAAACGACTGCCTAAGGGCGCCTCCTTTGAGGCCGCACCTCGGCTTAGGCGACGTTTGGGATAACGGGGGGGTCGGACGGTGGCTTAACGATTAGCATCGGGTTATAGTAGAAAGATAAAGCCTGAGATAAGATGTCCAAAACAATAGACTCATCGTTTAATCAATGTTTAACAAACGTAAACTGTTTTACGCTGTAGCAACAAGGCCAAATCACACTGAATATTGATAAATAAAGTCTTATATCGAGACAATCTGAATATCAGATAGCTGGATTCAATCCTTTGTTGTCAGGTGAGGTACTTGCTTAGGAATTCTTTCTCCGACGTCACTCAAACAAGGCTGTGCCTGTCGGCAGTTTATTGTGTAGATGTGTCTGAGGTACAATGTCAATTCAATGAGCTTTTGCCTCAAGCAATATAGTTCATGAGCTGGTAACTGGCTCTCTAACGTAATTATTATGTCTCAACCTGTTATTGCTTTATGAAGAGCACATACCGCCAATCTTGAAGGATAGAGGATAAGAAAGGAAGGTAGAACATTGATGCACCACGCTGGTCGAATGGCAACACCGATGTAAAAGCTACGATTGTTATATGACGAAGCATCTGTGCTATTTCTCACCGTCCGACCCTCCCGTTATCCCAAACGTCTCCTAAGCCGAGGTTCGGCCTCAAAGGAGGCGCCCTTAGGCAGACGTTCCCTTAGTTTCTTCGAACACTAGGGCTCAAAATTTCTTCTGGCAGAGCTTCTTTCCGAAGCTCGCCAAACAGCCCCGTTACGCCGTGGCAACCAATAGAGTTAGTAGAGCTAATAGTCAGTCTGAAAAAAAAAATGTGCTACAGATGTTCATGGACATATGCTCGTTCTCTCACATTGATAATTTATTAAAGAAAATGTTAATAATAGACCACAGATAAGACAGTAGACGTAACGTGGTCATGTTTATGGTAAAATGAATTTTCTTACGAAATTTATTTTTCGACTTAACTTTTGACACGACTCCATAAAATAATTTGAAGAAATAGACTTGCAGAATAACGCAGTTATTAAATCCATCGTTATATTTGCAGCATTATTGTCAGCTTACCTGTAACAATAGAAAAGATCTGTTTAATAATGATAAGAAACGTTATTAAAAAAAGAAGTAGTAGTAAGAAGAGTATAGTCTTAAACATTTGTTGCCCGCAACTTATTTCACGCTTTTGTCATTTTTATAAGTCCCGCTGTTAGTTTTTTTGGGATGAAAAGCATCCAAATATCCGGAGTGCATGCAATACCTGAGCAAAGTTTTACCACTATCTGCTGAGGTGTGATGTCGGGCACAAAGAACTAAGGCGTTTTTCTTAAATACCCCGGTAACACTATCTGCGCGAAATTAAAAATAATAATGTAATAAACATATCCTATATTCATATCCAGAATGCAAGATTAACATTGGCATTAAAAAAACATTCAAAAAGATTACTAACATAATTTGTAACGTAACAAAAGTTAACACCATTATATATAAACTGAATTCAAATAATCCTTTAAAAGGCAATTTTGATGCGTCAATAAATCACATAGTAGTAAGTTGTAACTATATTCGCAAGCTAAAAACCAAAACTACGTTGGTTGCGAATCGCCAAGGTCTGAAGAAGATCCACAATAAACTTGGCCGGGTAACCATTCTCGTTATCACCATCTCACATGCCACTTATAATTATTTAAGAGCAATCTTATTAGAGCAATATTTCGTACCCAAAAATGCCTTTATTTATCGGTGAGAATCTCTCAGGCTACACGAGAACAAAAGGCCGCTCAAAGCCTTTCGAGAGCTCTTCAGATAGGTTCAGGGCAAATATCAATATTGTTTTAGTAAATACATAAAAATATTAGATTCACGGACCTCTGTCTTCACCATATTGTTCTGTCATTTTATAACAGGTACAAGTATGCAATGTGTTCAGAGTAAACTCTCAAAGTTTACTTACTCTCTTTACCGGTGAAAGAGACTTGGCAAACAATTATAAAATTAAGTTAAAAGAAATCTGGTCCTAACTAATATGATTTTTTAATAACGTAAAAAATTACACCCTTTATTAGAATGAAAATCGGAAAGGTCTAAATTTAATCAGAAGCATTTATGTTTCGTTTTTTTTTTTTTTTTATCCACTACAGTAAGCCCTTCACGGCAATCATACCTGATGGTAAGTGATGATGCAGTCTAAGATTGTAAAGGGCTAAATCGCTTGGCGACACGCCTTTGTCGGGGTAACTAGCCACGGTCGAAGCCTCCCACCAGACCAGACTCGAGCCGGGAATCCAGGACCTCCAACTTTAAAATGCACGGCGTACGCGCTGCGCCAGCTAGCTAACAAGGTAACTTTTTTTTTTCATTTTTTTTAATCCTACTGGAACCGTTGATTTTTCCGAGCTACGAGTAGTAGTAGCTAGTATTTTACACGAGCTATGTCTACACAAAATTACCCATATAGATTCTGCTGACAAGCTGTAGGTAGATACGTAATTAAGTTAGTTTTTTTAATACAGCTGGAACGGTTCCCGGTTGACAACCAGGATAAAAGCCAAGATCGGTTTAGCTGTGAAGTCGTGCATAACTAACACAGTCATTTTATATAAATCCCTCGGTAACGTTACCCAAGGGCTTTTCGAGGATAAAAATGTCCAGTATTTCCATGAAGAACCTATTTCCATGTAGGATGCGATCTATTTCGCACAGGGCCAGCGTGGTGGACTATGGCCGAACCCTTCTCATATTGAGAGGAGACCCGCGCTCTGTAGTAAGCCGGCAATGGGTAGATCATAATAATTCTAATTCACTGAATTAAAATATATTTTTTTTTTATCCTCTACAAGTTAGCCCTAGACGGCAATCTCACCTGATGGTTAGTGATGATGCAGTCTAGGATGGTAGCGGGCTAACCTGTTAGGGGCATGGTAAACCCACACTCCTAATTGGTTTCTACGCGACGTCGTGCCGGAACGCTAAATCGCTTGGCGACACGTCTTTGTCGGTAGGGTGGTAACTAGCCACGGCTGAAGCCTCCCACCAGACCAGACTCGAGCCGGGAATCGAACCCAGGACCTCCAACTTTAAAATGCAACGCGCACGCGCTGCGCCACGGAGGTCGTCAAAATATATATAATGCCATGTTCAGGTACAAACAATAATTTCTTTTGTTCTCAAATTGCATAGAAGAGATCGTGCTTCGCATTGCTACCCTCTATCGATCAAAGCAGACAAAACAAACGAGCCCTGCAGGCCGCCAACTTCGTAACGCATTATCTTAGATTTCTTGAGCCAATCCGTTCTGGATAAGGCTCCAGTGCATGTTAGCAACGACGGCGATGCTGCAAGAATCAAAAATGTTGATGAAAAGTTTACTAACTCTGTTTTATTATTAATAAAAAGCGTTGTCAATAGTCAATATTACATTATTAATAGTCATAGTTTTATTTTGTTTTTTTTTTTTTATATAAGTTTGTTTTTGTTATAATTAATTAGAGATGATGCTGCATACGGACAAAAGTCCGAAACGGACGGAAGGAGAAAAAAAAATCGGTATTAACCCAGCGAATCCATCCTTTCTGTTGAGCTATTTCGAAAAGGCGTTATGCCATTTTTCGTGACGGCATGACGCTTGTCATAGACATTTTCCTGCCAAAACACGCTAATAGATAAATTTGATCCCTTTATTTATTTCACATTTACAAAAGAGTAGGCAGGTCTAAGTGATCTCCGACGCCGTCGGATTTGTAGAACCAGACAAGTCACTGAACCCATGCTCCTAATTGATTTGTATGCCAGTACAAATACCGGTATCATACAGGAACACTCAACACAACACAGAAATCGTAGCCAAAGTCCGAGAATCGAACCTAGAACATATTCATCATCATCATGATCAACCCATTACCGGCTCACTACAGCATGGGTTTCCTCTCAATATGAGAAGGGTTTGGCCATAGTCTACCACGCTGGCCGTGTGCGGATTGGCAGATTTCACACGCCTTTGAGAACTCTCAGGCGTGCAGGATATTTTCCTTCACAGTTGAAGCAAGTGATATTTTACCTTTTTTTTTTAAACGCACATAACTCCGAAAAGTTAGAGGTGCGTGCCCGGATTCGAACCGCCAACCTCTGATTAGGAGGCTGACGCCCTAACCACTAGGCTATCACCGCTTTTAGAACATATTAAATTATTGAAATACTTCATAAGAAGGCGTACGAGGCAAGCGCGCTTCATCTTAGGTCTCATCATATAAATTTAAAATAATAAAATACTAGTAAGCTACATTTGATATCACACACATATAAACGAAAAGTTCGCCATTCCTTGCACGTGTGTAACATTAAAATTGACTGTAAAAATAAAGAATAGGAGACGTGCAGTGTTACCGTTTGCTGTGACGGCATACCCACTTTACTGCGAAGGTAAAGTACCTTTATTCCCCATAGTAACGCCTGTTTCTTTAACTACACTACACTAGGGGCACAGGTGTTTGTCGCTTCGCCTTTTATATTAGGGCAAGCGCTAACGAGCGTGATTTATGCGGGCGCAAGCCGCAATCACGCGCCATTGTAGCGGTGGGCCGGAGGTAAGATATGGGGCGGCGGTGAGGGATTACTGCTATCGGGTTGTACGTGTACACGCCGCGCTGCCTTATGTCATAATCGAGATACTGCCGACTGTAATTATTATATGCAACTCGACCCAAACGTACATAAACATATCATACTGTTTTTTTAATACACCACAAGTTAGCCCTTGACGGCATCTCATATGATGGTAAGATATTTTGTTTTTAATACCCCACAATTTAGCCCTTGACGGCATCTCATATGATGGTAAGTGATGATGCGGTGTAAGATGGTAGCGGGCTAACCTGTTAGGGTATGGTGAGCCCATACTCCTAATTGTTTTCTACACAACATCGTGCCGGAGCGCTAAATCGCTTGGCGACACGTCTTTGTCGGTAAGGTGGTAACTATCCACGGCCGAAGCCTCCCACCAGACAAACTACCACCAGACAGACTGTTCAAACAAAAATACTAAATTCGCGATTAAAAAGCAAAGTTGGAAAGCATTTTTTTTTGGGATGAAACACCCTTATCACTTAGGGGTATGAAAAACTATAAACGTCCTTTTTTCATATCAACGATATATACATAAAAACTCGTAAAAATCGGTAAAGCAGAATTGGAAGAGTTTAGTAACAAACAGGAACGAGATTTTTAATATTAGATATATATTACATAGAACGAGAAAAGAAATGTTAAGAATTTGGCTTCCATTTTTATTTCTCCATAATGTTCTTAAAGGCGTCAATAGTAGTAACTAAACATAGCCATCGTGGTGAAACCCTTCTTATGTTAAGAGAACAATGTATTGCGTTTGGAATAACTACCTGTAACGGGTTGATAATGATGAATCATAAACTTTTTTTTTTAAATTAATAGTGTAAAACTAGGCCTAGAACAAAACTGAAACTTTTATGTTTTTATTTCATTCCAGTGCCAGTTCCCCGTAAGGTCTTATCTGCAATCTCACCTGGTGGTAAGTGATGATACGTCTATATAGTTTCCTTATTAACTAAACTAATGCTATTCCATACTATTAAACTACCTGCTCACATTTTCAGCTGGCTGAAGGAAATCTGATAAGGGTTAACCTTTCCTTCGAGTACTTCATTGACAAAATGTTTGTTACCTTATCAAGATAACAAAAAATAATAAAATGAAACAAATGGGGTTACTAACTGTTATTTTGCCGTAGTAAGCCGCTCACTGTTATTTCGATAATTACAAGGAAACAGAATATTTTGTGTACCGCCTAGGGAGTTAGATGTAATTTTGATGAAGGATAAAAGTTGCCGATCGAGGTATGTTAATGTAGTAGTTTTAAGCCATATAAACGTGTTTATTATCCAATTTTATTCAGTATGATAACAGCATTCGGGAGTTTCACTTGTGTCTTGAATAGCTATCCTTACAAGCCTGTGAATGAACTCATTTGAAGAGCGCGCGCGTATATTCCGTGTATGAGCGCGAACTATAAACAATCTGGAAAGCGATCTACTACATCACAGTAGAACGATAAAAAGTTTCGCCAAATTCCATGCAGTGACAACCCATTTTCCATATATCACTGTGGTATTAGCTATTTATGTAATCCGGGCGACATAATTCGGTGTACACATGAATGGCCGGGATATCTACCTGACGTGGCGACCGCACGCCCGGTATCCCGCCTGCGGTCCGAGCCGCATTGCCTCGGTAGGAACCTATCGCATGCCACGCGCAGAGCAAGAGAGTTAATGGAGCAATATTAATTTGTATTACTAGGATATACTAGGAGTACATGAATTACCATGAGGTTGCCACGTCATGGACTCATGACGTAGCAACCGCATCCGCTACGGATCGCACTGCACTGGTTATTTTAGTAAAATGAAAGCTTAACTCGATTTTTCAGTAACCAGGACCAATTTTGATAGTTTTTCTTAGCTTTGTTTTCGTGAAAGGAGTTCGCTGAGTTTCAGTGGATATTCCGGCTGCCACTCTGGCTGTTGGCAAGTCTCACATATGACTCGACGACGCAGACAGAAGTGGGCCGCTTCCGAAGGGGACGCGTAAACGCGTTTTTTTTATGTAACATTGGAGCATTAAGACGAGAATAGAATTGGTAAGAAAGGATAGCATGCGTTCTTGAAAAAAAAGAATATTTTTGTTTAAAAAAATACGGGCTATTTTTAAGGGTTCACTAGTCGAAGGTGTAATTAATTTTAAGGTGTATTGCTTAAGCATTTCTGTTATACAAACAAATAATAAAAATCAAATAAAGTATGCCTTTAAAAAATTATAAAAATCAAAAATTACAATTTTTTTTTTTTTGGCTAATCTTAATAATGGCTGTAGGCACTCATATATCGTTGCCACATTGTACCGATGGGCGTTGGGGTCCCAAGGTGCTGGAATGGCGACCCCGCACCGGTAAACGTAGCGTTGGTCGACCCCCAACAAGGTGGACAGACGACATCAAACGAGTCGCAGGGAGCCGCTGGATTCAAGCGGCCCAAGACCGTGGTCATTGGAACTCCCTACAAAAAGACCTATGTCCAGCAATGGACGTCTATCGGTTGAAATGATGATGATGATGATGATGATTGTAGGTGGTACGAAGCCTTTCGCGTAAAGTGTAATTCACACTTTATCTCGATTCAATATAAACAGAATTCTGGAATGAAAAGTATTCGATTGAAACAAAACACGACACGAGAATCCCAAGAATTAAGCACTAAAAGCAATCTTTTATTGAAGTTTGTGAGATATTTTACTTTCGTTACAATTTTGTTATTCTCAAAACGGACGGTGTAATTTGAAACATTTCAATTCCTTGGCAATTCGACTTTCAACTGGTATATTCGAATTAAATTCCTCGCCTTTTCGAGCAATGGAATACTGGGAGTGTATAAAATGTATAAATTAAGACAAGAGTTGAAAGCGGAAAGGATTTCGATATTGTGTAAACGGGAGCTAAGTAGCTGGAACATTACTTAAATGCTGACCGACTTCCGACCGTTTAAGATTCTTTAGTGTACAAAATGAATGCTATCGCAGTTGTGATATAAATTATTATAATCTATGACGTGAATAATTATTTTAATTATAATATTTGACGACCTCCGTGGCGCGGCATGTGCGCTGTCGCATTATAAAGTTGGAGGTCCTGGGTTCGATTCCCAGCTCGAGTCTGGTCTGGTGGGTGGCTAGTTTCCACCCTACCGACAAAGACGTGTCGCCAAGCGATTAAGCGTTCCGGCACGATGTCGCGTAGAAACCAACCAGGAGTGTGGGTTTACAATACCCTAACAGGTTAGCCCACTACCATCTTAGACTGCATCATCACTTACCATCAGGTGAGATTGCCGTCAAGGGCAGTAGTAGTGTATAAAAAAATCAGTATAATGAACGTTAAACTCTATATTTCAGTAACAGGGACCAACTTTGATACTTTTTTAAATTTGTTTATTTTTCGTGAAACCCGGGCGTTATTTGCAATTTTCAATTGTTCCAGCGATCAATTAGAAAGCCCGGGGTTTAATGGATTCAGATGTCATCGGGCGACTGATCGATCATTCGGATGGATACATTAAGGAGCTAGACGGTGTAGCCCACTTGAGGCGGTCACAGCTCGCATCTGATCGATGACCGTGGAAAAACGTGCTGCCCTTTTTCGGGCTTCCTCAAGAAATAGGCGAGGCTGTGTACAAACAGCCGGACTGTATTACGATCTCGTAATTTACTTTATTTTTGTGGCTTCTCGGGTCAAGTAAGTAGGTTATGGAAGAAAAATGATATGGCAAACGAAATGGATCATTACGTTTTATTGTTAGCTACCTATGTAAATTGGACATGTTTTTTTACGGTTTCGTATTTTTACAATAAACAAAGTGGAATGAGAATGATATTTATTTTTTATGAGAATTTGATTATATGTTTTGTTCTAATGTGAGATGGTGATAACAAGAATGGTTCCCCGGCTAAGACATGTTATTAACTGAAAAAGAAAAACTTGACTTCTATAGTTGAAATAATTTAATGTTTAATGCGTAAGGTATAGTATTATATATGTCGGTTACAGCCACCACTTGGGTCGACAAACGCAATAAACTAAAACACCGCGTCACGCAGTCGAAAATTGGTTACCAATAATGCAATGTTGTAAATGCAAATCAGTTTGTTTAACCATATAATATACATACATGTAAATTTTTGTCCAAACAAACAAAATACAATTACGTAATCAAGCGACCGCTGACAGCGAACGACAAGGGGCGCTTCCCATGGACTATTTTAATGTTTACATATTTAGATAATACTAGATATTACTCGTGACTGTAGTGTAGTTTGTGTTGTGTAGTAAAATTCTTCTATTCTCTTCTATTTCTTGTTTTCCCGGGGTCCATGGATTATTTTAATGTTTATATTTAGATCGTCACGATCAACCCATTACTGGCTCACTACAGAGCACGGGTCTCCTCTCAGTATGAGAAGGGCTTTCCCATAGTCCACCAAGCTGACCATTTGCGGATTGGCAGACTTCACACGTCTTTGAGAACATTACGGAGAACTCTCAGGCGTGCAGGTTTCCTCAAGATGTTTTCCTTCACCGTTGAAGCAAGTGATATTTTAATTTTTAAAAACGCACTTAACTCCGAAAAGTTAGAGGTGCGTGCCCGGATTCGTACCGCCGACCTCTGATTAGGAGGCTGACGCCCTAACCACTAGGCTATCACCGCTTCCATATTTAGATAATACTAGGTATTGCTCGTGACTGCTTTTGTGTAGTAAAATCCTAGGGTTGTTTTCCCGGGATCCATGGACTATTTTAATGTTTATATATTTAGATAATAATAAGTATTGCTCCCGACTGCTTTTGTTTAGTAAAGTCCTAGGGTCCTTTTCCCGGGATCCATGGACTATTTTAATGTTTATATTTAGATAATAATAGGTATTGCTCGCGACTGCTTTTGTTTAGTAAAATCCTAGGGTTGTGTTCCCTGGATTCATGGACTATTTTAATGTTTATATATTTAGATAATACTAGGTATTGCTCGCGACTGCTTTTGTTTAGTAAAACCCTATGGTTGTTTTTCCTGGATCCATGGACTATAATAATGTTTATATTTAGATACTAAAAGGTATTGCTCGCGGCTGCTTTTTTAAATAAAATCCTAGGGTTGTTTTCCCGGGATCCATGTACTATTATAATGTTCACATATTTAGATAATACTAGGTATTGCTCGTGACTGCTTTTTTTAATATTTAGATAATGATAGGTATTGCTCGCGACTGCTTTTGTGTAGTAAAATCCTAGGGTTGTTTTCCCAGGATCCATGGACGATAATAATGTTTATATTTAGATAGTGATAGGTATTGCTCGCGACTGCTTTTGTTTATTAAAACCCTAGGGTTGTTTTCCCGGGATTCATGGACTATTTTAATGTTTACATATTTAGATAATACTAGATATTGCTCGTGACTGCTTTTGTTTAGTAAAATCCTAGGGTGGTTTTTCCGAGATCCATGGACTATTTTAAAGTTTACATATTTAAATAATACTAGGTGTTGCTTGCGACTTCGTTTGTTTAGTAAAATCCTAGGGTTGTTTTCCCGGGATACGAAGCATCCCAAGCCCAGTCTCTATTAATATGATACAATTGTCTGCAAAATCGCGTCAATATTGGTTAAGCTACGATGGCTTGTTGCAGACGAATGCGCGAGTGTTCCCCGTGACCCAGCCACTAGGCAACGCGAAGGACTTTGCTGGGTTTTAGTGGGTATTCCACATACCCCGCCGGAAGCGGCGCAGTTCAGCCTGCGTCCCGCATTCGCAATGGCATTAAATATCACTTGTTTTAGGTTTTTATTGTTGCATTAAAACAAAACAGATAACGCTAGTACAGACATAATCAAATTAATTAATTTAATTAATTTAGCAATTCAGCAATAGATCAATTTGTCAACGTCATACTATGACTAAAATAATGAACATTGTAGGTCAGAATTATGTTAGTGTAATGAATAAGATAATTTTCATCTGACTGTTTTGAAAGATATGTATTAAAGTATGGCATCCTTCTTCATTGCGAATACATATGGTTTAACAGAAATTTCGTCAGATCGTTTCACAAAAAAATCGTTTAACGGAAATCGATATTATTCAATTCATAAAACAAAATTATTGTGTTGTTTCGATACTGCATATTGTAGCATGTACGCCGGTAATGGTTATAAAATTTAACGGGCCGAATAACAATAGGGGCTGAAATTATAATGAAATGTAGGCTCGGTTCGTTTCCGTGCACCGAACGGGTAAGCGATGCGGTCACGGAAATGTAACTGATTAAAAAAGCGAAAACAAAAACTGTCTAGCTACGTCAGACAAATTAAGGTTCTGTGCAGATGTGCATTTCTCACAGTCGTCACTAATATTAAAATTGCCACAGTGTGTTTGCGGCTTTATTATATTTTTTAACGACCTCTGTGGCGCAGTGCGTGCGCTGTCGCATTAAAAAGTTGGAGGTCCTGGGTTCGATTCCCGGCTCGAGTCTGGTCTGGTGGTAGGCTTCGGCAGTGGCTAGTTACAACCCTACCGATAAAAACGTCGACATGCGATTTAGTCTTCCGGCGCGATGTCGCGTAGAAACCAATTAGGAGTGTGACTTACCATACACCTAACAGGTTAGCCCGCTACCATCCTAGACAGCATCATCACTTACCACCAGGTGAGATAGCCGTCAAGGGCTAGATTGTAGTGTATAAAAAAAAAGACGGGTTGCACTCCGGGAGTGCCGGCAGTGAAGTGAAAACTTGATTATTAACGTTGAGCATGTTTGATATTTTGGAATGGTTAGGGAATAATTTTGCACCAATTGCTTTATCAGTATAAAAGTACTATCATTTATGTGGTAGAATACAATATTCATTTATTGCGCTATCGTACACAAACATGACAATTTATATTACATTAAAAATTTAACACTTTAAAACTATTACAATTATTTTACATTAAAAAGTTCATCTATATCAATTTCCATATTTTAAGCACTTTACATTCACGAATTTTACGAATACACAACAATGTGATCACTACACAGACGGTCGAGCCATCAGCTATCACCATCCATGGATGCGCGTGGCACGCTGTAACATACACGAACATTCGCGCAAGCGCCCTGCGCTGCCTAAACGAAACAGTAGGCCCAGGCATACATTTTCGCCGCGCCGTAGAGAGGGGATAGCTGTCTACTCTCCATCCGTCTTACGCTTTTTCGATCAGGTCACGTGTCCTGACGCGAGTTTAAGATTTTATACCCATTACAGAAAAAGTGCTCAACGCCGCTAAAGAAGTTTTCACTTCAAAAACTCAGAGCTAAAGCAAAATTCAGTTATTACCACTTCACGCCTATTACCGCTTCGTATTTATAAGATTAAAAGAAAATTAGCAATAGAATTGAGAAAATAGCAAATTGGCAAAGCCCCAGATACTTCTACTATAAAATAGAAAAATATGGAAACATATTTTCATTCCATAATAAAAATAAATGAATAAAAATAGGTGCACTGAAACTTGTCATGGTGGAAAAAAACGGTGATCTTCACTTTTTAATTAACAATTATATATGTCCTGATCAGTAAGGTATTACATTTATATTAACAAGTTCCAGATAGATAGTTTTGTGATTTTTTTTTTATACCAAACTTAAACTGAAATATTGAAATGAGTCAAATGCCCCGCGTGTGGATAAAATCTTGAATAGAAAAAAAACTCAACAGTGGTTAAAAAAAAGTATTTAAAAAGCCCAAAGGAACAGCTGAAATATTAGAAACTGGGTAGAATGACCACGTTAGATCTATTACAAAATGGTGTTAGATGAGAATTCGTAAATAAAATCGTTAAAGAATAGTTCCAATCGATTCAATAGTTGTCCGAGTTAGAAAGAATAGTAACATAGAATTGCAAGCGAGCTGACCGATCGTATTTTTTTAATTAATTAAGCTTAGCATTGCGTCAGGAATCATAAGGGAAAAGGCGTCGCTGATGGGTTTTTTATGCTACCAAATAGTCAGGCAGAATAAATCCCTTAGGGCTTTCGTGCCCAATTTTTAGGGTTACATGCCCAAAGGTTGCTATCTAATGTCCCAATACTAAGTCAACTGATACTCGTACCAATGTAGACAGTTGAAATTTTCACAGAATATGTAGGTTTATATTTATATTGCCAATATAACAATAGAAAACAAACAATAAATTTGAAAATTGAATGAGGTCAATTTACAAGAAACTGTGTTTTTAATGCTCGATTTAATTATATCTATACATTGCATCTTGGTAAGGAACCCTGTGAAATCAAGTGCACCTCGCACTTGGCTACAAGTTCATTACCGTGGAATTTCAATTTATCCGGATCAAAATATCACTCTCTAAATTAAATACATAGAGTCAAAAACTGCTGATGGTTTAGTTTTTAGCGTATTTAACTACGTATCGCGGGATTCAAGGTATGTATGTATGTAGTTCGTAAGTCGGTATTTCTGGCCAGAACTTCTTTTTTTTACCTAAAATTTCCTTTCAAATATTTAAGTTTTAAAAGCGCATTGAGAATGTCGCTCTATAATAATAATTATATTCGATTCTAATTATTAAGCTTTTTAAGAGTTAAAGATAAATTAGAGGATTTGATCTAAGTACAAAATATGTGTTTGGAAATAATTTTATATTAATATAATATTCTTTTAGTTTAACTTCTATTATTCAGTTATCCTTATTGATAATTAATAAGATTTATTATTGTTTTTAAACCATCCACTTAATGTAATTTAATTTATTATATTTGAACGCTAGATTTAACCAGTAGAAACTATTAAATAAGTATGCACAATATATCTCTTACCACATTTTGTACTACTAGCTGTAAATATTGTGTATATGTATATTATTGTGTACGCAACAAACAAATCAAAATATAATGCATTTAGCATTTAATTTTGCTTTAGTACCCTGTTATGTTAAAAAATAATCACACCCTAGTATGAACCATTGGGTTTTAAACTCCATCATTAAAGGGTGCCATCCTTAACATAGTACAGTGAATATTCTTGAAGCTGTGAAAGCCTAATGGTTAGGACGTCCGCCTCCTAATCAGAGGTCGGGGGTTCGACCCGGACAAGCACCTCGTATATTTTCGGTGTTATGTGCGTTTTTAAGCAATTACAATAACATTTGCTTCAACGCTGAAAGAAAACATCGTGAGAAAACCTGCATGCCTAAGAGTTCCCCATAATATTCTCAAAGGCTTGTGAATTTTGCATATGACCAGCGTGGTGGACTATGGCTTAACTCTTCATATATTTAGAGGAGACTCTGTAGTGAGCCGGCAATGGGTTGATCATGATGAATAACCGTTCTTAGGAAACATGTCAAATGTATTCTTGATGGACTGTCAAAGTGATTCTATGGGAGGGAACTCTAAAAAAGTAAATCAAATATGGGAGCAGGGAGCGCTGCGTTGGCTTTGAAGTCCGTGCTTCTTTTTGAACGGCATTAATGCACGTTTGCTTTGACATAAATGTGTGTTTGTTTCGAAAAACCTACTTTGGAGCGCTATGGAGGTAAACACGGCAGCTAAGTCAATTTGTTTGTATGGTTACCGACGTTACCTTGCAGCATTGCGATACCTACGTTTTTAATTAAAAACAGAGGTGTACACCTCTAGATGGTTTTCCTCTTGTATATATAATACTTATATATATTTTTTAGTGGCAATAAGCGGGCCACATAGCTCGGAGAACCGATGGACGTTGGGGTCCCAAGGTGCTGGAATGGCGACCCCGCAGCGGTAATCGTAGCGTTGGTCGACCCCCAACTAGGTGGACAGACGAGTCGCAGAGAGCCGCTGGAAGCAAGCGGCCCAAGCCCGTGAGCATTGGAACTCCCTACAAAAGACTTATGTCCAGCAGTGGACGTCAATCGGTTGTTGATGATGATGATGATGATTTTTTAATTTTGTGTGCATCACAACTAAGTGAGTGTGTTGATTCTTTTTAATTCTAGAAGTGATTTATAAACCACATAAAAATCCAGACCAGCAGTTTTAGCAACAAAGTAACATATAGTGTTGTCGGTTTTTATTTTATTACGACTATGTTCGTAGAAAAAACCTTAAAACACAACAAAGGGGATGTATGCTTTCTGACGAAGAAGTATTGTAAGCGATGCGTCAAGGCCTGTCTAGTCTATTGACCAATTTGGCCAATTGGATTGGCCAGTTGATGCATAAATTTCATAAAATACATATCCCGAGAATGTACGTTCATAATGCACTAAACCCCATTTATATCGCTTAATCCATGTAATCGTGATGACGTGATAAACAGAACTGTGAAACTTGTACCAAACCTATTTTCCGCTCGGGTTTAGTAGCAGGAGATTTTTATCTTTTCGTGGAAATGTAAAGCGAAATTGAACCTGCATGTTTTAATAAGAGCCTAATGCAACAATTCCTCTGAGGTTGCAACGTACAGAGGCTTTTGTCGGGAGCTAAAAATCTGGAGTGCGGAACATCCATAATATATTTTAATAGCAATTTAGCTGTAACATAACATAGCCGTGTAACTGAAACTTGCAGTTAAGTTATTCAAATATAAGATATGAACGTATTTTATTTCTTTTGTGTCGGAATTACATGATCTATTCACAGTATTTTTACCAGTATCTTCACTTAGCTCAGAGTTTTATTTTTGCGCACTACTAGTTACTGGACAGCAATCGTTATGATACAGTCTAATATGGTAGCGGGATTACCTGTTGAAGGTTTGGTAAACTCATACCCCTAATTTGTAGGCGACATCTTGCCGGAACGTTACCTCGCTTGGCGGCACGTCTTTGTCGGTATGGTGATAACTAGCCACGGCCGAAGCCTCCCACCAGATCAGATCAGAGAAAATTCAGAAATGACGTTTTTAGAAAATTCATGCAGTAATAAAAAAAGCATATAACTTTTATAGTTGCAGTTTCATCTATGTGAAATTAAGTTTCTCATAAATCTTGCGGAAATTCACTATTTTTCGACATAAAAGTAGTGCGTAATGTACTAATATTGGACCAGTATATAATCTATCTCATTTCAAAGTTCAGCGAAATTGGGTTAGTAGTTTGGGCGTGAAGGATTTGCAACCTATGCAATAACATATAAACTTGATAATTAATAAATCATTTATTTACAAAAATGTTTGTAAATAATAATATGGTGATTGCAATTTTGTCAATAAATAGACCATAACATTCAACGAAATATATAGTGTGCAAAATATTACATACATTTTAGTAAGCATTAAAAATTTGTCCAGTCTAGTCAGTGTTATTATATTCAAAATCATTATTTTAATATTAAGCTGTGATAGCCTAGTGGTTAGGGCGTCCGCCTCCTAATCATAGGTCGGTCAAAATATCATTTTCTTCAACGGTGAAGGAAAACATCGTGAGGAAACCTGCACGCTTGAGAGTTCTCCATAATGTTCTCAAAGGCGTGTGAAGTCCGCCAATCCGCACATGGCCAGCGTGGTGGACTATGGCCAAACCCGTCTCATATTGAGAGGAGACCCGGGCTCTGTAGTGAGCCGGTAATGGGTTGATCATGATGATTATAATATTATAGCGAATTAAAATCATGAATTGAATTTACAAAACAAAAATATTCTAAAAAATTACATAAGTTTAAATAATCGTAGTAATATTATTCCAATGGCATAAAATAAATGAGTGTGATGGTTGGATAGTACTATCTCCATACATTGATAACGAGTAACAAATGCTCGCGATTTATGCACTTGTCCGCCGCCTTTGTCTAGCGCGAAACTATGCACTGGCGACACTAATGGCGTCGATCTGTCCACGTCGAGAGCATTTCCTTCCGCTGCATTATAATGGAGTAATATCTTACCTCATTTACCTAATAAAACTACATTAACCATTTTGTTTTGTAAGAGGTTCTACTAAGTCAGCTGTCTTCCCAGTCAATGCCGTTAGTTTGTTAACAGAAACACGGTACGCGATTTCAGTTTATTTTTATCCACTACAAGTTAGCCCTTGACGGCAATCTCACCTGGTGGTAAGTGGTGATGCAGTCTAAAAAGATAGCGGGGTACCTGTTAAGAGTATGATTAACACACACTCGTTATTGGTTGGAAACGCTAAACCGCTTGGCGATACGTTTTCTGGCCGGCCTCTAACCAGATTCGAGAGGGAATAAAACTCAATGAGATAATAGTTTTTAAAAACAGATAAAGATTAGGAACATTGAAACAACTCACCTCCCTTCTGGCGAATTTAATATTTAACTTTGTTTTATTATTATTATATAGCAGCATTAAAAATACAATCTCTGTAATAATTTAAACTCTTTAACTTCTACAGATCACGGTCAAAAAACAGCCAGCAAGGGCTTAGTAAGAGGATTACGTTGGCAGCCATCGGGTTAAGAATCCTTGAAATTTAACCAGGTTTTTTGTACAAAACTAATTCGAAACATTTTTTTTTTAATGGCTATTAAAAAAACAATTACCGTTCATACTTCAAGTCGGCCAGCTTGGTAACAAATACGTGGCAGGTTTAGTAAAGCTATAAAACCGCAGACGAATATTTAAAATAATATAAAATATATATTATTTGTCATGAAAAACAATTAATATTGTAACCTATGCACACATTAAGGTGTGGTCCAAGTTCAATCACTGGACCTCTTATTTTGGGGGTTATCTGCGTTTTAAATTAAAAAACACTTGTTTTAAGAAAAACATGAAGAGGAAATTTTCATGGCTGACTGAAAGTTCTAAATATGTTCTCAAAGGCCTTTGAAGTAGACCAGTCAACACTTGGTCACTGTGGTGGACTACAGCCACATCCCTTTTTATTCTGAGAGTAATACCATCACCCTATAATGGACCGGTAATGAAGATGCAAACATGGGTAACAAAATATTCGCGCGAGTCATGATCCAACCTTCGAGTCGGCGATCATTCAAAAATCCAGTTAACGAATACGTTACAGGTTTATTACGGCACTATAACAGCAGACGAAAAAAAAATGCCGCCACAAATTACTCGGTCCCAAATTCAAACACTTATCACGGGTTCACGTTGCGACGGCGGAGGGGTTTATACACTTTATACAAGATCACTCAACATAATTAAAGCGCACATTGAGTTATTTACGCGCCCGCATGTGTCGGGATGGGAAGCGACACGGGAGCGTTGGGCGGTTGCGATCTTGAATAATTCTTGCAATCAGCGAGTGGAAAATGTTCGTTAATATTGTTTAATGTCGATGAATGTTTTTTTTTAAAACCTTACATTTGTTGTCTTTTAGTTATAGGTCTAGAACATAGATCCGGGCTCCATTTATGGGTTATGTGAGAAGGTTTCGTAATATAATAGTCCACAAATTATTCATCATCATGAGCAACTCACTACAGAGCTCAATATGAGAAGGGTTTACCCATAGTTCACCACGTTGGCCATGTGCGGATTGGCAGACTTCACACGCCTTTGAGATCATTATGGAGAACCCGTAGGCATGCAGGTTGTTTTCCTTCACCGTTCAAGCAAGTTATATTTTGATTGCTTAAAATCGCTCCCGAAAACTAAACCCCCGACTTCTGATTAGGAGGCGGACGTCCTAACCACTAGGCTATCTAATCAGCTTATTTAACAAATAATTATTTTTTTTCAATCGACGACTTTTCCTAACATTGCTATTGGCGCAATGATTATCATACTAATAAATATTTAATGTTTGTCAATGATTTTGTAATGCATTCCTTTATAAAAAGACATCATAATCTGGTTTATTTGAACATAAAGACACTCCGTTCCTAACAACGAGTTTGTTGTGTGTGTTGGATAGTCTATAATACGCATAACATTCAGTCTAAATTAGGCTTAAGAGATTTACTTTGTCTATGCACATTATTTCAGTAAACTTTTCCTGTCTGTAACCTGAACGCAGCACCGCGTCTTTTATTTCATCAATTCCACATTCTAATTATGAATTTAAAAATACAACATAACTGTTGCCCGTACCACGTGACATAGAATTTCTTGACAGATTAACCTAATAACTATAGAATATTAATAAAACCCTTGACTTTACAGAACTCTATGATATAGAATGAATAATATACATTTAGCTTTATATACTTTAAACACGGTGCAATTTATGATTTCCTTATACACCTTACCAAATAGATAGATATTCCAAAATACGCACTTTCAACGCACGTTTCAATCCAACACCGAAACCAACCCTACCTAACCGAGAACAGAACACAGGACCAAATAACTACTGGACCGATGAGGCAGTTAGTTACACCCAATGGTTGAACAAAGAGTTTTAAACCCATACCTTGTAGCGATCTATTCGGGTAAAATACATCCAGTTTTTGATGCCTTACAAAAATGTTTACCCATACCCATTTATATCGTGCCGACTTTAATATTAAGGGACTTTTAACACATCGCCGCCGTATGTCAAGTGTGGTCACATATATTATCAAGTTTGGCATTCATTGGAAGTTGTTTCCGTTTTTTTTAATAGTTACTGTAGCGATAAGGGAAGGATGTATTTAGGATATTTAACAGGTTATTAGTGGTGTTTACTTTATTCATCCTTTAAACCAATGCATACCCTACCAGGATACTCTGGAGAAACGGAGCATTTTTGTGAGAAATCCTGGCTTGGTGTTGATGGAAAACCTACTAAGGCATATCAGCGTGATAAATGCTTAAATGCACTGCCTACCTGAACCTATAACCTATATCCTAACTATATTAGAGACTTTATCGATATCGAATCATCTACTTATGCACCGTGTGTACGCAGTCAAAAATCTTGTGTACGCACGCAGCAATCTGGACTCCGGAGGTTGGGTATGGAGCTTTCTTATTTACATATTTGCAGTCCCAGCCTGAAGCTAGGTAATCGGTGTTGTCTAACCTTGTCCCGAAAACGTCACACGTGTTAATAATTTATATAAAAAATTTGTACACTATTTATTTAGTAGAATATGGCCTCTTAACCGATTGACATCTTCATCTCTTAACACTACTAACTGACTATTGTACATACATTCTGGCAAATAAATATTATTATTATAAACCGTCGTTATTGTCACTGGCATGGTTTGGTGGGATCAAAGTGGGTCTCCCTTGGACCCACTTTGATTTCACCAATCCCCACTTTGATGCCTATCATAGCAGCAGAACGTAAAAATTTGCTTTTAATGAATCTTAAAGCTCATTTGTTGTTCACGGACGGAATGTAACGTCTATATCTCAATGTAATTATATACATCTAAACAAACAAATTAACAACAAGTAATTATCATGTTAAGGGTTCATATATCATTTATACGTTTCTGTTTGAAATTTGAATTAATAATTTCCATAAAAAATATCCCTTTCGCAGATATATCGTTTACCGTCCGTATCGTTCTGCTAAATGAAATTCCGCCGGCAAAATAATCTTATCACCATTCAACAAACGCCGACGAAGTACAACGTTAGCCCCCAAAATGGACACCCCAATTAATTATTGCTCTAAAAACCCTTTTAACCTCGTTCCAGCGAAACGTAACGCCAAAATGGGAGTGGTCATCTGTCTTTATAAGTAAGGGCTGCATTAGTGGGCAGTGCCCTACGTTACAACTAATCTACCAACAAACTGAACCTATAGTGTAATCGAGCTAAAAAATCGAGGTCATAGCTAGATGTTTTACTCGAACACCACTGGATTGAAAATGTGTTATATAAGGTAAGTGATGATGCAGTCTAAGATGGTAGCGGGCTAACCTGTTAAGGGTATGTTAAGCCCATACTCCCAATTGGTTTCTACGCGACATCGTGCCGGAACGCTAAATCGCTTGGTGACACGTCTTTGTTGGTAGGGTGGTAACTAGCCACGGCCGAAACCTCCCACCAGACCAGACTCGAGCCGGGAATCGAACCCAGGACCTCCAACTTTATAATGCGACAGCGCACATGCTGCGCCACGGAGGTCGTCAAATAGTTACTATTCGATAAAATGTTTGCATAGGGAAACATAAACATAAGAACGAATACTGAATTAACGTATATGCCTTTTCGTTATATCTAAATTATTCAAAGCTGATGTCCAATTAATAATAAGTATACAATGATCAGACTCGAGTCGGGAATCGAACCCAGGACCTCCAACTTTATAATGCGACAGCGCGCGCACTGCGCCACGGAGATCGTCAAACATAATTGGCTTGCTAGTAAGCCTCCAGGCCCATATTGATCACGTATCGAAGTAAAATTTTTATTTGCAATGCCTACGACATTTTAAAGAGTTGCACGCTGCCGCAGGTACTCGTACATGCCTCTAAACCTGCGAATAGCAGACTACCGTTTGAAATCATTTTTACCCGCTGCCATTACTTTGTGCAAATATTGGAATCGCATATTCAAAGGGTAAAAGCAAACTGATACGGAAAGGATGCCTTTCATGTATACAATTCTCAGCGAACATTTTCGGCGCATCTCTTACGTATCGACAAGCTCGCTGCGGAGAGAGCGGACCTCGACGCGTTCGCAGTACCCGCGAACTGGGCGCACTTAAATAACGCGCCGTCAACATGTCCGGGAAACGAATGGCTGCCAGACGAAATGCGTGCACACTCCACTTGTTAATAGCTGTGCGAAATTTGGAAACACCCATACGGCCAAAAGCATTTTCGTACTAGTCATCAAAGTCGATGGAATTCCTTTTATTTTAAATATACTCGTAGACTAGCTCTTGGCTGCAATAACATGTAGGGTTAAGATAGAAGATAATAACGTCCAGGATTAGACGAGAAAATATACAGAGGTAATATGCTATAATAACGTCTAAGTCACGATTAGACGAGAAAATTTACGGTAATATGCTAAAGTAGAGCGTGCTGTAAAAAATTTGCTGCCAACAATTTTTTTTTTGTTTTTTTTCCACTACAAGTTAGCCATTGACAGCAATGTCACCTGATGGTAAGTGATGATGCATTCTAAGATGGTAGCGGGCTAACCTGTTAGGGGTATCGTAAACCCATACTCCTAATAATGCAATGTTTCCCGCACGAGTTAGCGTGGAAACCTCGCAATCTAAATCGCTTGGCGACACGTCTTTGGCGGTAGGGTGGTAAATAACCACGGCCGAAGCATCTCACCAGACCAGACTCGAGTCGGGAATCGAACCCAGGACTTCCAACTTTACAATGCGACAGCGTACTTGCTGCGCCACGGAGGTCGTCAAATAGTTACTATTCGATAAAATGTTTGCATAGGGGAACATAAAGCATATCAGAACGAATACTGAAAAAGCGTATATGCCTTTTCGGTATATGTAAATTATACAAAGCTGATGTCCAATCATTAATAAGTATACAATGGACTCATTCGTGTGTAACCGGCTATAAATTTGCGGTGCATCTAACTATCAGTCGGTGCAATGTCGCTTGTATTTTGTCATGATTTTTTTTTTTATATTTAACTAAATCCAATGATTTTGCCAATGTCAAACCCATCCTCCGCATAGGTTTCTACGAGACGTCATACCGGAACGCTAAATCGCTTGGCGGTATGTCATTACGGGAACATTGAGGGTAGGTACGTCGAAAATTCCAGAAACACGCAGACACCAAAATCGACGCCATTAATTTACACACTAACGTTTCGCATAATGACGCATCAGTAGGTAACAAATCAGCAACCTATCAGTCTCATACCTTTAGAATAAAACCGTGCACCATGGACTTATTATGCGCGCTGACCACCCTTAAGTCTTCATGCTAGACACCTAAGTCGAATGTGAAACCGGCTTTATTCTTTGGGTAAGCAAAGTGAACAAGTAATAAGTAACGGGATAAAAACTTCGCTTACTTAAGATTTCTACCGTTTTGTTAAACAAAATTCGTATCTATAAAATTAAAGTCGTTACGTTAGTTGTAGTACGGGTCAATTCAAACTTTACAATGTACAAGTAACGTGAACTGCAATGTTCCGACTTCGAACTTCGAAGACAGTTGATAGGTTCCAAACTTTAATCCGCATTTACATAATACAAGTTTGTAATATATTTGTAATGGGCATCTGCTTTAGTTCAACGGGCATGAATTTGAATGCGAAATGCATTCGCCTAATGCGTATAGCTTTAGTTTTCATAAACTTTACTAATTTACACAAGGTCTAACGCTGTAAGACATTATTTATATTTCTATTATTAGCCCGTACTGTCCCAATGTTGGGCAAAGGTTGTCCCAATGTTGTTGTTTTCTTCATTCCATTTGTCTCTGTGTAGGGATATTTGGGGCCAAGCCGATGTATAGACATCGAGTTAGTCACTCCAACAACGTCTTTTTGTTTTTTGTGCACCCAATGTGTAGCGGGCTTTGCCCACAGTTCGTCGGATGCGCATAACATGCCCAGCCCAACCCCAAAAGCACGTATTCTTTATGTCTACGTATTACTAAAAGAACGACCCTACTATTGGGAAAATATTACTAAAAGAACAACCCTACTGTTGGGAAAATATTACTAAAAGAACAACCCTACTGTTGGGAAAATATTACTAAGATTATGTTATAGGCGTCCTATGACGAATCAGAAATATGTAGTGTGATGTTTGTTTTGCTCCATTTATGGAAACCATGTATATATTTATTCATACATGGTGGGTAAACGAGAGCGGATGGGTCATCTAATGTAGAGTGATTATCGTCGCCTTTGAACATGTGATGCACATGTTTAAAGGCTCCGATGCGATGCCGGCTGCATCCAAAAATATATTTATTGATGTGAACATGATGTCATTTATATAGGTGTACATTACGATATAAATTTAAATAAGAACTCGAGGATACATTTTATCGTTATTTAAGAAGCTATGATCATCATGATCAACCTATTACCGGCTCACTAGAGAGCACGGGTCTCCTCTCAATATGACAAGGGTTTGGCCATAGTCCACAACACTGGCCATGTGCGGATTGGCAGACTTCACACGCCTTTGAGAACATTATGGAGAACTTTCAGGCGTGCAGGTTTCCTCACGATGTTTTCCTTCACCGTTGAAGCAAGTGATATTTTAATTTTTAAAAACGTACATAACTCCGAAAAGTTAGTGGTGCGTGCGTGCCGACCTCTGGTTAGGAGGCTGACGCCCTAACCATGCTATGATCAAATTCATGTTATTCCAAATTACAAGCAATATCTTTTTACAGTAATCGTAAATGATTGACCAGCTGGTAAATCGAAGCGCAAGTCGGCAGTCCAATTACCTCTTTGATCTGCGAAGAAACCGACAAGCTGTGCTGGCCTTTGTAATCGCTCGAGTAGCCCAAGAGTCGCCTCACGAGCTTGATCGCTGCGGTTATCAATATGAACCCACCCACAGAGAGTTAGAGTAGAGTGACCCACATAATAACGCCAGTAAGAATTTCATGAGACCACAAAGTATATAAGGTTTTTGTTATGCCTCAGTGCAAAATCAAAATATGCTCTCATATAATCTATCTATTTTTATAACAAAAAACTGGATGGTTTCTTTGAATTTAATACGCCATAATATTGATATAGAATACAGAACAGAGAAGAACAGAACTTTTAAATCTTTATTTGTGTGTCTGTTTTTAATGAAATTAAACGAATTTTAATGCAATTTGATACACTCATATCTTTTAGGTCGTTTTTTTTTATAATAAGGGTTTTAAGGATATAATTTTTTTAGTCAATTTTAGTCCATAACTTCATTTAATTTAAATTAAATTCATTTTGACAATTATTGTTTCAGATCAGATCTGGTTAATTTGACTTGAAGTTATGTGACAGAACCTAATCGACCAGAAGCGAACACGTAATTTAAGACTTAAAGATACTTTAAACATGTACACATGCCACGTAAGTGAGGGTATGAAACCTAGCACTTAATAAAAAATGGTAGGAAGTACTTGGTCAACATACGTAATATAAGTTAACTAAAAAATGCGATTTCTATCCTTAGCTTAATGATTTTTACAACACGTCGTTAATGATAAAACCTGCGAAGTGCGAACAATAGATGTCCAGGGAAATAGATATTATATTGTACGTATAAAAAATTACTTACGTTATTTTTACTATAAAATCTGGATGTGGAATTTGGTATGAAAATCAGAAGTAACAGTACGCCAGCTCGCAGACTAAAGCTTGCCCAGCATCGACCCAATTTCCGCATTAAAATTGTGTAGGAAACTTGTTTACATGCGCTCAGCTAGTTCTAAAGTTCTGCTTCTAATTGACTCTAATCTCGCGAATGCAACGCTGATATTTTTTCGCTTTGTGCAGTACAGTTTATTTTTTCTTAATATTACTTCCATGCAACTTTTACAGAACAAAATAAGAAGTCGACCCGTCCGGTCACAGGATGGGTGGGGTGACAAAGGTTTTTCTCTTCATTTCATGATGTTTATGCATTAGAATAAGATACATTTTCCTTCTTTTTCGTTCTGTTACTTAGTCAAAGCTTTTATCTTAGACTGCTCTGTCACCGGTAATTATATAAGACTGGGCAGATTTTGCGAATTATTTGATGACCCTTCAATTACGACGACGAAAATTGCATATGTCTTTACCATCAGATGTTACAGTTAATTCTCAATTGTTATGAAATGACTTAATCAGGTACCTGTATAAGATAAGTAATTAGATTATTTTAGCTACGTGTTTAGTATTAAGTTCACAAGCAATAATCGTCAGAGATAACTTGCACAGTAAAGATATTTTTATATTACACCATTACAATAAACGGCACCCGAAATTATCTCATCCCTCCGTAAGCACCGACAATAATTGTTTTCCCAGCAGACTGATTCGAGCGGGCATGTAGCAAATCCGTCCGGCTGTAGTACGCATCGCTATCAAGCGCAAAGGGTCCGCACAGTTACGGCTCGTTTACACGGAGCGAGTTGTACTTCATCATGATCGACCCATTACCGGCTCATTACAGAGCACGGGTCTCCTCTCAATATGAGAAGAGTTTGGCCATACTCCACCACGCTGACCATGTGCGGATTGGCAGACTTCACACGCCTTTGAGTACATCACGGAGAACTCTCAGGCGTGCAGGTCTCCTCACGATGTTTTCCTTCTCCGTTGAAGCAAGTGATATTTTAATTATTTAAAAACGTACATAACTCCGAAAAGTTAGAGGTGCGTGCCCGGATTCGAACACCCGACCTCTGATTAGGAGGCTGACGCCCTAACCACTAGGTTATCACCGCTTCCCACTAGGCTAGTTGTGCTTAACTTATTGCTAAGCTTAACTAGCTTAGCTGTAGTTCAGTTTCCAGTTCCAGTGTCGAAATACTTTAGCTATTATTAGTGCCACACTTGTGTCCGTGCAGTTCCGGCTAAGAATGCAACTGCTCCATATCAGCCCATGGATGTCGTAAAAGGCGACTAGGGGATAAAGGTCGTAAAAGTGGGGAACAGTAGAACATTATGGTTTACTGTTGCCTATTTCTGCAATTAAAAAGGGACATTCCAACGTGACCCTTGATGTGAAGGTGGCGGTTCATCCACCAACGAAAGCATTTCCAAAGAGGGTTGAGGTCAGGCAGGCGGCCGGTCGTAAAAATCTATGCCAAAACCTATACAACATGTCTATAAGTTTAAATGGAATATGTGCCGACCCCACATAACGCGGGCTAAGGGCAAGAAAAAAAGAAGTGCCACATTTAGGTTTCAATTGTGGTGCATATATTGATATATGGTCTCAGAATGTTTTCCAATATTCATCAAATATTTCAAATATATTTCAATAATTCAAAATTGGGGAAAGTAGTAATTGAAAGTACAGGGTAGCAGCGGCATATATAAACTTAATATATACTAAATGTAATAAAAATTACTTTACTGTCCACACCTTTAAAACGCATATCCTTTTTCACACAATCCATTCATCTCATCTTTGGGCTTTCCATTATATAAATAATATATTTACTTATTTTTATATATTTATATATTACACAGCCTTAATTAATGTTCTTAATTGTTCCAATACTTTTTCTAGTTGCAGTTTAGGTACTCGCGTTGTGTCGTCGTCCTTACTGTCATTCGTGAGTCGAGTTGCTTGCACTATTCAATATCGTGAGCGATATCAAATAAATCCAAGTTTAATAGTACGAGAGTAAATGATGACAGGAGTTTTATACTTTCGGATCGGCAGCTCGCAATGTGTAAGCAGGCGTTTTTAAACGCGTCACCAGCCCAAGGGTCCGCCCGTAAATCTTGCCGTTCTATTAAGATAATATCAGCAATTCGCAAACATCCCATAACCGCGTACAAAATGTCCATAACTAATCCCCTTGCGTTTGTGGCTCGCGAATTTTTGGCGGATTAATTAGAATTCCGCGTTACATTTCACGTTTCGGTGTAAAGTGCTATTTCATCTGGTATTTAGGTGCTTAACGCTACCTTTGAAATGAAATATTCTGTATAAAGCCATTCTTAGCTTTGTTCAGAATCATAATCGGAATTATCTTTATTTAGATGGTGATAATTTACATGGCCTTTTGAATTGTTCACGGAGTTTATGAGCTCACAACTAACTTAGTCCGGTACCTTATCATTGCCATCTGACCTATCGTTACCCTGTCCCCCTTTCAGGACTTCCATCTCACAGGAGAGGTATTAAGAAGTTGAGAGCCACGCTACAATGTGGGTTGCTGCGCGATGGTAAATAGTCAAATAAGAGGGTGCCATTTTGTTTGTTCAATGACCCAGTGCATACGCTGCAATATACATGTAATATAGTCTGTGTTCTTGTATACTAAAACAATATCTACGAGTACGATATTAAGAGCCAATAAAAACATCAAGACATACAGTCTGATCTGGATACTTCCGAGTAGACGGGTCGAGGAACAAGACAGTATTTTCCCTTGGAATGACTCCATAAACTTCGGGCCATGTTAATTCCAATGCTCCGGCGTTACTTGAGATACGGAGCAATAATCGTTATCGCGGATACCGTACCGCAGTCGGTTCGAGGTTGTAATTTAAGATGAGTACTAAATGTACCGGCAACTTGGGTTATCGTACCTTCGTTGCTCGTATTTACTTTAATTTTATTTATCCTTCTACAAGTCGTTGGTTGGTGCTTAGGTGCAATTAGATTGAGGTAGAGGTAGAGGACCGTAGAAGGACCAGAGTTACCGACATAGCTCAGCGAGTTGCGAAATTGAAGTGGCAATGGGCGGGGCACATAGCTCGGAGAACCGATGGACTTTGGGGTCCCAAGGTGCTGGAATGGCGACCTCGAACCGGTAAACGTAGCGTTGGTCGACCCCCAACAAGGTGGACAGACAACATCAAACGAGTCGCAGGGAGCCGCTGGATACAAGCGGCTTAAGACCGTGGCCGTTGGAACTCCTTACAAAAGACCTATGTCCAGCAGTGGACGTCTATCGGTTGAAATGATGATGATGATGACGATGAGAGGTAGAGGGCTAAATTTGTAGGTTGTGGCTGTTATTTTACTCTAATTGGTTTCCATGCGGCATGGTGCCTTTAATAAATAGAAATAGTGAACAAAAAAATACAATTTATCACTGGGCACTGGTCACACGTCTCTTATAGAACGCATGGTTTTAGAGGACCGATCCTCACGCTGTTTTAATGCTGCTTACTTTAACAGTTGACAATTTAAAGATAATAATTGGAACCGTCGGCTTAACGCGCTTTCCGTCAATGTCCAACTCCAACCAATATCCTAACTCCGAAGTGGTAGTTTTTTTTACGAAATCCCAGTACAAATTTTGAGAGTCGGGAATAAATCCTAATACGTCGTGATCTGTAACTGATCACTTTAACCACCATGGCAAATAATAGGTAAAGAAATGATTTTATTTCAAATTCAGTGAAGGTAATGAATGGTGCATAGAATTTGTTGTTAGATAATGGGATGGCTAAGCTATAACTTCATTATAATCAAATTTAAGTTTAAGTATGTTAAATATTTATTTATTTTTTAAGATTTTTAGTTTTAGGTTAATCTAAGTTTTATTTTAAGTTATATATGTATTCCTAATAACTAATTGTCACGAAATAAAAAGTTTAAGTATTAGGTAACATAGGATATAGCTATGTAGCTGTGACAAATGAGTTACTTGCAATAATGTTTATTATTATTTATTGCTCGCCTATAAAATAGGAACGTAGACTCGGCAGTAAATGCGGTAATGACTAATGTTAGCGAAATATACGAACGGGTTTGTATCGAGCGCCAGCTCCTTACGATATATCTCAATCGATACGATTGCTAGTGTTGCCAGTACCGAGAGTAGCAACGCAAAATCATCATCATCGTCATGATCGACCCATTACCGGCTCATTACAGAGCACGGGTCTCCTCTCAATATGAGAAGGGTTTGGCCATACTCCACCACGCTGGCCATGTGCGGATTGGCAGACTTCACACGCCTTTGAGAACATTATGGAGAACTCTCAGACGTGCAGGTTTCCTCACGATGTTTTCCTTCACCGTTGAAGCAAGTGATATTTTAATTATTTAAAAACGCACATAACTCTGAAAAGTTAGAGGTGCGTGCCCGGATTCGAACCGCCGACCTCTGATTAGGAGGCTGACGCCCTAACCAATAGCAACACAAAATGAATACGAGGAATTGAGAATAGGTTGTTGGGTCTAAATCTGTATATTTATACTTTGTACCTACCCGATTTTTAAGCATGCATCTGAGCCTGCGAGCTTTCGTGTAGTTATTTTATATCGTGTATTATATGTGTGTAGAAATCTAAAAGGTATAAAATGTCAAGCATTTTTGACATTTTTTTAGTAATAATAACTTTAGGGCTCGACTTTCCACTTATAATTAAATGGGATTAGACGGTAGCACCACGCTCGCCATGTGCGGATTTGTAGACTTCAGACGCTTTAGGAACTATGACCTTGAAGAACTAATACCGTTAAAGGAAAAAAAGCCAAAAACAAAAAAAAAAAGCATAAGAATTAAGTCGGTCATGATGAATTTGAGAAACTGGTATAAAGAGAGCTTTGTAATAACAAATTCTCCGGCATGCATGGAGTCACTTAGATGCATGAAAAGCACGCGCAGTTAGGTCCTTACCTTCTTACAAGTAGACCTCATACGTTGCTCTGCATTAATAGGCTTGAACATACAGACAACAGTGTCGAAAACCTCCGAGAGAACTTTCAAAGGCAGATACTAAAAGTTCATTATATTAAGAATACTTTTTACGACGGACGGACGGACGGTCTTTTTTTTCTTTTTTCAAGTTCGTGAAAGTCTCTTTGAAATTGGGTCATCTGCTCAGTTAGACAGGCAGCTAAGTTATCCCATATTTAAAAAAATAATTTTGTACAATAAGGATATATTCTTTAACCATTGACTGCAATGGTTAAAGAATATAAAAACTTATACTCAAATGTTATGTTACGATAGTTTACAGTAGTTTGCGATGCTAGCTTGGATTTCCTAAGTTTCCTGTTATTTTATAGGTCAACTGATGACCGATGATTATCTGAGGGGTTTATAAAATTCTCTGGAAATTAGCAACGATAACGTTAGTTCGTAAATGGTGACCAGCATTGGAGGTTTGTAACATAGCTAGGCACCCGCATCATCATCATCATCATCATAATCAACCCATTACCGGCTCACTACAGAGCACGGGTCTCCTCTCAATATGAGAAGGGCTTGGCCATATTCCACCACGCTGGTCATGTGTGGATTGGCAGACTTCACACGTCTTTGAGAACATTATGGAGATCTCTCAGGCATGCAGGTTTCCTCACGATGTTTTCCTTCACCGTTGAAGCAAGTAATATTTTTTTTTAAAAAGCACATAACTCCGAAAAGTTAGAGGCATCCCGCATCAAAGACTAATAAATGTAAAATAACGAAACGACGGATACCCAATTCTTCGTCAAAGATCCAAAATTAATCAGACATCCAATATCCACTCGGTTGACTTGATCCAAGGTTGCTCACTCACACAGGATTTCTTTTAATCCTTAGGCCAGAGCTTTAGCTAGTATATATATATGAGCTGAAGGTTCATATAAACAGTGGCGGCTAATGTGTAAATGACGGAGCCGATGGCCATCAAGAGTACGCAGCCGGAGAGCGTTTCCTATACAACACCGCTAATAATGGCCTTGCGAATTATCGTTAGCCAACCCGGACGCACTTACTCCTTAAGATCATTACATAAATAAACGAAAATGGACCGTAACTGTTGGACCCAAGGCACATGTTCCCCTTAAAATAGATCTTAGTAAGATTGCTGAAATTCCAAGAACAGCAAATGGTATACTGGCTGTAAGGAAGCGATTCATATTGTGATAGCGCAAATATTAAAATAAAATATTTCTCCTCGGGGGCGCCTGGATGGAATTCTCGAGATCCTTAACATTTAAGCGTATTCTAATACTAGAGACAAGTATGTGACGGGCCAAAAATTAAATCCACTTTTTTAACTTTTGCATGTGTAGCGGCAGTAAAAATTTTGGTTGATAGAGAAAAAGTTTTCCAACAAAAAAAAAATATTATTAAGAACCGGTATGAACTATATTACTGCATGTTTAGAAAATAATTTTTTGATTGTCAACGTCAAAAACATCGGATACATTTAAACTTTACACGCCTATCAAGGACCGATGACAATGCAATAATTTAAATGGTTGGCGCTATTATGAAACAAAGTTTTTTCTCTATTTTTTTCGGTTACTTCGCTTCCGTTTACTTCATCATTATCAGTATTATAAACCCATTACCGACCAACTAAAGGGAACGGGATAACGAATCTCATAATTATAGGCCGAAATCCATCAAGCTCGCCGAGTGTGGATTGGTATACACTTGGTACTTACAGAACATTATAGAGAGCAAGTGATTTTTAATTGCCTGAAACGCACAAACCTCCGAAGGTTAGAGGCGTTTGATATTTTGGATATCCCCAAATGAAGCCCGATGTTTTACCCACAAAAATATGACTTCTTACGCAGTTGTTTACACCGTTAATTTAGGTTAACATGAATGGTTAAGCGTATTATAAGAATACAGATATTTCCAAAAAATGGGGGTTATTTGGGTTTGTTGTCGCAAATGGACCACAAAATCATTTACATTGTTAGTTTGTACAAGCCGCTCCAATCAGTTGCGGACCGCAAATCTATGTCTATTGTAACTGATGGAAAATAATTTAGCTTCATTTTAAAATAAACAGACCGACACCGCAACGCGTAATGACTTGGTTACTACGTAATGAACAATCCAGCAAACAAGCAACTCATTTTGCAATTTTACATAATGGCAGCTCCACGTGGTTCCAGTAGTAGACAAGTTCAGTAACCTACCGTAGCCTGAAGCTGATTCTGTGGAGTTTTGTTATATTTAACAACTCCAGTTGCAACGCGATCGTATCCTTCATGGAAGCATTCCTATTCCAGACCACAGGACCTTACAGATTTTTTTAGGGTTTCTTCTGTTCACCATTGACATATTGTGCAAATTTTAAGTTGGGTTAAGAAAAAGTGTAATAAAGACAGAAAGTGATTCTGCGAAATGGCACAAGAAACTTAAGTTCAATCAGGAGACTATATTGCTACTAGAACATTGTGAAGAGCGATTTGACTTCGATACAGTTTGTTAAATTGAGTTAGCTATTCAGTTACGGGACTGAGGTGATTTATTGGTCTAGAAATTAATCTTTTTTTTACATACCCTGAGTATTTAGGAACTTACAGGTACTGAAATTCAATATGAGAATTAGTAACAAACTGATATTGAGTTAAGCTTAGTCACTTATTAGAAAACTTTTTTCAAGGCGGTATCTTTAATATTGTACGTCCTAACTATAAAGTATGATTTGAATGAGGTATCAGTGGGGCAAAAGTTTGCTGATACAGTTCAATCAATAAGCGATTTAATCATATATTTCTATATAATAGCATGGATAACCTTACCGAAAGGCAGTTGATTTGGTTACTACGTTATGATTATTTTTGGAACCTACTCGCATTAGAGCAGCGTTTTGGGACTACTCCTTTGGTGCTTTATTAAGAAGGCCAAAAATGTCTGTGCCCGAAAGTGGGACATAAATATTCAGCCAATTGCATATTATGAGGTAAGTGGCAGCTGGCTAATAAGCCAATATTCACAACCTCTAACACCAACCTCATATTCTCTGAGTTTATGACCGTTCTAAAACATTATAGGAGAAATGTATTGCACTCGAATGCATTTTATTTAGTGCAATAAATTTTACTTGCACTGAAACTTTATACATGTAAGGAAAATAGTCCTACATCTTAGCGACCATATCCATCATTCTCAAGGCCATTAGCATGTCAATATATGAGCTCGTTTCTCCAGTGCATTCCGTCCTTGCCTTCCTCTTATCGGCGCTTCCACGCGGCAAATCCACAACACTCCTCCGCTTCCTTCACAATTCCCTTCTTGCTAAAGCCTTCCCACTCTATTGATTCCTCATATCCGTCGCGAGCAGACCAGAACTATATTGCCATGTCACCGGAACAAGATAAATTGCTCAATTCAACCTAACAGGAATCCTTTTTGAGCTGTGATCCTGGAAAACATAATGATTTCACTATGTTTCTCAGACGTAATATCATAGTTTGACAACATTACAGATTATAGTGCTGTTTTTAAAATGATATTGTACCCCATTGGCGTTTAAATAACATTTGGAATTCCTAAAAAAAACCAGTGTTTGGAATGTCGATTCATGTATGAAAAGTATTCAGGCATACGTGTGGCCATAGCTGTAACATTATTTCTATTAAATCAGTTCAACGGAAGTTTCGCGCAATAATAGTTTAGCAAATTGGTGTTTTTATATCCATCACTAAGTCCATTAGCAAGTCAGTATAGGCAGCTCATTTCTCCAGTGCATGCCGTTCTTGCTAGCGCTTATCGGCACCACCACACGGCAAATCCTTAACACTCCTTCCCCGCTCTCTACACGTTCCCGTCGTACTCCCCTACTCGCTCCAGGCCACGCTATTTATTTCTCATATTCGTCGCGAGCGTACCCGGGGATTATTGCCCTGTTATCGGAAGTGGATAAATTACTTTATTACAACCTCGCAGGAACCCTTTCGGAGCTCTGAACGTGGGAGCCTCGGCGCTATTCCACGATGATGGAATCTCCCGCTCGCGAAATTTCTTTTTACAACGTCATTATTTCGAACTGAGCTGAACTGGGATTATGTAAAATGGGTAAATAGCTTTAGGGTTATTGTGTGTCGTGAGGACGACGAACTATTATTTATTGGAGGTTGATACACAATATTTATAGTCTCTCCGAGTGAAATATTCGTAAGCGAGCGAGAAAAATTTAGCAGGAGACCCAAGTTATACCCAAAAGGATTAGCAAGCTGAAGAAGCAGTGGGCGGGTTATGAGTTTTTCAGAACGGTATAAAACCGGTGGAACAGAGGTTTTTAGAGTGAGGCTGCGTACATTAAAGCACTAGAGCGGAACAAAATAAGGTTGAGCCACCGATCGCCTATATTACTTTACAGAAGATGTGACATATTGTGGTATCGTGGCCGCGCTTGCTTTCTCTTTTATAAACTATCTCTATGCAAAAGTCACATCGTTGCTAATTTGCTGCAAAATATGAAGAATGAAATGAAAAGTATGAATACAGTGATGTAATATAAATCCTATTGCAAAACCACAATATTTGCTAAGTTGATTATTCAAATAGCACCTACGTTGCTCTTCAGTATTATTTGAATGGACGTTATATTCATACACCAGGTTTGGCAAATGGATACGGTTAAATTTCCACTGTACACATACATACATTAATGCGACTGAAATATCAATCATTCATTCAACGCTTCGACACTACCTCCGATATGAATCCGAGTCAGTCGCTCCAGGCCACGCTATTTATTTCTCATATTCGTAAAACAAGTATTCTATATGAACTAATTGTACCTGTGTGTTTACAATTAAAATACAAAGTCAGAGTTCTGATAAAGCAGAGTTGAAGGATTTTCATCGCACCACAGTGTTATCGAAACTTTTACATTTTCACTTTATCTAAACGTACCTGAACTATGCGGTATCGAGAGTACGACTTTTAGACTCGTGACCCGAGTGTAAAGTGACACAAGGTTAATAATCTCGGGAGTGTAAAGTTAAAACGAAAATCTAATCTCGATAATATTGGAGTGCAATCGTTGATTATTTGAATTCAGGGTTCAAGCTTTATTTTATTTATCAACCCGATTTTTTTGCTGAGAATAGTTGCCTTCGTCACTCTCCGGCTTTTATTCTATGCTTTTATTCTATATATATATAAACAATCTCGTCATCCGTAACTTCTATACCGCATAAAAGAAGGACAAGAACATTCACAGCACTTTAAGAAACTCTCGAAAATCTATTTCGAGAAATCAATCCGACACCCCAACCCTCTCGTAGTTGCGGCTTCTTTTTACTCCCCCGACCTAAGCGCTTCTCTCCGAAAGAGGAGACCTAAACATATCCTTCATGACCCTGACGATCAGATGACTACTGACAACACACTCGTACCACCTACCACACAATCACACGCTACACACCGTCTTCGCCAGCGAAGACGAGGTCCCCGCTATCTTACGTCATCCGGACGTGGGCTCCATCCACGGCCTCGGAGACGTACGGACCACTCACCGTCCGACCCCCCCGTTATCCCAAACGTCGCCTAAGCCGAGGTTCGGTCTATAAGGAGGCGCCCTTAGGCAGTCGTTCCCATAGTTTCTTCGAGCCCTAGGGCTCAAAATTTCTTCTGGCAGAGCTTCTTTCCAAAGCTCGCCAAACAGCCCGGTTACGCTGTGGCAACCAATAGGGTTTGTACAGCTAATAGACAGTCCGAAAAAAAAAACAAGAACATTTAGACGAATATTCCTTCAGCCAATAATTTCTTTTAATAATCCATTTTTAGTGTTATTATAAACTTTGCCATAACCAATCCTGTTTTAAAATAATATCAGTAAATTCGAATATTAAAAGAAATATTCGTCGACCTTATGTATTCAAAGTTTGGTACAATGGCCGCATAATTATGTTTATTATTAAAATCTTAAAATGAATCTCTTTTGTAAACCTGAAAGTATATCTTACATAAATAATTTACATTTTAAAATACTTGCCGCATTATCAATTTTCAATTCTTTTCAATTTTTTCGGTTCAATAACGAAATTTCTAAGTAAATTCTTTTCTATACCAACACTTTCGGCGACAATAGATGTTCGAGAGGTGTTGTCTGATAGCAATACAAGGGCGCAGGCCTCATTGACCTTAGCGCCTCTCAGAGCATCCGATCTTATCCCGAAACTCTTTAATCACGATCTTGTTAACAAAGCAACGAAACATTTTCTTTTCAACCAACTTTTGAAAGCAGGTAATCAATTAGACGTGAATTTATTTACAAGCTATATATATATATTAAGCAAAGCGGTGATAGCCTAGTTGTTAGGGCGCTAGCCTCCTAATCAGATGTCGGCGGTTCGGATCCGGGCACGCACCTCTAAATGATCGGAGTTATGTGCGTTTTTAAAATTTAAAATATCACTTGCTTCAACGGTGAAGGAAAACATCGTGAGGAAACCTGCACGCCTGAGAATTCTCCATAATGTTCTCAAAGGCGTGTAAAGTCTGCCAATCCGCACATGGCCAGCGTGGTGGACTATGGCCAAACCCTTCTCATATTGAGAGGAGACCCGTGCTCTGTAGTGAGCCGGTAATGGGTTGATCATGATGATGATGATGATGATATATATTTAAGTCCGCTTGCGCCGGTTCCCGATTAAGCTGTAATCTTGCATGCACATGTGAATCAAAAGACAACACAATATTATTAATACAGGTAGTTGATCTGATGGTAAAGTTTGGTCTTGTTTGTTTCGTGTGTAAGATGACTTATAAAATCATGATTTTCTTTTTAATTTATTTTATTCTTATACGTTACTTCTGTTTTTAAGGCGATTTTGATTTATATCTGGAAAATTTATGAAAATATCCTTTCTGGACCTGAATTTCTTCTTAATGAAATTTTGATAAAAGTATAAAAGGAATATTCTATGTGAAATATGGATAAGAGATATTAATCTGATAGGTACCGATTAATAAGATAAAATATTGATGATATTAATACCAAAGAAAAATACAAATCAAATTTAAAATTTAAAGGCCACAGAAGGTCGTTTGTTTTCGGGCCATAATTATCCTGGGTATGTTAGTTAGGTTTCCAGGACATAAAAGTTAATTTTACGGAAATCTGCGTACCAGATTTTATCAGGTTCAGTGTGGATGGTTTGGAGCGATGGAGTCGAACTCAGGTAACAAATAAACAGATATCTTCTGATTTATTAATATTAGCATGCATTTTGTAAAGTGTGTTATTTTAAGCACACTTTGATCTTAAATTGCATGTGCCAGTTAAAGATCAAAGTTGACTGGGCAGCACTCTAACGCACTCTTGGAAATCTCCGTTGCATTTGATAGCCAAATTCTATGAAACATGTTATATAACACAACGACCTCCGTGGCGCAGTGCGTGCGCTGTCGCATTATAAAGTTGGAGGTCCTGGATTCGATTCCCGGCTCGAGTCTGATCTGGTGGAAGGTTTCGGCCGTGGCTAGTTAAAGGCTAGGCCAAGCGATTTAGCGTTCCAGCACGATGTCGCGTAGAAACCAATTAAGAGCGTGGGTTTACTATACTCCTAACAGGTTAGCCCTCTACCATCCTAGACAGCATCATTACTTACCACCAGGTGAGATAGCCGTCAAGGGCTAACGTGTAGTGTATAAAAAAAATATGTATATGATTCTTTATAAAAATATATCGCTGAAATGAGCGGAAGAAAGTTTATAAAGGAATAAAATTGCTCATGAAAAGCCGTACGCGGTCCAAGTCGCGAGTGGCGGGTACTAAAAAATTTAAATGTTTCATAGTATGGTGGCATGAATAAGCATTAAACACAGACCGTTGGTTATGACGTGACCAGCTGATTTATGTAACTAGTTGCTGTAATTCATTGCGAGGCACGCACACTCGCCGCGATAAGGGCTGCGTGTTTTGCCCCTTACCCACGCCCGCCCTTTGGGATTGACCCAATTCTCCACCCGTTGCTGTTTAACGTCACGTTGTATTGACACTATGGTATGACAAAAAGCTGCAACCCTGTTTTTTATTCGTTTTTTGTTAACATTATTTAAGGTGTGTAAGTGTCGTAGGATCTTAGGGAAACATCGATTAGATATTGACGACCTAAATCAAATCCATGATCGACGAAACGTACGACAAAACTAGTTAAGAAGCGGATTTTTTTTTTTTCGGACTTACTATTAGCTGTACTAACACGATTGATTGCGACAGCGTAACCGGGCTGTTTGGAGAGCTTCGGAAAAAAGTTCTGTCAGAAGAAATTTTGAGCCCTAGGGCTCGAAGAAACTAGGAGAATGTCTGTCTAAGGGCGCCTCCTGTGAGGCCGAACCTCGGCTTAGGGGACGTTTGGGATAACGGGGGGGTCGGACGGTAAGCGGATAATATACTCGTATTATACTAACGACGTTCTGACGACCTCCGTGGCGCAGCGCGTAAGCTGTCGCATTATAAAGTTGGAGGTTTTGGGTTCGATTCCCGGCTCGAGTCTGGCCTGGTGGGAGTCTTCGGCCTAGGTACCACCCTACCGACAAAGACGACGCGTCTTTGTGTTTAGGGTGGTAACTAGCCAAGCGATTTAGCGTTCCGGCACGATGTCGCGTAGATACCATTTATGAGTATAGGTTTACTCCCAACTAGTTAGCCCGCTACCATCTTAGACTGCATCATCTCATACCAGCAAGCACTCACATGCATTTGCATTAGTGAAAGAATTTCTAAAATTGGTTCAGACTTAACAATCTTAACATTCATATTCTAGTTAAAATTAAGATGGAAGTATAACGGATAGATAAGTTTTGATTCTGACGTGTTCTAACCTAACCCAACTTTAGATTTTGGTAAGAAAGATTTCTAAATCTTTCTTAGTTAGTTTTCAAATATCCGCTTCTTTGCAAGCGTCCTAGGTTTAACGCTGACTTGATTTCCGACGGGGATAATACCACTGGAGAACTTTTAGTTAGAGGTTTAGGCGTGATACACGTACGGTACACAGAAACAAATTACGAACTCAAATTCGCATTTGTAAATAAATAACTTTTATCTAATGAAATTCGAATGTCAACGAAAGGAACGCCTAATTTTATACGCTAGAAGCTACTGTTGCGGATTTTTGCCGTATTTTGTCGGCAGTGAAACTGTATTCAAAAATTATTGTATTCAAAGTGTATTCATTCAAAACTCAACATCATTCATACAGCTCGCGAGTGCATGCTGTATGCTTCCCAACTTACATTGTAAATAGGAAAGTTGCAAGACAGGCTAGTTAGCCAACTCACTTTCGCATAGGTGTAGGTTTAATTACTTTTTTGTCCCTAAGAACAGACTGTTCACTTACTCGTATAAGAGATCTTTAGACATATTATGATTGATGTGATGTTTTTTTTACATAAACTAAATTACTCAAACATTTGAGCAATATAATTAAAAATTAACGTTGTGTTACAATTTCTTTGGGCAGATTATTGTATAGTTGTATAGTTGCACGCATATATCGCATCGCATGAAAATTATCTCAATGTGAAAAAAAATTATAAAATGTATAAATGGTTATAAATCCAATTAACCATTGCATTGACGTACGGTGTTGCCAAAAAAAACAAATAAACAAGCTGACACTTCTCCCGTTTATATTATGCTACGCGACTACGTCCGCGTAGATTAAGGATTTTCAAAACTTCTGTGGAATAAGAAAGTTTGCAATTGAAGATTATCTCATGTCGAATTCCTGTACCCTTTTCCCGTTTTTGCGCCCTTCCTCAACATATAAATCTAATTTCGAGGAAGTTTCTATGTTGGTCATATTCCATATTTCCTGAAGCTCTATAGTTTATCGAAGATGAAATTCAGTTTCCCACAAATAAAGCGTACTATTTAGTTAATGCAGTGTATGTGTTTATATTTTATTAATATTGGCCCGGTTTTGTTTCGGTGTAAAATTAAATTATTATTACTATTCTCGAGTGTGCAATCTGTCTTCTTGGCAAATTTCTTAAAAATCTGTCGAGTGGTTTAAAGGTAACATGCAAACAGATTCACTTTAGAAATTTTAATATTAGCGCGGATGATTGGTTCTCCGTCATTAAAAGTTACTTTTTAAGGGAGATACTTTTATATCGCGTAGGTACTTCAAAAATCGTCATCGTAGCCACCTCAATATTTTAAGGGTGAAAGAGTTTCACCCTTTAAAAATGTCCTAAAAAAGAAAAGAAAAAAATTATTACTGAGATAGAATCTATTAGGAATTTATAAACCAGTATCTCCAATAGATTCATACGATATACGCGCAGTCATGTGAACCGTTTCCAAATACGTGTGTTTACCTAAAGTACTGCGAGGATTTATTACTTCTATCCGATTACTTGTTTTATGAGTGCACTCTGCATATATAAAACAGACCACCTTTCCAGTAGGTACGCCTTATTATATTCATCAGCAATTCATTATGTTAGAGCACCGCTTCACTAGGCTATCACCGCTTCACTAGGCTATCACCGCTTCACTAGGCTATCACCGCTTCACTAGGCTATCACCGCTTCTGATAATTACGCAATCTGGGTATTACGACTTCTCTACTACTACTACTAACTATACTATCAACTAACTACTACACGGTATACTATCTGAAGCTATTGTGGATTGTCGTTTTTCACGCAGTCTTAACAGATACAGCACTCGCACGTGGATCCGCGTGCATAGTGATGCCATAAAATCTAAAATTATCTTCATCATTACCAATGCACTACCGGCCCTATAAAAAGCGGGTCTCTCAGCGTGGTAATCGCACATAACTCCTAAAAGTTAGAGGTACGTGCCGGGGATCGAATACCTCCCCCCTCCCCGTTCGCTTCAGGCTAACACCGCTCCATTACTAAAATAAGAAAGAGTTTAAATTGACCATTAAATTCCCATATAGCTTAACGATTAATCGTTACCTAATTAGGGGATATCGAATTTAATCCGATTGCATCTAAACGACGTTTTAATTGTCCCTTGGATACTTCAGGTACGTTTGCATAATTTTTAATGTCCCCAACGGTATTTTTGATTTGTACCGTTATTTTTTTTGTTAGGGAGTTTAAGTATGCAATATATATAATCGATGGGATCTCGAGTACGATTACGTTGTTTAACTATCAAGCTATTTAAGATCAGGTCGTAGATAATCATTAGTGATTAATGGTTCAATCATAAGCAATGGTTAAGCGATCGAGTTATTTGCAGCAATAACACTAATCCTGAAGATCTTATTTGTCTAACTATATATAAATAATTGCATTGTCATCTGTCCTTCATAGGTGTGCAAAGGTTTATATATAAGTCCGACGTTTTTGTGGAGGTGAAAAACACGCTTACAGATTCCGTTATACATTCATAGCTAATAAAAGCGTATTAAAAACGTTTTTGAACATCCCTAGGGATTAACCAGAATCCTATTCAAAATATATATATACTATATCATTGCCCAGCCAGATCAATATCTATAAATATCTATTCAAGTTAGAAGAGGTTACAGACAGACAGAGTTAATTTGGTTCAATCCCTAGCAGAGACGATTTAGAAATTTATAATTCTTAAATTATAACTAGTCTGGTCTAGTCTGGTGGGAGGCTTCAGCCGTACAGATTTACTGAGAAAGCCATGCCGGCAAGATATTTTGCGTTCCGTTACGATCACCCGTACAAACCAATGGGGTATGGGATTAAATCTGCGATATTCCTAGTAGGTTAGTCCGCTACTATGTTAGATTGTATTAACACCAAATGAGATTACAGTCAAGCGGTTACTTCATCATCATCATCATCATCAACCCATTACCGGCTCACTACAGAGCACGGGTGTCCTCTCAATATGAGAAGGGTTTGGCCATAGTCCACCACGCTGGCCATGTGCGGATTGGCAGACTTCACACGCCTTTGAGAACATTATGGAGAACTCTCAGGCGTGCAGGTTTCCTCACGATGTTTTCCTTGACCGTTGAGGCAAGTGATATTTTAATTTTTGAAAACGCACATAACTCCGAAAAGTTAGAGGTGCGTGCCCGGATTCGAACCGCCGACCTCTGATTAGGAGGCCGACGCCCTAACCACTAGGCTATCACAGCTTCAGCGCTGCGGTTACTTGTTGTGAAATAAAAAAGCTGGTATTTTTTATCATTCCATATATAGCATTAGAAGTGGAGTAAAGGATGCGGTAGGTACTTGCGTGAACCCGCGGACTTTAGTAGTAATTAATCTGAGGCGATTATTAATTTCGGTGCAAGTTTCCAGCGGACGCGACACTGGTGCGCAATTGCGGTTGTGGTCGAGTTCAATATACCCCATTAGACTAATAGCCAGGCCATGTAATGAACATTTCGCAGGTGGAGACGCAGCATTCAATAATAAATGTACCCATAACTATGTGAAATGGATCACTAATATGAAATAAGGATAGGAAGATTTTTTCTAAATACTTTATACCACGCCAACACATAATATTACATAAAAACCCAAATTAAAAACTAGCAAAGGCAGCCTTATCGCTGCAAGCAATGCCTTACTGGCAACTTTCTATTGGGGGTGGCGATCGAATGGAATAATGCAATGAGTGTACAAATAAATACATATTGCTTGATATAATAGAGACATATATACGAAATTAGAGTCTTAAATTTTCATAAGCCTAGCTACGCAACATTGATCATATAATTATAATGAATAGATCTCTTTTTAATTTGAGATTATGGCGGGGTAACTAGACACGGCCGAAGGCTCCCTACAGCACGGATCAAATTTCCCAAATTCCCCCACACAGGATCGAACCATTTCATCATTTCTAAGACCCACGATTATTTGTCGCACAAGTAGGCAGCTACGCACTAAAGCTCTTCTTTCACACAAGAGACAGATAAACAAGGCTAGTGGCTAGTGGAAAAGGGGTTGCTAAGCCAAGGGGTGCAACAGTATCCACGACAGATAAAAACTTAAAGTAACTGTATTTAAAGTATGAACTGTACTTAAAGTATGAGTTTACCATACCCCTAACAGGTTAACCCACTACCATCTTAGACTGCATCATCACTTACCATCAGGTGAGATGCAGTCAAGGGCTAACTTGTGGTGAATAAAAAATAAAAAAAACCTGTGTAAACTTAACAAAGTATTCATAAGAAACACGCGTTGACAATCATATCACTAACCTTTTTTTTAAATTCAAGGTCAAGGTGAGAGACGGATTACAATGGCAACAGACGAAAGGTCCTAGATAATTGTGCTAATTCTGTTTTACACTTTCTAGACTCAATTGGCATGTCGAATTAGCAATAGGTAATTATGGCATTATGGGTTCGAATCCGGGCACACACCTCTAACTTTTCGGAGTTATGTGCGTTTTTAAACAATTAAAATATCACTTGCTTCAACACGGAAGGAAAACATCGTGAGGAAACCTGCACGCCTGAGAGTTCTCCACAATGCTCTCAAAGGCGTGTGAAGTCTGCCAATCCGCACATGGCCAGCGTGTTGGGCTATGGCCAAACCCTTCTCATATTGAGAGGAGACCCGTGCTCTGTAGTGAGCCGGTAATGGGTTGATCATGATGATGATGATGAATTATGGCATCCTTTTCACTATATTCTTTGTTGAAAAGGATAGATATTTTCTTATTTAGACATGCCCAAATTAATTAAGACATTTGTTTTAGAGATGTGTTGTTAATTGCTCGTAGTTCATACGGATATACAAATGTACACGTGTTAACCTGTTGTCAACACGTACCAATTAGTTACGCTTGTAATTTTTCCCCACACGGTATTATTAGCTTCTCTTGTAACTGACGATATAATGGAATCTTAGAAGTCAATTTCAACCTATTCCTAATTTTCGTGCCGAAATAAAACGTTTTTACGAGTATGTAGTTCGGATTAGGATACTGTTATTAGATATATCTCAGAGTTGATCTGTGATGATCGAACCAGGAGGTGGATCATCATCATCATGAACAACCCATTACCGGCTCACTACACAGCACGGGTCTCCTCTCAATATGAGAAGGGTTTGGCCATAGTCCACCACGCTGGCCATGTGCGGATTGGCAGACTTCACACGCCTTTGAGAACATTATGGAGAACTCTCAGGCGTGCAGGTTTCCTCACGATGTTTTCCTTCACCGTTGAAGCAAGTGATATTTTAATTGTTTAAAAACGCACATAACTCCGAAAAGTTAGAGGTGCGTGCCCGGATTGGAACCGCCGACCTCTGATTAGGAGGCTGACGCCCTAACCACTAGGCTATCACCGCTTCCAATACCGCTGGAGGTGGATAGTGGACTCTGAGTTGCTACTATAGATCCTATCGAGTTTATAAAAATTTGTTTTGCCGAGTTCAATAAATTGCATTTGGAGATATAGCCAGGTGGTGATCTTAAGTTGAATGTATTTTTAACTTTAGTAGTTAAAGTAATTTTTTATTAAGGTTACTTTATGAAAGTCCTTTTCATAAAGTAACTAAGTACTTTTCCTAATCCTAAGGTTGCCTGGCAGAGATCGCTACTAAGCGATAAGGCCGCCTTTTGTATCCTGTTTCTTCTTGTTTTTCTTATTATTTCTATCTATAATATAATAAATAAAGCCTATAAATATGTCACATAATTTTTTTTTTGGTTATACTTTTTACAGGTGGTTTCCTAATAAAATCTTTATTAATGGCGCACTGTTTTTTTTTTTTTTTTTTTAACCAAAAGTTAGTCCTTGACTGCATCTCACCTGATGGTAAGTGATGATGTGGTCTGAGATGGTAGCGGGCTAACCTGTTAGGGGTATGGTAAACCCATAGTCCTAATTGGTTTCTACGCGACATCGTGCCGGAACGCTAAATCGCTTGGCGACACGTCTTTGTCGGTAGGGTGGTAACTAGCCACGGCCGAAGCCTCCCAACAGACCAGACTCGAGCCGGGAATCGAACCCAGGACCTCCAACTTTATAATGCAACAGTGCGCGCGCTGCGCCACGGAGGTCGTCAAAATCACACTCACTCACTCACTTTGGTCGTCACTGTTTCAATAAATCTTCGTTATAATTGGCATGCAAGTCATATAGCAACATTGGGCAGCTCAAATTGTTTACCATGCGTATTGAAACATCGGGCTGATCTGTCACCAGTCGTTTCCAGCGATTAGATTAATAATTGCCGCAGCGCAATCGGCATTTGGCTGCAATAACCGTATTGGACATGTGACATACGGAGTGTGGATCATGAAAGTACAAATAAAAACGAATTTGGTAACGCGTACTACGCGTACAGTAACATTGTGATCTCATCATCAATACACTTAAATACAGTTTTATATCCTAAAGTAATCCTAAGTATATATCATAGTTTTCTTTTTAAACAGTCTCTGCTAAAGAAAGAAATTGAGACACCCCAATAATCTATATATATAAAAGCGAAATACCACTGACTGACTGACTGACTGATGATCACGATATCTCAGGAGCTATAAAACATACGATCTTTAAATTTGGAAGGTAGATTCCTTTTATGAAGTAGAGGTCAGCTAAGAAACGGTTTTGAGAAAATCTACTCCTAAGAGGTAGAAATGGGGGTTAGAAGTTTGTATAAAAGTCCTATATTTTTGAAGTTAGAGACATGAAAATTGGCAACTCATTTTTTTCTTATAAATGATAAACATCTGTATAATCAATGTTACGAAAATCTACCCAAAGGGGGGTGAAATGGGGGTGGGGCGTTTTCATGAGGATTCTATGTTTTCGAAGTTAGGGACATGAAAATAGGCATTTAGTTAATTTGTTTTAAATAATAAAAACCTGTACACGCAATATTACAAAAATCCACCCCTAAGGGGTAGAATTGGGGGTTGGAAGTTTGTATGAAAGTCCTACATTTTTGAAGTTAGAGACATGAAAGTTGGCAACTAAGTTTTTAATTATAAATGATAAAAATCTGTATAATCAATGTTGCGAAAAATCACCCCAAAGGGGGTAAAATGGGGGTTGGAAGTTTTCATCGGGATTCTATGTTTTCGAAGTTAGGGGACATGAAAATTGGAATTTAGGTAATTTGTTTTAAATAATAAAAACCTCTATATGCAATATTACAAAAATCCACCCCTAAGGGGTTGAAATGGGTGTTGGAAGTTTGTATGAAAGTTCTATATTTTTAAAGTTAGAGACATGAAAGTTGGCAACTTAGTTGTTAATTATAAATAATAAAGATCTGTAGATCAATGTTGCGAAAAACCACCCCTAAGAGGGTAAAACAGGGGTTGGAAGTTTTCATCAGGATTCTAAGTTTGGGACATTGGTTTGTCCTTCAATCACGTCGCAACAGAGCAATGGATCGACGTGATTATTGAAATTATAGTTGAGGACCTGGAGAGTGACATAGGATAGTGCCCGTTGGAATTTTTTCAACTTATTCTGACTGAATTTTAAAAACTTATCCACGCGGGCGAAGTCGCGGGCGCCAGCTAGTATATATATATATCAGTCGTTCAAAAACATTAACAACCTACCACATGACCCATATAACGTGTAGTTAAGTATAGACAAGCATGAGGTTCTTGTCTAACTTGTTATTTTGAAGTCGTGGAATTGTAAAAGACTGTAAGAAAAATCAAGATTTGAATTTATGACTATATCATTTAAGTTATGGTAATATGATTTAAGTTATTAGCTAAACATTCGATCTGGTTTATTTTGAAAATATTATGTCCCTAAATAAAATGCTTTCGTAAAACATGCAACAATCGATACAGTTGGCATTCAAAACCGCAACTATATATCCAGACCTGACTGAAGGTTCCAAACAGTGCAGAATTAACGATACGTAGCTAAAATAAAAACAACGTGTTAATTAGGCATTAAATGCCGACAAAAGTACCGAAATAAATGGTTCACATATCGAGTAATCTGACGGAGGGCCGGACGGGACGGAAGACGTTGACTTTTCAATTAAGCCCGATCCGTGCCGACAAGTTCGATTAATCAATCGCAGGCCTCTACTCCGGCCAGTCGATATCTGAAGGGTAGTGTAGCGTGTACGCACCAATTACAAGTCCGACATGCGATGTTGAGATAACAATTCCAGTTACGTCGGTCAATAAATCTTCTTCACTATCGCGGGAATATAATGAAAATACTTTTATAATATATACACAATATTTACACAAACATCGTGAGCAGATTATACTAGTATAATATTTTTAAAAAAAAAAACGCCTTCAAAATTCAAAATTGAAAAATTTCTTTTTTACTGCAAATTAACGCTTGACGGCAATCTCAACTTATGGTAAGTGATGATGCAGCCTAAGATGGTAGCGGGATTATCTGTTAGGGATATGGTAAACCTGATTGGTTTCTACACGACATCATGCCGGAACGCTAAATCGCTTTGTCAGTAGGGTGGTAACTAGCCACAGCCGAAGCCTCCCACCAGACCAGACTCAAGCCGGGAATCGAAGCCTAGGGCCTCCAACTTTACAAAGAGGCAGGGCACGCGCTGCGCTACAGAGGTCGACATGTCACAGATTCGGTGACCGTATCTGGTTGTCAGACAATGTCCAGCGTGTAGGCAGTTTCAAAACCTTGGACGCTTTGCTGTTGAGATAAAAATATTTTTTTTTGAATCGGTAGGCAAATCTTAATCGCAAGAAAACCTAACTAACTTATTTTCTAATTAGGCATTCTAGATTCAGATTTTTATTAAAATTAATGCATATTATTAATTATATATTTGTAGCAATATACAGTTATTTTATGTTGTACCACCTATCATGCATCTATTCATTTTCTTTTCACGCGCTTGGTTGCCTGGAATATATAGTATTTAGCGATAAGGCCGCCAAATTGTACCTTCTATCTTACCACTCTATTGTATTTACAGTTTCGTAATATTTATTGAGGTGTACAATAAAAGTGTATAAATTAGTGCACTCATTGATTAATTAGTGTTTTCAGACATTTCATTCGTTCATTATTTAATTTATTCAGACATTAATAGCACGCCAGGTTTCATTGTCAACGGTAGAATTCATCCCACTGTAGTGGAGGCTTAGCTAATCATTGGAAGCCGCAACGAACGCGGCTGTAACGACAATCCGGTCACCGCAACCGGGATCCGGGAAAAGACAGCGGGATGGCAATTTGCAATAAACATGTGTATTTTCGTTAAAATCTTTGCCTACATACAACCCTGGGCAAACTTATAAGGAAAAGTGTTCACTAATTTTACGATACTTTATCATACTTGGAAACGAAAGCTGTGGACATCTTTTAAGTTATTCATCATGATCAACCCATTGTCGACTCACTACAGAGCGCGGGTCTCCTCTCAATATGAGAAGGGTTCGGCCGTAGTCCACCACGCTGGCCATGTGCGGATTGGCAGACTTCACACGCCTTTGAGAACATTATAGAGGACTCTCAGGCGTGCAGGTTTCCTCACGATGTTCTCCTTCACCGTTAAAGCAAGTGATATTTTAATTATTTAAAAACGCATATAACTCCGAAAAGTTAGAGGTGCGTGCCCGGATTCGAACCGCCGACCTCTGATTAGGAGGCGGACGTCCTAACCACTATCACAGCTACCAGTTTAAGTTATTAACCTCCAATTAACAAGTTTAATTATTATTATTAGTTATATGACGAGCTCCGTGGCGCAGTGCGTGCGCTGTCACATTATAAAGTTGGAGGTCCTGGGTTCGATTCCCGGCTCAAGTCTGGTCTGGTGGAAGGCTTCGGCCGTGGCTAGTTACCACCCTACCGATAAAGACGTGTCGCCAAGCGATTTTAGCGTTCCGGCACGATGTCGCGTAGAAACCAATTAGGAGCGTGGGATTACCATACTCCTAACAGGTTAGCCCGCTACCATCCTGACTGCATCATCACTTTACCACCAGGCGAGATAGCAGTCAAGGGCTAACTTGTAGTGTATAAAAAAAAAACATTATGAAACCATCCAATGAAAGGTATTGTTTGATTTCCAATATCTTTCGCGTCTAAATAAAAACGCGACCCATATAAAATGTGCATGAAAAGCGTACTTAAATATAATTATGCATAAAGAGGTACGAATGAGAGTGATAAAAAAAAACTAGTTCGTGAGAATAAATAGGAAATTTTAGTTGAAAAATTAGTGGTTTTATATCGCAACAATGCTCGCAGCCATTTCCTGAAAGTAAGTGCACAATGCACGCTCGTAAGTGGCGTCGCGAGGCCGCCATTTTGTGAAAATTATTCAGCAAGATGCACGCGGAATGGCCGAAACATCCGTCTGTGATATCCTAACTTTAGAAATGTTAATATCGGTTTGTTTGTTACGCTTTAACTACTAAACCACTTAACAGAGTTAACAATCGAAAATTATTTATTTTGAACAATAGAAAAGCTAAATTATTAGAGACCATTGGTGCAAAAATAACCAAAAATATAACATATATAGTAATTAAATGTCTCATTAGTCAATGTCTTAAATTATACTAAAGTGATCATCATCATCATGATCAACCCATTACTGGCTCACTACAGAGCACGGGTCTCCTCTCAATATGAGAAGGGTTTGGCCATAGTCCACCACGCTGGCCATGTGCGGATTGGCAGACTTCACACGCCTTTGAGAACATTGTGGAGTACTCTCAGGCGTGCAGGTTTCCTCACGATGTTTTCCTTCACCGTTGAAGCAAATTATATTTTAGTTTTTAAACACGCACATAACTCCGAAAAGTTAGAGGTGATTCGAACCGCCGACCTCTGATTAGGAGGCTGACGCCCTAACCACTAGGCTTTCACCGCTTCTATTTAAATACTAACCGCTTCTATATACTAAAGTAATATTTTATAAAAAACACTTTTGAGATAAACCCGTTCTTGATTTATTTTTGATATATATAGGTAGTCCGTCTGGACAAAACGTTTAATTAAACACTTTTTGTGATTGCCATCTTTCTCTGTAACTGTAGTCTTAATCTGAAAATCTCAATAATCTCACATCATCCTCAGCTTATTGATGGAGAGTACCTTAAGCTGTCTGCATCGGTTATTATACCCTACCGACCTTCGTTGGAATAGCGGCGTGAGTCTTAACCTTTCCTTAAGAGAAAGGTGGCCTGTGACCAGCATCGGGACTTCAACAATTTGAGTATTTTCTGACCCTCTTTAAATCCAAATTCAACAACATTTATGTCAAGTAGGTTGACTTTATACGGACGGACGTTCAAGTGAAATTTCACAATGTAAACTATAAAATCCGATCTAGTCGGCCTAGTAAGTAAATAGGTCTAATATAAAAGGCTAAGTAAAAATTGTAAATTTATGAAATGTTTTTATTTTGTTTAAAACAAAATACGGATAACGAAACACGCAAAGTTTAAACTGAAAATAAATTATATGAAAAAAAAAATCTTGTAAAAAGGATTTCAACGAGGTTCTTATAAAACATGCTAGCCTAGCCTTATTTCTAATGGAACATGTTGAAAAGAAAACTGTAGTAAAAAAACAACAAAACAATTTCTTTCCTGGGTATTCGAACACATAAATTACACGCACACACGCAAGCTAAGCAATAAAGGCATCTTTACGAGGCACGGAACGGAGTGGTTCCGTGGGACGCGGCCGGTCAAGAACAATACGACCGGACCGGGCGTCCGGTTCCGTAGAGCAAATAACTTGGTTTCGCGGACAAATGCATCGGGCGTTTCCGGACAGAATGCCGGGATAGTGCAGGCAGTTTTAATGGCGCCCGAAATTCATGTCGCAATGCCATTCTATTGTTGTAAGAGAACATTTTCGCAGTTTAAACTGCATACGTGGTTAATATTTGAGTTCATAATTTCGTACTACAATTAGAGTTTTCTTTTTATTTTATAGCGATTTGTTTTACAATAAAATGGAAAAAAATCTACTTACATTTAAATTATACGGAAATTACAGTGAAAAAATAATTTTACTCGGCCAGGAGTTCTTATTATACCTAATTAGTTTATCATCATCATCATCATGAACAACCCATTACCGGCTCACTACAGAGCATGGGTCTCCTCTCAATATGAGAAGGGTTTGGCGATAGTCCACCACGCTGGCCATGTGCGGATTAGCAGACTTCACACGCCTTTGAGAACATTATGGAGAACTCTCAGGCGAGCAGGTTTCCTCACGATGTTTTCCTTCGCCGTTGAAGCAAGTGATATTTTTTTTTTTAAACGCACATAACTCCGAAAAGTTAGAGGTGCGTGCCCGGATTCAAACCGCCGACGTCTGATTAGGCTGACGCCCTAACCACTAGGCTATCACAGCTTTTTATTGAGCTTAAAATTAGCAAATTGCAATTTGTTCATAATCGATAATTGTATCGATCAATGTGATATAAAAAAATTAAAGTATCATTTTTGGTGCCATTCCCACAACGAAAGACGTGATGTGTGTGCACAAGCGTACAATTCATATTAATTGATAAACGCGGCACACATTCAATGACACCTCTCAATGTATGGATTGCGCAGCAAGTGGCCCTGCGTTTTCATTTCATTCAGAACGATTTTTGGAACGTTTGTAATCGACGTTTTGTCAACAATTGCAAACTTAGTATACATTCCATGGAATAATGTTTGTCGGCGCGAAGAAGTTATTAACTTTATTCAGCGGCGCCAAAAACCTCAAGAATTCAATAATTACCCACATTTTAACTATTGATGATTTTGCAAACACAATTTAGACAGTAACAATTAATTTTGTACAAGCATGCTTTGTGCTATAAATACGGGCGGTCGATGCCTTTCGCGGATTCTCTCGCTCGAAACGTCGTACTGTTCGGACCTCTTAGTTATTATCGCAATAAAAGTGTAAACCGGCAAGTTGTGGTTTTAATTACTATGAGCGAAAGTAAACAAAATCGTGACGTCAGCAATGTTGATGTCACCCTTGCAAAAAACAACTCGGACGTCCTTGACTCGACATGTTAATTAGGTATCTTCTGACTGCATGGTTCGAGATTTTCGACTTATTTGATCGCGCGAAAGTTAGCTTCAATTTGTTTTCCATATACACGTATTGTGTTATAGAAGAGCGTTCTCGAGTCTTATATATTCGAATAAGTGTTAAATTACTTAATCCTTTTTTTTAAATTCTCTGTATATAATACCGTTTTCATACATTCACCAGGGAGCATTATTTGAAAGCTCAACATCAAGTATTATTAAAACAACAATAATTATACTCGTATGATATCGATATCCCAAATTCCACTAATGTTTTATATGTGATAGTGATTGGGCAAAAGGAGGGCAGAATAACAAGTTTACTTACGAATTTAAATATATTTGCATTTTCTAACAGTGAGAAGAGTTTTGAGAGTTGTCTACTACGTCAGAGCCCTAATGTAGTTTGAACTTTATAGAGAACTCCCGAACATGAAGGTTTTCCTAAGATATTTTCTTCACCGCTGAGACAAATGATTTTTAAACTTGTTTAAATTAAAACGCACATATTAACACTGAATGTATGCGCTGAGAATTGAACTCGTTCTGTCTTAGAGATCGAATCCCAACCACTAGATTATCACCGCTTTTTAATGAGCTTAATAAGATCATCATCATGATCAACCCATTACCGGCTCACTACAGAGCACGGGTCTCCTCTCAATATGAGAAGGGCATAAGATTAATCAATCAAGAATAATATCAAGACGCAGTTATTTTGAAATCGCAGATATACACTTAAATTTGATTTAATATGTATAGATAGATGTATATTAAATTGTGAAAGTTTGCAGCTCATTCCTCATTGCCTCTAGACATGTGCATTGTTGCCTCAGAGAACAGTGATTCCAGTCACAATGTGGGTTTAGACAGGCGTTTGTTCTTCCAGCAAACACTAGTTTGCTTTCGGTCGCAACACAAAACGTTAGAGGACTTCGAAAGACAATGTTTGCTCACGGAACGACGAGACGCCTACAAATAGGCAATGGAAGAGAACTGGACTTGTAGTATGTGTGTGTGTGACGGATGTGTGTTTTAACCATGATGACGGAACCTACTCGTATCTTGTATTCGTTGGTCTAGAAAAGGGTTTAAACCTAGGGTAGGCAATAATTGCTGGCTTATTTTAAAGCGTAGGGAAGCCGGGACGGATGGCTTACTGTCCCTTTGGGCAGAACTAATATTTTAATTCCGCGATAGTAATAAGAACATCAATAGGAAATCCAATTTTCTTAGAATTATTGACCTGCTCCGGGATTCGAACTTAGGACTCGAATTTAATATTCTCATATGCTTATCACTTAACAAATAAGGTTTTATAGGTTAAGACAGCGGAAAACATCATTGTACTGGCTAAGCAAAGATTATCGAAGTTCGTATACCAATTGGATCTTTCAATGGCGGTGCCTTGAAAACATAAGCGTAGAGTTGAGCCTTCTGTTTCTGAGAAATTGGTGACAAGTTAAAAGCTAATCTACATAATAAAGTTTTTGATAACGTTCCGAAATTCTATCAATATGGTCTTAGCTTACAGTTCGCATAATCTTACTTCCCCGGGCTGATATGCCATGTTCAATTTAAATTCAAACAGTCAGTCACTCACTATTTTTAAAAGTACTGTCACATGCCATTATATTTCGACTATATATTTATTTTAATCCTTTTCATTTATATTATAAAGGAAATATTATTTTTTCAAATATATGTTTATTTAATATTTATTATTGTATTATGTTATGTATATACTCTGGTTTATGTATTCGTATGCAGGTTTGTGTTTATATTGCGCCACTTACCATTTCTTGTATTTTCTTTCTAATCCTAAGGTTGCCTGGCAGAGATTGCTACTAAGCGCCTTTTGTATCCTGCTTCTTCTTGATTCTGTTTTTCTCATTATTTTAGCTAATATTTGGTGTACAAATAAAGAAAATTATTTTCCCTAATGTTTTGTTTGCAAATAAAGAAAATAATAACAATAAATGTCATTTCTGACTTCTATTTAATTCCTAATAACTCGATCGACACGGCCAGTCGCGACTAACTACTGTCCAGCAAACTTTACCAACTGTACCTCTATCATTCCAACAATTCAATGAATTAACTCATTCTCGACAAAATGGACGACTCGATGTACTGGAAGGCTTCGGGATACAGTCCTCAGAAGACAAGATGTCTTTATTTACATATAGAAGCTCATTTTGGGCTTGAATTAAGCACGGATTACTTGTTCTGTTTTATTGATCCAAGTTTGTGATTCGTTGGGTAATTGACTTTTAAGGTCCGATTTCTTTTAATAGCAATTATTAATAATAGATACGCGTCGATAACCTCCTTTCATGAAGCCGTTTAAAATGGGTGAAAAGTGAGAAACCTACGCAATATCGTTCAGAACGTTTAGACAGCTGTTCCATAGATGGCGTCCAAACTAAATTAAATTTTCAAATCTACCAACCTAGTCATTCTAGTCACAATGGACGGCACAGACCGGCGTTTGTTCTTCAACAAACACTGGATGCTCTCGGTCGCTACACAAAACGCTGAGAGGATTTCGAGATAGGTACGTTGCTTGCGTACGTCAAGACGTATACGTACCTGTAGTCTATAGGCAAAGTGTTACAAGTCTCAATGAAAATAAATATAGGGGAAGGGTTTAACAAAACAACAGCATGTTTCTATTCGTCAAGGCTTATTTTTTAAGAAGCTAGCCGATTATTAAGGGGATTTCACAGACAAGTAACAATTTATAAAGCGATAAAGGGTACTTTTTTTTCAATACAGCTGGATGAAACGGGAGTTCTTAAATTTTCTTATATAACAAGTTATTCTTCTTGGACATAAAATTTAAAACGGTTTTTTTTTCATTTTTTTTTTGGTAAAAGAGTTACTTTTCTTTTCGGACTGTCTATTAGCTTTACTAACCCTATTGGTTGCCACAGCGTAACCGGGCTGTTTGGCGAGCTTCGGAAAGAAGCTCTGCCAGAAGAAATTTTGAGGGCTCGAAGAAACTAAGGGAACGACTGCTTAAGGGCGCCTCCTTTGAGGCCGAACCTCGGCTTAGGCGACGAGAGAGTAACGCAGTTATAATAATGTATAATACTGTGTTGTGTGCAATGTGGGACGAAAGTTTGGTGAAATACTAAAGTCAAAAATTCGGGCAACAGTCATTAGTCAAAACATTATAAAACAATATGTATACGATTAATAACCGTTTAAACAAAAATTATAGTAGATATTAAACAGTATTTTACCGCTTAATATCTCCTATAATTTTTACCAATTTTTATTCTATTAAAACGCTCAAATTATAATTGGATAAAAATTTGCGCTATACTAACACACGAAATCCGACCCAATGCGATTCGAGCAATTTCCGAATGAGAAAATAATAACTTGGCATTTTATCGCTACGGCAAGAGCGCTCCAAATGAATTTAAGATGTCTACTTAGCATGAAAAAATAATAAAAGAGGCGTAATTTGACGTCTGATACCGCACTCGGCGGCCACTTTGGTGGAAATCACACAAAAATGCGTTTATAATGGCAGACGCAGACGGGAGTTGCGTAGGCGCTCTAAGCGATGTGTGTGGAAATGAATTAATATTAATTTGCTGGGCCACGCGAATAACGAGGTTTGAGGGCTCTAACCCTTTACATGAGTTGGGGTTGCTTCATGAGTCATGCCAACCTTTTATATGAATCGTTTAAGCACTAAACGTAAATGAACCGATCTAGAAAAACCCGTTGCTGAGAATTATGTGTAACTATTTTCGTATGCTTGATTTGACATTGCCCTCGAGAGACTTGTCATTTTCTGTCTATAAAATGGCAGGCAGTGTTATAAAGTGGGTTATTAATATATATTTGGCGACCTCCGTGGCGCAGTGCGTGCGCTGTCCCATTATAAAGTTGGAGGTCCTGGGTTCGATTCCCGGCTCGAGTCTGGTGTGGTGGGAGGCTTCGGCCGTGGCTAGTTACCACCCTACCGACAAAAGAAGTGTCGCCAAGCGATTTAGCGTTCCGGCACGATGTCGCGTAGAAACCAAATACGAGTATGGGTTTACCATACCTAACAGGTTAGCCCGCTACCATCCTAGACCGCATCATCACTTACCAGCAGCAGGTCAGATAGCTGTCAAGGGCTAACTTGTAGTCTATAAAAAAAAGCTAAAGATGCCTAAATTATAAACTTATCGATAACTAGTTTTAATGTTTACGGAAAGTAACTTCCTTGGGTTTGGGTCGGGGTATAAGATGTTCAGATCCATCTGGCGTATTTACGATATTTCAAGCGATGGTTGCTACAAGGGTTTATATTACCGTGTGTTAGTTAAATATGACGTTTAATTATCAAAATTATTACAGGACTTCCTACAGTTCCCACCTTATAAATGTTTTTACGTATGCAACGAATTAAATTTGAATAATTTAGTTAGCAATTAAATTTTCTCATATCATCGTGAGAACTTCGATGAAATATTTCGGGTCGTAACTCCATTAATCTTGCATTTATTATAAACCTATTTTAGGTGTCGATATGTCGTAATGTACTGAAAAGAACATGCCGGCTGGGTCATTAGTTTGATGTATGGCTCTTTTATAGCCCCAGATAAGGTCACGTCCTAATGCACGACATACTCGTAGCGGTATGGAACGGTGGCACGTAAGAATCAATTTTCAATTTTCCCTTCATGTAGTTTACGACACGTTCGAAATATAGGAGAAATTATATCACGTAATTTTCTTTGTACCTCTATCCGCGTGGGTGTTTTTTGTGATTGAAATATTGTATGTTTTCAGATAATGTATAAATATTTACTGTGTAATGGTGTCAATCCTGCAAAATTACTAAATACAATTAATATAATATGTTAGAAGAGTGCTGTCGTTGTACATGGGATATGTTGACATTGATTTCGTAACTGTTTATTTAGATCACTTCAGTTTTATGTAATCTTTTATGTATAATAATGATTTTCAACAAAGGGTTTGACATACTTATAATGTAGTTCAAAGAAAATTTCAGTAAAATTTAGCTGTTTATGTAAATTCATCAAATATCGCTAAGTCTACTCGCTGTACACATATTAAATAACATAGTTGTAAATACTAGTAGATGAAAAAATAAAAAGCTAAAGAGGTCTATAGTAACTAAATCTCAGCTATGGATCACAAAAGAAATGGATACAGCACTACATACTTTTAGTTATAGTCAAACGATATACTGCGACTTTGGTAATGTCACGTTGTAGACGGCCGTTCCTCGTAAGAGACCGCGAGCGATAGCAGTAAGTTTTAAATAATCAACGATATTAACTCAATCATTACTCCTAACAATTACTATGGTAAATACTTGCCTAGCAATCGTGAGCATTAAAAATAAACAGTTCAAAGATAACCCCTCGCGTGTGGAAACGCGTTTTATTTCGAACATTAGAATAGGTCATTTTATTATTCACGCTATATCAAATAGGGCCTAGTTAAATAAACAAACTTGTTAGGTGTGTTTAAGGGAGTTTGTAAAGGATATTTCCTATATAAGCAAAAAATTTTAAAATACACAAGGTAAACTTTTTATAAAATATTGGCACATTCTACAATGTTGTCTCTCTTAATGTTGTACACTCCACTTACTTACGCTACCTCGGAATGCGTAATATGAGACAAGACAATACATTATTTATTAAAAAAAAAACTTGTCTAAAAACAACAAAAAAAAAGTTAAGTTTGCTAATGGCAATTTTTTTATGGCGTACATATATTGCTGCCTAAAGAGACAAGTCAACATTTTAATTTTGTTTAATCATCGTTATTATTATTAAATTTATCATAATTATTATGTTAGTGATATTGTGTAGGTATTAGCTCGATAAGATAACGCCGCAAGAGAACGCAATCTGTATAGAGACTTGATGATGCATATTCATGGACATTCGACATACAAACTAGATTGGATTAGTTCCAGCAACTATACTAACTAGAGAATTTAATTTATACTCTATGTTAAAGACTAGATGAAAAAGATGGACGGAAACAAACGGCTGAGAAGTACGCAGGGACAATTTCTCAGTACAAAAATAAAAACGTTAATTCAAGATAATATTGATAGGCATAACACTTACTTAACATAATATGTAGATTTCCATGAAGCAGACACCGGTATGGTGATTAATTTTTATCGCGAATAATTCACTTACTCACGTCTTATCGCGCTATTTCGACAACATAAGTTAAACCTGAATTAAGTGTAATTAAACGTTACCATGAACTATCTCCATTTTTTGTCAATGTGTTTATTTATTTATTATTTATTTATTTATTCAAAGCGCCACCAACAGAATTACATGTAACAAAAATAAACATTTTAAGAACCTTAAGTGCTAGGATATACATATAAATCAATTTAGAGGTAACTACAGCATGCCTAATATCTTTAGTCGACGCCGTCGAATATGTCGCTAATAATATAATATTCACAATATTGCCAAACAAAGCACCTCCGGAAAAACACGAGACTTGTATTGAGAGTTGGTGAAAATTACTTCACAAAGTGCGTTTTGAATGATATTTTATGTGCATTATTCAACGGTCTTTTAAATGCTAATTAGGAGTAAGTTTTCAAAAACTATTTAATATCCGACACCTGCAAATTAATTAATTAATTAATTAATAAAAACGAAAAAAAAGAAAAACCCCGGCTAAGTTTGTTGTGGGCTTCTTCTTAGACCGGGGCGCGTTTGGAACCCTCATAGCTTTAGTTTTAAGTTTACGAATATAGTTATCACCATGAAATAACTACTGTGTAAATTATTGACGCGTCAAAAGTGCCTTTTTAAGGACTATTTGAATAAAGATTATTTTGAATTTGAATTTGAATTTAATGTTAAACGTCAGCTTTGAAAATACATTTGTTTCATTTATACAGTGCAGAGGTCTATTAGCATTTTGCACGGACTAGTTTACAGTTCAAGTAATCGGATCTAGGCTGAAGTTGAAATTAATAAACTTTAGTTTTATGGTATTTCACAACAAACAGAAACTGCCCAGACATACATGCGAACGTTTAATTTTGTCCAACAAATTAAGTTTAGTTGTCAGGTTAATTTAATTAACTATTTGTAAGCTCCATGCAGCGGAGCGGCTCTAGGGGTACACGCCAAAGAACACAGACGGTAGGTTAATTCCGAAAATTTTAAACGGCGGATCGCTACGAACTTATTCCACTGCACAATGAATGTTTGTTGCAAATAAACTGAATAAGCAAAGCGCACTAAGCAGCCATTTTGTTCACGCTCGACGCACACTGGCGCGCGGAACGAAACAACGGGGCGTATTCTCAACGCGTCGCGTCTACCGCTTTGTTCAATCTATGACACGGAGCGAATTCTGGAGAAAGGCAGTTTTTTCTTTGACGTACACATCGTCTGGAGTAAGACTTTTAGTAAGGTATCTTAAGAAACTAATCTGCGAAACAAAGGTAATAATTGCATGAAGCGGTGATAGCCTAGTGGTTAGGGCGTCAGAAACTCCTCCTAAACAGAGCTCGGCGGTTCGAATCCGGACACGCACCTTTAACTTTTCAGAGTTATGTGCGTTTAAAAAAAAAAATAGCACTTGATCCAACGGTGAAGGAAAACATCGTGAGGAAACCTGCACGCCTGAGAGTTCTCTATAATGTTCTCAAAGGCGTGTGAAGTCTGCCAATCCGCACACGGCCAGCGTGGTGGACTATGGCTGAACCCTTCTCATACTGAGAGGAGACCGTGGTGTCCTAGTCTTTATTCCTTTTTGTCACAAACTCCAGTCCTGTCTCTTCTCTATCCGTCAGTCAGCGCTAGCTAAAATTATGTTGTCAAAACACTTTGGCATCTCAGAAACATTTGCGAATTTTCAAAAGACTACCACCATATTAACTGATATCTTTGTTCGAGAAATTTTACCCGCTTAACGTGCAGCGTTTATACATTTTGCAAAAACTTTATAGAGCAATTGTTTATTTTTGTGCTTTTAGTGAGGAAAGCAGCATTACAGTAATAACTATTTAATTAAGTACTCTACAAAATTAGCGCCGCGTGCCACTCGTTATACTTGTTATAATAAGCTGGATATTCTTATATTCCGTGTTTCGAAACCCCGCCCGCAATTATTACGTCACGTAAGCCTGGCGTGCGTACAAGATCGGATTTAATAAGCGGCGCGCACGACACCAGAATAGGACCTCGCCTTTCAGTGACAAACAATGCATTTAATAAAAGGTTTCTACAATATCACGTTAGCTTATGTGTGCCTGGTACTTCAACGTGTGGTTTAAAAAGTGGCAAGCCTTTGAGCTTTTGTAAGTAATTATCTGATTAGCTATAATACTCGTATAATTAGGAGCGGGCTTTTAAACGACGCTCAAGAAAAGAGAATATAACCTACTATTTGATATCTCTTTTTGTTTCTGCTCGCCTAGTAGAATTATAAACAGTACCGAGTATCTAGTGCAAACTTATCGAGATAAAACAAGTCTTATAAAATGTAAGAAGCGTCTGTAAAAAATAGATTTTATTATTATTATTCCCTACACTTGGAGGAACTGACGAATGGACGGTCCACATACCACTGATGCCGAAATTACTATACGCCTTTTACCTGAAATAAAATTGAGCAAACACTCGGGCTGAGATTGAGTGATAAGAGTTCAAAACCCAAAAAAATATAATATTTATTATCAAACCCAAAAAAATATATTATAGTCGCAACTTATGACGTTTGATATATTATAGTTACAGAATAACGCATACTTTTATGTGTCGTTAGTTTGCATGAAAGCTTTCAATAATGCCACTCTAACTAGTTCATGCGTATACATAACAAATGTTATTTATAGAAAATATTTCTGAAAAAGGCGTTAAATCGTAACAGTAACCAATAAAGCTTATCGATATAAACCTTTTCGCAAAAATATTAAAAGTCAAAAATAGGATAGGATTATTCGAAAGCGAAAATTTTAAATATTTTCATAATCCCGTTTGAACCGTTATTGTAATTCTTTTCCCGAATCGGCTTCCCCCATTAACCAAACCGCAGAGGATGAGTCGGAAAAAAAAAAGTTAAATGTTCGTTCAAAAATTTTAGCGTTTCCGAGCGTATACGATTGTTATTTTAAATTCAAATTGTTATTCCTCGTAACACGTTCAGAAACCGGGGTACGCTATTATTCATAGACGAAACACTTTATTTAATTTGCGTTATGCGGAAATTGTACAGTCAGCATCGGTTATGGGAAATCAGGGAAATCCGGCTCAACGTTATAATCTACTAGAATATTATATATGTTTGTTTGAACTTAACAAACAGCTTTATTCAGGAGTGCCGTTCGGGTATTCCGTATATTTTTTGAAAGGATAACTTTAGTAAGATCTGATATCTTAATCTAATAGAAGCTGTGATAGCCTAGTGGTTACGACGCCCGCCTCCTTATCAGAGGTCGGGGGTTCGAGCACGCACATCTAACTTTGTGTTCAATATGTTCCTATCACATATTTTTTGGTGACGGCTCAACATGTTTAACAGTGGGTTTAAACTGATAGCTATGACGTTTGTTTTTATTGAATTTTATTGAAGGTAAGTGACGATGGAGTCTAAGATACAAGCTAACTTGTTAGGAATATATTGAACCCATACTACTGCTACCGACTGTTTTCACATGACGCGTTATTTGACAAGCGCCAGTTGCATTCTCAAAAATTGCGTGGAGATGACAGGTCGCCAAAATAGGAGGCTGCTCAGTGTGTTATCGTAAGTATATATAAGTTTTAGACGTTTAAGTCGGTGCCTTCGCTCCGGGAGTCTAAGGACCCATAGAGATAACATATCACAGCTTCCAAGGTTTCCAGAAACCAAAAAACAATACCTGGAAGCAACTTGTATCTTTTATTTAGGCTGAATAAACGAAATATTATTTATTTATTTAACGGAACATACAGTACTTGGCGATACGTCTTTGTCGATACGGTGATAACTAGCCACGGCTAGAGGCTCCCAGGCCAGACCAGAGAGAAATAAACCTTTTTTACAATGTGGCAATGGGCGGGGCACATAGCTCGGAGAACCGATGGACGCTGGGGTCCCAAGGTGCTGGAATGGCGACCCCGCACCGGCAAACGTAGCGTTGGTCGACCTCCAACAAGGTGGACAGACGACATCGAACGAGTCGCAGCCGCTGGATACAAGCGGCCCAAGACCGTGGCCATTGGAACTCCCTACAAAAGTTATGTCTAGCAGTGGACGTCAATTGGTTAAAATGATGATGATGATGATGACAAGGACACATTGGGAACGAAGTTCCTTATCGCGCGTTGTGAAAGGGGGCTAGACGGAAAAAATTCTTACGAAAAGTTGTCACAACACTTTTTGTTATTGTAAGCTGTGCGGCGTCGCATGTTTCTCTCTCTCTCTTATAGAAAGCAAGCCAGATATTTTCATTTCTATTTCGCATTGAACAGTGTGGTATCGCGACGATTATTTTTGTTGAGTGTATACAGGTTTTTTGTAAATAATAAATAATAAAAAAAAATTAAAATTTTATTACAATTCCTTCACTAATTAATCGAAAGGAACTTAGTTCCATCCGGGTGTCCCTTGCCACCTCTCAAGTTTTTTTTATTTTGTACTTTTTTTGGTTTTGCTTTAATGTATTGTTCCTTTGTGTCTCGTTGCAACATATTTACTCTATCTATCAGCGTAAAAGTTCGTTGCCGACTGTACGAGGGGAGCGAAATAAACGAATAGCGGCATGGACGCGTGGCTTTACACGTATAACTCGATTTGTTTTTGTGGAATTCCAGCAAACAAGCGCTCTAATGGGACAACAGTTTAAATATAAAATAAATTAAACCGTCGCGGGAACAGCCAACTTGAAGTTTATATGAAACAACGTTTGCATTTCGGAGTGTGCACCTCCTCGTCACGAACGCGGCAATCCGACTGCTACCTGCGACACAAACGCAAATGAGCCCGCAGAAACACTTCGTGACTTGAAAGCGGGTTATTAAAAAGAAAATACGAAGACATGTTTCGGGGAAACAAACGGGAGTGTCGCTGTTGGTAATATGATGGACAGTGGCGATCGGTTTCGAGAATTAAAAACTCTCTCTTTTTTTTTTATTGATTCACTAAGTTTTTTTTATACACTACAGGTTAACCCTAATCTCACCGTAACTGTAGGAAGTCCTGTAATAATTTTGATAATTAAACGTCATATTTAACTAACACACGGTAATATAAACCCTTGTAGCAACCATCGCTTGAAATATCGTAAATACGCCAGATGGATCTGAACATCTTAAACCCCGAACCCAAGGGAGTTCCTTTCCGTAAACAGTAAAACTACTTATCGATAAGTTTATAATTTCTCATCTTTAGCTTTTTTTTTTTATAGACTACAAGTTAGCCCCTGACAGCTATCTCACCTGCTGGTAAATGATGATGCAGTCTAGGATGGTAGCGGGCTAAACTTTTAGGAGTATGGTAATCCCACGCTCCTAATTTGTTTCTACGCGACATCTTGCCGGAACGCTAAAATCGCTTGGCGACACGTCTTTTTCGGTAGGGTGGTAATTAGCCACGGCCGAAGCCTCCCACCAGACTTGACTCGAGCCGGGAATCGAACCCAGGACCTCCAACTTTATAATGCGTCACCGCACGCGCTGCGCCACGGAGGTCGTCAAATAAATAAATAAATAAGTTAGCTGACTGTAATCTCACCTGGTGTTAAGTGCAATGCAGCCTGAGATGGTAGCGAGTAAACCTGTTAAGGCCCTGGCAGTGATATTAAGGTTATCACCGGTTTCTAAGCAACATCGTGCCTGAACGCTTAATCGCTTTCTTTGTTGGTATGGTGGTAACTAGCCATTGGCAAAGCCTCCGACCAGAGCAGAAAATATACATTTTCAAATTGACTTAACCGGGGATCGAACCCAGGATCTACGCATTTAAGAATACAGCACTTGCCACTGCGCCATGGTCAACAATATATCACCTTAAAACCAGGTTATTAAAAATATGAATGCATAATAAAGATGTACTGTCTAACAACTGTCAAAATTGTCCTTGTAAAATAAGAATTCACTCACAAATTAGAGCCTATTTTCCGAAAAAAAAAAAGTTTTAACGCCGAACGTATTAAACAGCAATAAAAGTGAAGGAATATCTCATTTAAAATAACGAAATGCATTAAACGTTACAGCAAAAAACAAACACAATTATTAAAAAAAAAAATAGTGTATAAAGTAATTAACTTAGTTTTTATACTAATATGTACAATACAAAACCAAATGAATAAATACAAAAGTAAATAACGAGTGGCAAAATGGCATCCAACTTCACTTACGAAAGTAATTAATTAGCTGGTGTAAGTATAATATTACTTAATAAACATATAAATTAATTAAATCATTGAAACAGTGCCATTGGAAACCCACGCAACAAAAAAAAACAGTATTGAACCGAGAGTTGAACTATCCCTAACACTAGATATGAAGGTGCTACATAATATACAGCTCATAACCTCAGCGTTCCAAAAGCGGTATAGAATGAAGAGTGACATTTAGAGTGATCGAGCACCGCAATTGCATAACTCGGTCCCATGAAACGCAAAGACGTGAGCGAAATTCAGAGTGGGCCATAAATCTTTTTATCTTACATTTAGATATTTGCAATTCCCACAAATGACCTGTGTAAAGCGATCCACGGGAGGTGCAATAACACGATTTGCGAATAAATGGCACGGAAGTTGATCTACAGTTCCGTTCATCGGGAGTCTCGCGTTACACGTGCAAATTGCCATCGCGCGAATCCATTGCGACGCCGGCAGCGCGTACGAGTCCCAGCAGTCACATGAAAGCCGCAATAAAGCGGGTTAGGGCAGATTCGCGCCGCCGGTTTTTAAATGTTTGCCAGCTCCTCGGTAACAGGTTGATTTTTTCGCATGCGACCTCTGACTGCGCGATTCTCTCCAATACTACACCCGAACGTGGCGCATCAAATGAAAAATGGCGGCTTTAACGCCAAAATGGTTATTGATGGACGACTTCAAATTTACTTTTACGGATGCCGGATTAACGAACGAACGGCAACTGGGCTTATTTTACGAGCGAAGCGAAACATCCTGTTTGGGTGAAACATGGAGAACGATTTATCAAAATTTTTCTTTGATCCGCGCAGATAAAATACCATTTATATTACTTTGGTATTTCATAGCAGGGAACAAAAGTTTCCTTTGCCGAGTTGAAAGGTTAAGGAAAAAGCACTCTGTTCGATACTTATAATCAGACTAATTGATCTATATGCCGATGTAACCTTGTTTTTGTATCGTATTTTATGTGTTCCAAGGGCCTCGTTAAGGGTCGATCTGTTGGACAAATAAAAATAAAAAATAATAATAATCGAATTGCCATCCGTAAAATTCTTATTGTGTAATTCTGGTAACCGTCTGTAATCTTCATCATCAGTTCATCTTGACAAAATTATGATCCTCGAGAGCAAATTTGCTCACAGAATAACTGAAATTTCCCTCGATTTCTCCAGGATCCCACTATCATATAGTGATATGATGGCAATGGAACTAACTAGAAAGTATATATTTTTTAATCGGATCATAAATTGACGGAGTTTTGAGGATACAAACATAAAAAAATTACTACCGAATTGAGAACCTACTCCATTAAGAGATGTGACATAGTTTTCTTCTCTATTCTATAAAACTATCGATTTGCTGCTACTCTACCCTTATGATTGATTGATTATGGATATACAGACGACGTGTATTCCCCGAATAGTTTTATTTCTCGTAAATATTTGCAGCTTGCTAAGTCAAATATATATATATGTTAAGAAGATCAGGCAATCTTAGTTCTGCGCGTATGATGAATTCTTGTACAAACAAAGTATGAACAGACGATAGTTCATTACACGCGGGCGAAGTCGTTGTTTAAAGCTAGTAATAAACAAAAGCTAATAGAATTCAGATAGCCGGGGCCGAGTCTTGCAAGTTTAGAGGGTCCTTGAGGCTCTAATCTTGCGCGGCTGGAGTATCGGGTCGAAGTCAATTAGTTTAGATAGGTTCTGTTTATATGAGCGACGAGTGAACTCAGGCCGGAACTGTTTGGAGAGGCAAGCGGCGGAGGGGTCGAAATCACTTGGTGGGTTTGTTAGCCCGATAGCGGCGCATTCGATAACGAATAGCCACTATCACAGATTGCTGCCCGAGTTAAGCTCTCATTATGCGGATTCTAAACAGCAATTTTGTAAAGTGTGCGGTTTTCGGCATTTCCATATAGTGTTCTGTGTTTAAAGCAATCTCATTTTGGAGTTAAAAGTGCGTTTATTGTTAAGGGCAACACAAGAGTAATTCATAAATACACTTCGACATTTGTAATTTTAAACAATAAATCAAAATTAAATGTTATGTATTATTGGAACTTGCAACGTCCGGACTGGGCCTCATAATATAGTCTTACTATATTATGATATTATAAGTAGATAGATGTACATGAATGCAATTATTGAAAAAATAAACAAGAGTTGTACATACTTAATATTATTGCACTAGCTAAGCCGCCTGCCACCAGACCACCGTATCAACAACATAGCTTGATATTAATCGGTAATTTAGATTACGCAATACGTTAACTAAGCCAACCAACCCGCATTGCATTAATTGTTTAGAACCATTGAACAAAATACGCTAGCTGTTAATCGGCACTCGCCAGTTACGAAGATGAGAAAAAAAAATTATATTGAAGTCAAATAAACCTCTAACACAGACAAATACGACATATCAAATTGCACGCCAAAGTAAATAACAGAATGAAGCTAATAAAATTCATATAACCGGGACCGAGTCTTAGAAAGTTTAGAGAGGCTCTAATCTTGCGCGGTTGAAGTATCGGGTCGAAGCCAATTAGTTTAGATAGGTTCTGTTTATATGAGCGACGAGTGAACTCAGCCCGGAACTGTTTGGAGAGGCAAGCGGCGGAGGGGTCGAAATCACTTGGTGGGTTTGTTAGCCCGATAGCGGCGCATTCGCTAACGAATAGCCACTATCACAGATTGCTGCCCGAGTTAAGCTCTCATTATGCGGATTCTAAACAGCAATTTTGTAAAGTGTGCGGTTTTCGGCAATTTTACGGAATGCTCTGTGTAATTTGTTAATTAGTAATGGATGATAGTTAATAGATTTGTACAAGTCAAATCAGCAAATACTAAATACGTTATATATGAACGTGGAAGGGCAAAGAAGAGATGGATGGATAGTGTAAAAGAGGATATGCGGGTAAAAGGTGTGGGTAGTGAGGTGACGGGTGATAGAAGTGAGTGGAAGAAGAAGACGTGTTGTGCCGACCCCACATAATGTGGGATAAGGGCAAGAAGAAGAAGAGACTAAATATGTTAGTCTGACACGTGATTCGAACCAAGAAGCGCACGGTCTAAAAACGTTCTGACAGACCATCAGACAGACGTAGCAGCTATCTTAAGTATAGTGAACCCAACTAATTTGACGACACAAGTAGGTCAGTGTTTGTGTAAAACCAGTAACGCCCCGTAACAAAACAAACATTCATCATGACTCGATAAATTAGAGCTCCGAAAGCCAACACGCTGGGAATTTAGCGTTGATCAGCCCGGGACATAACGAAGCGTTAATAGCTACGTAATGTGACAGCTAATTTCCTGGAAGGAACTGACGCCCCACCTTCAGGGTTTTTATTGTCCCTATCAAGAATCCCGTCACGATCTCACCCCCATCCCTCCTCAAGAGCCACCAGGGCGCACTCATCAAGCCGAAAACTTGCGAATTAAAACGTGCTTAGCTTCTTAGTGCAAAAGTTGGCAATGAAGAGATTGTTACCGTACTTTTAGATTAACTTCATTTATATTTGAAACTGGTATCAACTTTGGTTCGGGTTATAATTTTTATTTTAAATTGGCTATTATTCGCGTTTGTTTCCGGTCTACAAAACTTTGCCGGAACATTTTCCTTGGGTGTTCTAGATTCCGACTCCAGCTCGACTAAGATTATTATGTATAACCGTTATCTCGACTAAAACTCCATGCAAGAAGGACGAGAACATGGTAGATATAATTATAAGCTAAGATAAATACTCTTTATTGCACACACATTTTAAAGAAACAACAACACAAAACACTTAACACATAAGTATTGGCAAAGGCGGTCTTATTGCCTCAGCAATCTCTTCCAGACAACCCTTGGGGAAAGAATTAATTAAAGTATGAGGGTAACGGAGGGTAATTATCTTACAGCGTACATTGTATCCCTACAAAATTCTAGACAAACCTGTGCCAAACGCCATGGCGACTTAAGCGTACACATTAAAGTTTTTTTTAATTAGTTAGCCGATCGGCACTATGACACAACAGTGACAGTGACAAATCAGTGGTAAATATAAACGAACTGACTGAATTTGATTTTCGTTAAAAGAGTTTGAATAACTTTATTTAACCCATCTAAGTTATAGAATAAAAATCGTATATATTTAACACTTCAACCTTCCGGAGTGGCCGAGTTCGATCCCTGACACGCATCACAATATTTTCGAAGGTACGTGCGTTTTTAATTTAATGTAATCAATTTTAAATCAATTATCGCGTGGTTCAACGGTGAAGGAAGACGCCGTAAGAAACCTGCAGGCTAAGAGCTAGCCATAATATTCTCAAAGGCATGGGCAATGGCAATTGGCCGGTGGTGGATTAAATCCTTCTCTTGGAGAAAATCCGAAAATCCCAGGGTTGAGTTTATTAATTATAATAAACTCAACCCTGGGATTTTTGGAATACAAGTGAGTGGAAGAAGAAGACATGTTGTGCCGACCCCACATAATATGGGATAAGGGCAAGAAGACTAAATACGTTAGTCTGACACGTGATTCGAACCAAGAAGCGCACGGTTTGGATCTTATTAGTGATTAATCATTAGATTAATCACTAATAGGATCCAAATTAAATAGCGTTATCAACGAAGATCTTAGGCCATAGTACATAAAAATAGCCTTTACCAGTTGGGCGGTAAAGAGTTATTAAGAAGTAATGATTCGAGAAGGGAATCTAGGGCTTTACATTAGAAAGGGTACATCGCGCATTCTTGTGCTACGTATATTGTGGAAACGTTGCGTCGTTTAAAACTCATCAAGTTGAACGCAGACTGTAGTGGTATGAAACTTGATTTTATTATGCCCGTGATGTTGAAGCCACGAGCAACTACCCAGTGTCTAATAATAATTCAGTGCTTTAATTTAACGGCAACGCAAGCGGTACGGTTACATCACCTCCCGCAAGTGAAGTTTACACGAGCTAATTATAAGTAAGGAGTTCCTTGATGACGTCAATGCTTGGCTAATAACGTTTGTACGTTCTCGTACTTCGTTTGTTATTGTGGGGTCGTTTTCTAGTTTCCGTTAGGACCTAGTCAATCAGACCAAACCAGAGAAAATTCCGAAGTATCCAACTTGGGACTTCCTACTTACTGGACCAAAATACTGCGGGGAGATTATAAAATATTGAAAACTAACTGAAAAGTTATATGTAATTATTATTACATATTACTATATATATTTGTTTTTAATGAATATTCATTAAAAAAATGCTGCCGACATAATTAAATTAAAAAAATATATATATAATTTATAGTGCGATCAAAATTAAGCGAGTTATCATTTCGTCATACTTTATTAGATTTACAAAGTGATATTTCGAAAGAATTATTTTTACCTACTTAGCATATTTTAATCATTTTAACTTTATTACTAGTAACATGTTTCGTTTATAGGCACTATAATTAATTTTCTTATTAAAATCAAACTTAAAATACTCCAACTAATTTAGAAATTCTCCTTTATTAGACAACCAATTTTTTTATCTAACCTGGTGAAAAGAAACAGATCTAATATTGCATCAAAAAGCAGTCACAACATCATAGTTGTATTAACCGATAGACGTCTACTGCAAGTTATCTGTATAAGTTTTAACTAAGGGTGGATAAGTTAGTTAAAACCGCTGTCTCTAGCAACTCCGTGTTATCCTGATAGTGCGGTCGATCAACAACCACTGTTAGATCACCTTGAGACACAAATGTCTATCCTTCTCTTAATTGAGCTATATCGATAGCTCTGATTTATTTTCTAATTGGTGTCAGTTTTGTATCAAATTAGTTTTCACTGTTAGTTTTACCTCGGTTACATCTGACGTACATATCCCGGACAAAATATATGATTCGCATTTACCTCATTTACGATTTCATTCGTAAACAAACTAGAGCTAAATCTATTTTAATGCATCTATGCTTGCTTAGCCTTATCTTTACATATAAATAAAATTGGAGTGTCTGTTTTACTACATGCATATTTATGAAAATACGGTACATACACCAAAATTACATTTTTCACAATTTTTCTCTGTCTGTCTGTCTGTTTGTTCCAGCTTATCTCTTAAATGGCTGGACCGATTTTGATGGGACTTTTATGGATGGGTAGCTGATGTTATAAGGAGTAACTTAAGCTACTTTTATTTTAGAAAAAATCATTTGTTTTTGAAAAATAAAGTGATGCTGCAATGTCCAATTACCGTCCAGTACAGCGCCACCACTTCTACAACCAACGAATTCATGTCACAAAGGATGCCTATTAACTTTTTTGTTAAATTCCACGCGGACGAAGTCGTGGGTACAGCTAGTATGGCCATATGATTGAGTGCGTTAATATGATTTTGAATTACACCTGTTTGAAAATGTAATCACAGCAGGAACCTGCATATTCTTAGCACGTACGACCTCCAAACCGACGGAGTTTATAAATCCCTTTATAATCGATTCATCATACAAAGTACTTATTAGGAAAATACAAAGATTCATTACGTTTCTTTCTTTCCGATTGAAAAGTAAATTATTTATACCCTCAGATTGTTAGAAAGCTAATATCCTAATATATAAACACAGGTATAGCTAATAACATTTGTCCTAAGTCTCTAGGTTGTAACAAATGTTGGGAAAAATGTTAAACCTATTCATAGAGTGTGGCAAGTTCAGCCATTAAGAATTTCTTCGTGTACCAGACGATAGCCGGAAATCACGTACGATGATATTTGAATAATATGATGTTTTTAAACAATAACTGTGAGATGTTAGATACTCCCAACATATGGATTAACACAAAAATATACAAAGCTTTTTTTCTTCTCATATTTAGGAAACATAAAAGCTAAATTAAATTCGATTAACAAATTGATTTTTTATTTAAGATAAGTAACCCCAACATTTGGTGTAAATTTATAAGTTAATAGTAAGAGATCGCCTGCTTTACAACTGAGCTAAACACACGTACGTAGGTTCCTATACGAGTATAGATCACCGAGATATGTGTATGTTGGTGAACCTAAACAATTTAGTGCTGTAATGAACTACAGGAAACTGCGAGAAAACTAATTGGCCAGAGTTTGTTGCGAGAGCTATCGCAAATGGGGAGGCGAAAAATAAAAATTAACGAGAGCCGTCCAGGGCAGACGGAATATTGAAGTCGTCGAGTAGCTCATTACTCATAATTAGTTCACGTAAACTTAATTTGCCCGAGATGATGTAGCCGTACACTTTGCAATTCCGTTTAATTGCGGCAATGAATTATTGCGGCCTGAGTAGTTCTCAAGAGGCTTCGAACGTTGGGCACCGGTTCACTGGAACGAGCTCTTGTGAAATGTTTATTGACTTGTGTCCAGACGATCTATTTAACGCAAAAATACACTCGTCTCTGCCAGGCAACCTTAGGATTAGGGAAAAAGAAAGTAGAAGAAAGTAGGTGGCGTAAGTAGTAATATAAGAAAAAACCTGCATACTAATAACTACATACTAATACATACACCGTATTACATAAATAACACAATACATTAATAAATATGAATTAAATATACTAATATATACCTTATAATATTAATAAAAAGAAATAAAATAAACATAAAAGTCGTCATTTTTGTGTGAGTAAATAAAATTCCGCGGACAAGGGATTTCTTATTCTGTTCCAATTAGCTCATTAACAATAGTTTCTTTTTTTATATTTATTTATTTTTTCAGGGCTTTTATATTCACAATATAATGCATAACATGACATTCTTATTATACCTTATTAGAAATAAAACAAGCTTTTTCTATTTTTGTATTTACAAATGTACTGTTTCTCATAATATAGTAATAACCTATCTCTTCAAACTTGAGTTATAATGTATAAAAAAGTGTTTTTTATTTCTTTTCATATCAAAACTTGACTGCAATCTAATTCTTGACTAATAACATTTGTTCTGTGTTAATTCCAACAAATAATTTGTCCTCTATTTTAATTACTAACTGTAGTTCGAGACTTAGCTCACGTAAGTTGAAATTTCATAATAATCACATCAAAATAGTTTTATTCGTGTAACCTATTGCAGGCATCTATGAGGCGTTCCTATAATATTTTTATTATTATTATTTATTAGGTGATGGTGATAACTACATTCGCTAAATTAAAACTAAAGCTAGCATGATTCCAAATGCCTAAGAAGAAGGCCACAACAAACTTAGCCATTTAATTTTAGACAATAATTAAGTAAATTAATTAAAGTAATTATTATCATGATAAATTTTTTCTACAAATACCCAACTAGTATTTTGCGACGTTATATCTATCTGTACGACAAATTTTGTTTCAACTGGTCAGTGGTTTGAGCCGAGCGTTGATAGATCATATGGTTTTTATATAATTACTCGTAAATTAACACTCAAGAGACTAAACCACTTTACCTAGCTACAGAGCTCCTCTAGAATGTATTTCGACGTCTAGTATCCGAGAGACCTCTAAGTAAAGCTATTTCTCCACGCACATGAATAACATTTAGATTTTGGAGCATTGAGGCGCACATAGTTCGACTCCCCGTAATCACAACCATCTTGTAATCCGTTCGGCCTCACAGGATGTGGGGTCGGTCGTGGCTAAGTATTAGCTTCATCGGCCTACTTCTAAGGTGTTAACACTGGAAACTACGTTATTTTATTAATATAAAAAAAAAATTATATATAATATTAGCTGCAGTTAATGAGACTTTCTGATAGATAGTCTTCCGATTCATCATGTCCGCCATTTCTAGCTTATTTTTATGTCCCGCAGGCACAGCTTTTTTTCCTCTTCCACCACCCGCTATTCCAGGTCATTTCTGCCACGCACCTGCAAATTGTGGAACCAGCTTCCATCTTCTGTGTTCCCTAATGGTTATAATGGGGATCTTCAAAGGGCGGATTAATAAATTGCTCAAGGGCCAGCACGCATTGGCGGTTCCTCTGGTGCTGCAAATGTTCATGGGCGGCGGTAATCACTTACCATCAGGTGACGCGCCTGCTCGTTTGTTCGCTTTGTATATATATAAAAAAACAGCTCTTTCTAATTTTGGGAGGGTTTAGCGATTATTTTTAAATGTTATTTACAATAAATATGATCGAACGTTACACGTCCTCCGAGACACAGGTTTTATACGGGTGGCTTATGTGAAGTTAAATCATCATCATCATCATCATCCAATATGCGTATATAGGCCAACTTATCTTGAACTTAAATGCATAAAATAAATAAAAGGAAATCGAAAACAAACTTGCTAATTAATACAGAAGCAATTGACAAAAAAGGTTTCATAAGCTGAACCTATTCCGGAGAGCAGAGTTCGAAAATCAAAAACATCGGTCGCCATTTTGTAATGCTCGTTAGAGCTAGTGGCTAGCCCACATAGAGGCGCAATTAGAACAAAAGAGTGATAAAAAATGTTGCAAGTGACCGCTCCGAGCAATCGACTCCAATAGAGTGCTACAGGTACCTTTTTTTTACAATTCCGAGCTCAGGCTATGAATACAGATACGAAATGACAGGAATGCGGTACCGTGTTTGTGAGCGCGGGTGTTTGTCGCTAGATTGAAAAATATCGAGTTTCGATATATATTTGCAAAATTATTTCGGCGTTCGCCTGAAACTGTGTTGTTTTTTTTTTTAATATTTTATCGCGGGCGAATGAGCAGATAGGTCACCTTATGTACCTTATCTGCATAACCAGGGAACCACCGATGCGTTGCTGGCTTAAAGCATTCTCCTATTCGGTTTCTCCTTCTCGGTATCATACCAGAACGCTGAATCGCTTAGGTTATATCATACTATAAATACGGTATGTGTTCTCAAACCCTTGGTTATCTTGGTGTTGGTTCTATGGAATTGCAATGTTGTTGATAGTATTGCGTATATTTTTGTATTTTTATGTTTACATATTAGTTGGACTCTGTACTTTACCATCTAGTCAGTGTGCTGTTTAGATAAACAGCACACTTACAAAATATAAAAATAAAAATGACTTCGCTGGTATGGCCGTAACTGCCGCGGCTGAAGCCTCCTCAGACCAGACTTTACTGGAATCGAACCCAGGACTACTCCTACTCCTACTTTGTAAAACGACAGCGCACGCACTGCGGCACGGATGTCGATGAAAACGTACCTTAAAATATTTATGTCAGTACCTACGAATAATGTGGTTCCAAAACCACCAAGTTCTCCAACTCGCATACGATGCTGTGTATAAGCCTACGATCAATAATGATTAGATATGCACAAGGGTCTCAATGCATAAATGTACATTGATAAGTTTTATCAATAATTATTCAGGTAATTAAGAATGGTTGTTTAACCATTCTTAATTACCTAGCCAATTCAAATAAACTGTTCTTAAAGTATCGCTATCCTGTTCACAATGGACAAGGACGGCAATACATGACTTGCCAATTTGATGGATCGGTTCAACATATAAACATATTGAATGAGGAATTTTATAATCTAAAACTGAGCTAGCAATTTGGATATTTAAAATGTAGACAAAAGAAAAAGTTATATAGTCCTAAAAATATGATGTCGTATTAATAATTTACTTTAGCAAATATCGTCAAATATATTATTTAAATTACCAAATTGTATACGACAAAACACCCACACACATTGCTGCAAATATAGCTTTTGGAGTGGGCTTAAATCAAGATCAATTTAAAACACGCAAAAGGCTTTTCATTACGACTGGGCGGCCGCTCCAAAAACGTGGAATGTCGAATGCGGAAATTTAAAGTAATTTTCACGCAATTCCGCAATCATCGTAATTTATTTCGTAAACCTCAAATTATTTTCCCCGATGGAATCTCGCGTCGTTTATTTATAATTTAATTTTAATATTTTTATAGAGCTACCTACCGCTTGCCCCTAATTAGTGAGCCGAGTTAGTGGTGCCGCAATTTAAACGACTGAGGAATAGGGTTGTCACATTTTTATGCAATACTGTTATTTTCAAATTTAACTTACTTTTAAATATCTAACTATATGAAGAAATACATATCATATAGACGTACAAACTATTAACGTATTTACTAGCATTTCACTTTCTGTTATCTTACGCAAATTTTAAGAAGATTACCCGTAATGAATACAATTGAAAGAAGCATTTACATATTCTTAAAAAAAAAGTATTTATTCTATCTTGTGTGCTGTAAATGGAAACAGAGCTGGTCACATCGATAATATTTTGAGATAATACTCTTTTTTACTAATATTAGGAAAGGAGTTTTGTAAGTCAGTATTTCTTCAAATGAGCAGAGAAATTAAAAAAAATGTCTTTGAACAGATTTATCCCTCTAGCCAGATGTAAAAATAACGGAATCATCTTATAAAAATCACATTATCCACTTCTGATTTCGGAGATATATAAGGTATATGTCAACTAGCTTATGTCCAGAACTAGGAAGTGGAAAAAATAAATTAACTTACCGTATGTACTGTAAGGTCCTTGCTGTGCTGATTCCGCGAACTTCTTATTGTGTCCTGGGAACAAAGGAGGAAACAATATCAGTAATTGCCTTGTTTCTATAATAAATGAAACATTCTTGAAAAATTTCAACAATAGCCTGTCGCCTCCATAGAACCAAGATGGCTACTTTTTATTTTATATTAATAATAACTCCAATTAATTTTAGAAACAAAACGAGGAAATCTTTTTTCATAACGGCTCAAAAATTAAACACGTTTAAAATATTTTTCTTAGATTCAGCACCTTTATTCATTTTTATTCTGTTTCAACAAAATTAAAACAATATTGAGTTAATTCAACATTTTTAAAAAACTATGAATCTGAAGTCCTAATGGTACGTAAAACAAATTTATGTATTTTATTTGCAATTTAGGTCTATTTCAATTAACAGTTAATGCAATAAATAAACAAAATAGTTACTAGCGTAAAAAAACTGTATCACATTATTTTAAACTAAACTATCTACATTTATTACTATAGCATATTAAGAAATGGTTACGAAGTTATATACTTACATCATTGATCAATAATAAACTAGATATATAACTTAAAAAAAGTGAATTCGGAGCTTATTTTTCTGTTTTCTAGTAAAAAATACAATAAATTGTGCTTTTGTAAAATCTTATTTTCCGCAAGGATATATATTAAATATTTTTAAATTTACAACATACATACATACATACATACATACATACCTACATACATACATATAGTAGTAGTATACATGTAGTTTTATGTAGGACTGCATCATATAACGCGGGCCTTAAGTGGAAAAAGTATAAGTAACTATAGAAGCGAGATGGTTTTTAATCGGGGCTGGTAAACAGAGGTGACGATACCGTATCACCTGGCAGGTACCGGTACACGCGAGAGCAACGCAATTTGCAGTAAATAAGGATATCGGTTTAGCCATTACCCGGGACCTGTGAGCACGCCTCTTATCATAATTGTAACACTGGGTTTAAGTTCCTGCTTGCTTCAGAAATGAGCCAATATGATGATGGAGGATGGAAGGGGAATATATCTATACCTAAAGCTGAAATGTTTCCGGCATTACATTTTCTGGATTTGAAAAAGCTGACAATTATTATAACACTACCAGTAGTTTATGTGAAACCTAAATATAGAAAACAATACTATATAAATACATTACTACGGTTTTGACGCCATGTTGAGCGCGGCGTTCTTATAAGTGGAAATTCACGGAGTCCCGGCACGGAAAATTTTGAAATTTATAATTTTTGAATTTTCGTTATTGCGGCTGGCGACAAAGTAGTGCTGCCAAGCGATTTAGTGTTCCGACACCACGTGACAAAAATCAGGAGTATGGTTCACCTGTGTCATTTCACCTCATTATAATATGTACTCGTATGTTTGTTTACTTCGTAGCTTATACCTACAGGAGAGTTAGTTAGTTAATAACGGCACGTTCTTAGGGTTTTCTTTAATATAAATATATGTCATAATTTAAATTAGTTTTTATTAAATATATTAACAAAAATCATTTTCTCTGTATTTTATATTGTAGTTTCAACATTCTGTGAATTTTTATTTAAAAACAAACTACGAGCTTTAAGAGCCAAACATACGAAGTAGTATTATGTACAACAGCTCTCGACAAACATCCATATCTAGTAAGTTATTGATCGAAGGCTATTTGCTACTCAGTAAAGTAAACTAAAGAAAATAAGCGCAGAAAAGGGAAATACAAGTGAAGTCAAAACACGCCTAACATTTTTCAAAGCTAACTGAGCTTTGCTTGTGGTTTTAAAATTAATTTTCCTTGCAGTAAAATTGAAGTTTGAGTAATTCGAAGTTGGGGAAATTAATAACGGGCATTTCCGGAGTTTTCCTCCGACTGACGATCGATTGTTTATTTTTCGAACTCTAGTCAGTACTCACTACAACTACTACTCAGTACTAAAAGAGGTATGTGATAACATCACAATCATATCATTTCATCATTGAGGGACTACAAAGCCCACCAGTACCTACAGTCTACAATAGTACTCGTGTTACGCATTTTAGTCATATCAAGATTATTTGTATCAAAGAAAGTATGTCATTTTGTATTCAAAAAATCACTTAAACAATAAAAGCATTTATCTAACAACCATTGGTACAATCAACAGTTTTTAAAAGAATTAAAAACTTTTTTGCAAAGTTGTGTGCAAAATTATGTCTAGCCATTATGTCGTATAAAAATATAATAAGAGTAACCAAACAAGTCATCAGTCATGACCAATTTACACCAAAAAACCTAATCCGGTTTAGCATATTGGTATTGTATAATTTCTCTGCTTTGCAGACCACGATAATTCTTCGACAGAAAAGCAACATTTATAGTGCTTTTTGTTAGGATGATGTCTGCCTCCGTACCTAGGAGAGCAAGTTAAGTAATCTAACCCGGTAAATTATTTGATTGGTATTTGATATAAAGTTACTTCTTGCTTAACTGCTACACATTACTAGGGTTTCTAGGTAGATTTGTTTGTATTAATAAGGCCATATTCAATAAACGTAAGTAGGAATAAGCATCGAGTTCGAAGCCTAACAGAAAATACTCAAATCATGAAGCCAATCATGTAAATGTTTCCTAAATTATACTGAAGCCAAAAAAAACACGAGTTCCTAATTACGGATAAACAAATGATAAAGAAACAAATGATAATGAAGCGGTGATAGCCTAGTGGTTAGGGCGTCAGCCACCTAATCAGAGGTCGGCGGTTCGAATCCGGGCACGCACCTCTAACTTTTCGGAGTTATGTGCGTTTAAAAAAAAAAAAACATATCACTTACTTCAACGGTGAAGGAAAACTGCACGTCTGAGAGTTCTCCATAATGTTCTCAAAGGCGTGTGAAGTCTGCCAATCCGCACATGACCAGCGTGGTGGACTATGGCCAAACCCTTCTCATATTGAGAGGAGACCCGTGCTCTGTAGTGAGCCGGTAATGGGTTGATTATGATGATGAAATGATAAAGATAAAAGTATAAATAAGCCAATATTTGTACTAATTAGTATTGGATTATATTGAAGTGTTTCAGAATAGCAAGAGCACATACAATTTACTTAAATACTATTACAATCCTTAGTAGTCGGTTCAACTGAATCGCGCTAAGTTTTGTTCTAATGCGGATTATACGGTTTATCCTCCAGCGGATAAATACAAGGCATTTGCCGTCACCCCGGGCGCTCACAGACTTGACAGGACAAAGGGGGGACGTCCGAGATGGTTTCTAATTACGACAGAGACCGTTATGCAAATCGGGGACCGAGGCGAGGTCCATGTCTCTAATAAACATGCGCTCTTGCGGTCACACCGCCAAATTGCTCGCCCGCCATTCCCCCCAATGAAACCACTCTTAGCATAGCACCAAGCACCCACCGGACAATTAGAACCCTTTCATCAAACTAACTTCTTACACCGTTTTATATTTCTATACAAATAAAACCAAACAGCTTACCGACTGGCCGTTTATTAGGAGCCGAGGCTAGGCTAGGCTATTTAGCTGGCAGATGGGCTCCGGTAAATTGAACGGCGGCGGTTTGAGGAAATCGCCAGGTCGTGCGGTGACTTCGCCCATTCCGAAACTGGGCTAAAAGCACCGCTTAGCCGCTCGCATTCAGTCGGTAATTTTTCACGGAAAACTGTCCCGCGGACAGACCGCGCGCCAACGCTTTCAGCGAGTTTACGAACGTAACTTTAAAAATCGTTCCAGAATTCGGCGGATGGTTTTTGTGTTTTCGATTGTTGGGCTATAAAATTTCGGACGGGCGAATGTTCTGTGGCGTCAGAGTTCTTCGGCCGGCTAACGTTCGACTGGAAAAATATTCATTTTTCACACGGGGTGGCAATATTTCCGTTTGTATTGGAACAATCGGGGATACGTTTTGCTCGTATCTCTTCGCACAAAGGGGGCGCGAGAGGCGACAGCCGACAAGCGCCGGGGCGCGACCGGAGGTTGCTCGCGCGTGTTTCGGAATCGTTACGTTTCAATGCGCGTTTGCGAGGAAGTCGTTACCGGTGTCGCGACGAGCAAAAAAATCAAATGCTGCATCGGCCATTGCAAATGCGTCGTCAGTTTTCGTCATTCATTTTAAAACTTTATGCAGTCTGTCTTTAAATGCTTATTCAAAATTCAGGAGCGATTCAAAATACTTTATAGAATGGAGAAATCAGTCGTAAATATTCAGTTCGGAGTGTGTAGTCTATTTTTGGTGACGGCTACAAATTCTGCGAGTACATTTTTATTGATTGTACTTGTTTTTAATTTGTAGTCATATTCTTTTACAGAGACTTTATTGGGGCATTACCAGGAAGCGACATGCAGAAGCGAAAGAAAAATCTGAGCATGAATTTATTTATTTATTTATTTTTCGTTGCACATTGTGTACACATACCCAGTTTGGGTGTTGCAACTTGGTCTGGAATCGAGCTTAGTAGAGAGACCGATTTCATTTATTTTTACTTATCATCGTTTAAAAAATCGTTTACTGTGTAATAACACTGTTTCAATAAAAAATTCTTTAATAGGTACTGTGTAAAATTCATTTTCTCTTTCTAAGTTTCGAATGCAGTCTGGCAGACCATTATATATTTTTACAGACATTACCGTATGGAATTCCGCAAGGCAAGTACTATTATTATTACGCATACTCATGGCATAGGTTCCTTGTTATTGCTGAGTACTACGAGTATGTACAGTTTTATAAGTATGTTGTAACATCGTCACGCTTATAGGGTGTTATTCTTTTATGCCATGAATACAGCGGGCATGGCTTACAGTAGTTCAGAATAGGTTCACGTGGGCGAATATACTATCACTACTATTGAAGCGGTGATAGCCTAGTGGTTAGGGCGTCAGCCTCCTAATCAGAGGTCGGCGGTTCGAATCCGGGCATGCACCTCTAACTTTTCAGAGTTATGTGCGTTTTTAAAAATAAAAAATAAAAATGTCACTTGCTTCAACGGTGAAGGAAAACATCGTGAGGAAACCTGCACGCCTGAGAGTTCTCCATAACGTTCGTTCTCCATCAAAGGCGTGTGAAGTCTGCCAATCCGCACATGGCCAGCGTGGTGGACTATGGCCAAACCCTTCTCATATTGAGAGGAGACCCGTGCTCTGTAGTGAGCCGGTAATGGGTTGATCATGATGATCATGATGACTATTTAGGTATATATAAATCTAGAGGTTTGTGAATGTCTACGTATCATCAACGCCCGACGATCTAATGGCGCATTATAAAGTTGGTAGTCCTGGGTTCGAATCCCGGCTCGTTTCTTGTCTGGTGGTAGGCTCGGCCGGCTTGTTTTCACCCTACCTAGAAAACATGTCGCCAAGCGATTTAGCGTTCCGGCACGATGTCGCGAAGAAAACAATTAGGCGTGTGGGTTTACCTTATCCCTAACAGGTTAGCCCGCTACAATCTTAAACTCTATCATCACTTACCATCAGGTGAGATTGCCGTCAAGGAATAAACATACGATTTTATTTAACAGCTGGAAACCAATCGATCGAATTTACTTAAATTTTTAATGGACCACGCTTTTCCAATGCGATTTAGCGGGCTTAGGTGTAACGATTATAAACACGTGTTAGTGATAATAACTTGAACCAACGGGTTAACGTGCTCTCCGAAGCACGGGCGGTCGACAATACCAACTTTCTAACTCGTGATACTGACAATTTGACAGAATAAATCAATAACCTAGAACATATATAACACAGAACCTAGGACTTAAGATTCTTAGTCGAACATATTAACCACAAGAGTCGTTTATAAGTACAATCCAGTACATTCTATAACGCGTATGTAAATGATATCCCATGATAGCTTTAATTAATGTTATCATCTTGAGATACAGGTCTAATAAATCTCCCATATCGATACACCATGTATCTATAAATCACGTATACACTGGTATACAAATAATATATAATATAATAATATTCATTTATTTAAACTAAATACAAAATTTCTTAAACTACCCTAATAGATTTTTTTATTTGTTTCCCCTGATGTTAAGTGATTACCATGACGTCTTCAGGCCCGAAGAACCATTTCCGGCCAAGTCCATCACCTTCTACGTAGCATCATACTGGAACGCGAAATCCCTTGGCGGTACGTTAAAGAAGTCAGAAATAAAGGTATCAGGAATGTTCCTCAATGAATTCATGTTTCAAAAATTGTATACATTCAATACGTCTATTTATATTGAAACCTTTTTATCTAAACACAAAACGTAATTAAAATGTTAATTCATGGTGCACATAAAGATATACGAGTGTTTTTATCACTAACGCCTCGCATTAATTAAAATTAAAATATTCATAAAGCCTTAGTGAGGTAGGATTGAATAGAAAAATACCGAGTCTCGAATTTTCACTGAAGACGAGCTATATTGAATTGCTAAAGCTTGCGGGGTCTAAGAGTCCAGATTATATATTATGTATCATCATTATTCTCTGAGATCCCGCAATATACGAGTACATTGTTACGTATATTTTTCCTTATATAAGCTTGTAAGGTAACATTTTATATATATGAGACGTCGGACTGTTCGGACCTCTTAGTTATTGTCGCAATAAAAGTGTAAACCCGCAAGTTGTGGTTTTAATTACTATGAGCGAAAGTAAACAAAATCATGACGTCAGCAATGCCGACGTCACCCTTACATAAAACAACTCGGAAGCCCTTGACGCGTCATATATATATATATATATATATATATATATATTTATTATCAATTGGAAATATTTAGAGTTATGTGAACTTTAACGGTGAAGCTACCATCATGAGGTCATCTTCTTTTTTTATACACTACAACCTCACCTGGTGGTAAGTCATGATGCAGTCTAGGATGGTAGCGGGCTAACCTGTTAGGGGTATTGACGACCTCCGTGGCGCAGTGCGTGCGCTGTCGCATTATAAAGTTAGAGGTCATGGGTTTGATTGCCGGCTCGAGTCTTGTCTGGTGGGATGGCTAGTGACCACCCCACCGACAAACACGTGTCACCAAGCGATATAGCGTTCCGGAACGATGGAGTATGAGTATGGTAAACCCAAAGGTTTACCATATTCATAGCCCGGTACACGCATGCTGGAGAGTTTCCTATAATATTCTCAAAGGTGAAGCCTACTAGCGCACTTGGTCAGTGGTGGGTTGATAATGCTGATGACTTCGGTTAACGGGATCTGAGAGTTTAACGAACACGTGGCCGATCGATATCGGTCGACCAACGTTCCTTCGACGAATACCATTTAAATTCATGTATTCATTGCAAGAGATATTACAGTACAGCTATCTCGAAATTTGATTACCACTTGGAACCTCACGACGGTTGGAAATGTTAAGCACGGAGATAAAGTGGAGGCTTTATAAAATTTCGAGCCTAATCTAACTTGAGCCATTGAAATGTAAATGTGAGAACGTAAAATTATATTCTTGTTTTCAACTGGTTTCAAACTAGAAGGGTTATTGTCTGTTGGTTAAGTTACCACATTAATTGCTTGGTAATTATTCCAGGCTTGTTATAAAATAATGATAGCTGGGTAAATTTCAATATAAAATTCAGCGTAATGGCTTCTGTAGTTGCAGCGAGATAGAGTAACAACATACACACATATACAAACTCACATACAAACTTCCGCCTTTATAATATAAGCGAAAAAAAATAATTTATATAAATATATAGAATTTATGAAAATATATAGAATTTATGAAGCTGTGATAGCCTAGTGGTTAGGACTTCAGCCTCCTAATCAGAGGTCGGGGGTTCGAACCCGGGCACGCACCTACAACTTTTCGAAGTTATGTGCGTTTTTAAGCAATTAAAATATCACTTGCTTCAACGGTGAAGGAAAACATCGTGAGGAAACCTGCCTGCCTGAGAGTTCTCCCTAATGTTCTCAAAGGCGTGTGAAGTCTGCCAATCCGCACATGGCCAGCGTGGTGGACTATGGCCGAACCCTTCTCATATTGAGAGGAGACCCGTGCTCTGTAGTGAGCCGAGACTAGGTTGATCGTGAATGATGATGAATGATGAATATTATTTATATACGCGTGAGAAAAGGTAAGATTATGTAATAATCACACCATTAACCAATCGACTGATCCAACTTAAATTTACTCACACATGTATAAATAACGGAAATAACTTCCAACCGGGGCATGACCCAAACCCCCACCAGGGCAAGATACCGGTCCGGGATAGCATAACGAACCCACCTTCATGCCAAAACACAGATAAGGGTTGGAACGAAATGTCGTCAGTTTTCGTCATTCATTTTACAACTTTATGCAGTCTGTCTTTAAATGCTTATTCAAAATTCAGGAGCGATTCAAAATACTTTATAGAATGGAAAAATCAGTCGTAAATATATATTTTTTTTTATATACTACAAGTTAGCCCTTGACGGCTATCTCACCTGGTGGTAAGTGATGATGCTGTCTAGGATGGTAGCGGCCTAACCTGTTAGGAGTATGGTAAACCCTCGCTCCTAATAGGTTTCTACGCGACATCGTGCCGGAACGCTAAATCGCTTGGCGACACGTCTTTGTCGGTAGGGTGGTAACTAGCCTAGGCCGAAGCCTCCCACCAGACCAGACTCAAGCCGGGAATCGAACCCAGGACCTCCCAACTTTATAATGCAACAGTATATATTCAGTTCGGAGTAACATACACACATATACAAACTCACATACAAACTTCCGCCTTTATAATATAAGTGAAAAATAATAATTTATATAAATATATAGAATTTATGAAGCTGTGATAGCCTAGTGGTTCACCTTCATGCCAAAACACCGACAAGGGTTGGAACGAAACGTTCCATTTTTTAAATCAGAATAAATTCATTCATAGCGACAATTTAAATCCTAACGAGAGAGACGTTCAAACAACGACGGAACAGTTAATTGCGAATAAATCCAATTTAAACTTTACGTAGTTATTTTATGAATTCACACGCGGAGTTATTCATGAGCAAACTATCTGCTAACGATTGTTTAATTCATTATCATCAGCATATCAACCTATGGACGGACACTTCTGGGCATAGGGCTTATTTGGGGAGTCTCGAATTCCATGGTATTGAATTAAAGTTAAAAAAGTGATATCCTAGTGGTTAGGGCGTCAGCCTCCTAATCAGAGGTCGGCGGTTCGAATCCGGGCACGCACCTCTAACTTCCCGGAGTTATGTGAGTTTTTAATTAATTAAAATATCACTTGCTTCAACGGTGAATAAAAACATCGTCAGGAAACCTGCATGCCTGAGAGTTTTCCATGATGTTCTGAAAGGCGTGTAAAGTCTACCATCCGCACATTGCCAGCGTGGTGGCCAAACCCTTCTCATATTGAGAGGAGTCCCGCGCTCTGAAGTGAGCCGGCAATGGGTTGATTATGATGATGATGATGATGATGCGAAGAAGAATTTCTGCAAAAAGCTCCGGAATAATCATGCAGACTGTCAGGGTGGCTTACTTGCTCACTTCATAATACAAAGGAGAATTACAACCTTGTCCTTTTAACCCGCAAGGTGAAATTACCTTAGTACTGCCATCCGCCGCTTTGTAGGTGAACGTTTGTATTTGAAAGGTGTTATTAAACTAGCAAAAACGTATCCAAAGAACACACCAAAACCTAAACAAAATGGAAAGGCCAACAAAATAGTGCGTGCGGAAAATGCGTTTGCATAGATTTCAAAAATAAAAAAGTATTATTTTACGCATATGTCAATTTAAATCCACATTAACGAAACGCCCAAACAACGACTGAACGAAATCGAGATAACTGTAGTTGAAGCTTTTTATAGTTATTTTATACTTGAATTCGCACGAATAATTATTCGCATGCAAACTATCTGCTAACGATTGTTTAATTACGTATCCGATAGATACTGTACTCTCCGTTCGGTAATTAATAACGTCGAATTAAATTCGTCGGTTACACACAATATGAATAATGTACCCACCGCAGTATTTACTCCATTTAGTTTAGTGTTATATTAGTGTTTACTAAATGTTATAAACGGGGATAACTTAGCTAGATTTGATTGGAAGAATATACAGATATCTCTATAATATATAATGGATAATCTTAAATCAGTAGATTGGAGACTGTGAGCGCAAGTTGCTCTGTTTCCACCAGATCAAGGTCTGTCTGCTATTGCAATTGCTGATCTAAATAAGTAAAAATTAAAAATACATTAAAATATTTAGTGCAATATTAAAAGTACAAACTTTTAATAATAACAAGTTTCTGAACGAAACTCATCATCATCATTTCAACCGATAGACGCCCACTGCTGGACGTAGGTCTTTTGTAGGGCGTTCCAATGGCCACGGTCTTGGGCCGCTTTTATTCAGCGGCTACCTGTGACTCGTTTGATGTCGTCTGTCCACCTTCTTGGGGGTCGACCAACGTTACGTTTACCGGTGCGGGGTCGCCTTTCCAGCACCTTGGGACCCCAACGTCCATCGGTTCCCCGAGCTATGTGCCCCGTCCATTGCCACTTCAACTTCGCAACTCGCTGAGCTATGTCGTTGTAGATAGATGGTAGAACGAAACTCAAACAGCTTTAATTTAAGGCGCACGAAACAAGCTTGCTTATCGTGTGTGCACGGAAATTTTATTCATTGCAAAATTGTTCAATAAACACTTTTACATTTCCATTTCTTATCGTCAGTACAAAAATGTAATTGATCGACCATTGAGAAAAATTGTAATAATAAACAACGCATCAGAATTGATACAGCGCATCTAGTATTTGAACTCTTAAAAGTTTCTGAGCTTCTGATAATATGATAGAAATTATTTATATCATATTATCAATGTTGTGCGATTTATCTTCTATTGTTCACACCGTACAGTTTAAAACTAAAGTCGTAAACTAATACTTTTGTCATAGAGAAACATCCACCGGATTATGCGGTAAATATTTCGCCAAGTTGGCTCGCTTCCAGAACTTGATATGATTATTATTATTTATACCTTGACACTTTAATATGTCATATAATAATTTAGGAATATTTAGTGGCTATACGCCGGTACCTTGATTATTTACTACTTTATAAAATAATCAAAGAACCCTAATTCCCTTATATATAATGCGACAAATTTTTGAACTTCCTCTTTTATTATGAGTACAGTATTAGAAAAAGATGAATAGCTCTATACCCCGAGGGTGCTGGAATTAACATTAAAACCTGTACGTGAACTATTGGGCATTAGAATGTATTAGCTGACGCCTGCCATTGTCTCATAATACTATACATATGGCTTACGGGTATAAATATGGAAGCTGACCAAGCTTTTAAGGTATCCTAAACGAAGAAACAATAGTTCAAGCAAGTGGTAGCATTTCGAATAGTCATGTAGAGCTGTGTCACTGAACTAGAGTCATCAGAGTGAAAAATCCAAAAGTGGGTATTATTGTAAGCAAATTCCTGTAAGCGCCTGATATATTCTTCCAGCGACAACCAATTCTCTATCTACCTGGCCAGTGAAGACAAGATGACGGATGTCCAAAACGATATAGTCACACGCAAACAACTCGGACAAATCTGTCCAGAAGTTGTCAGTTAAGGACGTTCGCGCATACACCATTGGATCCCTAAAAACTATTCGAGTAAGTGACTAACTCGTATTAAAATCGGCCCGACTGAGAACTTGCTTACGTAAATTCACGTTTCTCTTATTCCGTATTCTATATTCCTCTGAAACAGTAAACATTACCTACTTATCTACCGAGGCAACAAATGATTCTCGTGATAAATTACCAGCGCGGAAATAAGTTCACCCCTCCATTGCCCATTGTCCGATTGATTGCAGATCATTTCGGCGGACGGCAGCCGGAGAGAAAATTGCCTTTTGTACGTTGCAAATGCGAAGGACTGATGGCTTTTGTTGCATGACGATTATTGCGACACACAAGGAACGAAAGTTTTTTTTTCTTGCGATACTATTTACGAAATAGGAGCTGTGATAGCCTGGTGGTTAGGACCGCCTCCTAATCAGAGGTCGGTGGTTCGAACCCGGGCACTCACCTCTAACTTTCGGAGTTATGTGCGTTTTTAAGCAATCAAAATATCACATGCTTCAACGGTGAAGGAAAACATCGTGAGGAAACCTGCATGCCTAAGAGTTCTCCGTAATGTTCTCAAAGGCATATGAAGTCTTCCAATCCGCACATGGCCAGCGTGGTGGACTATGGCCAAACCCTTCTCATATTGAGAGGAGAACCGTGCTTTTTAGTGAGCCGACAATGGGTTGATCATCATGATTTACAAAATACATAGAAGAATCTCTGCGCATGCATTCTCAACTGAGCCAAATATTAAAAAGCCAAAGCTGCAAAGAGCTCAGAGCTGAAAATCAGCGACGTGTTTGTAAATAACGCACGGCATATAGGCTGTATACCTTTTTGGTTGGTGTTACAGACATACATAACGTTTCTGCATTAGAATAAGATGTATTGTTTGTAACACTTATATAACAATAAATATATTTTCTTTGTTTGCACAGAGCATCGGTATAAATTAATGTATTTGGGTCATCTGATCAAAATACTAGCGCATATTTGTTTCAATGAATAAATTCAACCCAAAAATAAATCATGATCATCTCTTACAATGTAGTACTACGGAAGAGCATACATATTCTATTCCTAGAATGAACTATTATGAATGGTAGTCATTCATATTCTATGAGCGTGACGTATTTTTTTCATAAAGTAAATACGGAATAACGATATGGCGATATGTAGACCCACCAACTTGTCAGGTATTCAGCTAAGACATACTGTTAAGTAGACTATAGGAGGTTATCCCATGCGCCTGCTTTGTGCTCTTACCAATAAATCAGCGCCAGTGTATTCTAAAGATTTGTGCTGTTTTGAATAACTTGGAAGTGAAGGTTGGCAAGAATAAAAAGTTCGCAATAGCATCACAAGCATTTGTAACAACTTGAGACACCAAAAGGTGTCTTCGCGCCGTCTAAGTCTCTCACGATATGTCATTATCATTCGAGGCAAATCAAATATTATATATTAGATAATTATAATTATATCAATATTTAAATTTCCAACTATGCGCGAAATTTGTTCTTTAAACCAAAAAGACCAATTTCAATTGATATTTTTCAAGCGGAGTTTCCCCGGTTCACTTAACTTTGAACAGATTTCTATGAACGTATTCATTTAAAAGCGGTTACGATTAAGACGCACTTAAATGATTCTGATTATTAATGCCAGATGTTCTAATGATAATGATGTTCTAATGATAGATTGATTAATCATTTCGATCGTAGGAATCTCGGAGACATAGGGAAAAACATTTCCATGGATCAACTTTTTACTGGTGATGATTTCGATATCCGAAGATCAGTTTAGCTATTTTGTCTAAATTCAAATATATAATATTTACTAGCTGATGCCCGCGACTTCGCCTGTGTGGAGTAAGTTTTTTAAATTCCTACGGAAACTGTCCAACGCCCATTTCGCCCCTTTTGGAGTAGATTTTCGAAACGTTGATTATACAGATCTTTATTCTTTACAATTAACAACTTAGTTGGCAATATTCATGTCTCTAACCTCAAAAACATAGGACTTTAATACAAACTTCCAACCTAAGGGCATCTTAAGAGGTCGAAATGGAGGTTGGAAAATCTACCGATTTTCTCAAACTTAGCTGACCTCTACTTCATAAAAGAAACCTACCTTTCAAATTTAAAGTTCGTATGTTTTACAGTTCCTGAGATATCGTGATAATCAGTCAGTCAGTCAGTGAGTGGTATGTGGCTAATATATATATATAGATTTCCGTAGTAATTCTAAATGTAGCACCTCAACAAAAACAACAAAGTAATCTATCTTTTACTCCCCCTTATTCCACATAAGCACACGTCTTATCCGTCTTAGACCTATACTTAACCGAAGGCTTCGCCCACTACCATTAGCCTGATGATTCTCATTTTGATTAATCACCTCGATTGCAGGCGCATCTAATGAAATTGCACGCTAATGTAGCATGGCGGTGCGTGGTCCCACCAACTCCAAGATCATTAATAATGACCATAATAGCAGGCCGAGTTAAAAAGGTACAATGATTATACTGGCTACTTCTAAACTGTTTTTTCTTGTCCGTGCTCCTTTCTACGAAATTAATGAAAATATAAAATTCAGGATTAACCCATTACCGTCTCACTACAGAGCACGGGTCTCCTCTCAATATGAGAAGGGTTTGGCCATAGTCCACCACGCTGGCCTTGTGCGGATTAGCAGACTTCACACGCCTTTGAGAACATTATGGAGAACTCTCAGGCGTGCAGGTTTCCTCACGATGTTTTTCTTCACCGTTGAAGCAAGTGATATTTTAATTGTTTAAAAACGCACATAATTCCGAAAAGTTAGAGGTGCGTGCCGGGATTCGAACCGCCGACCTCTGATTAGGAGGCTGACGCCCTAACCACTAGGCTATCACCGCACAATAAAATTAATTCCTATTAAATATTCTGAACCTATCATCGAAAAAGTTCCTCCAAAGGCATCCTATTATGTGGAAAGACATCGAATGAATCACTGGGTGCAGCTGGAAAAAGTGGTCTAGTCCCATGGTAATTGGAACTCCCTACAAAAAATATCTCTTGTGAACTCCAATCAGTAGATTGGATGATGATTATGATCCTACTAATTCATAAAGATATTCTATTGAATTCGTTATATATTCTTGATATTTCGTGCTATTTAACGAAATGATTAATACATCGGAAAATATAATTTTCAATATTTAATCTAATTGTTCCATAATAGATTAAATTGGAATTATTATCATATTTGTCAAATTCACAAGAAGGTAGCCGGATACAGTCTCTTTGGTCTCACGCTGTGACCTCAAAATCAAAAACTTATTGAGTTCAAGCAAACGATGTTGAGTTAAATCCTAATCACATATATTATTTCTCCACAATTTCTTTTCTCCACAAAGACCTGGAAATCGATACCAAGTTACATATATTTTATTTTTAATATGTTAGTTATGCTAACCTATACTCATGAATTTCAAATAACTCCACATTTATTAACATCGTAGTACCGTGTGTTACCACATCGATCCAGTAGTGAACAGTTCATCCTACATTCGATTATCGTCCGAGCAATAACTTGCGAAGTTTAAAACCCACTCGCAGCCTTTGAATCCTCGCCAAGAGTACGTGAAAATTCCCAAGACCTCTCATTCCTACATTTAACGTACGTTCTAGAGCCTTCGGAGTTCGAACCTATTTTCAGTTGGCTGACTATTGAATGTTCAGCGTGTATCGTGCGGCTGGGCAGAGTTATTGGCTTTACTTCCACATTGTTCTCCTTTCGATAAGACATTAGTACCTATAGAGGGCATTATTTCAACGGTCATTCGTATTGGAATAAAACCACGGGACTACATTGGCAAGGACCCACAAAGATACCTTTGTAAACAAGATATTGATATTGGACTGTTTTGATATTTTGCCAAAGATGGCAACACTAAACCCGACCTCCGATGTAGACCGACAGACCGATTGATGTAGCATTCAGTAGAAAATATAAACTTCATCATCATCACCATGAACAACCCATTCTCGGCTAACTACAGAGCACGAGTCTCCTCTCAATATGAGAAGGGTTTGGCCATAATCCACCACGTTGGCCATATGCGGATTGGCAGACTTCACACGCCTTTGAAAATATTATGGAGAACTCTCAGGCGTGCAGGTTTCCTCACGATGTTAAAGCACCGTTGAAGCAAGTGATATTTTAATTTTTTTTTAAAACGCACATAATTCCGAAAAGTTAGAAGCCCGGATTCGAACCGCCGACCTCTGATTACGAGGCTGACGCCCTTACCACTAGGCTATCACCGCTTATCTATATAAACCTATCAATATAAACTTAAGTGAAGCAAAATAATAAATTTAAATCTAAAATATCTATTAGATAGATTGTTTGCCGTGGATTCTGCCAGCCTTAGGAGTCCCCAGTAGATTCGATTGCCTTTTTTTTCTTCTTTTAAAATAGCTCTTACTCTCGGGCGCAACTAATCCAGAGCGTGCACCCAACACACACACCCATACACACAAATAACAAGTTATCGCTGAGGTTTTCATATTCGCACATTATGACACGCTAGCCCTTAGGTATCGGCACACGCAGCACACAGGTGACTGCCCAACTCCAAAGTTTCTGATTGAAGGTCAACGACGCTGCGTTTAGAGATGTATGGCAGCCATTCTAGCACCTTAAGACCCCAACGAACCGATGTTCTCTGTTGCTTTCTACGGATGACCTAATATCGGAGTTGACGTATCACGTAGATACACCGAGTGTAGGTCTCTCATCATCATGATCAACCCATTACCGGCTCACTACAGAGCACGGGTCTCCTCTCAATATGAGAAGGGTTTGGCCATAGTCCACCACGCTGGCCATATACGGATTGGCAGACTTCACACGCCTTTGAGAACATTGTGAAGAACTCTCAGGCGTGCAGGTTTCCTTACGATGTTTTCCTTCACCATTGAAGCAAGTGATATTTTAATTGTTTAAAAACGCACATATCTCCGAAAAGTTAGAGGTGCGTGCCCGGATTCGAACCGCCGACCGCTGATTATGAGGCTGACGCCCTAACCCCTGGGCTAGCACCGCTTCAAATCTCTCAATCGTTCGTTAAATGACTTAGAGTCTTCTGGTAAGGCCTTTGCAGTTCTGAGCAGTTCCTTGAAACCCATTGTTTGAAATTTTGCTATATTCACTGTCATGCCATTATACTACTCCAAAACTCGTTTCATGTTAAAGAATTCAACTTCCTTGCTATTTTGGACATTAAAGAGCTCGTCTGACTGGCAGGCCGGTATGTATTTCATGTTCCTGCACCTCATCATTCATGCATGCTGTTAGCATTGCGAGAGAGAGCTGGAGAAAGTTTTCAAGATTTAAAACCTAAAAGTTTCTTAAGGAAATTCCGAGCGCTACTAACTTACCAGATATCCAGATGCATTTTATACGGCGCTGCGTTTAGTGGAATAGCTGGGTAGAATGTTATAATGGAAAAAATCATAAAAATTTACATTTCAAAACGAAGTTGCAATTAGTTAGGACGCTCGATTTTTAAATGAAGAGTTTACTGGATATTTCTATTCATTTTATTGCTTTATGATGGCAAGTTGTGCCTCTAGAAGAATAATTCTCATTGGGTACTTGAAATGTAAAATTCCAAATTTAATCCTGATGGAGAATTTGATACTGAAGCGAAAAAGTCCTATAGTAGCCTATAGGGCTTTTTCGGTTCAGTATTAAGGGTACAGACTGGAAACTGTATTAAAGGGTGCAATGAAGGGATTTACTATATTATAGCAGTGAGCTGAAATAATTTTAAGATAGGTGCGATAGGTGTAAAGAAGTTGCAAAGTCCCAATATCCGGGACTGTTTAATATCTGGGATCATAGGAAGTATTTTGCAATTTAGTGTTTTAAATCAACTTGATTTTGCCAGCAGTTTCGCTGACGTTGGGTTCGCCCTTCTAATGTTTATTTTTGGATTTAAACGCTGACAGGTTTTCATTCTTTTCTTAAGTATGGGTCTATTTGGTCCCGTTAGAAGAAATTGAATTTCTAAATCTTTTCTTAACAGCAAACGTGACAAAAACTGTATATATATGCCAATATTTAGTCCGATCCGTCTAACAGTTTAGTTGGGCGTTAAAAGACCAGTCAGCCAGACACCTTTTTTTATTAAAATATACAGATTTAAAGCGTAAACACGCAATTATGTACACGCAATATTGCGTTTGTGTTTTCCAACGTCAAATCTGACAACTGATTGATCACGCAGGAGATGTAAACGTTTCGAATCGCAGGTGTAATACAGAGAAACATGCCCCTTTATGTTATATGATTGTCTGTTCATGAATACAATATGAGCATTTGATTAGTATTTAAAGGACTTTGTAGGAGGTGATTTCATTTGAAATTGGTGCTTTGCTATAAATTAATTTTGCAAAGAGTTTCAAGCGACTATTATATGTTTTAGACTTGCCACCGTTTATTAACGTAAGATGACGAACTCCGTGGCGCAGCGCGCGCGCTGTCGCATTATAAAGTTGGAGGTTCCTGGGTTCGATTCCCGGCTCGAGTCTGGTCTGGTGGGAGGCTGCGGCCGTGACTAGTTACCATTTAGATCTAGATTTAGCGTTCCGGCACGATGTCGTGCAAAAACCAATTAGGAGTATGGATTTACCATACCCCTAACAGGTTAGCCCGCTACCATCTTAGACTGCGACATCATACCATCAGGTGAGATTGCCGTCAAGGGCTAACTTGTAGGAGCTAAAAAAAAAAGTGTTTGTAAGTGCCTATTATTTTGCTTAACAGTATGTGTTATAATATTGTTATTAAATTAGTGCGTAATAAATACGGAATATAAATTATATTCGGCTGCGAATTAATTCCACAATTTCGTACTAAATGGCTCACGCTAATTCAATCGTTAATAATTATTAATATTCAATTTAATAATACAATAATTCCTGGGTAATTAGTCGCCAAATAATATATAGGTGAACATGCTTATTAGTCTCATTAAAGAGCCTTTCGTGCATATTCCATAATAATATCGAAATTTGAAGCAATTATTTTAAAAATTGTACCAAATTTTATTAGGGATATAACTGTAACTAGGTTGTCAACACGATTCTAGTTAGCTTAAAGCAACATTGGCCTAAGTATGTGTTTAGGTGACTATTTTGAAAGTAAAGCGGTGATAGCCTAGTGGTTAGGGCGCCTCCTAATCAGAGGTCGGCGGTTCGAATCCGGGCACGCATCTCTAACTTTTCGGAGTTATGTGCGTTTTAAAAAAAAATATCACTTGCTTCAATGGTGAAGGAAAACATCGTGAGGAAACCTGCACGCCTGAGAGTTCTCCATAATGTTCTCAATGGCGTGTGAAGTCTGCCAATCCGCACATGGCCAGCGTGGTGGACTATGGCCAAACCCTTTTCATATTGAGAGGAGACCCGTGCTCTGTACTGAGCTGGTAATGGGTCGATCATTATTATTCCTGTTTCCCTCGGCGAACCCAATTAGCAGTATATAGGCTAGATAATCATGACTAGAAAATCGATTTCATAGTCATCTGTGAAATTCCTAAACTCTTCAATGTTTTTTCAGAACTCGGGTATAGCTACAATAACAGCCTGTGGAAGAAATAGAGAGAAATCTATCCTAATACAGCTAACTGTAAAGTGGATATATTAATAAGTGTTCCTGTACTAGCTCTATGTTCAGCTCAACCATACGATATATTCAGTTTTTATAAAACGTAAGCTTGTAGAAAAGTCCTACTATAGTGTAAAGGATTACGTAAATGATAAACAAGCATGGGTGTGAAATATTGCTCTAATAAGATAACTCTTAATATAATTTTAAGTTATGTACACAAATAAAATTTAACAATACAAAAATAAAATTTACCTGGCTAAGTTTGTTGTGGGTTCTTCTTAGACCGGGGCGCGTTTGGAACCCTCATAGCTTTAGTTTTGAGTTTATGAATGTAGTTATCACCATCAAATCACTACTATGTAAATTATTGACGCGTCAAAAGCGCCTTTTAAAGGACTATTTGAATAAAGATTATTTTGAATTTGAATTTGAAAATATGCTATTAAATAGAAGCAGAAGTTACTTTACGGAAGTCAATGGTCAATCAACATTGAGGTTATTTTTTCACTAACCAATTGTACTTTGTAAAGTCAACATCACCCGATGATATGCTCGGAGCATTTTCTGTATGGCACTCAAGATTGAAGTTATTATAAATTGAACCGAACAGATTTGCCTCTTTAACGCAGATTAAAGCCATTTAAACTTAATGATGATTGTCTACATGGAACTTCCTCAATGGGTATTTTCCAAAATAATAATAGCGGAGAAGTTTGCGGGTAATAGTATGAGATATACAAAGCCTTTACGTAACAAATAGTACGTACGGGCAATTTGTTTTCTATTCTAAGCCGTTAGCGCCCTCACAAAACATACTCAGAGAGTGACAGATGACGCTTAGACAAATGGAGATCTGTGAGCAAAGAATTTCTGCTCCTAATGCTTTATTTTCTAGCATAGCTTATATTTGTAAATAAAAATGAAGGATTCACTGTAACGATTCTGAATTTCAAGTCTAAAGCAAACCCAATAGGCGTCTAAGGCAGTAACTATAGTAGCAGACTTTAACCAATTTTGAACGACTTATTTAAGGTAAGATTTCACGTTCAATATTTACATTTATATCATACACGCTATTAACAGTTGAATAGTGATTAACTGCAGTTATAGGCTGAGTAAGAAGTAAAAAAATTAAATAATGAATAGAAGCAGGCGTTACTTTGCGGAAATCCATGATAAACAATAAACAGCAAGTATAATTTGCTATATTCCACCGACAAGCGGGAGATTTGTATAATATAACACCACACAAAATCTTCCACTAGAAGCTCTACGCACGTTTCGACCCGACACCGCATCATCCTCAGGATGTTGACTTCACAAGCGAGAAAAGTAGACTTTACTTTTTTACGAAACGTGACTAATGTAACGTAAATAAAACCAGACTAAACTCCAAACACGCAGGTCATCAACAATATATAAAAAAGAATAAACTGATTGCAAGTGGTTTCCTTATGTCCGTTCAAAACTAACACCCATGTTGGCACTTTATCTAATTTTAATAAAATATAACTAGCAGCAATCGCAAGATCAACTAATCCCTTTGAGTTAGCAATAAATTACGACTTTTGTTTAGATTTGACGGAGATTACTAGAATTTTACTATTATACCTATCAACTATAAACGGAGAAAGACAGCGTTAAATTGACCTCCTACTATTGAAGTCCTTTCAACCTACCCGGTTTATTGTATATTCATTGGAACGAAAAGTTTTCTTGTGTATGCATTATTTTCTACTAACTAAAATGAAAATATATGACGAAACCAATAAATAAAATTCTCATTTAATTTTATATCATGATCAACCAATTGCCGGCTCACTACAGAGCACGGGTCTCCTCTCAACATGAGAAGCGTATTTGGCCATAGTCCACCACGCTGGCCATGTGCGGCAAACTTCACATGCCTTTAAAAACATTACGGAGAACTCTCAGGTATGCAGGTTTCCTAACGATATTTAAATTGCTAAAAACGCACTAATTCTCCGCAAATTAGAGGTGCGTGTTTTCGATCGAACCCCAACCTCTGATTAGGAGGCGACCGTCCTTAATCAGTGGTTATCACAGCTTTTTTTGCCTTAATATACAATATATAATGTACTTTAGGAATCTTGGTGTCCTTATAATTACCTTATGATACCCGAATAAACCGATCGGGGAAGTTAAATTACGTGTGGTGAGAACGGTATCGCGATCCTATCGAGACGGGAATAAATCTGGGGACTTTGCTGACGCCATATTGGATTTCGGGAAGCATTCTCTTAAAGGTTTGGACACACCGGGAGCTGGGTGCAAAGTAATTTAGGTGACAAATTGCCAGGGAATATTTACAGAATCTCTTAGTACCCTAGATATTGAATTATATTACAACATTCTCACAGAGTTAACAATGAATTGCGTCAAAGATTTATTGTTGCTCGTAGCTATACCCATTATAGAGCTCTTATACAGTTTTTGTTATCATATCAACCGGAAAGTAAGTAACACACCTATATTCCTCAACCAAAATATGTAGCTAATACGTCAAAGATTTTCATTTATGTAACATTTTGATTCAAAGTCGCTTTTACATTTACAATCAATAGTGAAATTCAATACCACTTTTGATGAAATACTCGTAATTTTGCTCATAATAACAAAACGAATCAGCACCCTAGTACGGTGATTAAATAACAAATGAACATTTTTGTTGTACGCCACGGAAAAGTACAGAAAAACCAATACAACAAATAGTATATAGTTTTGTGGCCATATCGATCACTACATAGCGATTTTCTCAAGACATCCAAAGACGTAATAGCTAAAAGGAAAGAAGTAAGTTATTACAGATTCATCTTCTTTTTCTTGCTCATCCCACGCTATGATGCATAACACGTCTTTTACTTCAACTCACTTCACTACCCACACCTTTTACACGCATATCCTCTTATACACAATCCATCCACCACAAAGACATGTCGCCAAGCGATTTAGCGTTCCGGCACGATGTCGTGTAGAAACCAATTAGGAGTATGAGTTTACCATACCCCTAACAGGTTAGCCCGCTACCATCTTAGACTGCATCATCACTTGCCATAAGGTGAGAAGCAGTCGATGCTTGTGGTGAATAACAAAAAAAACATCTTTTCTTTGGTCTTGCTTTACTCCTTTCACATACATATATAGATTGATTGCCAGTATCTCGCACTCGCAGTATCGCGTATCAGCACACTCAAAAGCAGCGTTTAGTGTGCCCAAATCTTTAGTTTCATTAAGCGATCGCCGAGATGCGCGCTGCAGATACGCCGTCTAACTACGAAATAAATCGGAACGGAATCCCGCAGAAGTTGGGAGCACTCTGTTTACTGGAGTCTGGGGTAATGCGTGGAAGGAAGGCGTTTCGTTTTTATCCCAAAATGCCATTAGTGAAAGCTTTTGCTATAATGGATTGATTATTTCATGTGTCGACGACCTTTTTGTCCCACTAAAATAATTGTTTTTTTACAAAATATATCGAAGCAAATCCATCGGCAACATTGCAAACTTTATCATCTATAAATAAGGGGTCAATAATAAAATCCAATATTAATTTGCTTTCATGTACATCAACGGGTAAGAACTTAAAAATAACCTCAAATCTATGTGATATGATGTTAAATTTGAGCAGATCTTCTGGTTATAAAAATACAAGCTGGAGTCCGCGATTAGTATTCGATTCGATTCGATTTCGAGTAGCTTATATTATTAGCCTGGCGTAATCAAGCAATTATGACATTAAAATTATCACGCAGATGGTAGATTTTGTTCCTACTTACTTGACACTTATCGTCATTATTTGGACAATTCACACAATATCTTTAAAAATTGTAGCCTGATTTTGATTATAATATATATTATTGTGTATGTCGAGTCAAGGGGGTCCGAGTTGATTTTGTAAGGGTGACGTCACGATTTTGTTTACTTGCGCTCATAGTAATTAAAACCACAACTTGCCGGTTTACACTTTTATTGCGATAATAACTTAGAGGTCCGAACAGTACGACGTCTCGAGCGAGAGAATCCGCGAAAGGCGTCGACCACCCGTATTTATAGCACAAAGCATGCTTGTACGAAATTGATTGTTACTGTCTAAATTGTGTTAGCAAAATCATCAATAATTAAAATGTGGGTGATTATTGAATTCTTGAGGTTTTTGGCGCCGCTGAATAAAGTTAATAACTTCTTCGCGCCGACATGTAGCTTATAATATTAGTAGGATAGGATTGTTCAAGATTCAGCATGTATAAGAGTAGTATTAAAAAAAAACTAAGTAGGTGATGATGCAGTCTGAGATGGTAACAGGCTTATGATGGTAACAGTTTAACACATACTCCTGATTGGTTTCTACACGATATCGTACCGGAACGCTGAATCACTTGGCGGTACGTCTGCATCGTGAGTGGTAAAATTCAGAAAGATTTCAAGCGATGTCTCAATTTTCTATGTCGGGGCACGAAACCTGAATCTCTTCCACTAAAAATACCATAGAGCTCAACACTGCACCAGGGTGGTCGTCGAAACGCTACAAGCTAAAAAGTAAATAGGTTTAAGAAGTTATTTTTTCGCTATAGCAAAAGTTTTTCCTTTTATAATGCGGAAGCACTAGTAACTGTAAAGCTCTTGTAGATCTTTTAAATTATTTAGAGAAAACGCTGTCTACTTACTTGCTAACAGCCGCGTCCCTCGGACTACTGAAACAAACAAAAGACAAATTGAAATAAAGTAATGAAAATATAACTGAGTTAAGAAATAATACAGAATAACGTTGTTTTGAAAAATTCTGTCGTTAACTTCTCCGGCGCAGGGCTGTGGTCTGATAAGTGGGAAGTCCCAGGTTCTATCATCGGAAGGGGTAATTTATAATTTTCTGTGAGCTGATCAGGTAGGAATATTTGGCCAAGCGATTTAAATGGATTAGGGGTATGTGTTTCATGTAACTACATTCTTCTATCAGGCTCCAAACTTTTGGCAAATGGCATCCTATTAATGCTTTACAGGGCTCCTAATCAGAGGTCGGGGGTTCGAATCCGGGTACGCACTTATAACTTTTCGGAGTTATGTGCGTTTTTAAGCAGTTAAAATATCAGTCGCTTCAATGGTGAAGGAAAACATCGTGAGGAAACCGGCACGCCTGAGAGTTCTTTATAATGTTCTCAAAGGCGTGTGAAGTCTGCCAATCCGGGCGGACTATGGCCAAACCCTTGGCCATAGTCCACCTCGCTGGCCATGTGGTCTCCTCTCATACTGAGAGGAGACCCGTGCTGTGTAGTGAGCCGAGAATGGGTTGATCATGATGATGATGAATATTTAAAAAAAATGTATCGAATTTCTATATTAGTGCCACTTATGGAACTAATATAGAAAATGGAATATGGATGGATGGAAAGAAAAATAGCCGGAGGGAACATTTTACTAATCTGTCCTTTATTTAAAGAAAAAATAACCTTTTTAATGTCTTAAAACCAGCCAAATAGTGCAGCCAAAGAGATGTTTAAAATGTATACATACTATACCGAAAATAATGTTTTCCCAACCTTATATATATATAAGGTTGGGTTATAAAGAGTGAGTAATGTTAAATAAGGAAAACAATCACGTAGCACAAATACTTCAACTATATCTTGACAGTGAATCAAATTTGGAGCTTCAAATTATCAAAAAATAAAAAAAGTACAAAAACTTGGCACAATTTGCCGCGAATTGAGGCTTAAACTACCTGGAAAATGGAGGAAAACACTTGCCAAAACGTAATCCATCTATTATGTAGGTTATTCGCGATACACGTTGGCTTTGACCCCATTTGAATTGAGACTTAAATAAAGTATCAGGTACCGTTGTTTCGAATTTTGCGTCTCTCTTCTCACGTAGGATAAAGTAGATGCTTCAGAATTAGGGATTTTGGAATCCGGTTTGATAAAACTATACTAATTGTAAGGGACCTATAACACGGTTTGGTGTAGATACAACTAGTTAATAGTCTTGGTTGGAAGCGGTGATAGCCTAGTGGTTAGGGCGTCAGCCTCCTAATCAGAGGTCGGCGGTTCGAATCCGGGCACACACCTCTAACTTTTCGGAGTTATGTGCGTTTTTAAACAATTAAAATATCACTTGCTTCAACGGTGTAGGAAAACATTGTGAGAAAACCTGCACGCCTGAGTTCTCCATAATGCTCTCAAAGGCGTGTGAAGTCTGGCAATCCGCACATGGCCATGGACTATGGCCAAAACCTTTCTCATATTGAGAGGAGACCCGTGCTCTGTAGTGAGTCCGTAATGGGTTGATCATGATGATGATGATGATGATGATGATGAATAATCTTGGAACGACAAACAAAAAAAAAACAATATTATCGAAGGAGATTTTTTGGTATATTTTGGGAATCAAATCATTGATTATCTTGATTTTAAGACTTATAATAAATAAAATGTTTAGCATGAGTTCTAGAACCGTTCCAATAGTTAACGCTTATGTGAAGAGATTATACAAGAATTTGCTTTAGATTTTTCTCAAAAATACTGTACATTTCAAAGATTTAAAGGCAAATATAGCTTTTAAAGGCATATATATACATTTCTTCCGATTAATAACTAAGAGAAATAAGAAAAAATTGTTTCCCTTGCAATTTTTTTTTGATTTATTATCTATTTGATTTTCACTATCTTTTGAAAGTACCAATAAATTATTCCCTATGAATTTTTTATGCTTTAACAATGATAATATAATTTCAGAGTCTTTTAACTTGCTACGTTACGGCCCCCTCGGAAATAACTCTACCGGCGCCTTCGTTGTATAATGTATCTATGGCTTATAAACTATCTCAAAATAAGCAAAACATTACCTCAATTTATAATTTCTTGGGTAACTAATACAAGTGCAAATTAATCAAACACACTTTCGTATAAATATTAATTATTCATTATTTAATAATTACAAAATTGTTTATTTGTGGGATAAATGCGTGAACCCAGGGCCCAGTTTATAAGATCAATAAGTAAACCATTCATTTTATTTGACAACGAATTGACAATAATTTATTCCCAAGAAATAGTATGGTAGCTATAAATCACATATCAACCGTTCTTTCTTAAGGTAACTTTTATGTAATGACTCGCACCATAAAACTCCCGTCCCGTTTACGAGGTGCCAGAATGTAACATTTTTATGTTGAAACCTAACCCGGCGTAATTGAAAGCTGTGAATAGTTTTATGTTGTCACTTGTTCATATTTTATATTTCATTCACAATCTTATAATGCGTCGTTTAATCCAATGGAGTGCAATGAAACATATATTTTATTATATATTTATATTTATTGCCACTTTCACGAATAGTCGTCTACTATTCATAGTCATTTTAGGATATAACATGTTGTTTTTTTTATATATAGACGAACACCCGTTACTTAAATTGTAGGTAGCAGGGATAAAGGATTCCGGAAGGGCAATCCAGATCTTTGCGATGCATATGGAAAACGAGCAAACAAAGCAAAGCACTTCGTACGTGTCCAGGTGATATTTAACTTAGTAAGGGATTTTTTACGATCCTTCGGTTCGAGGGAAAAAATTGAAGGGGAATCGGATAAAATAGTTCTAATACCCACTTTCCAAAATATATACATCATACTGTATATATAGACGTTTCTAAAATCGTTTGTATAGCTTGTGTACAGCGGCATTTAGCACGAATATATAAATTGCGGACGAAAGAGCTAGCGGGTTACCTGATGTGAAGTGACTGATGTAAAATGACGTATGTAGTGATCGATATAAAATAATCAATATCAAGAGACCGATGTAAGGTGACCGATGTAAAGTGACCGATGTAAAGAGAGCGATGTAAAGTGATCTATGTAAAGTGACCGATATAAAGTGACCGATATAAAATGACCGATTTAAGGTGACCAATGAAAGTCCTTGAATAACTGCCTTAATATAGTTTTGAGGAGTTAACGCTGGCAGAAGATTACTTTACATTTTGAAAGCACATGACAGAAAATATTTTGTTTGACGGGTAGTGAAAGAGCGACTATGACATACGACTTCAGTTTCTTTTACTATTTCCTTTTAGAATAGTTGCAATTGAAATACCACCTAAAAATTTAGTTTTTCTTTTTGACTAGTAATCTAGTAAATGGTTGTAATGGTATTAGAAATAATTTTAACTCATTCTAATTAATTGTTATTAATATTGTTTACACGTAAATGCATTGCTGGTGTATCTTTTTTCTATCATCATCGTCATCATGATCAATCCATTGTCGATTCACTACAGAGCACGGGTCCTCTCAATATGAGAAGGGTTTGGCCATAGTTCACCACGCTGGCCATGTGCGGATTGGCAGACTTATCTTCTTTCTATATAAATATATAATTAAAAAAAAGAACACCCAACTGAGTTTTTTATGGTCTAAGACCTCGCAAGTATGATAACGTTACAACCATCACATAAAACTGTATAATTAATGGACAAACATAAGAATATTTATAACAGTAAGCAATATCAAGTCTATTTAAATATAGAAAGGTATTCTCAAGATTAATATAAATCCAATTATGTGAAATTGCTTATGAAAACCCAGTGAATCTAATTCAAAACATACACCCGCTTGCCTGTCTGATCCTATTCCATAAAGATAATTCTTCAATTTGGAAGCCCCAAATCCTTGAATACAATCACCGTAATTTCAATTATGTTTATAGACGGTAATAACATTACCTCGATTTGTTTGTCGTGTCCGTATCAATGAACTAAGTTACTTATACGGCTTACTGGCATCGTATTCCTGCGCGAGACTATATTTGGATTCTAAACTGCAAATAAGATTAAATAAGATGTGGATCTTCTTAGCTGAAATATTATTTGCAGTGTTATTTTAACGGTGTGTAATCAAATCTCTGATGGAAAATAGAATTGTGACAGCACTCGAAGTCCTATTGCGCGTGTTACGTCTTCTCCATTCTTTATGCATGGTAGAAACTAATCAACAAACAAAACTTTTAGTAAAAAGAAGAGAGAGAGACTTTAGAAATGAAGTTATACAAAAGATTGTTAAGACTTAAATATAGCATGGTACACGACAGTACTACAGAGATTAGGCAAATAACTAAAATTATCTTATTACTATAGAAAGGCGTAAGTTACCAGTAGTGTGTATTTCATGCATTTACAAAAATAGTACATATCCTACTAGAGGAGCCTACGCAGCCTGTTTTTCTTGTGTTTTCCTAATCCTAAGATTGTCTGACAGAGATCGCTAGTAAGCGCTAAGGCTGTTTTTTTGTATCCTTCTTGTTTCTTCATATTTCTGTATTCTTGTATTCTTTCTAAAATTTTTATGGTGTGGAAATATGAAATAATAATAATATGAACGTCCCAAATACAGATCTGAATCTTTACCCAAACTCCAAATCGGGACAACAATGCAAAAAACAGGCGAATCAAACCTTCTGGATTACAAATCTAATATAATATATTAATAACAAATAGAATAATATCAGCTGTGCTCAGTCTAAACAATTTGTTAAATTAACGTTCGTAGTGTATTAGGATCAGGATCAAGATGAGTTTTATCGCGCACGAATTGATTGCGAGTGTTTCGTAGTAAGGGTATTAGGGATCAGGTTTAAGAGAGGCTCGATGTCGGCTCCCGATCGTCACGCGATATCACCGAGGGACCAAGGGTTGACTTTTAATGAGGGATTGCACGTCGAGGATTGCGTGAAGATGCTACTTTAAGGGCGTCGGCTCCTATTTTAGCTGGATTGTGGTGTTATAGGGGGTATTAGGCTTCGAGTATCAACTTCATACACCGACATGACCTTAAAAGTTAAATAAATAAAAGTAAAAGAATTTACCCTCGTTTTCACTCCTTTAGGAATTAAAAAAAAAAAATATTCTCGCACAAATAACTCATAAAAGCTTACTTCTTTTTTTTGAATTCATAGTTTGTATATTTTATCATATTATATTTGAAAACCTCCCTGGCGCAGGTTTCCTCACTATGTTTTCATTCACCGTTGAAGCAAGTGATATTTCTTTATTTTTTTTAAAACGCACATAACTCCGAAAAGTGAGACGTGCGTGCCCGGATTCGAACCGCTGACCTCTGATTAGGAGGCTGACGCCCTAACCACTAAGCTATCACCGCTTCGAAACATAACCTTTGGAAATGTACAAAATTCAAAATAATCTTTATTGAAATAGTCCTTAAAAAGGCACTTGTGACGCGTCAATAATTTACATAGTAGTTATTTCATGGTGATAACTATATTCGTAAACTTAGAACTGAAGCTATGAGGGTTCCAAACGCGCCCCGGTCTAAGAAGAAGCCCACAACAAACTTAGCCGGGTTATAACTGAGTTAATTAAAAATCTCCACACACATTCGGCAGTTGCAGGCAGTTTTCACAAGTGGGTACAACTCGACGCATCAAGAACTCCGCTAACAATATTAGTATGTATTAATAATTAACACAACACTTCGGCTCGAAACTGCGCCGCGGAACTATAACTAACTATGACAAACTTCCAGAGCCGAACCGACTAACTTGCGCCGCGCTGGGACCAAACAATATGACGATGACATTATTATTTATAATGCGGTTGCTCGTTTGTTTCCGGGTTTTAATAAGGCCCTTAGCTCTGTGTTACAGCCTTTTTAACCACAGTTTTGACGACCTCCGTGGCGCAGCGCGTGCGCTGTTGCATTTTAAAGTTGGAGGTCCTGGGTTCGATTCCCGGCTCGAGTCTGGTCTGGTGGGAGGCTTCAGCCGTGGCTAGTTACCACCCTACCGACAAAGACGTGTCGCCAAGCGATTTAGCGTTCCGGCACGATGTCGCGTAGAAACCAATTAGGAGTGTGGGTTTACCATGCCCCTAACAGCTTAGCCCGCTACCATCCTAGACTGCATCATCACTAACTATCAGGTGAGATTGCCGTCAAGGGCTAACTTGTAGTAAATTAAAAAAAAAAAAAAAAGTGGAACGGAGACAGATGTCTTTGTTACTTTTCTACTTGAAAACTTTGACCCAATCTTGAGGAAGTTTGTAGTATGTTTGTAGTAAGGAGAGTTCGCAATATATTCAATAAACAGCAAGTATAATTTGCTATATTCCACCGTCAACCGGGAGATTTTTATAATATAACACTACACAAAATCGCGAAGTCTTTACTTTTCGCGCTCGTGAAGTCAACATCTCCTGAGGATGATCCGGTGTCGGGTCGAAACGTACGTAGAGGTACTAGTGCGTAGAAGATTTTGTGTGGTGTTATTTTATACAAATCTCCCGGTTGTCGGCGGAATATAGCAAATTATACTTGCTGTTTGTTGTTTATCATGGACTTCCGCAAGGTAACGCCTGCTTCTATTCATTATTTGCAATGATATTTATTACAGCTGTAGATCACTAGGAGAGTTCGCAATATATTCGTTTCTCTGATGACTGACAGTAACTTGCTCCGTGAAGTAATCTCACTATGTTACCATTATTACTACACTACTACGTTTCTCAATCGAACCGCTAAGGTGTGGCACTCTCTTCCAGCATCTGTGTCTCCAGCCACGTATAACCTTAGTTCCTTCAAGGGAAGAGTGAATAGGCATTTTATCTCAAAAAAAAAAAATCTACTATTATTATATGGAGCAACTATTTGTTGATTTAAAAAAATACATTGAACCAAGTCATTGCAGACAGGCACTAAAACAATTAAAAAGTGATAATAATGGATGTGAATTCTTACATTTGTAATTTATTTGACTATAAAACGATCTCACAGCCTTAAAATTTTGTTATTCGAGCGATGAATGTCTATTCGTAAGGTACAAGGCTCACATTATGCTAAATAACATAACATTTTGACTATCTCTATACATGAACAGATTACATGAAGAACTGAACTCGATGCGACGCTTTGATACGACACGTGATACGGTCTGTGCGATCATCGAAAAAGCAAAATTAAATTTACCGTCCATAATGTCATACGAAGGTGTTACACGGTGACATAAGGCCACAACCTGCAATGGCACGGTGCGATCGGCTTAACTCTATATTTCTCCCTACTATGCTAGTGCATACAATAATAATAAGATGCTGATATATATACAACAAAGAGCAGTAAAATAACAAACCTCGTATTTATTTGCACCATCAAGAGTTTATTAAAATGTAAACAGCAGTTTATAACATGAAGAGAAGCAATATCCGATATGAATTAGTTCTTAACTTAACGTGTTACTCTGTCGAAGAGAATTATATCTATTTTTGTTCGGCGAGTTGTTAATGGCGTTGTTGCAACTCACCTTAAGTTGACAAACAAACTAGTGTGGTCATCCCGAATGGTACAAGCTTTCAACGGCTCCAGTTGTCCTAAATCATGACCGTCACAACTTGTAACTTCGGGCAACTTCGCCTTAACTTCGGCGAACGTATACTCCAAAACATACACGTACAGTGAGCGGATTCCACGAATTCACTTGCACGCTACATTACACCACAATGCTTTCAGGATAAGTATTATAATCGCGCGAAAGTTTCGAATGGCACTGTGTGGCGCATCGTATATACTGGTTCGTGAACAAGTTACAAGTACGAACTTCACGGTGCATTAGTGAACATTTTTAAACCGATTAACCACAGCGGGCTTAGTTGCGGGCCCAGAAATGTAACTTGCAAGTTTCGTATCACAAGTTTCGTTTAATTTTGTTACTTTTTATTATGAGCATTCGCGAAACCTGCGCGGTATAATCTGTGATAGAAGTGGGTGAATGAAACTCGGTTGAAAGTTTACGGAGCGCTTTCGAGGAATTTGAGTTTTTTTTTATTATTTTGAAAGAATTACGGACAGTAATAACAAACCGGGTCACCGTATTTGTTTGCAGCTTCTACAGACTTCTTTAGTTGAGTATTATGTACACTCCTGGTAGTACTTTTATCTCACGCAGACTGTTATGTTTCGGTTGTAGCTGTGTACCGGTAAGCGTTTATTTGCTTTATTATCTGTCAAAGAATGAACAGAAACCGCCTTTCTTATATAGATGAAAATTAGAGCTATGGTTAACCACACTGCTCCAATGTAGAATGACTTTCGGGCTGGTACTGAGATTTATCTGGATTTGCCCGGTTGTCGGGCCGATGATCAACCCACTGTCGGCTCACTACAGATCACGGGTCTTTTCTCAATATGAGAAGGGTTTGGCCATAGTCCACCAACATGAATTGAGAACATTATGGAGAACTCCAGGCATGCAGGTTTCCTCACGATGTTTTCCTTCACCGTTGAAGCAAGTGATATTTTAATTGCTTAAAAATGCACGTAACTCCGAAAAGTTATAGCGTGCGTGCCCGGATTCGAACTCCCGACCTCTGATTAGGAAGCTGACGTCCTAACTACTAGGCTATCACAGCTTCACTAGGCTATCACATCTTTGGATTTGCCCAGTTATCTAACTTAAATTCATAGTCTCACAAGCGAATGATATCTCAACCCTACTCACATCAATGCCCACTTGCTTACACAAAAACAATCCAAATTCGAAACCAAACGGTCTTCGTGAGATGCTTGTAGAAGGTCTACACCTGCACTTAACAAACAAGGTAAGGGCAAAATTAACATAGAGGACCTTTTAGAGGACCTTTAAGATCTCTCCAACCTCCATTGACAATCGGGGTCATTAAGTTTACAAAGCTACCATAATGAATAGGTTGGAGGGTAATTATCTTATTTCACTAAGTAGTATCTTTGGATAAATAATTTGGATCAATCGTGATTCTTGCCGTCATTAGGTAGTTCGAATGGAAGGTGGCAACCTGGAGAAGATGGTTATAACCGGTAAAGTGGAATGAAAGAGGCTTAGGAGACGGGGTCCGATGCATTGGTCGGATCAAATCCGCACTGCACTCGATACGAAACTCCACGATGCTCTACACGTCGCAACCAACAGAGCAAAATGACGCGACATCGTCCTCAAGAAAGTCGTCTTTGGAAGGGGAACGACACTCAGTAATGAGGAATACGACGCAGCGACGCAGAGAGAGAGAGAGAGAGAGAGAGAAAGGTAGTTGAATAACAGCTTCAATGAGACCATCGCAATGCTTTCTAAAAGTTTGATACTATTAAGCTACAAGCTATGAAGCGGTGATAGCCTAGTGGTTTGGGTGTCAGCCTCCTAATCAGAGGTCGGCGGTTCGAATCCAGGCATGCACCTCTAACTTTTCGGAGTTATGTGCGTTTTAAAAAAAATCAAATACCACTTGCTTTAACGGTGAAGGAAAACATCGTGAGGAAACCTGCACGCCTGAGAGTTCTCCATAATGTTCTCAAAGTCGTGTAAAGTCTGCCAATCCGCACATGGCTAGCGTGGTGGACTATGGCCAAATCCTTCTCATATTGAGAGGAGACCCGTGCTCTGTAGTGAGCCGGTAATGGGTTGATCATCACAAGCTACAAGCTAAAGTACGTTCTGAGAGCGTGATTTATTATAATCATCTTAATCAACCCATTACCGGCGCAGTACAGAGTGCAGGTTTCTTCTCAGCATGAGAAGGTTTGTGGCCTTAGTCCAAGTGTGGATTGGCAGACTTCACATACATTTGAAAACGTTAGCGTAATTGCCTTCGACATCGCACTAGATGTGCAGTCCCATTAAAACTAGTAGAAAAGGTATCCAATTTAGTTTCTTACCAACGCTTTGTCAAGTGTTTATAAATATTAAATTTATCTCCCAAAATACTCGTCTTTACATAAAATAAGGTTGCTTTGTACATAAAGCATTCCAATTCTGTGTTTTTAGTTATTAAGTGGAATGTGAGATGGTGATAACAAAAAGAAAATTTACCTGGCTAAGTTTGTTGTGGGCTTCTTCTTAGACCGGGGCGCGTTTGGAACCCTCATAGCTTTAGTTTTAAGTTTACGAATGTAGTTATCATCATCAAATCACTATTATGTAACTTATTGACGCGTCAAAAGGACTATTTGAATAAAGATTATTTGAATTTGAATTTGATTCGTGGTAATAAACACGTCGACCCGTGTGTTTGAAGTTTAAACATAAAGAGAACGTGCTGACTTTCGCATTCATAATATACGAGTAAGTAGGGGTCAGCTTAAATGAGCATTGATACTATCATGTCACAGTTGACGTCATCGGTTCGCCAACGTGACACCAGGTGTTGGGTTGATTGCGGTCGAACATCGTGCGGCCTGCGGGCACCAACAGCGTATTTGTATATTTATCCAAATTTACATGCATGCACATGACATGGAATGCAAAATAAACAGAAGCAACCAATAATACTAAAATGTTATAAAAACAAAAGTGTATACAAATAATGAATAGAAGCAGGCGTTACTAGGAAGTCCATGATAGACAATAAACAGCAAGTATAATTAGCTATATTCCGCCGACAACCGGGAGATTTGTATAATAGAACACCACACAAAATCTTCCACTAGAACCTCTACGCACGTTTCGACCCGACACCGGATCATCCTCAGGAGATGTTTTTGTAACTATTAAAATAATGTCATCATCATGATCAACCCATTAACTTGTGAAGTCAACATCAATTCATGTAAATGTGATTTCTATGCATGTACAAAATATGGGGGAACACGTTGCTGCGTGAAAGAATAGCAAGCCAACAAAGACAGTTTCCCATTTATAACATTACTATGATTGTTTCGGTTGTTTGTGGTTTGTTTGTGTTATTTGTACAGATGTCAAAGACATCTACTTCCCGTAAGTAGGTCAATAATGCTCAGGGAAAATATTTACCTTTTCCATGTTTATTTTCGCAATAAAAGCACTACGAAGTAAAGAGAGAACTATTATTTTAACTCGTAATTGTATTATTCTTTGTTCATACAGATAAGTTTGTTAAAATAATGCTCTTCATATGATTTGTGGCAGAAGATGTTTATTTTTAATGCTCTTATCAAATTACTTACCGAAGCTTTGTATCATTTAATTATTTTTATTATAATAGTTTTTTTTAATGTTCCACCACAAGTTAGCGCTTGACGGCTATCTTACCTGGTGGTACGTGATTACGCAGTCTCAGATGGTAAAGGGATAACGTTGAGTATGGTAAGCACATATGGTACACTCGTAAATTTTGTAATTGGTTTTTACGAGGCATCATTTGGTTCAGTTAGTGGTACCACTACCATTAGCCACGGTCGCAACCTCCCACCAGAACAGACTCAAGCCAGGAATCTAACCCAGGACTTCCATCTTTATAATGTAACAGCACACGCAATGCGCCATAGAGGTCGCCAAAATTCTCCACTACGGGGCTTTAAAGTGATCGATATATAAAAATAATAAATGTTTTATAACATAATATACCTAATAACCTTACGAATATTATTAATTCCCAAGTAACTTTGCTGCTCTGTAACCTTTTCAAACCACAAAGAGATTATTTTTATCCCGAAATAAAATAAAAAAATGGATTTTATTAAACCACCTATTTTATTATAGACATTGAACTTATACCCAAGATTTGACTTGGTAATTTGTAATCTCGTTGTGTAATTTACTCGATTATTTAATTCTTCGGGCGTTATTAGAAGGAGTATAATGTCGGTATACTTATGCAGTGTTTTGTCACACTTCAACTGACATCGTTATAGAAAATGTAAGGCTAGTCCAAACCACAAAACTATTCCGATGTTATGGTTAGTTTATCAGTAAGGCTTAAATGTTTAGATTTCACAATATTTTTCTTGGCATTTGTTATATTTTTATTCGAAATCGGCAGCTTGTGTTGGTTCGGAGTTGGCTAGGTGTTGAAATTTATTGCTGAAAGCTGTCCGCAGCTCACTGTCTAAATTCTAAAGTCTCGCGTCTGCGGGTGACATTTCCATGAAACAGAACAATGGCCGCTCCTCGCTATACTCCTATTTTGACGGCAAATTATTTATTACTCATGGGAAAAACTGCTTTATATATACTGAGGACTAGAATAGTAATTTGACCCTAGTAAGATCCTTTTCGCCAAAATTGTAGAGATCAGTCGCATATTATGTAAGAACGAAGGTATGCTAAAATAAGTAAACGAAACGTATGGTTTCTGGCAATTTGCCTGCGTACAGCTTCTGATGAGTAAATTGATCCCATACAAAACTGACTCGCATTACCTACCTTAGTCATAGCGCAAAATTAACCTAAGACTACTATCAAAGAAAAATCTGACTGATTTCAAAGCGTCCAAACTAAAACCCTTTAAGGTTATTATTAGAGTAATAAATACATAGGATGCACAGTTAAAAGATGAGAGTACATAGTGAAAATCAACCCCATAGAAAACTAAAAGATCTCGCTTCACCCACACGTCAAGAAAACATACCATACCTATAGATGTGCCAATCTTGGTATAGGAGCAGAACAAACATGGCGCCCGCAGGTCAGCTCAAATATTTGACCGCCTCTATTGACCCCGCACCTTGTGTTGACCCAACAATGTGTGCATTATAAGGGCTTAGAAAATTCGTTAGCGAGTTACGATTACAGAATTTTTTAATGGAAATTTATAAGCAAATACAAAAACCGATATCAAAAACCATCTACCCAAAACATAGAACTTAACATCTTGAAGACCAACGAAACGTAAAAGGAAGCGGCAGTTACAGTTCTTCCGGTCGGCGCGTCGTTCCTGCATTATGAATGCCCCGGAGACTCTTTTGGGTTATGTTTTCCTGGTACCTATCGAGTTTAACCCTCAAGTTTTATTTAAATTTATTTATTTCATTAGTTTATTAATACAGAAAATGTCTACAAAAGTGTTATCAACTTTTTCCTCTTCAGATAGTGTATTATTAATAAGAAAATATGTTCAAAACCAAAACCCTGGTTCAATAATATTTCCAGCAAATTATGAAAGGTTCTTGCCGCGGAAAGTCCAGATAACGAAAACAAAAGGGAACGAACAACCTTTAAGTTCTGCGAGCATAATTGTTTCCAAAGAGGCAAAATGATTTCAGGTAGTTGCAAGGATTAAAGAAGTAGCTGGCGAGCACAATCGCAAGGATCAACTTGGTAACAATACTCGGCTACCACTTGTCAACTCGTAATCTCACTCAAAACCCTCTCGGAACTGGTTTTAATCTCGACGAACGAGTCCTAACAGGTTTACTGTAAACGCTCCAGAAAATAGGAGTCGTTTTTTCCGGCCCCGCTAATAATGGGTTTTGTTTTCAATTAGAGCGAGGTCCGCTGGTCATTGTTAACGAAAAAAGGTTTAAAAAGAAATTGAATCGCACTTCCCGTTTGAAGAAACTTTTGCATAAAATCTTCATTAGTGGAAATGTTTTCATTAAAATTTTTGTTTGGGAGCGAGCTTGAATACAAAATAAAGTTACTTCCGGTGTAGTATGAATAAGATAATGGTTTTGGCTTTTGTTTTAACCTACATGTTTATCTTTAATCTGAGTCCAATATTTACAGAAAGGATTTTGTTTAATTGTTTTATGAATATTACGTAGATACTTTACTTTACTAGATGACAATAATTTATTCTGATACGAACATTTATAAGAACCTGGAAACAATAGAAAGCTAAAAATAACTTTACTTCCCTAACAAATAGATACTACAATACTGAATTTTATTTGTGGCTAAAATGTTGATATCGAACTCTGTAATATATTTAAATCGTAACATTTCAAAATAGTGTAACAAATGTAAAAGAGTTAATATCGCCAATTTCATCACCAATTCATGAAATATGTCACCGAAGACATAACCATATTTTTTTTTTTTTTTTTATTTACTACAAGTTAGCCCTTGACGGCAATCTCACCGGATGGTAAGTGATGATGCAGTCTAGGATGGTAGCGGCCTAACCGGTTAGGGGCATGGTAGTCCCACACTCCTAATTGGTTTCTACGCGACATCGTGCCGGAACGCTAAATCGCTTAGCGACACGTCTTTGTCGGTAGGGTGGTAACTAGCCACGGCCGAAGCCTCCCACCAGACAAAATTGCGACAAAATATTGCACCCAAACATGTGATTGCTATAAAGTTCGTAATGAAATCCAACGTTCAAAATATTCGGTTTGATTCTGCTTGCCATCCGGACGAAGGACCAAAAACAGACAGCCTGTTGCCCGGCTCATTTGCATGCCCATTGATTATTCAATCAGCGCCAACTGCGCAGTGGACATAGCGGAATTGATTCCAATGCTAATCAAAATTATAATACGGCCTTCATCTTCTACACTACAACTGGATTAGATCCAACTCCCCCTCAGAACGTGGGGTATACTGTGATTGATGTATAAAGTGGAACTAATTGTTTTGGGATATCTTCTTAATTACTCATGTTGGACGTGACATAGGACCATTTAATCACTGTCATTAGAATTTTGAAAATTTTATTTGCGTACTGTTTAAAATAGAACTCGTGCTAGGTTGAAAAAAATATAATCAATGAATACACATTATAGTCATCATATAGACGCTGTAAGAATATACTGTGTTTCTGGGCCTTGGAATATCAAAGAAGAAAATTTGTATGACTAATCATTTTAAGAATATGTCAATGGATAAAGGGTACAAAACTTATAAGATATATAAGTTTTGTACCCTTTATCCATTAACATATTCTTATTATCTATATATATAAAAGCGAAATACCACTGACTGACTGACTGACTGATGATCACGATATCTCGGGAACTATACAACATACGATCTTTAAATTTGGAAGATAGATTCCTTTTATAAAGTAGAGGTCAGCTAAGAAACTGTTTTGAGAAAATTTACCCCTAAGGGGTAGAAATAGGGGCTGGAAGTTTGTATGGAAGTCCTATATTTTTGAAGTTAGAGACATGAAAATTGGCAACTAAGTTTTTTATTACAAATGATAAAGATCTGTATAATCCATGTTACGAAAATCTACCCCAAGGGGGGTGAAATGGGGGTGGGGCGTTTTCATGAGGATTGTATGTTTTCTAAGTTAGGGACATGAAAATGGGCATTTAGGTAATTTGTTTTAAATAATAAAAACCTGTATACGCAATATTACAAAAATCCACCCCTAAGGGGTAGTAATGGGGGTTGGAAGTTTGTATGAAAGTCCTATATTTTTAAAGTTAGAGACATGAAAGTTGGCAATTAAGTTGTTAATTATAAGTAATGAAGATCTGTACAATCAATTTTGCGAAAATCCACCCCAAAGGGGATGAAATGGGGGTTGGTACTTTATATGAAGGTCCTATATTTTTGAAATTAAAGATATGAAAGTTGGCAAATAAGTTGTTTATTATAAATAATAAAGATCGGTATCAATCAATGTTACGAAAATCTACCTAAAGAGGGTAAAATGAGGGTTGGAAGTTTATATGAGGATTCTAAGCTTTCGAAGTGAGGGACATGATAATTTTCATTTAGGTTATTTGTTTTAAATAATAAAAACCTTTATACACAATATTACAAAAATCCACCCCTAAGGGGTAGAAATGGGGTTTGCGAGTTTGTATGGAAGTCCTATATTTTTGAAGTTAAAGACATAAAAGTTGGCAACTGAGTTGCTAATTATAAATTATAAAGATTTGTTTAATCAATGTTACGAAAATCTACTCCAAGAGGGTGAAATGGGGGATGTATGTTTTCATGAGGATGCTAAGTTTTCGAAGTTAGGGACATGAAAATTGGCATTTAGGTTATTTGTTTTAAATAATAAAAACTTTTATACACAATATTACAAAAATCACCCCTAAAGGGTTAGAGGTTAGAAGGTTACATGTAAGTTCTGCGTTTTTGGAATTAAAGAAATAAAAATCGGCAATTAGAGCATTACTTTTCAGTAATAATGACATGTCGGTATAAGCTCTTTTGCAAAAGTGGAAACATAAAGAATGAAAAGGAGTTTGGAAGTTAGGCCCTGTTTGGGCGTAGACATCACTAAGAAAATAATTTGTGAAAATCCGCCGCAAAGAGGGTAATACCGAGGTTCATGTTGGATGAAAATCTTATAAAGTTTTACTTCTTTGGATCCACTCGAGGTATACCTAATTAGTATAACACTGAAATACTTTGTACTAAGAAATCCTTACTATCCTGACAAAATCATAGTAATATTATAAATGCTAAAGTGTGTTTGTATGTTGGTTTGTCCTTCAATCACGTCGCAACAGAGCAATAGATCGACGTGACTTTTGAAACTATCGTTGAGGACCTAGAGAGTGACGGGTACCCGTAGGAATTTTTACAACTTATTCTGACTGAATTTTAAAAACTTATTCCACGCGGACGAAGTCGCGGGCGCCAGCTAGTCTACAATAAAGGTAAATGCACTTCTGAATCTTCATCACTATCACCTATTAGTGTACCAATTCATTCAATATCAACTGATTACAGGACTACAGAAATTGTCTCAGAATTTTGATGGGTGTCAATGTCCAGTAACATGTGCCCTGATTCAAATATCCTATTGTTGAATTGTTTTTCAAATGTTATTAATGACTTTTAAAACATTTGAAAAACAAACAAGTATGTGGGACTCCCCGGCGGCCAGTCTGGCGACCAGAATACCCACTAAAGCCCAGCGATGCTCCTTTGCGTCGCCTGGTGGCTGGGTCACGGAAACACTGATGACCTCGACCGCGGCCCAGCCAGCGGCGTCCGCCGCGGCAGACCCTCCACGGGGGGCCTATATTGACCCCCGAGAAATGTTATTAATGACTGAAACCGATGCTTTAATGACCTAGTAAAGTTCAGACTACCATCTATTATTTGCCTTGGGTCTATCACTAATAATCATTTTTTCTTCTAATTTCAAAATAACCTGACTAAATTCTAATTCTAATTTATCAGCGTCCTTGGAAAAGTCATCATCATTTTTAAGTAACCTAAGCATGTCAGATTAGTAGTCTTGACATAGTCTTTATGGAGAAACTCTCAGACATACAGGTTTCCTCACGATGTTTTGGCTTCACTGTTAAAGCAAGTGATATTCAATTTAAAATTGCTTTGCTTTATTTATAAACGCATATAACTCTTTAAAGTTAGAGGTGGGAGAGAAGCCGATGTCTTAAACACCTATCCTATCCCCGTTATATAGCTCCGAGAAATAAATAGCACGATATTAAAAACGAATCTGTTGTGAAAAGGGGATAGCAAAGTTTGCTTGTCTACTGGAATTGGTACAGTGTTCGGAAACAATTAAAGAAGAATGTAGCCACATTATTATCGGAGGCGAACAAATTGTTAACACAAATGGACTTATCTCTTTATTGTGAGATAAGTAAGCATTCCATAGAAATGCAGGTGTCCTGATCCATTAATTTACATTTGCAAGGACGTCGCTGCAGATTACCTTAATGGCTGCCAATGGGGATCCTTTTAACGAATTAGCTTTGAGCTGTTATTACCATTCCAGGAATCCCTTTATATGAAAGTAAGGAGCCAACTCCATCAATTGAATTAATTAAGGGGCTCTTTATGTACATGATTTAACCTAGTACGAAAAATGAGCAGTAAAAGTAAATGTTTTACTAGTGTGTGTGCCTTTTTCTTCAAATAAGCTTAATAAATTACTTGCCTTAATAGTAGTTTAAAATATTTTTCTCAACAAAGTAAAAAGTCAAAAATCAACAAGCCACCACTTTACTGGTTTACTTTTATAACAAATAGATAATGATAATTTTATTTTCTTCTTTATAAAATAGGGAGCACAGGAGTGCTTTTGTTTCATAACTAGAAAAACTATACAAACGCCTTTTAATTTGGGAATTAAAAGACGCCTGACTGATGTAAAGATTAGAAAATTGCGTAGATGGGGCATGACAGCGCAATAGATAATGATGCTTTTCGTGACGGCATACAGATATCATAGCGGCATATAGCTGTAATAGTTAAGACAGATTTGTTTATTTATGTATTTATTTACTAAAATCGAAAACCGCTGAACCGATTTTAAAAATTCTTTCATCACTGGAACTTCTGACAAATAAGCATAGTTCAGTATTAAAAATAATTAAGATTAAAACGATTTTTTTTAAGTATTATAACATATTTAACATGTAGGTAACCGTGCACCGCGCGGCATTGTTGTGATATAACATTACGTTACGACCTTTAGTTACTTGGAGGAACAGCTAGTCTGATAGATAAACCGTTAAGTATTAGTAATTATTCCTTGGATCTGGAAACTGTGACAATGAAATCGTAACTATGTGCCTCAATGACGTCGCCAAGCGACTTAGCGTTCCGGCACGATGTTGTGTAGAAACCAATTAGAAGTATGAGATTACCATACCCCTAACAGGTTAGCCCGCTACTATGTAAGACCACATCATCACTTACCATCAGGTGAGATGCAGTCAAGGGCTAACTTGTGGTGAATAAAAAAAAAATATCAGGACTCTGATTTTACAAAAATATTCACGACATAGACCAACGATGTAACCTAACGGAATAACGAAATTGTATTTACAACTTACGTACTATAGAGTACCGTATTTACAGACGTACGCACTTCTTCCCAAGATTTTTCTCTGTCCATTTATTCCCCAGCAACCAACTAATTTTTTCTGTTAAACCAACAACAGTAAAGCCCCATTCAATTAACTAAACGGTACACTAGATATCTATTACCTTTATCAACCAATTCTGCGCTGCGATCTGCGAAAAGCCAAACGCTATTTTATTCCGAGTCATTACAGTTTGATTTGGCGAACCGAAGTTTGATGCGAGACTCCCAAATCCGGGATTTACTCCAAATGGCTCTATAGTAACTTTATATCTATCCCCCCAAAGGTATACCCGTTACCCGGTACACAAGCACCTTTATTCGAGCGATACCTTTTACTATGTGTGTAGAATTTCGTATTCGACCTTTTACCTTGGACCGTAGTAAGAAATTGTTATGGCGCGGTAAAGCGTTAATAAAAAGGAAAGGTGTTTTTTTTTTTTGCAAAAATAGACACAAAACGGATTAAACTGACTGGCCGTCGATATCCATAGTCACCAGCATTTCAATTCTCAACAGATCGACGCTCGTCAAACGTTTATGTAGACAGGTTCCAAAGTCCACGGTCTTGAACAGCTAGTTTCAAGCGGCTTCCTGCGATTCGTTTAATATTGTCTATCCACCTAGTTCGGGGTCAAACAACGCGGCCTATCTGACTATATAACCATATACATCTATTACGCAATAATATAGAAATTAAAGTTGACTTTCACGCTATCGAACAAGTAGAAAATCTCGGAGCAGAGTGGCATTCTCCATACTTAATAATTATGTAATTTCGGAAATTGGTATATTACGCCTTAAATTATGAACAGGTTTTTATAAAATTTTGTAATGAGGTAAACAAATATCTAGGTTTCTACTATTACATATGCAATAGATGGATGTCAAGTACTAAATCACGCCAGATCGCCTGAACGGATCTGAGTGAAATTAAAAACAGAGATAAATTCCTTCCTGAACGAAATATAAAATTATCTTATTTTGATGAAACTAAAACTAAAAACCTGAAAAATTGTAATATAATAACTAAAATATTTAAATAATTATTAGCCTTTAGGCAATATTCCGAAGATACTGGCAGTGTTCTCTCCTTTTGAAAAGCTAGACTAATTCGTTCTCCGAGGTAGCTAGCAATTCTTCGGTCTCCTGTTACATCGACTAACCTTTTTTTCCTTAAAAAGCCTTGTACAAAAATTTATTTCCTTAACTGTAATTGAGCTACTATTTATACAGAAAAATGTACCTTTGGTAAGTTTTTTATTTATCGCGCCTCAGTTCCCACACAAACAGATCAACAAAGTTGAAACTTTGTCCGGATGTCAGAATATTTATCGCTCAATCAGGCATGAAAGCTTAGTGAAATAAGCCACACAGATAGATCTCGTCGTGGACTAAAACATAAGATGCTGTCTCGGAAAATAACTTAGTCTCCCGGGGAAATAGATATTCTTCGCAAACTAAGCAGCGGATGGAAACAACTTCATAATATTTATGAGTAGCACTCACAAGGTTTTAATTCTATAACTATTACGGTTTCTTAGACACGTCAAGCGGTGATAGCCTAGTGAAGCAGTGATAGCCTAGTGGTTGGGGCGTCAGTCTCCTAATCAGAGGTCGGCGGTTCGAATCCGGGCACGCACCTCTAACTTTTCGGAGTTATGTGCGTTTTTAATCAATTAAAATATCACTTGCTTCAACGGTGAAGGAAAACATCGTGAGGAAACCTGCACGCCTGAGAGTTCTCCATAATGTTCTCAAAGGCGTGTGAAATCTGCCAATCCGCACATGGCCAGCGTGGTGGACTATGGCCAAACCCTTCTTATATTGAGAGGAGACCCGTGCTCTGTAGTGAGCCGGTAATGGGTTGATTATGAAATGATGAGACACGTCATTAAGTTGTGGTTTGAATGGCTGCGTACAGTATGCCTACTTAAAATATTGTTAAATACGAAACGTTGAAAAGAGGTCGAGTTGCCTCTAAGTAACACCGATCCCGCCTTTCATAAACAGTGAGCACATTAATCATTTTGGAATACCGAAACGAATGTTCGATCCAAGTTTCAAGTTTCGCTAACGACTCCGAGAGAGACTCGCTGCCCAGTTCATTATTTTCGAAAGGGAGCGAATTCTATTTTTCATTTTCGCTTCACTCTCTGGCCATAAAAGCTGATGTACGATTAAAGTTTTTGCCGTCGAGGGCAGTTCTGCTCGATTATTCAGTTGTTTGGTTTGTATTGAGCTCAAGATTATATTAAATTGTTCGAACGAATGATCGGCTGCTGATCTATGCATTCAGAGTTGAAGAGAACACTCTGCGCCTATACTCGTTTCATAATCTTAAATGGTAGGCTGAAAATCAGCTGAGTCACCATTATATCGGTGCCCATTTTTATTATAATTGGGTGGGAGGTATTTGATTGAATTAACACTGATTCATCATCATCATCATCATGATCAACCCATTCCCAGCTCACAACGCACGGACCTCCTCTCATAATGAGAATAAGGAATCCTCCTCTCATAAGAATAATAAGGGTTTGGCCATAGTCCACCACGCTGGCCATGTGCGGATTGACAGACTTCACACGCCTTTGAGAACATTATGGAGAACTCTCAGGCGTGCAGGTTTCCTCACGATGTTTTCCTTCACCGTTGAAGCAGGTGATATTTTTTTTCCGGTCCGAAACTGAGAGCACAACTTAGGAATAAATAATTGTTCCTATGACTTACATAACACATAAAACCGCGTAATCAACTAACTATTCGCCATCCGGAGGTAGTTTTGAAAAGACAGTCCCAGCGACCCACTGCACACAAAAGTTGACCGTCAGCGCGGCTCATAGCTGCCATAAACTACTGTCATTCGGCCTCGTGTGTGCCAACTGTAGGGTTGCTAAACGTATATTCCAGAAAACGGGAATATAAAGCGGGAATGGAAAAAAAATACTTTATTCATGGTTAACTATTACAGGCATCTATGAAGCGATCATGTATCACATATTTTCCATTATAAACAATTAACAGCAAGTATAATTTGCTATATTCCGCTGACAACCGGGAGATTTGTATAATAAAGTAAAGTTCTTTACTTTTCGCGCTTGTGAAGTCAACATCTCCTAAGGATGATCCGGTGTCGGGTCGAAACGTGCGTAGAGGTTCTAGTGGAAGATTTTGTGTGGTGTTATATTATACAAATCTCCCGGTTGTCGGCGGAATATAGCAAATTATACTTGCTGTTTATTATTTATTATGGACTTCCGCAAAGTAACGCCTGCTTCTATTCATTATATTTTCCATTGCTTTTATTCCTGAGGTGATGGTGGTATATATATAAATAGATATACAAACACTAGACTAGACCAGAATTTAACCCGGACCGCGAAAAACACAGGTCAACACTTTAAAAAAATCTTATATCCACCTGACTTCAAAATAGATGCAGAGGATGAAAATGGAAAAATTGTTTTTTACACAGTATACAACAATATATAATATACAAATGCAAATGCTCTGAGTTATCGTAATATTAATCATACTTATTCGAAAGATCCGTCTATTGAATTAAAACTTAAACTTAACCAATAGAATATATAGGAAATAGAAAGAGAAAGAGAAGAAATACCCAATGAAAAGCTGATGTTGATGTATTTTTCATTTCACAAAAATGTCACCAGTAAATTTTACCCGCGATTAAATATCGGGACGGTCCACCAGAAACGCTGCACCTACAGTCACTCTAGCCAGGAGGTTCAAAGTGAAAACGCTGCGGTACCCGCTCTATAAATTTTTCATGAAGCGGCCATTTCTTCGTGAGTGTACCGAAGTGGCGATTGAAACCGCGTTCCGCGATATTGCGCCCGCTGATTGGTCGTGCCTCAAGAATCAAAGCGCTCGGATACTCTATTGGTGTTCGAGGGTCGTTGACGATTTGAATTTGAAATTGGAATTCGAATGATTGTTTGTTCATCCTTTAGTCCTGTTCGTGATGGCTAGCTTACTCTGGAAATAAGTTTATATATTAACTATAAAAAAAAAAAATGGCTACTTAAATTTTTTTTTGTTTAATTTATAATTGTATTTTTATTTTCATTTCTAATAATAATATTATATATATATATATATATATTAGTACTGCTTAAACCCTATACCAATACAAATAAGTAAGTGTGCTAAAAAAGTCACAAATAATAATCGGAATATGAAGCCATGCATTAAATTAAGATATTTATTTATTTATTTATTTATTTATTACTCTATTTAAATAACAGCACATCATCATGATCAACCCATTGCCAGCTCACTACAGGGCACGGGTCGCCTCTCAATATAAGAGCTTAGCCATAGTCCACGTGCTGATTGGCAGACTTCACACGCTTTTGAGAACGTTATGTAGAACTATCATTCATGTAGGTTTCCTCGCGATGTTTTCGTTCACCGTTGATGCAAGTGATGTTTTAATTGCTTAAAATGCATATAACTCCGCAAATTTAGTTTGCTTTCCCGGGATCGAACCGCCGACCTCTTATAATGAGGCGGACGCCTATAAACATGATAAAAATAAAATAAAAACTTGAAAATTTAAGGGAAATTACCACTTATGTTTTTAGTCGTATTACTCGATCGATAGTGTTTTATATTGCTAATAATAACCTTTCATTTTTTTCGTTATTTTCGCATGGTTGTTACCAGTTTAGTTATCCAAATTAAAATATATATATATATATATATATATTAAAAACAACTAAGACACAATTGCTATTAGAATAAATGATTTTATTTATTTTATTATTTATGTCCACCAACAGTTATCCGGAAAAAAATCTCATGTATATATATATTCTACGGGGGCTCCAATGGTAAGGTATGCAATGCATTCATAACTGCATGTCACTGATATAGACATAGTCGCAGGCAACAGCAAGTATTTTATAATCAACGCTGATTAAAGTCTACATGGCATAAAACGTACCAGCAGATGCTTGCAAAGCAAATGAGTAGATGCTTCGTTTAACTCTCGGAAACACCCTAACTTAATTTACTAAAAAAAAAAAATATACCGTCTAGACGTGAAAATGTTGGCATTAGCTAATGTGGAGCCATTTTAAGTTCGTTCTCAGCACGAAAACATTCATACTCCCACCAATCCATTAGGTCTTATAGAGGTGGGTTAAATTTCACTAACTCGCCGCCTTTTAAGGTTAACTTTGCATATTACTGTACTTACATAAAAACAAAAGCAATACTTACATTATTACTATAATTTTGCTGTTTAAATAAAAGAAAGTAGATTATTCCGGGTACAAAAATGTTTTATGTACGTCTACAGGAAGTAATCTATGAATTTGACCATCGAAACTTGTTGAGCGGTTTAGACGTGAAAAGGTAACAGAAAAAAAGAGTTACTGGCGATTTTATGATATTGGGTATAAGAATAGATCCCAGATCGCCTTGCCTATTGACTGCTTGAAGGTGACGTATGAAAGAAAAATGTCAGAATCTCATTTCATTCATTTTTCATTGCATTTTTCTTTCGGTTTCCGTGCAATTTTTCCAATCATTCCCTTCATATTTCGCGGATTTAAACGAGAATTTGATAATGTAAGCGAATTGATCCATCCGTTTTCGAGTTTTGCACTTAAAAAATAAATTTAATAACGCGATTATATTTATTTATATAGATTACTAACAGTTTGCTCGCGTTGCCCGCATATTTTTTTATTTCTCGCAATTCAACTGAAATCATATGGCCTATGTATTTTGTATTTGTTTCTCCGTTATTATGTGAAATACTATTTATTTCTTGGAGGGCGATGATTACTCCAACACAGTTTATACTTCTGCAGGATCATTATTTTCATGTGTTTAAGCTTCTTGTATTATTGTTCCCAATAAAAAATCTTTTATCTTTATCTTTATTTAGTATATATAGAGCAGGTTTAAGTATAATAACAATTTTAATAAAATGCATGTCACATCCGGCAAAGCTTTGTTATACAAAAAATTCTAAGCGTGAATAAATTTATTTGGAATCTAAATAAATCCCGATTTGTTTTGATGTCGACTTTTTATCTGACAACAGCTTTGATGTCGCCGCTGCGTGTTTATCTGTGTACGGAAGAATAATAAAAACGGATTCAACTCCTGTTATGTTTATTTTGTGACCGCGGAAATTTACATGAGACGGCTAAATAAAAATATGTCGTAAGAGGATTATTCCACATAGATTTATGCCACTTTGTCGGTTTAAAATTCAATCTATCCTTGTAATCTCACTTAATAATTTTACCATAACGTACGTACGTAAATATCATTAAACAAAATTTTATTATTATTACGCCTTTCAATTTTACCACAGAAACAATACCCGACAGACCTATTTAGTGTCGAGATCAATGGCAAAGCGAAATAAGGCTTTCATTATTATCATATTTTAATAAGAATTTTAGATGGATGTAACAGCTAAGTTAGCTGTGAGCTTTGTAGAACTGGGCGCATTTGGACCTTCCACAGTTTTAGTTTTAAGTTTAAGAATATAGGACAGTACTGGATTTTATTGCATTTATTGAAGTGGGATAAGGGCAAGAAGAAGATTGATTTTTACATGAATAAATCATTATCAAATTTAGAATTTCTTCATTGTTTATTTTTGCAATACTTAAGTCGGTTTTCGGTTACCCCGCCACTAATGCCTTTAAAAGTTAGCTTCATATCAAGCTTGAATAGGTATATTTTAGAACCGCTCTACCTTAGGCAGTGTTACCACATACTCTCAGGTGAAATTAGAGTCGAGCGTCGGTTCATAAATGTAAAGAAAAACTTTATCTACACCAATATTATATTGCGAAAGTGGAGTAAGATCGCACACAGATGGCTTCCATCCTACAGACGGGCCTTGGATACTTGTTATCCTGAAAAACCACGCTGATACCACTTAATTTTACCAGAATCAGAATGACGACCTCCGTGGCGCAGTGGTCCTGGGTTTGATTCCCGGCTCGAGTCTGGTCTGGTGGGAGGCTTTGGCCGTGGCTAGTTACCACCCTACCGACAAAGACGTCTCGCAAAGCGTTTTTTAGCGTTTCGGCACGATGTCGCGTAGAAACCAATTAAGAGTGTGTTTACCATACCCCTTACAGGTTAGCCCGTTACCGTCCTAGACTGCATCATCACCTACCACGAGGTGAGATAGCCGTCAAGGGCTAATTTGTAGTGTATAAAAAGAAAAGAATCTAAAATGTAAATCTTATACAATTATCTGAATATCTAAATAATTAGACCTTTCTTGATGTTGATCGTGAGATCTTGACAAATTTTTGCTCAAACAGAATGCGCTGTTGGCTTTTCGTAAAAACTTCTGTACCCGTTCGTTTCGATATGATACTTTGTAGATATCAAATAGGGTGTTGTGGCTTTAATACTTCGGTTGTCGCTAGTTCCCTATATCGTACTGGCAAGGACATACCGTCAAGTGATTACCTGGCTAAGTTTGTTGTGGGCTTCTTCTTAGACCGGGGCGCGTTTGGAACCCTCATAGCTTTAGTTTTAAGTTTACGAATGTAGTTATCACCATCAAATCACTAGTATGTAAATTATGGACGCGTCAATAGTGCCTTTTAAAGGACTATTTGAATTTGAATTTAAATTTGATTTAGCGTATATCAGTATAAAAAAGTATTGTTATAGCGTAGCGTAGGTATGCCTCGTCGAAACCGATTAGGATGATCGCATCAGTGGCTCTTCTGATGCTGAAGATGTTCATTTTCTACCATCAACATCTGGTATGTTGACCCGTGATGAACGGTATATTAAAATAACAGCACCCAAATAAAACCGCTGTCATCTTAGGCCAAGGCTGAATCATCACTGTACAGTGTAAAATAATTAACACCTCTAACCAAAACATTAATCGACTATTGAACTATTGAATGGACGGTTTTAGATTTTCAAATACAAACCGGTTTTGTAAAACTAGTATTTCTATTACAGCGCAGAGTATTAGCTGTCAGCGGCATGCGCACCTGTCCGTGCTTTGTTAATTGAATCGGCATTCGAGGGCGGTCCCTTTCGATGTTTACCATTCTGACGTTTATTTTTGAGTGCTTCAGGTTTCGGACGTTGGATATTTTATTTGATTATGATCAACCCACCGCCGGCTCAATACAGAGCACGGGTCTCCTTTCAATATGAGAAGGGTTTGGCCATAGTCCACCACGCAGGCCATGTGCGATTGGCAGACATAGATAACGCACACCTGACATCTCATCACCATCATGATCAGCCCATTACCGGCTCACTACAGAGCGCGGGTCTCCTCTTAATATGAGAAGGGTTTGGCCATAGTCCACCACGCTGGCCATGTGCGGATTGGCAGACTTCACACGCTTTTGAGAACAGTATGGAGAACTCTCAGGCATGCAGGTTTCCTTACGATGTTTTCCTTCACCGTTGAAGCAAGTGATATTTTTTTTTTAAAACGCACAAACACACAACTCCGAAAAGTTAGAGGTGCCCGGATTCGAACCGCCGACCTCTGATTAGGAGGCTGACGCCCTAACCACTAGGCTATCACCGCCTGACATCTAACAGAATATTTTTTTAAGACACTGTACATATTAGTATTTAAATATTGTTGGTTTGTTTGTTTAGTATTTCAACATAAGGAAACTTCTCAAAGGACAACAGCAATTAATGTTATGGCATACTTAACAGCGGGTATAGTTGCAATCATTGAACAAAGTAAGTCAAACACTTTACAGAGTTTTCATCCCATTATATAACGTTTAAAACTTGGTAGTTTTCAATTTGAGAACATGGAACACTGACCTAAAAGGAGGTATAAAACAAAATAATGGAAGACCCCGTTTCGATTGAATGGCTTTTAAATTAAAAATGTTCCATTGACATCACAATCTCGTGAAATATATCCGAGACCAATTTCGAGACAGCGGGACGCGTTCGAGAAATCCGAAGTCCATTTCAGCCGATACGTCCGTCTCCAGACTATCGGGTTTCGGTACGTCTCCACCTTTTGAGATTCAACGATATTTTAATGGGCCACTATCGGGGTTTTTTCCCCTCCCCCAACTTCCGCGCTTGGGCTTTGACGGCGTCCGATATTGCGTCGCCGCAGGTTTTTATTTACGGACTGAATGGGCGAATGGTAAATAGTGAACGGTGTTTATTCCCAATGAGAATTTAATTTCTCCTGTGAGTGTTTTTAGTTTAGTTTCTTATTTGAAATGTCCGTCAGTATTTGCTATAGAACGTTCGAGAACTTAATTTATATAACGTATAAACAACGTCGTCCCCGATGACCGATTTATCAATGTCCGAGCATGGACAGTAAATCTAAACGTCATGGACTGTGAACATCTCACATGGTAGCTCCTGTTGCCTTTTATGACAAAGACACTAATGGCAAAGATTCAATCCTTGAGGAATGTAATGTTTAGATAATATAAATTAATCGAGATCTAATCTATATTGGAACTTTTTAAATTGGGTTGAAGTATAGTGTTGAACTGAGAAGGTATAGCCTTTATGGTATCCAAAAAATCCAATGTATTTTTATTATATTTTTATAATCTCATCAGCGAGTAAATTAATCGGCAATTCAGCTATAGGTTGAAGGAAAGATAAGTGGAAGAAATGGGGTATACTAAAAAAAACCTCTTTTTTTCTTTATCTCAATCCTCATTGAGAAGTAGTGGGAGATACATTTGGCAAATGCATGCATGTGACGAAAAACAAAACAATTTTTTATAATACTAAGTGATGATATAATTGTTTAATTGAAATAAAATGAATTGAGTTGAAAAGTAACATTGCTTAAATATATACAATCTATGGTTCCTTTTAATTGATATTTGACAGTCATGTTGAATCTATTAAAAATAAATAATATATTATACTTTAACATCTAATGTATATTATATTTGCCTATATAACTTTACTTGTCCAGCCTTTCTGTTGCGAGTATAAATTATAACATTTCCACGATAAATGGAATTAAAAAAACTGTTCATTATAACTAACGTTGACTTGGAGTTTTAGTTGGATAATGAACCGTTTTTTAAAAAACGTTAAAGCTTTAAAATGCTGGCATTTAGTAACGAAAGTAAGTAGTTAAACTTGTGGGATTAGGACATATTATGTTCTTTTAAACTTTAGTGAACGCCATAAATTGTGAAGCTATAATTTATTTCTTTAGATTTATGTCAAAATAACGAACAAATTCAAATTTCTAACTGGCTAACTACAGAGCACAGGTCTCATCCCAATATAAAAAGGTTTGGCTGTAGTCCACCACGCTGGCCATATGCGGATTGGCTTCACTTCATGAAGGATTGGCATGACTTCACCACATCTTTGCCGGTGATAAGTAGCCACGGCCGAAGTCTCCCACCAAAGCAGGCCAGAGAAAATTGGGTTAATGCACAAGTAGTTATATAATAGGAATAAAGTAATTATACTGCTCTAATTTAATGATAAAAAGCGACATAAAATAATTAGGTCTCGTTTTATTAAAAGGCGCAGAATAAAAATAAAATACACGAATAAATAATATAACACGTTTTTTTACACATTAGCAATTCAGACTACATAATGTTGTGCCTAACCGTATAAAGATTCTAGGTCAAGCATTAATTTTTTCCCCGCTGTGATAAAAAATAATGGCAACACAGCGTATATCATTCACGGTACAAAAGTTATTGTGATTTAAAAACATTTTTCATGTACGATACGGCAAAGTAATTATATTTTTTATAAAGTATGATAAATCGTAGTACTTTTTTGCACTCTCGTGTAATGTACGAAAAACCTGGTCCTTGGGGGCATGATCCTACACGCATGGGCATATTTTTGACACATTTTTTCTTTTGTTAACTCTGGGAAATGCGTTTACAAGCGACGCAGGCTAGACTGTATCGCTTCCGATGGGGTATGTGGGACTAACCGGCGGCAAGGGTGGCGACCGGAATACCCACTAAAACCCAGCGATGCTCGATCGCATCACCTGGTGGTTGGGTCACGAGAAGGCTCGAGCACCCGACCGCACCCAACCAGCATTTTATTTGTACTAGTGGCAGTTAATAATAATATATTAATACAATTCAAATAAACCTGCAGATGTCTCTCAATACGTTTAAAGATTTTTTTATCCATCGCAAGTTGAAAGAGAAATCCTATTATAATCCCAATTAGATAAACTATAGTAAAGCTCGGGTATACATTGCTCTAACGACTACAACGATAACTCGATCTAACTGTTATGCTTTTTTGGAAGAGGTGGATGATTCTGAGTGATTAAGAATAAAGCTGTGATAGTGGTTAGTGCCCTAGTGGTTAGGGCGTCCGCCACCTAATCAGAGGTCGGGGGTTCGAATCTTGGCACGCACCTTTACCTTTTCAAAGTTATGTGCGTTTTTAAGCAATTAAAATATCACTTGCTTCAACGGTGAAGGAAAACATCGTGAGGAAACCTGCACGCCTGAGAGTTCTCAATAATGTTCTCAAAGGTGTGTGAAATCTGCCAATCCGCACATGGCCAGCGTGGTGGACTATGGCCAAACCCTTCTCATATTGAGAGGAGACCCGTGCTCTGTAGTGAGCCGGTAATGGGTTGATCATGATGATGATACCGTTTTTTTCAATCTTAATCTATGTGATGGAATTCACATGCATTAGCTAATATGAGATTTAAATGATATCAACGTTTAAGCAGAAATAAACGTAGGCCGCAATAAAAAAGGCCCAGTAATATTCGCTACCTCTAAGTAAATAAAGATTTTATTATCAAAAACATAGTCCCCGTAATGGGAAAGTCTCAAGAGTATTATTAATAAAAGCCGCTGGGATAAAAGCGAGCAACCAAGAATTCATATTCGTCGTCATAAAACCATCCCGTTTGCTCAGCGCTTTCGAAGCCAATAAAAGATGCATTCAAATACTATATTAAAGCTCCACAAAGGGGCATGCCGGCATTGTACAAGGATACCTATGTTAAAACGATGGCATCAGATGAGCGAAATCCCAGTCAAGTTGACCGATCACAAAACTTACGATTTTAGCCAAGTTTCCACTGCCTTTCCGCCTAAATAACTGCCGAAACCGAAACTTTATTTGGGTGCTTTAGCGATGTGATTATATTCAGTTACCCAACAAATCAAATCAAAGGCGCGATTACTATCTACTGTTTACTTATACTAATTCTTTCAGTTTCTAAAGCGTCCTACAGGTTCTATAATTATAATTAATTGTCTGTCACTAAATGCAATCACAACTTAATCCTTAGTACTAAAATCTTGAACTTTTTTCAGTAAAGTAGGTCTTTGAAGCTGTAATAGCCTAGTGGTTAGGACGTCCGCCTCCTAATCAGAGTTCGGCGGTTCGAATCCGGGCACGCACCTCTAACTTTTCGGAGTTATGTGCGCTTTAAAAATTAAAATATCACTTGCTCTGCACTCAACGGTGAAGGAAAACATCGTGAGCAAACATGCACGCCTGAGAGTTCACCCTAATGTTCTCAAAGGCGTGTGAAGTCTGCCAATCCGCACATGACCAGCGTGGTGGTCTATGGCCAAACCCTTCTCATATTGAGAGGAGACCCGTGCTCTGTAGTGAGCCGGTAATGGGTCGATCATAATGAAAATAAAAACTGAAAGGAACGTCGAAGCCTTAACAACTAAGCGTTCACCGCTTAGCGAGTTGCTTATACGTATTAACGTCACAAAATGAACGATCAAGTGTATAATGTTCCACAAACTGAATTTAATGACCGATTTATATGTACAGACATATCGGGGGAGGGCGGCGACTGTGGGGAGGAGGGGAGGCTCTAACTGCATAATCACATATTTGAGGGGCGCTTCCATTGTAATATGAAAGCTTTTTGTGGCGATAATCGAATAATAAATATGGTCTTTCATCGGCCACTCTAGCACTGAACTGTTTTCATTTATATAAACAAAGAACAACTGTTAACTCTGTAGAGATATTTAACTGTTATACAATGAACATAAAGTTTTATTTGTAAGTAATTGATATCTGTGACTTCATCCGCGTAATTGTAGGCTTGTATAGCAATCGTAAAAAAACTTGTATAGCAATCGTAACTCAAGTCAGTAAATGGATGATCAAATTAGCTATGTAGGAGATCTGATATTTTGCAAAGGTTAATCAAAGTGTGTAGGATTTATAAGAAATGGTAATAACTATAACATAAAGGTTGAAAGTCGCGTTGAAAGTTAACTAATATGGCCACGAAAATGAGAACTTGATATTTTCGCAAAGTATTTGTTCATATTTTAATGTCCCACTGTTGGCCGATGCAACAACAAAAACAATTATTATGAAAATTAGTGAAAACAGCGGTCGTCTCAAGACTATGTCCGTAATCTTTTTTTTATACAGCACTAGTTAATCCTTGAGATTGTGCCGGAACGCTAAACCGCTTGGCTACACGTCTTTGTCGGTATGGTGGAAACTAGCCACGGCCGAAGCCAGACCAGAGTCGAGCCGGGAATCAGACCTGGAGCTCCAACTTTATAATACAGCGCACTCGCTGCGCCACGGAGGTCGTCAGAAGCATCAGCGTTGAATTAATGTCAAATGGTAATCGTACCGAAGACTGCGTGATCATCAGTCAAACATGCCATCCAATATCAGGCAATTGAAAAGCGTATGTATAGTATACGAAAATGTGTATCTAGAGTGCCAACTAAATGTAAGGAGGAGGAAAATTAAATTTTCCCCATCCAATTCGAGAGCACTGGGCACACGATCCTTCTGAAAAAAACACATAAATAACATCGCATTCGATCTTATCCGATAATCGTGGAATGGCCACATATAAAAATAAAAAGCCGTAAACGTTGGATAAGGAGCGGACAATTAAGTTAAACGGCCGGCGACAAACATACTGAAAACCCATTCCGCCGAAGATTACTAGACCATACGAAAATAAATGTTATGGACGTCCGAGTGCTTTGGGGAATTGCCCAGAGATGGCAGCACCTTCATACAAGTAACTTAGAGTAACTAATATTGATGAAACTGAAAGAGATGCGATGTGTCTTAATCAGTACATAAATATGAAGTATTTTTTTTTCCGGACTGTCTATTAGCTGTACAAACCCTATTGGTTGCCACAGCGTAATCGGGCTGTTTGGGGAGCTTTGGAAAGAAGCTCTGCCAGATGAAATTTTGAGCTCTAGGGCTCGAAGAAACTAAGGGAACGACTGCCTAAGGGCGCCTCCTTTGAGGCCGAACCTCGGCTTAGGCGACGTTTGGGATAACGAGGGGTCGGACGGTAAGTGGTCCGTACGTCTCCGAGGCCGTGGATGGAGCCCACGTCCGGATGACGTAAGATAGCGGGGACCTCGTCTTCGCCGGCGAAGACGGTGTGTAGCGTATGATTGTGTGGTAGGTGGTACGAGTGTGTTGTCAGTAGTCATCTGATCGTCAGGGTCATGAAGGATATGTTTAGGTCTCCTCTTTCGGAGAGGAGCGCTTAGGTCGGGGGAGTAAAAAGAAGCCGCAACTACGAGAGGGTTGGGGTGTCGGATTGATTTAATATGAAGTATGAAATATTGTTCTAATAAGATAGCTCTTAATATAATTTTAAGTGGCATGTGAGATGGTGATTAGAAAAAGCAAATTTACCTGGCTAATTTTGCTGTGGGCTTCTTCTTAGACCGGGGCGCGTTTGGAACCCTCATAGCTTTAGTTTTAAGTTTACGAATGTAGTTATCACCATCAAACCAATACGATGTAAATTACTGACGCGTCAATTAATGTGCCTTTTAAAGGGCTGTTTGAATAAAGATTATTTGAATTTGAATTTAATATACTTACGGTAAAGGTACTGACTGTATGATGCATAGCTAGAACATATCGTATCGTGGCTAGGTAAGATGCGAAGTTGGTTTTAGACCCAATGTTTGTCACCCATATTATATTCACTAACTTAAGTCAACGTTGCTTCTTCACACTAGATTTTTTTTAAAGAACAAAATCGCCGACATCTTTTAGGGCAATGTTTATGTACATGTCAACAGATCATAGCGCAACATATCGGTGAGTTGAAAATATATTCAAATAAAAAAAAAAAATCTTTTGCCCTCGATTTTTGGTGGATTTTGGTATTTTTTTTTATACACAAGTTAGCCCTTGACGACATCTCACCTGATGGTAAGTGATGATGCGTTCTAAGATGGTAGCTGTCTAACCTGTTAGGGGTATGGTAAACCCATACTCGTAATTGGTTTCTACACATCGTGCCGGAACGTTAAATCGCTTGGCGACATGCTTTGTCGGTAGGGTGGTAACTAGCCACGGCAGAAGCCTCCCACCAGACCAGACTCGAGCCAGGCATCGAACCCAGAACCTCCAACTTTATAGTGCAAAAGCGCACGCGCTGCGCCACGAAGGTCGTCAAATCGTTTTCATTTAAAAAAATAGAAATTAGAACCCGTTTTCAAGTTCTATAATCAACATAGCTAAATGTAGGTATAAGACAGACAATTAAGTTAAACGGCCGGGGGACAAACATAGGAATCCCATTTCAACGACAACGGGAGCTTGCCGCCAGAGTCCCGGAATGAATTCAACGCTATTCCAGGACCATTTGCATGGTATTTTCTACCTTTCTGATTCCTGCAATGTGCATGCAACGCAGTGTTTTGTTTGGGTTATGTAAATAGCTGCACGTTTTCTTATTACTGTATTAAAGATTCGCGCTTTGTTTTTCATAGATACGTTAAAGAGGAAAACTTAGAGTGGAAAACTGTTAGGCTTGAGCTAAGTTGTTAGTTAGATCAACGTCGCTTCTCTATGTATTAAAAAAATGATTTAGATATTTGGAATAAGTTATTAACAAAGCCTAAAAAAGGAGACAATCGGAAGTAAAACTTTTCGTGAAGGATAAATGAAATGAAATGAAAATATAGTTTATTGCTCACCATAAAAAAAAAAGAAGGAACACACACACAGAAAATAAAATAGGTACAATAGGCTTTATCACTAAAGAGCGATTTCTATTAGGCAACCTTGCACAACCTGGATACTACTACCTAGTAGGTTATTATATAAAAGGCACGAAGCCTTATTAATTATTTATACTGTTACATATTGACCATTCACAAAAATGTTTAATCATATACCAAAAAAACATATTTCCCGACAGATTTTTTTTAATTAGCCCAACTAATAACAAGTTAGCCCTTGACGGCAATCTCACCTGCTGGTAAGTGGTGATCATGAAGTATAAATGGTAGCGGGGTAGGGTTATGGTAAACCTCTACTCCTAATTGGTTTCTACGCGATATCGTGCAGCAACGCTAAATCACTTGATCTTTATCGGTTGGGTTGTAACCTCCCACTAGACAAACACGAGACAAATACTTCCCCAACTATGTATTGCATAGTTTTAGGATATGTACAGATATAAATACAAAGGCAATCGTAAGCCAGAATCGCCGCTCCATAGTAACTTTTGAAACCGAAATCCCAGCTCAGTGTTATAAAAATAACACTGCATCTGTCAAACCGTATAATCGAGTGATCGTGCGAACCCGGAGCCTATGACGACTTAACAACAAAGGGCCACGCGGTATTGATCCCTTCGGCGATATTAGCAGAGGGTCCCGTGGGACTTGTATAAAATGGAATGGAATTGATGCTATTATCAGTAGAATTGTCCACGTGTCAATGAGACAGCGTTAACGCCTTTTTAAACGTACATTCGTAGGTATAGGATCATACTCGCACATAAGCATCGGGAAGTCGGCTAAAAGTTCATAAAAACCTAAAAATAAACATTCATATACATCATATTTTTATATACTTATATATATATAACCTAGGTTACCACCTGGTAACCTAGGTTAGTCCGCTAAGCTGAGTTAGTCCATGCTAGCGTTATGGGGATATGGCAGTAATGTTAAATTCATAACACCTAATCGGTATATACACGTCATCGTATCGGAACGCTAAATCGCTCGGCGGCACATCTGTGCTGTTAGGTTAGTAACTACTAATAGTATTAAATTAAAAGCGATCTACGTAAATAACATTGAATTCTTAGTTAACATTCTATAATACCTCTTATCTTAGATAAAAATATTATACAATATTTCCATAATAATCTCCAGCTCCCACCGGAAGCGCAAATCCTTTTACTCGGGAACATTTCATCTTAAAACAACCGGAGATTACGTCAGGACTCGTGTAAATCGTTAAAAACGCTGAACACTCCTACCTTAGCCAGAGTTTAATCCATTGTTTAGTAGAGGATTAAGCGCCGCTTATCAGCTGCGGCCGGGAGGTTTTTTACATTCGTTTAGTTTCAATTAAGCGTCAGTTAATTCTGGACTAAGAGCCGGTTTAACTGGCCGATTTAAATTATTCACGCGGCAATTTATTTCGAGGATTTGAGGTCTAATTGCCTCTTTCGATTGTCTAAATAGAAATAATGCTAGGATATAAACGACGACGGCCGTTTGTTCTTGAATTTAACTGCTGTTGCTCAAAGACAAATGGTGGAATACTGTAACAAGAGTTAGTCGTGTATTCACGGACAATACTTTTAAGTGTTTGTAACAGTTAATAGGTACGCGCTGCAAGTTCATTTCAAAAATATTGAATAAGTCACTGTTATTATTATTAATATCATAAATCTGTACCTATATTAATTAGTTTTATATTATTAAAATAACAATTTATTTTCGTGCCTCCATTTTGATTCAAACCAGCCTACTACTATTAAGGGTTGGTAGAAATCTCATAAATATATAAACTTTCTTTTGTATCTGCCTCAAATACGGGAGTTTGTTATAATAGTTCTGTTGGAAAAATAATATAATGGAAAAATAAATGGTATGTAGGATATAGATATATCCTACATACCATTTATTTTTCCATTATATTATTTTACACATTATATTATTGTACAGAGCACGGGTCTCCTCTCAATATGAGAAGGGTTTGGCCAAAGTCCACCACGCTGGCCATGTGCGGATTGGCAGACTTCACACGCCTTTGAGAACATTATGGAGAACTCTCAGGCATGCAGGTTTCCTCACGATGTTTTCCTTCACCGTTAAATCAAGTGATATTTTAATTGTTTAAAAACGCACATAACTCCGAAAAGTTTGAGGTGCGTGCCCGGATTCGAACCGCCGACCTCTGATTAGGAGACTGACGCCCTAACCACTTGGCTATCACCGCTTCTATCTATATATCTTCTATGCTTGCTCTAACAGACTATTATTTGTGTGTATCGTCTAAATAAGACAATACCCAATCGGACGTTGATACCAACGTAAAGATAAGCCCGATCGTGTTTTTCATTTCATTATATAAGTATAGTGTTAAAGTAAAAGTAATATGTATATAGTATTAAAATAAATCTATTTACGAGGTGTCACACACGTGCCACTGCCCTGACTGACGTAGAAGGGCGAATATTTGCAATGGTCCGCTATACAATCAGCATTACACGCGAAACAGCTGTGCATCAGTAAATAAAGGCTCGCTTAGCAATATAGAGGGGGAGCAACATTGGGTTCTTGCGCAGAATAGTGTATCAATTTGATACTGTAGGACGGACCACGTGGAGGTCAAGTAAAACGGATAATTGTTTTTTTTTTCTTTTGAGAGACAAAAGTTGATGTGGTAACATCAACTGAATCATTTGTGTGAAATATTGCACTAATAAGATGGCTCTTAATATAATTTTAAGTGGCATGTGAGATGGTGATAACAAAAAGAAAATTTACCTGGCTAAGTTTGTTGTGGGCTTGTTCTTAGACCGGGGCGCGTTTGGAACCCTCATAGCCTTTTAAAGGACTATTTGAATAAAGATTATTTGAAATTTTGAATTTGAATCATATTTTTTGACGACCTCCGTGGCTCAGCGCGCGCTGTCGTATTATAAAGTTGGAGGTCTTGGGTTCGATTCCCGGCTCGAGTCTGGTTTGGTGGGAGGCTTCGGTGGTTTGTAACCACTCTACCCACAAAAACGTTTCGCCAAGCGATTTAGAGTTCCGGCCATTGATTTACCACTAGCCGTAGATCGATCAATAACGCTCAAAAAATGGGACGGAAATGTAGTGCACAAATAGCGACGCGTGCACTAATTTTCCCCCAGTGTGTGACAAGGCTAGACGAAAGTCACCGATTCTAACACTCGAGTCGTATAACCCGAATGAATTACAAAGCACTACGCGCCGCTATAGATAATATAACGGCCAGATGTCTAGTGTATTAGACGGGTTGTAATACATCGATATACCGATATGTAGGAATGTATAGTTAGTAGGTGACAAATTCTCGCCTTGTTTTTGTATGACGCGCTCTATCTACGGCTAGTGGTAAATCAACGGTTCCGGCACAATTTCGAATATTTATAAAATAATTATACATTGCAACGATACGTATTTGCCACCCTACCTCCTTTAAACGGTAGATCTTCTATTTAATTGCTTAAAAAACGAATATAAAATATTCAGAACAGTCTTAAACAGTGATAGACCAATCTGTTATTCAATAAATTCCAGTTCCTAACTATAATAACTTCGGTGATTACAAGTCAATGTAGGTATGAAATTACTTAATAATCTAAATATCACTCACAAAGTCCCTATAAAGTGTTGATAGATAAACGGAGGGCCGTGGGAATAGCTCATTCTGCCTATTAATTATTACTCTCGTATGGTGTCAATCAAGTTGTTTCAAAGAACTTTATCCAATGTTTGTTTGTGTTAAGTATGGGGCAATGTGATACTTTCCCATGATAATGTTAGGGTTATTATAGAAAGTTTAACGTAATTGAAATAGAATTTATTTCGAAAGTTGCACTAACTTTTCTTTTATAAAAAAAAATCAAGCAGAAATCCCTTCCACATAAATCTTTAAGTTAACACAACCTTTTGGAAGTGCATTATAAATCAAATAGAAATAATAAATTAATTAAGTATACATTTTAAATTATGCAAAAAACCGTGAAGTAACTAAAATATTTTCAATTTCATTAATCAGCCCAATGCTGAGCAAAAACCTTATAAATGAAAGTGCAGTCAAGATGGCAGCGGATAATCTGTTAAGGGTATGGTAATTGGTTGTTGGTGGTGGGTACTAATTGTTTTTTAGGCAATATCTTGCTGGTACGCTAAACCGCGCGGCGATATGTCTTTGTCGAAATGGTTGACTTTCCTTTTGATTGAACCCTGGACCTCCCGCTTATAAGACCACAGGATTCAACACTGCGCCAGGGAGTTCGTCAAATCTGTCATTACAGATTCCTCAACGATCAACACTTTCATGACGTTAAGCATGGTATATGGGCTTGCCTTAGAATTAAGATAGACCCGCCGTCACGGCAAATATCATATCATATTTAGGAATATTCGTCTGGTGGGAGGCTTCGGCCGTGGCTAGTTACCACCCTACCGACAAAGACGTGTCGCCAAGTGATTTAGCGTTCCGGCACGATGTTGTGTAGGAACTAATTAGGAGTATGAATTTACCATACCCCTAACAGGTTAGCCCGCTACCATCTTAGACTGCATCATCACTTGCCATCAGGTGAGACGCAGTCAAGGGCTAACTTGTGGTGAATAAAAAAAAATAGGATCACTTGTGCATTATGCCCTTCTCTTTTGCTATCAACTTTTGGAGCAATTTCTTTTTTGCTGTCACACCAGTTAGCGGGTATAGCTTTATATATAGCTTTTATATTATTTGAATATTTTTACTCTGCCCACTGGACCTACTGGGTCAGTATAATGACAAATTCATTATGGTAATATTATCATAATTATATATATTACGAGCACAAAATAAGGTCATAATAATATTGGTATTTAAACCGCAAAATACGTTTACAATATATTAAAACCCATATTAATAGCTGACCACTAATTTCATAGTCAGATCTCGTTGGACGGACAACGAAATCCTTAACCAAGACAAGTGTGGTGAAATGCTCCCGCAATGCTACCAATCGAGATTTTTTTAAATTACGCTGCCACTAATTTCAAAACTGACTGACTGACTGACTGACTAATAGGCAGAATGATCTATCATCGCACAGCTGAACCAAACTGGAAGGATCGGGTGAAATTTGCTATAACCCATTACCGGCTCACTACAGAGCACGGGTCTCCTCTCAATATGAGAAGGGTTTAGCCATTGTCCACCACGCTGGCCTTGTACGGATTGGCAGACTTTACACGCCTTTGAGAACATTATGGAGAACTCTCAGGCGTGCAGGTTTCCTCACGATGTTTTCCTTCACCGTTGAAGCAAGTGATATTTAAATTTTTTTAAAACGCACATAACTCCGAAAAGTTAGAGGTGCGTGCCTGGATTCGAACCGCCGACCTCTGATTAGGAGGCTGACGCCCTAACCACTAGGCTATCACCGCCTCAAAATTTGCTATAAATAAGCCTAATTAATTTGCTATGATAACGTAGGTGTCTAAAAAGGGATTTGTGAAAACATCCCGTATTGTGAGATTACACATTTCTATCTGGTCGGTTTTGAAGTTAGAAACACGAGAGACGAACTTAACATGAGCGATAGGCAAAAATTGGTAACTACTAAGTAATGGATAAAAATGTCCACTCGGACGAAGCTGTGGGAAAAGTCTAGTGTTAAACGAAAACTTAATCCTATTCAGACCCCGAATGTTCATTACAATAGATAATAAAACAAATACAAGCGCGGGCCTGGCCCATTTCCAATTACTATGGAAAACGGCCGCAGCGCCATTCATCACGGGCCGGGACAAGTTTCTGTTCCAATGAACTGAGAAGATTTCATTTATTTCTTTTTTTCTTTCCCCCCCTCCCTCCTTTGTTAGTTGCACATTGCACACCCCTATCCCACACTTACCGGCCACCCAATTCTCGAGATTAAACTGTCAATTCGAATACTTATTCGATTCTGTATTCGAAGTGAACTGGGGGAATTCCCGATTTAATTAAAGATATACCGAGTAGATGTAAGATTTTATGATGACTTAAAAACAGTCATGTGTCTTAGACGGGGATATGCAACTTAGATCAATAAAATATATTCGTAATATTAGATATTAATGGGTGGACCGATTTCGTTAGTTTGGTAGTGGTAAATCGCATTTTAGTGTGATATAGGTAATATGACAAGCTATCCTAGTTTAAGCAAGAAACTGTATATTTTAGGTCATATTCTTGTATAGTTAGACATTGCACTTTACGATTTTATCCCAACGTTTGATTGAAAATAATCATAGATACCTACTGCAGTGAAATTTACGTCTGTGAGTAAGATACCCACGCGGCTCATAATATGCTAAATATGATAACGTGTATTTTGCTACTTTAAGAATAGCATATGTTACATAGAAATTTTACACGGTAAACTAGTTGTTGCCCGTAACTTCGTCCTCAAGTATCATATACTCAAATACGCAAGACATATACGAAAAAATATTATTATAATACTTTATATATACACCACAAGTTAGCCCTTGACGGCATCCCACCTGATGTTAAGTAAGTGATGATGCGGTCTAAGATGGTAGCGGTCTAACCTGTTAGGGGTATGGTAAACCCCTAACAGGTTAGACCACTAATGGAATGCTAAATCGCTTGGCAACACGTCTTCGTCGGTAGGGTGGTAACTAGCCACGGCCGAAGCCTCCCACCAGACCAGACTTGAGCCGGGAATCGAACCCAGGACCTCGCAACTTTATAATGCGACAGCACGCACACTGCGCCCCGAAGGTCGTCAAGGCGTAAAAGCGATGCCAATACAATAAACTCAGTTTGACATTTATACTGGTAAGGATATACGATCGATATAGATAGTAACGTTAAAGCCTTTGAGAGAAATCAATAGACACAAAGGCCGGGCTGGCATCTCCATTCGCTTAATGTAAATAAAATAAGCCGTTCGTTAATTAGATACCTCCTAATATCTGTAACTGATAACGTTCCACGATCTAATTCCTGAGCGAAACAACTTTAACAGTCACAAACAACGGCTACAATACAACAAAACAATCTCGAATGCCGGCCTAGAAATGGCGGAGATTCCATTCTTTTCCCTCCAGTGTAATTTGTTTTATGATTAACTTCTTACGGATAACGATCGCGGGCTCTATTGAAAGTTAACCTACATCGCTTTTCATTGTTGCTCAGCCCAAATAAATTGATCGTAACTTCATTGGCAATTGTATATGTAATTGTTACATCCTATTTTACAGTTGTATCAGCGGTAACCTCCAATCGTAAATCTGTATATAATAGTAGAAAAAACTGATAGACGAATTTTGTATACAGATTATTATAACATAACTAGCTGTGACCCGCGTAGTTCACGTTTCCGTGGAAATACCGGGATAAAATATTGCCTAAATATCCATAGCCGTCTTCAATAAATGGACTATCGAACATCGAGTTTGTTTGTGTTGAAAGAGTTTTTCAAATCGGACCCGGATCCGGACATCGGATCGGATTAAATAAAACAAATGAAATTAACTGATTTAGACATGATTGAATTTGAAATTTGTGCAGCGGTATTAAATTGCAAATTGACTCTTTGAAGTTAGGAACACACCTACATATCTTAGACAACAGTGAATTTATTATGAACTTGATTGAATAGCAATAAAGTTCAAATTGACTCTACATTTTATTTAGATTTAGGCTGTTTGTAGGGTTTGCCCGGCAATTATTCTAATGTTTCTTACTTTTTAAACCTTCCTTAGACCTCCACGAACATTTCAAGACCAAGATAAGATAAATTCTTTTAGCCGTTTTCGAGTTTTAGCGAGACTAACGAATAGCAATTGATTCTTATATATATATAGATTGTCCGTTATGGAACAATTTTCGATAATTCATCCCCTAAAGAGGCAGGTGAGATTCCCACCAAGGGCTAGCTAAGTTATAGTGGATAAAAATAATTAATTATTTAGATTGGAGTTTTATTTATAATTTATAAACATCTTTTTCATATTAAGTTGAAAATATTACAAATATATGCACGCAAAAGGTATTAAAAACGTTCAAAACATAAAGCGTTGTTTATTAACACATAACAAATATAAAATTTAGGTTTACTGTTAAATATTATCACATTTCTTAATCTAAACTACCCATGAGCCGAACCTCGAATTTAGTTCTAAAGTACCTTGTACACCACAGATCCAAAGGGATCGTCAAATAATTTAAAACAGCGCTTTTGAAATTAGGGCGTGCCCACATGAATGAATTGATTATTATTATAGCATTATGCACGTAATATGCGTACTCGATCCGACACCAACTGGCGTACGCAGACTCACATCTGTTTATCGTCTGTACGCGGGGAGAAAGAGCATTGATCTGTTACATGATGATGTAATGATATAAGTTGAGAGACCTAAATATCAAATATGTCGAGGGCAGTTAAAACTCAGAAATATATAAATAATTCGGCTGTAAATGAGATAATGGCAGATTGCACAAGTGCATAAAATAGCTATTAGATGTACGAGAGTTTATACACTATGAGGAAACAACACAATTATATAGTAAAAACAATTTGAACAAGTGCATAAAACGAGGTTTTTATCGCGAGCAAGTTGAAACACCACCTTGATTTTCACTTCAAACACAACTAAATGAAACATTTATATTGTAATTAAATGTCTCTTTAATTGCAATTATAACTGTAATTCTGAAATGTTTAATTAATTTTCTTTTTACTGTTTTAATAAAAAAGGAATTTTGTATTGAGTTTTCCAGGTATTATCGATACCATCTTCATAATTTAAACTGATAGACTGAAGTCTTTCAACCATTTTAAGCGGTTCGCCTGATGACGTCTGTCAGTCTTCTAGTGGGGAGTCTACGAACGATGCGTTTTCAATCCAACGTATACTTATTTTCTCATTATTATTTATATTTTTTATAATAATACGATCGTAGTTATTAAATTTTTGCAAACAGTTTATTTTATTTACGTAAATAACTATAAAAAAAAAAATAATGTCCGTGCAGGAGAAACGAGTTTCTAATTCGAATAACGCTTTAAAAAAGAAAAAAAAGAATGACTGGCGGGCCTTCATTTTTTGCCGGATTTAATTGCCGGAGCAATACTTATAAAAATTTCAGCCGATCCTCGTGATTCAATATAGAACATGCTAACCACTTGACCAGCGAGGCAATTTAGTTTCAGCTAAAAGTAATTATTATTATGTAGTAGTTATTTTGTCTGCTAGTATCATAAAATGGCTTGGTCTAACTCACTTCTAGCAAATTCGTGCTTTAAACTTTTCGATTACTAGACGATGTATAGGTAAAAGCTTTCAGTATATCTATGCTATACCTAAAGTTCCGCATAATATTTCGCTTGGCAACTTTTATACCCCACAACATCACTCGGCCCATATTTGATCGAACTCCCGTATTTATTTAGTCTCCGCTTTGCGAGAAACCTAAGATGAGGGAGGAGGGGTCCGCTTGAGTACATTTCTCTTAAAAACTTACCCTCTTTTATTTGAAGCCGGCATTAAAGTTTGCAAAGGATTTTCTCGGGCGTACTGAAATCGATTGAATGAGTTAAAACTAAGATAGAAATACAACATACGTAATGCTTTCTCCCATTTTAAATTAAAGTTCATTTTAAATTGTTCTTCACAATTATTTTAACCGACTTTTTAAAGTACAGGAGGTTGTAAATATAAGGAGTACAGACTATCTTGTATTACTGTTAAAACATCTTTTCTTCTCAATTTCGATGATAATTGGACGATTTCAGATTTCGGATGAAATCAATTAAAAATGCAAGAAGTTGTTGGTAATGCAAAGTAAGTTTGTTGGTTTATCCGTATTTTGCGCATTACATCAGGGTGGCTGGAAGATATTTTACTAATACTATAAATGTAGGTTACTCTTTCACTTAAAAAGGATTTTTACACAGCATAGAAGTTTGTAGTATTGTAGGTTACATATAATATAATGACAAAATATAACTGGAAAAATATGTTACAATTAAGTTGAAAAATAACTGCCAGTATTGCATGCACTGTATAAACCGTTAAGATTTGACGAATATAATGTATTGTGGGATTGTGTCATTTAATAAATTCGTATAACTACCCTTTATGTTGAAGATATATGTATATCTTAAACATCAATTCAATTCATGGAATATGTATGCAATGTATTTACCAAAATACAAACATTTAACTTTAAAATATTTAAAATATATACATTGCCTTTTACACTAAGCTATAACCACAAATAAATTTAAAATTATCGCGAAATTGCGCATACGCAAAATGTGCGGCTGAAAGTATATATTTTGTAATCATAATTTTCGCAAATAGTACAAGCGGGCAAATTAGTAGAATAATAAAAAAAAATATGAAAAAAAAATCTACTATCTATACTATCAATTAAATACCAGCTAAGTAACAGAAAATCAAAAAAGCCAAAATAGAATAAAAATTACTTGTATCTTGGCCAATATAAAATAGCGATTGGTTTTCAAAGTAGGTACCTTTTAGTAATTTTTACGATTAAAAAATAAAAAAATTCCGTACCAACTGAGAACCTCTCTATTGGATTTGTCTACGTTAAACAGACAAGGGAATTGGCGTCGTCCAAGACCTAGCCTCAGATCAAGCCGTCTATGAGCCCTCTCCTATGAGAGAGGAGTAATATGCCAGTAGGACGTGATAAGGCTGATAATGATGAACGATCTCCTATTCTTAAACTCAACTGCACACTGAAGACCGTCGGGTGTTTACCTTGCAACGTAAAAGTCGGCGGGTGGCGTGCGTGAGGTCTTACAATACCAACAGGATCAAAGACCCCGTCAGACGCGCTTCGAAACTTCTGATCAAATTACAATTTACCAGATCGCGTTCTATTATGTTTCTATTACTGTTTGCGATCTGTGACACTAATTTATTGGTTGATTGACATGTGTTAAGCTGTTTGAAGTAGTTGATCATTGTTGGTTGATAACTACGTTTATTGAATTCACGATTAAGAACTATTTTTTTTGTATGTGAATCATTATCACAATTCTCAGCCTATTATCTCCCTACGTATGATAAATCAACAATAGCAGATTCTTCATTTTACAAAACAAATTATTGTTGATTCTTCATGAGTTGTTTGTTGTTGTTTCAGTAATTGGAACAATCTACAATCTAAATCTATCTGTTATTAAATCTGTCTGTTAAATGTAACACGGGGAAATAAGGCAATTATTATTGTGGAAAGTAAACGAACCTTCTCTCTCTCTCTTTTTATGGCTTTGCATAGATAAGCCAATGTCAAGTTTATAACAATGTAAAAGTTAGGGAGAAATGGCGGTAAACCTCGCACTCTGCGGACACGGCTTTCTCAAGCCTTTCCCAAATCAATACCTGTTAACCACAAACGACACCAAAACTGTTCACGACACAACCAACACCAGTCCTTTTCAAAATTAGCCAACAAACATTAATTCAAGAAAAGCGTGAAAAATCCGCGACCGCCATATACGAAGTCTCCCGCCTTTCTCCGAAACGAACTTTATTTCCAATCCTCTTTGACTGAAGCCGTATTTTGTGTTTAATGTCTATGGCAACTGTCATATCAAACCTCAAACACAGAATCTCGTTTGAAATTGAATAAAGAATACAAACGTCAAGCCGAATGACGGACTGCGACGACTTAAAAAAAATGTCTGTAAAATCAGTACAGATGGAGGGAAAAAATTTAAAGTGCTACGTCACGGCTCGTTTTACATGAAAGGTTTTTTTATTGAACGCTCCGCTGATTCCTTTTGAATGTTTTATTGGGGTAAACCATGTTATTCCTTTCATAACCAGAATTAAATTGGAATTTTTTGAACTGAGTTCGCCTCGATTTTTTGGCCATCTCTTAATTAGTTTAGCAGGAACTACGAGTTTATTCAAATCTTTTAATGCAAGCAACAGGGTTTAGTTTTTAAAAGATATTTTTTTGGACTTTTATCTTTAATTGAAATGCCACATGTATGTATATATGCATGTTGAACTTTCATAACCGTCTCATAACTTTAAAGATGGATTTTCATGGGATGTTCAAATAAGAGTTTGTGTGTTGATGTTTTTTATCGCATTCAAATGATAATAACTGGGTCTTTTGTTATTTATTTTTTGAAGCTAAGCGTGTAATCAAAAACATGGTTAACGCCAGGTCGTTCTCATGCGCCCACCGCGATCTACTACTTTGTGCCATTCAACGCAACCCTAGTGTTGATAACACACACTTGTAACTGATAATCACGCAACGCGTGCAGCAGGCCAGGTAATAAAAGCGCGTACGGCACCCGGGGGCATACAAGGGGGTGCACGGTGTGGAACGAGCGTGACCCCTTGTTGCAGCTCCCCTGAGAACTGCGTTTGCACAAACATCCATATTTACATTTATTATGTAGATACAATTTATGTTTTATACCTAAGCTGTCGAAGCGGTGATAGCCTAGTGGTTAGGGCGTCAGCCTTCTAATCAGAGGAAGGCGGTTCGAATCCGGGCACGCACCTCTAACTTTTAGGAGTTATGTGCGTTTGTAAAAAAATATAATATCACATGCTTCAACGGTGAAGGAAAACATCGCGAGGAAACCTGCACGCCTGAGAGTTCTCCATAATGTTTTCAAAGGCGTGTGAAGTCTGCCAATCCGCACACGGCCAGCGTGGTGGACTATGGCCAAACCCTTCTCATATTGAGAGGAGACCCGTGCTCTGTAGTGAGCCGGTAATGGGTTGATCATGATGATGAAGCTGTTACTCAGCATAGGTATAAAATATAACATTGATACACAAAACTCATGCATATTCATTATTAATCTTACTTTACGTAAAGTTTACTTTACATTATTATGTGAGATGGTGATAACAGAAAAAAACCCGGCTAAGTTTGTTGTGGGCTTCTTCTTAGGCCATTTTGGAACCCTCATAGCTTTAGTTTTAAGTTTACGAATGTAGTTATCACCATCAAATCACTACCATGTAAATTTTTGACGCGTCAAAAGTGCCTTTTAAAGGACTATTTGAATAAAGATTATTTGAATTTGAATTTGAACCGTTATACATTTTCTCTTCCCTAAATAAACAAGTTACATTATTTTTTTTATAATTCAGATAAACAAGGCGCAGAAAGAAAGGAGCAAGAAGTAATATTTACATGTCGTATTTCGCAGCATATTTAGACACTTACTCGTAAGTGTAAAATATCCTTTTAAAATGTGTCTTGCATATAGTTAATTTCATTTGACATCTAATGATTTTTCCCACGAGACTGTAGACTCTAGAGTTTTATTCGGTTGTTCTACATAGAACATGTATGGATAGATGTATTTTCGATATTTTATTGGGGTCGGTATATAGTGCAGCTGCGTTACCGAACGTATCGTGAAGTCACGCAACGGGAAATTTGGGTCGTAATAATTTATGGTGCAGGTTGTCTTACACATGATTGCCGCAGTTGTGTTGACGTAAAAAGATCTGCACTCTCGGGTAAGAGATTCGTGGAAATCCTTCCGACACCCCAACCCTCTCGTAGTTGCGGCTCCTTTTTACTGCCCTGACCTAAGCGCTCCTCTCCGAAAGAGGACACCTAAACATATCCCTCATGACCCTGACGATCAGATGACTACTGAAAACATACTCGTACCACCTACCACACAATCATACGCTACACACCGTCTTCGCCGGCGAAGACGAGGTCCCCGCTATCTTACGTCATCCGGACATGGGGCCCATCTACGGCCTCAAAGACATACGGAACACTCACCGTCCGAGCCCCCCCCCCTCCCCCCGTTATCCCAAACGTCGCCTAAGCGTCAAAGAAGCGCCCTTAGGCAGTCGTTCCGTTAGTTTCTTCGAGCCCTAAGGCTACAAATTTCTTTTGACAGAGCTTCTTTCCGAAGCTCACCAACAGCCCGGTTACGCTGTGGCAACCAATAGGGTTATTACAGCCAATAGACAGTCCGAAAGTGAAAGTGGAAATCCTTCAAATCGCTCCGGACGTGATAGCCATGATGATTTCAGCCATAGCTTAGCCATAGGCTTAGTTTTTGAAAGTGAAGAAAAATGTTTCACAGTATTTAAAATTAAGCTGTGAATTAGAAGGTCAAAATTTGTATTAAAGTCCTAATATTTAAAGTATTCGTTAAAGTAGTTGCATATTTAAGGGGGAAAGTAATTATATAACTAAATAAGTTTTAAATTTATAAACATTTCCTAATCGAATCGTGAAGATTACTATATCGTACCGGAACGCTAGTCGCTTGGCGGCATGTTTTTTTGGTAGGGTGTTAACTAGCCACGATCATAGGGCATAGCCTTCACCAGAAAAATTATGATGGACAGCTTCCGAACTTTATGAACAACTTACTATACTGCTAATGAATTTGGGGTTAAACATTGACAGATAAATAAACATCCCTTATTTCGTAATATTGAGACAATGTAAAATTTTGTCAAAAATACGTACATACCTACATCTTTTATTTCACATATAGGCAATATAAATTCTATGCGTGAGCAAGCTACCAGGCGCGCAGAAGGGTCGTGGAGTTGAAACTTAGGGAGCGCTACTTTGACAGATGCGAGCTCCCTAGAGCCCTGGTCACAGAGGAAGAGTGCGGTAGAGTGAACAAGATAATAAAAAGGTTTGAAATGCAAGACGTTCAATTTAATTTTATTAAACTCGATGCGCTTAGGGAGGGCATGTAAGATTTGAACAGGAATAATAAAAAAACACAAATGATACTTTAATGATGTTCGTCAAAGCTATTCAATACAATATCATTATTTGCTCTTACAGGTATAAAAAATATTGACACGTAAATTTAATTTCCATTAGGTTAACTACTATTTAATTTGAAATTACAGTAGGTGCAATTAAAGTGGGCAGATATAAGAACGTAATAACTAATCGTTTCGTATTATTATCCTCCTTATGTAATTCTTTCATCGCCAATACCAAAATTGAGAGCAGTTTTATAAACAGAGAATTTCAATTAAAAATTATTGTTAGCGTTTATTACAAATTTGCACATATTTTTATTATAAAATATATTCTTATATATTATTAAAACGAGAGATCATAATCATTCCCCGATGCTAGTAATCATGTCTAGGACCTCTCACATATCAGGACACGACACAGCGGGTAATGGTCATAGACTGGCCATATATAATACTGTAGTAAACCTGAAGTCTACATTACATTCAAAAGAATATCTCTTTTAAAACAGTACACTGTGCAAGCGCCTTAGAGTCCTAAGCTTCATTTAAACTGCGATCCGCTTGACGTTAGTTACGACTATTGTGGCAAGGGGACAATTCGGGGAAGTGAAGGGCTCTTAATGAAGGGATGAGGACGTTTTTATGGACAATTTGAGACTTACCAATCGATAGTTCACGTCCGTCTGTTGTACAAGAAGTGTTTATATCGGGAGCGTATTTTTACACGTTTGTATTTTGTGGGAGGCTTCCGACGTGTTGCCAAGCGTTCCTGTACGATGTCGCGTGAAAAATCGAGGGTTTTGGGTTAGATATAACTGCCATACCCCTAACAGGTTGAACCGCTACCAGTTTGGAATGTATCACCACTTGCCACCGGGTAATAATGCAGGCATAGGTCTAATATTGAGTCGATAATAAAATTATGACCCAAAGTGTCCAATACCTGATGCGATAATTAAATTAAAAAAACACTATTTCCATATATTAAAAAAAGTGAGTGGTGTACAAGAAAAACACTATACAGAAACAGTATGAAGGCGGATGCGAGGCGGCGTCGATAGTTATCCAAACAGGTCCTAACTGAATTTGATTAGATGTTTCACTTCGAAAGTGCATTCATAATTTTGTATTTTTTATCGCCAGTATGTATTTTGCAATATTAACTAGAATTTAATTTAACACTTAGTTCTCCTACAGATTGATATACCTTAAATAACGATTCAAGGGGCTATCTATATAAGAATAATAAAATTTCACTAAAGAAATATTCGGTATAAGTATACATTAATCCTGATCATGATCATGATTTCCTGAAATAGATATTTCAGCCATTAATATGATTGAGTCATTAACTTCACAATACTTTTGTAACCTTAGCGTTCGTCACCTAAACCCACCAGCCTGCAAAAAGCGAAGTATTGAGTGTTAACTTTACCATCTCTTTCTCCTATGTCAGAAGATGGTGTGCTCAAACGTGAGAAATTAATTAGGACGATAATGACATGGGACACTCACTCGGCTAGTAAATTTTTAATGCAACAACAAAACAAAGGAAACAAACGTCGACTGCAGACGACCCCCTTACGCCAGTCACTGCAAATGTCTGTATTTGCTCAGCCACACTACATTTTCATTGTCTTACGAAAAATATTGTCTTCCAAAGAACACACTTAAATTCTCAAACAAACCCGTCTCTCCCCCACGTTCACCCCCCCACTTGCAACTACTGTTTACTGCTCTCGGATTACTCGTATTCTTACTTGTATAAAACTTTAAACAGCCTTTTAGCTGAAGTAATAATAGTCATTATTGTTTTCCAATGTTATGTAATGTTTGTTTTGGAACACAATAAACGTTACACTTATTTCGCTATAATCCTAACAATATAATATACTAGCTGTTGCCCGCGACTTCGTCTGCGTAGAATTGCTAAATGTCAAATTGCCGATTTTCGTGTTTCTAAATTAAAAAACATAGGACTTTCATACAAACTTCCAACCCCTATCTTACCCCCTTAGGGGTGGAATTTCCAAATATCCTTTCTTAGCTGACATCTCTTAACTACCAACTACCTACTTGCTAAATTATAGCTTTATACGTGCAATAGTTTTTGAGATCTCGTGTTTAATCAGTATGTATGTAAGTCAGTATGTAAGTATGTAAGTGACCTTTCGCTTTTATATATATAGATAATTCACGGTGAAATTACAATGATTACTTCTTTAATCCTTATACACCACACCAAGTTGCGAAGTCTACGCCTCAGGATGCTCGGGTGAAGAAGTACCGTGCGTTCAGAATGAATTTTGAATGATCAGTGTGGTATATTAGCGAAGTTACAACTAATACAGTGGAGATTTGCCAGTTATTGCGTATTAACCTTAATGTTTATTTATGGAATTGCTGTAAAATATCATCATCATCATCATCATTAGCGATAAGACCGCCTTTGCACATTATGTTTGTTTTTTTTTTATTTAATTTTTTCAATTCATGTTTGTAGTGTGCAATAAAGAGTATATCTATCATCATTATCAACCGATTGACGTCCACTGCTGGACATAGGTCTTTTGTAGGGAGTTCCAATGCTCACGGTCTTGGGCCGCATGCTTCCAGCGGCTCCCTGCGACTCGTCTGTAAAATATAATCTTTTTAAACTACAAAAATATTGGAGTCACTCTACGCGATCACTTAGTGAAGAAATTTACGTTAAATCCGTTGAGACATTTAAGTTAAGTTTAGGAGTTGAAATAACAGATTCTTCCCCATAGGAAACGAGCATTTTGTGGAGTAAAACTAGCCATATTCTCTCGCTATGCATGCTAACTTCAATTAACGGATTTTGCCATCAAATAAACTTACACATATAACAAGATGTTTGTAGGGATTTCAAAAGTGATTATTTTTCAGTGATGAGACATAAAAAGTAGCTATATCACTCTACCTAAAACCTAAGTTTACTGTGCAAATAATTACAAGTACGCGAGTTAACGCATTCATAACATTATTAGTGTTTCATTATAGTTCAAAAGAAATAAAGTAACCTAAGCTAGGTTACTCTTTAGCCGTTGACAATGAATCATCATCATCATCATGATCAACCCATTAACGGCTCACTAAAGAGCACGGGTCTCCTCTCAATATGAGAAGGGTTTGGCCATAGTCCACCACGCTGGCCATGTGCGGATTGGCAGACTTCACACGCCTTTGAGAACATTATGGAGAACTCTCAGGCGTGCAGGTTTCCTCACGATGTTTTCCTTCACCGTTGAAGCAAGTGATATTTTAATTTTTTAATAACGCACATAACTCTGAAAAGTTAGAAATGCGTGCCCGGATTCGAACCGCCGACCTCTGATTAGGAGGCTGACGCCCTAACCACTAGGCTATCACCGTTCCTAGACAATGAATATACTAATAATAATCCCATTCATGTGTTGATCAGTTGCTGCGTGAAAGCCAACAGTGACACACACAATCACGCATTTGTAATGTTAGGAGAGATTTCGAAAATACATCGTGAGGGATAGCCATGTTACTATCTAGCTGTTTTCTATGCTTCATAATATGCTTCTTAATGAATTTTGACGACCTCCGTGGCGCAGCGCGCGCGCTGTTGCATTATAAAGTTGGAGGTCCTGGGTTCGATTCCCGGCTCGAGTCTGGTCTGGTGGGAGGCTGCGGCCGTGGCTAGTTACTGCATCATCACTCACCAACAGGTGAGATTGTCGTCAAGGGCTAACTTGTAGTGGATAAAAAAAAAAGAAAAAAAAAAAAAGAGTTTTTAGCTTTGTTTTAATGTATAATCTGTTGACGAGTCTACTAAAGAAATAAATCCTTTATTTGTTGCTGAATTAAAAATAATAATAGGGTTTTCGAGATTGCTTCATGTTATACCCTAAGGACACGAGAGAAACAAAACGCGTAAGGATATAAAATATCACAGGCACTCAGTTATAATGAAGGCGTTGATGACGTAGCACGGCTGAGTGTGTATTCAGTACGTATGACGGCTCGTTAGGCGGCGCCCCTGAGATAACCTCTTTACCATCTCTATACCACCTCTACACTAGAAGCTCTTAATGATTAATCCATACAAATTACATATCTATTCATACATACAAACAGCCTCGTCGTTGTATTGGTTCTTTGGTTACCCATCAATTGGAGTTAAGATAGTAACAGAGACCGCGACATGACGTGATCTTCCAACTGAAACGTTAATTTCCTACCTCTTAGCTGATATTGAAAATGTATCTAGTCAGAGTAACCACGTGATAGTTTCAACTGTCGCATTATAAAGTTGGAGGGTTTGCGAATCCTGGCTCGAGTCTATATATGATCTAGTTTCAGTCTTCGGCCGTGTTTAGAGGGGGGGGGGGGGAATCTCCTACTGAGACCCGACTTTTGCTGGGGAAAAGCTCGAGCTATGTGGGATGTATACCCTCTAAAACCCCCTCAAAGCATAAAATAGTGGGAGGCTGGGATCTAGTGGGAGGCTCCGGGATCTACCGCTACCCTGCATAACCACTTTCCACCAGACTAGATTGCCGTCAAGGGCTAACTTGTAAAGCAATGAATAAAATAAAAGTCATACATTTTGTTTCGTTTGCAATGTAAGCCTAAAAGAATTTGTAAACGCAATGTCGCAAATTACGAGTACATACCTTACCACCTGATGATAAAATCTAACACGGTACTATGAAAGGGAGGTTCTTCGGCGCAAGGAATTCAGGGGTGAAATAAGGAGGGTGGGGAGGCCTTTGAGAGTGCCGAAACAAACACACGCGAGTTAAGAATGCTTTTCAGTGGTTGTTTAAGGGTTAACAGTCTACTGTGTGTGCTGCCAACACGTTCCAACACAACAAATAATAATACTCAAGTGATTTCACGCGTGATTACAAATTTGTTAACTTATAATATTTTATTCTATAATGCATTTATTTGGTGTTCCGCTTGGACCAGCCGTTTTTTGTATAGTTGTACTTCTTATTTGGGATACATATGGAAAATTCACTAACTAATATTGATATATATACACACCATGTTTTTTGTTATTAAATTAAATATATTGCCCTTGAAGCGGTGATAGCCTAGTGGTTAGAGCGTCAGCCTCCTAATCAGAGGTCGGCGGTTTGAATCCGGGCACGCACCTCTAACTTTTCGGAGTTATGTGCGTTTAAAAAAAATTAAAATATCACTTGCTTCAACGGTGAAGGAAAACATCGTGAGGAAACCTGCACGCCTGAGAGTTCTCCATAACGTTAAAGTCTGCTGAAGTGTGAAACGTGTGAAGTCTGCCAATCCGCACATGGCCAGCGTGGTGGACTATGGCCAAACCCTTCTCATATTGAGAGGAGACCCGTGTTCTGTAGTGAGCCGGTAATGGGTTCATCATGTCATGATGATATTGCCCTTGGCAAAAACACATAGATAAACTTTTGCATTTAAATGAATATTTTGATTTCTCGTCGTGACAGCAAAATAAATTAATCTACATATACTCGTAGTTCGATCGCTGTATTAATGTCCCAATAGGTTGTCATATCAAAATAAAGGGGGAAAAAAATATAGGTGTATTCGGATTAGAAACACGGACTCTAATGTTGCCAGCACCCGAACTGAATTGGAGAGAGTGGGCATGTCTGCAGACACTACAAGACTGTTTTTCAGCAGTTGTTTGTCAGTCTCGTCCAATTTTGCCAGCTAATTCTAGGACTAGTTTTGATATCACACTCGTTCTGGCAACGTGTATTGAAAACTCGAAACTAGGTCTCGCAGTTACACAGGAGTTACGTAAATTTAATTTGGAACTGTTATCTACAAGCCATTTGTAATAAAACTTTTCGAAACAAGTCAATTATTTTTAAGTGCTAATAAATTAAATTGTTTTTGTGCTTAGCCCATGCTATGTGGCTTCTTCTTCCACACTTCTATCACCCGTCACTTCACTAATTACTCCTGTTACATGCACATCCTCTTTCATACAATACGTCCATCTCTTTTTGGTCTACCTTTACTTCTTTGCCATTTCACTTATACGTTTATCATTCTTCTGATAACGTGACTTTCTTTCCGCCGCATTACTTGACCAAACCATGCTGGACTATTACTTCTGATCTTTTCTGCTACTTTTAAACTTCTCCTTATAATAAGAATAATTAATAATTCAAATTCATTATTGAGATTTAGGTGTAGTATGTGTTAAATTATGACAAGATGTATAATTATGTGTGTTACATTAAGCTGAATTTGCTATAATCCGCGTGAAATACGTAAATCTGAAAGCTTTATAATTTCTTCATATTTTATACACCCACTCGTCTTCTTCAAATATTCTTCTTTAACTTGAAGACCATGCTTTGGTTTTAGAGAATATTTAAAAAACGTATTATATAACCTCGACCAAGGAGACCTTGCCTTAGACACTTGTGTTATTTAGCTATTGTTATTATAGTTAATAAAGAATTATTTATTTTACTAATTTATTTAGGAAAGGAAGCACCAAGTGAAACTATTCCTCCTAAAAATACTTCAAAAATAATTGACACCCAACAAATTATTCACCCGACCTAGAATCTAAGACCTAAGGTACACTACCCAGGACCGCGATACATTTGCATAATCGAGCATGCTAACCACTACACCAATGAGACACAGTGATCGTCCCATTAAAGAGAAATACAGTTAAATGATAAAATAGTAGACAATTTATTATTATGTGATACGGACACGGATTACGGGTAGATAGCGCAGATATTAATTTTAGATTAATAACGTAATATATACGTGAGCGTTATTACGCAATCGCGTGAGCCGAATAATATTAATATTAAAGCAGAAAAACACGGGATGAGATTATATTGCTGAGCACACAATATTAAAAACTCTTTGTGTTAACGGTGTTTGTACAAGAAACACACAAGAACGGAGATCTGTTCACCTTTCCGCTCGTCGTCTTGGTAAAATGTAATGAGATTAAAATAACGTGTTCGGTCGGAGGACCCTCATCAGGAGAGAAGTTCTGGCCATCGGTGAAAGTCACATTTAAATAACACTAGATGTAAACAGGTATGGCAGCGCCATGACGATAATATTTGAACTAAGCCGGACGGTCAGAAGAGCGTGTATGTTGGGGGCATTACGCTTTTCCTTACGTGACGTTTTCTTTAAATTTACTACTAACTCCTATCGTAAAGTGTAAAGAAAAATTGTTCGAGTTGATTAAAATTATAATAGGACTTAGTGCAAAGTCTCAATTGAGAAAAAGATCATTCGAAATTGCTTAGTTTAGATATAGCGATTGTTTTTTTTTACGATTGCAAGCGCAGTGGAGAGGGTTAGGGTATTTAAAGAAGCAGGTTATGGATTCGATGCCCGGTAGGTGCAATGTGGGAATTTATATTTTTTGAATTTAATCTGATGAAAAGTTTTTTCTAGTTACAATCTTATAAAGAATCTTATAAGCTTTCTCATACGATACGCAAAGACACAGTTTTTTGACTCAAAGTTGAAACTCAGTCTCGCCGTTAGGGAGCTTAACTACTATGATATTACAATTACTAATCATAACAAAACAACGTAACAAAGAGTTTTGCCCATAAACAAAAAGGTGTGGGCCACCCTTATCACTTAGTATGCGAAATATTTTAATATTGGTAGGTCTAGGAATATGTATATAATGTGTCATAAATAACCAGTAAACAAAAAAAAACTGATTTAGATAAGAGTAAAGACAAAATCTCATGCATGAAAAAAAAAACATTACAACTGTTTTTCAGAGAGGTGGCCATGAGCGCTCGTTTGTACAAACAGCACACGTCACAAAAACTCAGGGATCAGCTTTCAGTCCCTCGTAATCGCGGTAAAATATTATAATAAATTTAAAGAAGAGACACCGGCAACCGCCGTGAACTTAGGCGCGTGATGTTCCAAAACTCGTGTTATCAAGTCAGGGAGGAAACCCAGAAGTTGGGCCGAAAAATTCCGGAAAAACTCGAAAATTCAAGCCCGACGCTTGGTTTCCGCCGGTCGAGGGTCAGACGTAAATATTATTCCGGGCTGCCTTTTATTCCTTTTGTTTTACAGTTTATTATTCGCGGCCTATCATCGAGTAACACGTCTGTGAGAAAACCTTCGCGGCTTTGGTTGATTTTTCATCCATTTTTCATATTTTACGACGCGGGCGCTCTAAGTTTTTGCACGCAATTTGGTCCAACGGCTAACCGATTGGCTAAAGGAAGCATTCAAGCTTATCTCGCTCGTTCTTTTTGGTGTGAGAAAAAGATATCCTTTCAAAGGAAAGAGCGCTTGCATTCCATATGTTAAAATAATATATAAAATTGTTATCGTCATCATCTTACTTCTTAAGTACTGTACTTAAGTATCTACTGGAACCCTCTTAGTTTTAATTTGGCCAGTGTATCACCTCTTGAATTGAAACAACGATAAATATATTATATATGAACGCTTCATCGATGCCTGTAATGGGTTTAAATATATTTTGATTTGATTTGATTTTATTTCTTATTTATTTTTTGGGTTCCGTATCCGATGGGTGCCAATGGGATAATTTAACTAAACCTCCGCTGTCCGTCTGTCAGCAGGCTCACTATGGTACCTAACTCATAACATAATGAGATATTTATGTTTTTCACATAATGTGTAATCTCTTTATCCGCTCTAAGAGCAAATATTTGAGTTATTGTTCGTGTTTTTTGCACAATATTAACATTTTAACACCATATAGTTGTTTACTTAATCTGTCTACGAAATGTTTGTGTTCAAGTCAAACTCTCCGAGGTTTTGTGTTTTACATTTGTGTCGTAAGAAGGCTATTAAGCGCCATAAATCACATGTGTACAAGTGTTTCTATTAGATAAACCTCCGATTTGCTTAACACGGTACAACAAACCCCAACACATCTTTTATTTATTACAAGAAATACGGATTTATCAGCATATCCCTAAAGGGACTCCTTTTAATAATATATTTTAGTTATGATGTTAAATATTTATTTATTTTGTAAGATTTTTAGTTTTAGGTTAATCTAATTTAATTTTAAGTTATATATGTAGTCTTGAAATTTATAGACAGCCAATAAAGATTCAGCATATAGAGGTCAGATAAACAACTACAATAATCTAAAATCATCGCGTTTTTCTAATTTTGAATATCGATTGGTAGCTTTAAAACGCTATATAAGGAAAAGCGCTCGGTTTAAAAGTTTCACATAAACATTAGAATTTAGGTCCTATCGGTCTGGTTATTTTGCGAGGATAGAATGCATATATCGCTTCTCGCCGCGGACTTAATAAAAGAAATCACCCACCGGAAAGGGCGTAGCCGTCGGAACTGGAAAAACTCAAACAATAATGAGACGAAACAAGATTCCAGAACTTTCAGCCGTTTGATATAGAAACAAAGGGAGCTGTTTTAATTTACGTATTCCACTTTAGACTGTTTCGAAATGGCAAAGTCCCTTCGTTGTAATTGACAAATTTTAGGGAATACAAAAAGTTTCCGCGTTCCATCTGAAGTTAGGGCTGCCACCTGTAGTGTACTATCATATTAAAAACGTAATTATAATAAAACCAATTATAATTTTTCCTTTCTTAAATTTAATAAAAGTTGACATATATATTAAGATAATATTAAGATTATTATTACATATTATTAAGATTCTAAAGAGAACAAAGACTGAAAATGTGGGAAAATTTAAATTAATAAGAACTAAGCTAGAAAAGAAAAAGCATAATTTATGTACTATTTTGGACAGGACAAAGAATATTACCAATGCGCTGTTTAATGTTCTAAAAGGTTTTAATGCTAAGGTTGCCTGGCAGAGATCACTACTAAGCGATGAGGTTGCTTCTTCTTGTTTCTATTTTTCTTATTATTTTCCTTATTTTGTGATGTACAAATAAATAATAATAATAAAAATGTGTTAGTGCCCACTAACACATTTTTATTATTATTATTTATTACGCAATCAAACTCTGACTTTTAAATAACAATTATACTATCAAGTGTAATTGAAAATGATCGTTTTTTTTATACACTAAAGTTAGCCCTTGATGGCTATCTCACCTGGTGGTAAGTGATGATTCAGTCTAGGATGGAAACGGACCTGCATGTTAGGTATGTTAAACCTATACTCTAAATTGGTTTCTACGCGACATCGTGCCGGAACACTAAAAAGCATGGCGAGACATCTTTCTCGGCCTGGTGGTAACTAGCCACGGTCTCGAGCTGGGAATCAAACCCAGGACCTCCTACTTTACAAATCAACGGTGCACGCCCTGCCCACGGAGGTCGTCGAAAAATAATGAAGTCTGATTTTACACGGATTTTTTAGTTTTAGTTTATTTATTTTCGGGAAGCTTTATCGCAGGTTAATAGCAACCCTAGTCGGTATAAAATCGTGTCGAACAATTAGTCGGTCCGATTTCAGGGAGACGTCCCGATTGGTTTTCCGAGAGTCGTAAAGACGAAATTTTATTAGACGGAATGCGTCGGCCTCCTTTATGAAAAGTGTCCCCTTCGTTTGTGCGTAAAACAACAGTATAGCAATCACACAGTTGCACAATGGGTCTACGAAAATAAGGGTCTTAAAAATTGCGCAACAATCGATGAAAATTTAGTGCGAGATGCCATCTCGGTGCAAGCCATGTGTATGAAATTTCTTTCGGGACCCGTTGCTTACTAACGCCATGTTGGTAAATATTTAGATACATTCTTCAAAATAAACTTCTGTACATTCGAAAGTCACGGAAATAAAATTATATGGCCGTGATCGGAGCAGAAGATACCACATCTTCTGCTTCGTAATGCAGTCATCGATAAATCGGCTCATATTTTGTTCCCTTGAGAGCAACGCTTACGGTCACTATTGTCTTCACTACACTAGTGTATCACGAGAATGCAAGAAATTGTCACTATGAGAATTGTTACCCTGAAGGGAAAACATTAATGAAATAATATAAATGATTTTAATTTAACAAAATTAAAGCTTGACCACGAAATCTTGGGAGAAAGGCGCTAGGAAGTAGGCGAAATTAAGTAAATACCAGAACAGGAAGACCATCGATAAAATTCCCAGCGCAGTGGAGAACATCTTTCGCCAATTCTGCATTCGTTACCCAGCTGTACGATACCTAACCAGTGGTATACCGGTAGATCCTGTAATTTGCTTTAAGAGATGGCTGGGGATGGTCCGCGGGCAGATGGCACGATATTGACGAATCTACTTTTATGAGGCAGCCCTTCTTCAGGGGTGTCGTAAAACGAAAATCTGTCGCGAGATAAATATTTAATATCAGGAGACTCATCTTCCAAAGTATTCATTTTCTTTGGGGATATTCATCTACTTAGATAACATGAACGATTCAAAATAAATTTTAAATGTAAATGTGCATTAATATTAATGGCGTTAAAAAAACCGCTATGTCCGGAAGGTTCTCTAATATAGTTGACGACCTTCGTGGAACAGCGTGCGCGCTGTCGCTTTTTAAAGTTGTAGGTCCTGGGTTCGATTCCCGGCTTGAGTCTGGTTTGGTGGGAGGCTTTGGCCGTGGCTAGTTACCACCCTACCGACAAAGCCGTGTCGCTCAGCGATTCAGCGATGTCGCGTATAAACCAATTAGGGAGTAACAAGTAACATATACATGAAAAGGTTATTCTAAACTTACCATTGACGTGAAAGGTTTATTGTTTGATTTCCGCGAAGTAACGGCATCAGTCCTCTGTAACAACAAAATGTATTTATTAATTAATTGTATTTAAATAGTATGTTTATAAGCTCGGTCTCTGGGCAAAGACCCTCATCATGAAGAGGAGACTCTCAGGTTCATCATCATCATCATGATCAACCCATTGCCGGCTCACTACAGAGCACGGGTCTCCTCTCATTATGAGAAGGGTTTGGCCATAGTCCACCATGCTGGCCATGTGCGGATAGACAGACTTCACACGCCTATGAGAACGTTATGGGGAACTCTCAGGCGTGCAGGTTTCCTCACGATGTTTTCCTTCACCGTTGAAACAAGTGATATTTTAATTACTTAAAAACGCACACAACTCCGAAAAGTTAGAGATGCGTGCCCGGGTTTTAGCCCCGACCTCTGATCGACTCTCCCGGTTATTATTACGGATGACATATTACATGACCTAGGGGGCAATTTATTACCCCACTCTCCTATGGAAGATAAGGTTTGCGCCCAACAGTGAATTCTAAGGATGGTGATGTTAGTGAAACTAGTGATTACTCCTTTTTTATAAATGAACCGATCAGGCCATCTGATGTTAAGTGATCGCAAACTTTTAGTCGACCTCGTGACGTCAGTCATGCTTCTCAGTAAGCCGCGATGGTTTGCGGACCTACGTCCGAGAGGAGACAAAATAGCACAAGGAAGGTACCGGTGCGTTCTTAGGAGATTCCGGAGCTTCTTACTGTTATATGGTGATGGTATCCACCGAGGGGGTTTTAGTGGGTAGAAATCCGACATAACCCGAGATCTTTCTCAGAAAGTCGGGTATCTCACTAGGAGATTTCCCACCCGTCAATGAAAAAAAAAAGGGATCGCTGACGCCCATGGACATCTTCGGCACCAGATGCCAATCTAGAGGGAGCCTTGTAAATAATCTAATACTGAAATTTAATGCCAATGCAAAACCGATACCAAGATATTTCCGAAATAGACTACACAGTTTTTAAAATGTGCGCTCTTTTTCAAGTAATATTTTCAAGGAAATCCGTGTAGATTTGTCAGCCCAAAGGCTCAGAGTAACACCTGGGCTTTGCCAGTACCAGTAATATATGAACCGGTAGTTTGTTTAGCTCACGAGGAACACGGCAAGTTTGTATAAGGGATTGAGAGAAAAAGAATGCAGATCCATTTTGGCTGTTAGTTTCTTTAAAAATTCTGCGCTTCAAGAATTACGTGAGAAAACTCGTCTTTTTAGGTACGTATCAAGTTCCAAATGTTCACAACTACTTTTCTGATAACGAATTGCGCTGAAAGCATCATGCAAATTTCTTTAGCATATAAATGAACTTGTTAATTCAAATGATTTCGTCAGCATTTGTATATACTATTTTAAATCGACTAATTTAACTTTTCCTTTATCCAGGATAAAAACTATTTTTTACCAATCGCTGTTTCCAAGCTCGCTATCTTATCACAAAATGTCAGTCATGGTTTGGCTGTTAAGTAGAAAAGTAAGTAACAGTTTACTTTTAAAACCGGGAAATTTTATACTTAAAGAAAGAAAAGTACCCTACGTCCTCTAGGAAACCTCCCTAAGGCGGGAAGGAACATTCTGTGTTAAATTTTGTCAAGTTCGCATTGCTTGAGCCAATAATATAGATAATAATGAGATGGTAATAAACAAGCAGACACACTTTCACATTCATAATATTACTGGATGGACCTGGTCTGCTGCTCAAGTAATTATAGCATCTCCGTTGTAGGTAGTCGTTTTGGCTCATTACGCTCATTTTGACGACCTCGGTGGCGCAGCGCGCGCGCTGTCGCATTATAAAGTTGGAGGTCCTGAATTCGATTCCTGGCTTGAGTCTGGTCTGGTGGGAGGTTCTATCCGTGGCTAATTACCACCCTACCGGTAAACTTTGTGACAACACCTTTGTGGTATTTAAGATCTTTAAGCGTATTAGACTCGAGACAAAGCGCTTCGTAGGTCTTGTATTGGATAACTGTGATATGAGATTTGTTCAACCTTATATAATATATTGGGACTCCTGAGACCTTGCCTTCAACAATTTGGAATTAAACATCATCATCAGCCTATTAATTATGACGTTCTATAACATGGACCCGTGGATTACTTTGACAAAATCCTTACGTTGAATAGAAGGGTTGATTTTTTTATAATTACATTATGGGCAAAGAGCTGATAGGTCTCGGTTTAATTGATTACCGTTATGAAAATCTGCAGCGTCAAAAGAGTTACCAAAGCCGGCTGAACCTATCCTGATATTAAGTTTCTAGCCGGCATCACACCGGATCGCTTAATTTCTTACCATCGCCATAAAGGTGGTAATTAGCAGTGGCCCAAACAGATCAGATTCACACACGCTGCGCCACTGAGATCGTCAAAACTTGTGCACGGAAAAAGATTCCAGAGCAGCGACTTTTTACGAGAAAAGCGGGGAGAAGGAGCGGGGATGAAATAAATTAAACTAAACAAAGATAAATAAAACACTAAACAAAGATAAATAAAAACTCAAAAATAAAGCAGCGAAGAGATAAAAACTTTAAGCATTTTAAATCGTTACGACTTTTCGCATTGTATTCATTTTATTTCTTCTCCTGCTGAAACTTTTGCAGCTGTTATCAAACAAAAGCGGCCAGGGGTACAAAGGAACTAGTGTTTGTCTTTGGCTTCACTTGGAATTTTCAACGAAATATTTATTTATGTTTCCACTCAGTCCGACTCCGAAACTGTCTGCTCACAAAGTTGTTTGTATCAGACGGAAAGTTAGTGATTGGATAGTCAAATATTTTAACTGTATTTTGATAAAATATGCTCAAGAATCGATTAAAAATATATTATATACAGCTCATACAGCAGATTCTTTTAAGATAGAAAGTGTCAAAAGCACGTATTAAATAACTATTATGTCATTTAATACGTGCTTTTGTATATAGATTAGAATGAATTAATCTTGAATTATGGTTACTTTTGCACCTTAAGACTTATTTATGACTGTTGTGTTCTTATACACATTCGTATTAACATTGCGGTGCTATTATCATATATTGACTGACCTTCCAACGCACAGGTCATATAATCAAAAAAAGTCGAAATTGAGATCCTAATATGTACACATAAGGTCCATTTTACTTTGAAGTATTATTGTGTTTTGATAATCGAAAGCAACTCCACGATTGCGAGTGTTTTGTTTTCTGGCTCTGGCCCAATGAAGGTTGAACTTCACACGCCTTTGGAGATTTCGCCACGCCACGCCACAATATGGAGAATTCTGAAGCATATAGTTATCATGCTACTTTTCGTAAGCCGTTAAAGCAAATACTAATTGATTACATGAAACGCGAATAGGCCTGAAAAGTTAGAGGCGACTGCCGGGGATTGAAGTCTTTCCCCAGAACAAAAGTATGAAGTCCTTACAACTAGGCTATCGCTATTTAAATTAAGCATATAAACGGCTGTTGTAAATAAGGCATCTGTGTGATTAAAGTAAAAATAGAGTTAAATTTTGTATAAAATTTGAAGTTAAAAACATGAGAAACACCTATATCTATATATGTTAAGAAACAGTATAAGGTATGTTAGACAATTTCTTTGCAAGTTTTATTTTCCTCCAAATTCAATTGGATGCTGGTTACGGGACAACAAGATCCACACACCCCACGGGATCGTCCTCAACGATATTGTTCGGGATCGCAAACAGTAATTTTAGCTACAAAAGCTATGCCATTGTTCACAAAACTGGGTGATATACGGCTAAGTGCATTACTACGAGTATGTACGTATGTAGTTCTTTAATTGCGGCAAATTGGTAAGTAATCTACATTTTGTTATTAATGCAGAAAAATCTAGTCTTAGCGCGTATAACGTGTAGGCTTATAGAATAAAAACATTTTGTTTATTTTTATTTAAGTATATGTGTAATATATGTTTTAATATTTTTAAGTGTTTATATAGTTTTTCATGTATTATTTGTAATTGTACACCCTAAGTCTGCCAATCTGTATATCATATCCTGGGCGAGGTTGCCTGGCAGATATCGCTCTCAAGCGATAAGGCCGCCTATTGTAGCTCTTTTTTTATTCTGTGTGTTTCTTGGTGTCTTGAATTTCTTCTTTTTGTGGTGTACAATAGTGTATTTTCATATAATTTCATTCAATTTTCCTTTTATTTTAATTTAAAAAATGAACAGCTTATTTATTGTAGACGCTGCCGGAACATCAGAAAATAAACTATAACTTTTAGATTTTCGTAGCTTTATTAAATTAGTTAAAATTAATGAAAACACAAACAAAGAACAATATAATATCTGTTAGGAGTATGATGGTAAACCCACGCTCCTAATTGGTTTCAATGCGATATCGTGCCGGAACGCAAAATCGCTTGGCGACACGTCTTTGTCGGTAGGGTGGTAACTAGCCACGACTGAAGCCTCCCACCAGATAAATAAAGCTTTACTAGATAAAATAAATTTCGCTTATTCAAGCGGCTTAATTCAACACGTCTAAGATAACAGCATCCATGGCGTTCCATTCACAAAAGCATAAATCCCATTTATGAGCCGCGTTATAAATATAACAGTACATGTCCTGCGCGAGTGTAATTTACGAGACCGGCACGCTTGGACATGTCCTCACCTTTTTGTTCCGTTTCAGCGGCGCGGACGTACCCACCTATTGTGGTTTCAGGCTTTTTATATGATATGAGGAAGGTTACGACCGGTGCCACGGTAAAGCCACTGTTTAAATGTTAGATTTTGAATAATAAAATCGAGATTTAGGACTTATTGTACACTACTTAACCTAATCAGAGGTCGGGGGGTTCGATCCCGGGCACATAATCCTTTTCACGATTCTGCAAATCTTATAACAAGGCTACTGTTGGGCACACATTAAACAACCTCCGTTTAATGACTAATGACCAATATAGGAAATGAAGCTGTGATAGCTTAGTGGTTAGGACGTCAGCCTAACCACTAAGCTATCAGAGCTTCATTTACGGGGGTGCGAACCCGGGCTTTTCGGATTTATGTGCGTTTTTAAGAAATATCACTTGCTTCAACGGTGAAGGAAAACATCGTGAGGAAACCTGCATGTCTAAGAGTTCTCCGTGATGTTCTCAAAGGCGTGTGAAGTCTGCTACACAAGTGTGTTAACTATGGCCAAATCCTTCTCATATTGAGAGGAGACCCGTTCAATTTAGTGAGCCAGCAAAGGGTTGATCATGATGTTGTAAACTACCTGGTGTAAGTAGTAAAAGTTAAAAATAAATACTTTAAATAAAGATATTCTTTATAAAAGTATGTACTTGTTATTTTCACCTATGTGACAATCTTTTTTTCCAGTGGATTGCATTCTCAGGCTTTAAATGTTTTAATTCAGAGCACAGGCCTGCTCTCTTATAGGAGATAGTTTTAATCCAATCAACTAAATCAAATTAAGTGAAATTAAATATTACTTCGTCTTTCAGTGTATCAAAAACTAGGCAAGTGAATTATTCAGTTAGATTAAATACAGTACCAAGACAAGAAACACTTGTTTATTATCACATATGTGTGAACATCGATATGCCAAAATGGACACAGCTTTTGGAGATGTTAAGTAAACTTTTTGTATAATAATCACCGACAGACTTGATCTGTCACGTAGAAAAACCTTTTATAGAGACACATTCATAATAACATGTTCCGTTTATGAGTACTCATATAGCGTTACCTAAACGGCCAACAGTTGACCACCTCCGTGTCGCAGTGTGTGCGCTGTCGCATTATAAAGTTGGAGGTCCTGGGTTCGATTCCCGGCTCGAGACTGGTCTGATGGGAGGCTTCGGCCGTGGTTAGTTACCACCCTAGCAACAAAGACGTGTCGCAAAGCAATTTAGCGTTCCGGTACGATGACGTGTAGAAACCAATTAGGACTGTGGGTTTACCATACACCTAACAGGCCCGCTACCATCCTAGATTGCATCATCACTTACCCAGAAAGGTGAAATAGCCGTCAAGAGCTTACTTGTAGTATATTAAAAAAAAAGTATGTTGGTACAGTTTGGAAAAGAATAAATACAAAGTTATTTGAAATTTTTTTAAAATTTAATTAGTAAAAACATCTGCATCACCAGATGAACCGATGCGTTCGGACTGAACGTTCTTTTAGGTATCTAAGCAACTCACCAGAACACTAAATCGCTTGGCAGTATGTCTTCACCTTTAGGGTGGAAAATAGCCGAAGTATACCAAACCGCATTCCCGCCAAACCCCTTCTTATTCCGAGAAGGGACTCTCGACATGTATTGAGGCGGTAATGATAATTATGATGATAATGATGACTAAAAATATCTTGTTAATGAATATATGATGATAGGCGTTTTTACAAAACTGATACACATATAATTGACCATTAAAGCGTGTAAAGGATTACTATTAACATTTTTTTAAGCTATATCATTAAAAATAAAAGTCGGAACTTATATTTTTAAAGATATAGATAATTGTATTTAAAAAAAAATCTTTTAAAGACACAACAATGTTGAGGTGTTCCGTCTTCCACCTTTTCAGATAATTAGGAAACAATATTTTTATCAGTTCATATTTGAAACAATAAAAAGTTTAAAAAAAGTTTGCTTCGAAAAACCCCCAGTCCACTCTTATCTCACGAAAGATAAAATGATTATTGTAAAATGCTGTTGGTGAAAAACAGAAAATGCTACCTACTTCTCGGTTGAATCTGTGATTGGAACATTAGGTTGAATCTGCCATTGGAACACTCGGTTGAATCTGCCATTGGAATATTCGGTTGAATCTGCCATTGGAATATTCGGTTGAATCTGCCATCGGAATATTCGGTTGAATCTTCCATTGGAACACTCGATTGAATCTGCCATTGGAACACTCGGTTGAATCTGCCATTGGAATATTCGGTTGAATCTGCCATCGGAATATTCGGTTGAATCTGCCATTGGAACACTCGATTTAATCTGCCATTGGAACACTCGGTTGAATCTGCCATTGGAACAGTACTACAGTCACTGCAGTCAGAGGTTCGGTATTTGAAAAGGGTTTGCTTATAAAGGGGTTGCTATATTATTATATAAAATATGAATTTTTAAATGGCCATAAAAACAGGCAAGCGACGAATCGGTACTTTATTTTTTTAAGGTCATTTAAAAAGTATATTCTGCCACCCGAACTTCCCCATTTTCACGCGAATGTATTTGGCGAGTAAATATATAGCGGAACATGTCGAGGCGACGTATAATTTACGAGAGCTACCAGCACGGACATGTCCTCGCCTTTTTGTTCCATTCCAGCCGTTCGCGTCGGCTGCGCACGCCTGTGGTTTTAGGCTTTTAATACGATATGAGTTAGGTTTATGGACAGTACTTTGGCTAAGCCACGCTTGATATAAATTATTTGGTTGTTACCCACACATTATGGTTGCGTTTGCCAAGGCGCGGACTGATTGCTTGGACACAGCGCCGACATTTCATACAAGCTAACATAAGTCCCAAGTCCTCCATTGTATTTGTGTCTCAATGACAATATAATTCGTATATTATCCAGCTTTTGAATAAGTCCTTAGGCTCTAAGGTTATCTTCAAAAGCCGACCACCTCGTTGTACCTATGGCTTTTTTATATTAAGGTATTTCGCCTTGTGGTGTGCGTGTGTAAAGAACTTAGATGCATATGTATACACAAATCGAGCTAAAGTCCGCAACTTCATCCGCTTTTCAAATAACAGACGTGTTGTTTGCTGTTTGTTTGTTGCCTTCTATAAATCACGTTGGCTACTGGAAATTTTTCACTAATCAGCAAATGATATTACTCAAGCATTTTCGAGATTAAATAATACGGATTGCTTTTCGGCCTTGAATTATTACTATCTTTACTACTACATTATAAGGAGTTGGCTAATAAATCTGAAAGTAAAAAAAAAAAAATCTCTTTTGCCCGCGATGTCAACATTGAAGATACATATTAAAACATTGTTATAATATAGTTGGAAAAGATTAGAAATTCAGCAGAATTTCCTGCTGCTTCTCAATAGAATCTGCTTTCCGAATATGTGGTACTCGCTTAAAAAACAGACAGACTTCATGTTTTAAATGATCATGAAGTAAACCCACTTAAAATAATTTGGATTTTTATGTAGTCCGTTCCTAAGATTGGTGCCGGTTGCTATTAACTCACACCGTTGCTAGACACAAAGGCTCCGGCGGACAACTCCAGCCGAGGTGTAGTTTTCACTACGCTGCATTTAAAGTGATTAGGATTAGGATTTCCATTCTAATTAGGCAAATAGCTCTAAAATGCTTTGTTCAACTGAAATGCTACTAAAATTATATTACAAATAGATTTATACAGTATCTAAAAAGCAGACACTTTTAGGTCGGAATGTAAACTACATTCCACATTATACATTGTATAGCTTTAGTTTTAAGTTTACGAATATAGTTATCACCATGAAATAACTACTATGTAAAGTATTGACGCGTCAAAAGTGCCTTTTTAAGGACTATTTAATTTGAAATCAGCACAAATGCACTGATTTTCTGTCATACCTTTCATCTCTCTCGTGTATCGAAATGTGAGGATGAATGCAAGATCTCTTTAAATAATTCTCATCCATAAAAATTCTCGCAAAGACGACCGCCTAAGAAGTTTCACTTCAAAGAACAAAAGCTGCATGTGGATAAATTAGTCAATGTCTTGATAGAAATAGATCATAACGGTACATTTTGTACGTTCTCGGAGTCGAAAGTTGTCAACATCACAAACGTGTAAGAATGAGCGTAAATGTGTCATATGAAATGCAAGCCTTTGTTATAGATTATCTTTTTATTTACCACTGCAAATAGTTAGATCAAAAGTTAGCTGATTACCATCTTATACTGACTAGTGACATCTTTAAAGATGTCACTAGTCAGTATCTAACAAAAGAAAAATCGAATGTGACATTCAAAATGTAGATCGATGTTATAGAAAATCCCTTTATTTATTATACGCCAGTTTTTTTTTTAATTGTTTTTTAATTATAACCAATTGTGCTTGTAGACAATCATAAGTTATGAAAAGTAATGGACGCGCTCGTTCTCTAGAAAATGCCTTCACTCTGACCTTAAAGGTCAAGTTAAGTACTCCAGAAAGGCGTTCGCACGGTTCGTATAAAAACGTGGATAGAAAACGCATCGTGCGTGTTGATTGAATATTAGCTACATGAAGATGCCTCCGTTCACGGAGTATCACTGTTTCGTTGTAGAATGGTGACGGTGGAGCTAGATTGTGAGGTACCTGAGCACTCACCGAAGTATATCCAACTTCAATGTTTGCAAGTACTGCCTGCGTCTGCGCAACGAATTGCCTATGTGTTATTCCTGCACGACGATCTACCAAGTATAAAGCATCAAGCTGGTACTTTGCAGAGTCGTCTTAAAAGTGACAATAGTCAAAAGTGCGATAATACTACGCGAGGAGTTGTTCTAGCTTGAAGTTTTTTTTTTTTGTTAATTCACCACAAGTTAGCCCTTGACTGCATCTCACCTGATGGTAAGTGATGATGCAGTCTAAGATGGTAGCGGGCTAACCTGTTAGGGGTATGGTTAACTCATACCCCTAATTGGTTTCTACGCGACATCGTGCCGGAACGCTAAATCGCTTGGCGACACGTCTTTGTCTGTAGGGTGGTAACTAGCCACGGCCGAAGCCTCCCACCAGACCAGACTCAAGCCGGGGATCGAACCCAGGTCCTAAGACTTAAAAATGCAACAGCGCACGCGCTGCGCCACGGAGAAGTGCTGCTTTAGCCTCGTTAAGGATACCAAGATTTTTAAGCCGTAAGTCGCTTTAGCTTTTAAGCATTTTACTAATTTATCAGTGAGGTTCATCATCTATGAGGTTCGGTCAAAGCCATGCGCTAAGTAGCCGGCGAATAACATGAATAGTTGCAGCGACAAATGAGTCATCGTCTTGAGATGCTGGAAATAGTTCATAGCGGTGCATTTTGTTCTCGCATGTCCTCGCCGCGACGCGAGCTGTCACTACAAGCGGGTAAGAATGAGCGCAAATGAGGCATTCGACGCGAAGGCCCTCGTTAAAGAACAATTTCTTCACTAATCACCTTCGCTTGTGGCCCCTCACACATGACATTACCACTATAGCTGTGAATATCTAAGTGTTGCTTGGTTGTGTTGCAAGAAACTTTTTATTTTGGTTTTTTTTTTTAGAAAGAAGGTACTAGATCCTGTATCAAAAACTAGCCACTTAATTACTGGAGAATTAATCAGCCTCAGTTCTTCCGTAAGCGCTGAAATTCCTGTTACGTAACTTTTATTATGTAAAATGCCTTCACTGTTTTTCAGACTCGCTGATGATGACGTACAGTGGGCGTAATTTCAATTTATTCATTCGTACTTAGCTTCATCGTGATTATCGATTTATTTATCAAAAATATCATTATATTATTAAAGAATACTGAATTGTTTGTTTTTAACGTGTCCTATTTATTACCGTTCACAATATCTTTTATGCATATTTTTGTGCAAAATGAATTTCATATTCGGCGCCTTTTTTTATATAAAAAAAACGGCAATATTTTTGTGCAAACTTACTTTAAATTTTTCATATTTTAAACGAAGGGGCTAAAATACAAGTGAGAAAAAACCCCAAGGGTTGAGATGCCCGCAAACTATTTTAAGCCATCAGTGGACACCGTTCTTTTGTGACGAATGTCACGATATCAGATTCGCAATTGTATTTGGATAAACGAGCCCGTATTAATATGTCAAAAATCAAAACAAAACATCTTTGTTTTAGTCATATAAACAGACCTAGCCTAGCCTAGATAGCCTAGCGGTTAGGGCCTCAGCCTCCAAATCAGAGGACGGCGGTTCGAATCCGGGCACGCACCTCTAACTTTTCGGAGGTATGTGCGTTTTTAAGCAATCAAAATATCACTTGCTTCAACGGTGAAGGAAAACATCGTGAGTAAACCTGCACGCCTGAGAGTTCTCCATAATGTTCTCAAAGGCGTGTGGCCAGTGTGGTGGACTATGGCCAAACCCTTCTCATATTGAGAGGAGACCCGTGTGCTGTAGTGAATCGGTAATGGGTTGATCAATGAACGAAATGATGATGAAACAGACATATGTGAAGCGTTCATATATTTTTTTTCATTATAACAATCCGTGAGGTGTTAACATTCGTTAACTTAAAACTTGAGCTAGGAGAGTTCAAGGTCTAAGGAGATAAGAATATAGTTACAATTGAGAATCTACAGCACATCTCTACCTTAAACAGTCTGATTTATATTTTGTGCCGTCAGTACAAACAAATACACACCTATTCCTTCCGACACGGGTGCGAGTGAAAAATGATCTCCGCCGATGTATAGGGGAAGCCGCAGCTGAAAATAGTCTTAAGGGCCGGCTCACATAGAAGGCGCAATCATTTCATGTTGAGCTGTTTTATAGTAAACCTTCTTTTTAATTGTGTTTTGTGAAATTTACCGCTTTTGTTTGTAATTGGGTTTTTTTTTTTGTTCACCACAAGTTCGCCCTTGACTGCATCTCACCTGTTTTTTTTTTTTTTATCCACTACAAGTTAGCCCTTGACGGCAATCTCACCTGATGGTAAGTGATGATGCAGTCTAAGATGGTAGCGGGCTAACCTGTGAGGGGTATGGTAAACCCATACTCCTATCGGTTTCTACGCGACATCGTGCCGGAACGCTAAATCGCTTGGCGACACGTCTTTGTCGGTAGGGTGGTAACTAGCCACGGCCGAAGCCTCCCACCAGACCAGACCAGATGGCAAGAAATGATGCAGTCTAAGTTGTCGTTGCTTCATCATCATCATCATTTCAACCGGTAGACGTCCACTGCTGGACATAGGTCTTTTGTAAGGAGTTCCAACGGCCACGGTCTTGGGCCGCTTGTATCCAGCGGCTCCCTGCGACTCGTTTGATGTCGTCTGTCCACCTTGTTGGGGGTCGACCAACGCTACGTTTGCCGGTGTCGTTGCTTGAACGGATTGAATGCTGTATTTTGTATCACGTTCGTATCACGTACTCCTGAGTTGTAGGATAAGTAACACAACCTTAGCTCACTGCAATAATATTTTTATTTTCTCCCTATGTTACCATTTTCCTATTATAACTGCTAGGTTTATTTACAGGCCATTTGTTGAATGAGGTACGTTTGTTTACGCATGTTCCGATATAATCCTAAAGCTATAACGCGGCTGCAGCTCTGAAATACCAATGCTTTTTTATACACTAGAAGTTAGCCCTTGACGGCTATCTCACCTGGTGGTAACTGATAATGCAGTCTAGGATGGCGATTAGCGGGTTACCCTATTAGGTGTATGGTAAACCCACACTTCTAATTGGTTTCCACGCCACATCGTGCCTTTTTTTTTTATTTTGAGATAGGTTTGCGCTTGACGAAATTAGTACCAGAAGGCACTGATGAGGTTAGGTCTAGGTTACAGCGCGCCTTGAAAATGTCTATTCACTCTCCCCTTGAAGGAACTAAGTTTAACGTCTAAACTTAGTTCCTTCAAGGGAAGAGTGAATATATATATATAATAACAGCCACGTGGCTGGAAACACAGATGCCGGAAGTGAGTTCCACACCTTAGCGGTTCGATTCAGAAACGTTGATCCAAATCGTTTCGTCAGAGTAGGTTGGCTTTTGGTAGCCTGAACGCTAAATCGCTTGGCGACACGTCTTTGCCCGTAGAGTGGTAACTAGCCACAGCCGAACCAGACCAGTCCCGAGGCGGGAATCGAACCCAGGGCCTCCAACTTTATAACGCGACAGCGCACGCACTGCGCCACGGAGGTCATCGTTTAAATATCAATTACGTGGCATCGCGTCATATTCATATAGTATAAACACACGTTGAGTTTGCTCTTTATTAGCTGTGTCAATAATATCCCGGTAAATGTTTTGAAGTTTAGCGTTCCGGCACGATGTCGCGTAGAAACCAATTAGGAGTGTGGGTTTACCATGCCCCTAACAGGTTAGCCCGATACCATCTAAGACTGCATCATCACAATCAGGTGAGATTGCGTCAAGGGCTTACTTGTAGTGGATAAAAAAAAAAAAAAAGACGGGTTGCACTCCGGGAGTGCCGGCAGAAGTGAAAACTTGATTATTAACGTTGAGCATGTTTGATATTTTGGAATGGTTAGGGAATAATTTTGCACCAATTGTTTTATCAGTATAAAAGTACTATCATTTATGTGGTAGAATACAATATTCATTTATTGCGCTATCGTACACAAACGTGACAATTTATATTACATTAAAAATTTAACACTTTAAAACTATTACAATTATTTTACATTAAAAAGTTAATCTATATCAATTTCCATATTTTAAGCACTTTACATTCACGAATTTTACGAATACACAACAATGTGATCACTACACAGACGGTCGAGCCATCAGCTGTCACCATCCATGGATGCGCGTGGCACGCTGTAACATACACGAACATTCCTGCGCTGCCTAAACGAAACAGTAGGCCCAGGCATACATTTTCGCCGCGCCGTAGAGAGGGGATAGCTGTCTACTCTCCATCCGTCTTACGCTTTTTCGATCAGGTCACGTGTCCTGACGCGAGTTTAAGATTTTATACCCATTACAGAAAAAGTGCTCAACGCCGCTAAAGAAGTTTTCACTTCAAAAAAGTTGGCCTCTTTTATATTCTTTTTATCGTGTTAAGACTTTTGTACCGCCAATGTAAGCCCACCCTAGAAATAAAGGCGCAGCTGAAAATAAAGACTTACACACACGGGTGCGGCTCGAAATAAAGTAATCACACGCGCAATTAATTATAAGCGGTGTTTTTGAGGCATTCCGGGATACCTTTGATCATTCGGATGAGGTTGGCTGAAATGCTGTAGGAATATAATGTATGATGTAACATGAAACATTCATATTGAAGGAAATTGTGTGTAGGAAACACGTCGGATTCTTGAGCATACGATTTTTGTGGCTGATTTTCTGCTTGAATATCACATTTTGTAATGATTGTTTCATTTGTTTATCACGATGGGGCATCAATAGGAGTAGAAGGTATTGCCTAGCTTACCAGCCTGAAGTCTTCTTTTAAGTCTAGCAATATCGGGCCTATTTAAGCTCTATTTGGACCATTACCAAGCTGTAGGCAGATGTCTCTCTCAGAACCGATTGCTTTTTTAACCACTGCAAGTTAGCCCTTGACGGCAATCTCACCTGGTAAATCATGATGCAGCTTAATACGTTAGCGCGCTAACCTGTTCATCATCATCATCATGAACAACCCATTACCGGCTCACTAGAGAGCACGGGTCTCCTCTCAATATGAGAAGGGTTTGGCCATAGTCCACCACAACACATTCTTCACGCGCCTTTGAGAACATTATGGAGGACTCTCAGGCGTGCAGATTTCCTCACCATGTTTTCCTTCACCGTTGAAGCAAGTGATATTTTTTTTTAAACGCACCTAACTCCGTAAAGTTAAAAGTGCGTGCCCGGATTCGAATCGCCGACCTCTGATTAGGAGGCTGACGCCCTAACCACTAGGCTATCACCGCTTCACTAACCTGTTAGGGGTATGGTAATCCTCATACCTCTAATCGGTTTGTACGTGACAGTGTGTTGAAACGCTGTCACTTCACTTCTGCTGCGGCTGAACAGAGAGCAGAGTCAAAGTTCGCTCTATGTATCTCAGCCTAAGAAACTTACTGAGCAGGAAATGATGTTTAAATTATTTAGACGAAGCGTTTTAGGCTAACAAACGTTTTGCAACTGATATGAGAACATTCATTAGGTTTAATAACGTAATGAAGTATATAAATATTTGTTTTCAAATTCAAATTCAAAATAGTCGTTAAAAAGTCACTTTTGACGCGTCAATAATTTACATAGTACTTATTTCATGGTGATAACTATATTCGTAAACTTAAAACTAAAGCTATGAGGGTTCCAAACACGCTCCGGTCTAAGACGAAGCCCACAACAAACTTAGCCGGGGTATTATTAAATTAATGCAGTATTTTATTATTTATCTACTTGATTACGATTATTATCGATTACTTTATATATTCTTGTACTTTTCGTTAGTTACTTATAATTTGTTACAACAAATTCCTTATTACATAAATACTTTTTGAAATTTAAATAAATATTAAATAAGAAAATTTATATGTATATTATAAAGTGCTTTATTAATATGTATGTTGTTAAATTATCAACTGTTATTTCTTTAGAATAGATGGCTTTTTTAAAGGTATTTTATTATTCCATCAGTAATTCCGCCATATGAATACTTTATTATAGATAATGCTTGAATATTCCATTAATGCTTACTTGAATAGACGTAACGGTTACGTTACAGTGGTACAAGTGTTCAAAGGCGTTTATATATTCACAAGTTTCGGTGCTCTAGACAAAGGGGAGGTCTTAGCGGAGAACTGGTATGCCATAATCTATTAAGCAATAATAGTAGTACTGGTAGAACCAGTAGACCAGGAGCTTACGGCTAGTTAGGTGGATGGTTTGATCTTTAATTGATTACAAATAATGTGTACATAATAATAGGAGAACTATTCGGATTTATTCAATGTGACTTGTACTCATGTTGTTTCGAGTCTCGAAACATGCGCGACAGTAAAATAGACCTAATGCAGCAATTTTCAAAATCGTATATACTACACTTATCACTCAAGAATCTGTTAAACTGTGTACGATCCGAAGCTTTCCAAGATACTTAAATAAGGTCTTTCTAACTTTGACGTTACTGTGTAACGTGCACTTAAATTAGTGGACAAATTTTATACTCTCGGTACCGAACGGTTTTCTGACTAGTTCCGAAATCGTTAGTGGTTTTAGTTGATAACAATAATAACTTTATTTTATTACTTTCATTATTATATTAATAAGGCGGGTCAGATTATCTTTTTGCATGGCGATGCACAGTCCTCAAGCTAAAATCTTGGTTCACTTTCAAGGAATTTGAAATTTGCTTAAAAAATATTTTTGCTGATAAAATAGCTAAGAATTAATTTTCAAAGTTTCAGAGCTCATGATCGAAACCCATTGCCGGCTCATTACAGAGCATGGGGCTCCTCTCAACATGAGAATGGTTTGGCCATAGTCCACCACGCAGGCCACGTGCGGATTGACAGACTTCACACGCCTTTGAGAACATTATGGGGAGCTCTCAGGCGTGCAGGTTTCCTCACGATGTTTTCCTTCACCGTTGAAGCAAGTGATATTTTAATCACTTAAAAACGCACATAACTCCGAAAAGTTAGAGGTGCGTGCCCGGATTCGAACCGCCGACCTCTGATTAGGAGGCGAATGCCCTAACCACTAGGCTATCACAGCTTCAGAGTTAATCGACTGCAAACCATCAAATCTTAGCTCTTCAAAGTGTTAGTATAGATATGCAGGCGGGCTTGATTGAGAGCCGATGGAAATTCCTTCAGTTAGTACACTCATACCTTTCCATTGTCGAGTAAAGATTGACACCACCGGCTCCCCAACTACAAGGTGCGGTGGGGTGTTCTAACTCAGGACTAATTGGCGGCGAACAAAGGCGTGCAGACAAAGCTAGATGCGACCCGTCTAATGGAGCCGAAGACATCTTTACAGAACGGTTTATACTTAAAGCCGAGGCATTTTCCTTCCTCGCTGAGGATACAGCCAAAGGATAAAGGATAATAGCGCTGGATAAAATCTCCTATAGATATCTCATAATTTTATTTCACTTTAGTTTCACTCAAGTTGCAGAAGGACTCGTCAAAGGCGATTTAAAAATGCTCTATTTTAAAGCGAGCAGAAATACAAACTGGTTATGTAGGTACTCATAATTTCTTTATTGAATGCCTCGGGACAAATGTGGGACTTTACGGATTTAATTTTCTAGGCGATTTTGGTACTCAACTAGCTTCGCTGTTTTTACCTGATATGAAGTGAAGAAGATCTGGCTGTTTGTGGCTGTTCTTTAGTACAATAAAGAATCTGTTTAATACAAATATGTGATCAAATTGATTGATGATTAATGAGGAATTCATAAAATAGTATTCAATCCCATTTTTAAAACCGACAACCGACCCACGATGGATGGAAGCACTAAGCGTTCCAATACGTAGAAACGTACGTTATGGGTTTAATATAACTGCCCCAGACGTAACAGTTAATTCCGCTACCATAGTATGCTGCATCAATACTTACCACGGGATCCATGATTGGCAATCATGGCCTAACTATAATAATAAACACCCATACATTGATTTTCAGCTGTGTTTGACTAACATTTTCATACATGGATCATTTCGTGGTTGGATCAGTTTTTTTTTTACACACTACAAGTTAGCCCTTGACGGCTATCTCACCTGGTGGTAAGTGATGATGCAGTCTAGGATGGAAACGGGCTAACCTGTGGGGTATGGTAAGCCCACACTCCTAATTGGTTTCTACGCGACATCGTGCCGGAACGCCTAATCGCTTGGCGACACGTCTTTGTCGGTAGGGTGGTAACTAGCCACGGCCACAGCCTCCCACCAGACAAAATTCGGTGTGAAACCAGCGCACTGTTTACAGTGTCTCTGTTTCTGTCCTCTGTTTTGGTTTTTGTGTATTGGTTGGTTCGGTGTGGTTTTATTTATAAAACACATTTTGGGGCATCTTCTATAGCAGGGGATGCTGGTTAATAATATAAAACTTGTCGTCGATCAAGTATCTGTGTAGCCAGTTAACGTGGCCTCGAGGCTAGGGCGCAGTTTGCTGGGATACCACGGATTTGCAATCGAGCTATAAATACTCGGAACTAATGCGCCTGACAGAGAAATATTGCGTTCGCCAAGAACCGTGGATAACGATGCACTGCCAAAAGCCGAGTGCTACGGCTCTTGTCGTAAAAGCGTTTGCAGAGTGCACATGGCGAACGGAATTCATACATTCTATTTATAATATTGTAAAACATTTTGTAAGGATTGTCGGCTTTGGAATGTTATATTATATTGTTGCTGTTCGATCAGGTATGTTTTCGAGCTGTAAGCACTAACGAGTGCACGGATGAGCGCGTCGGGGTGTCAAAGTGCATGCTATCGCGATCCTTTGGCACTCCATCTGGGACGCAGGCGGCTGCGCTGGGTTTTAGTGTGTAGTAGTGGCGTTTTCGCCGCTTTGGCGGTCGGCCTTGAGTCTCACATACCCGCCTGGAGCTTTGTTCCGGGTGGGATGCGTAAATGCATTTCCCAGCAGGACAAAAAAAGGTATGTTTTCGAGAGTAAAAATCCCACGGAATCGTCTATTTTGCAAGGTTCAAATTATATTCATTCCCAGGAGACAAACTATCTGTATGCAAGATGTTGTCTAGATTGGATTACCGCATATCACTCATCGCTACCCTCATCATCTTCAAGCTTGATCATGATAATAACCAGGACCGACTGATCAATGTGCTCTTCGGAGTTCTGTGAAATTTTTGACACAAAGCCCATAAATTAAACCAACACTTTCTAAACCATTTTTGGCTTGACTCAGGAGTATAAGAAAAGGATGCCATTACACCACCCTAAGCGTGTTAAGAAAGCATTCATTGTTTTATACACTCCCGAGGAAAGCGAAGTGCAAAAAACAAACACAAAAACATAATAAAGTATCTTACGGAATTTTTAATTTACGCGCCGACACGACGCTCCAATATCCGGCCACGGCTCGGGCCGGACGCGCTAAAATAATAAAAGATTTTATTAAAAAACACTAACACAAGACCCAAGCGAGTGTATTAAAAAAGAATTTGACACATTTTTTGGAGACAATAATTCCAAAATAAACTGATAACTATGCCGAGATTGAAAAGGAAATAAAACTAGAAGATATTTAAAATGATATAACAGAAATTGTACCTTTCAAGGCATGCCGTTGTAAATCTATGTTTATTTAACAAAATAGGTAAATAATTTTCAAATATTTCAGAGATTATTCCGCCCGATTCTATAAGTAGATTCATTCTATTGATTTTTCTATCAGACATTTCTAACATTTCATTACGTTGAAGTCTATCTTCTTCCAATACATACTCCGTACAATAACTAGGTTGAAAAAATTCCAATTGGCCATTATCTTCACACCTGTGCAATACAGACCGCACCTTTTCCTTTGTAAGAAATTCGCAAATTAAGCCTCAAAAAACTTTTATCAAAGAATTATTTGCATACGGTTCGAATATTCTCTGTTTCATCACACCCAACTTACCCTTCTTTTATTACCTTTGCATTTTCTATCTCGACTTTCGTTCTATCATTTCGGATCATTCACTCACTCCACTACTCGTATCTCAACGCTTATTTGCATGTTTCTCTTATTACTTTATTCACCAATACAACGCTTTGAAAGAAAAATGCAAATTGGGAATTATTTTCACACCTGTTCACTGCAGAACGCGGTTAAATAGGAAATGTATTCACAAATTCATCAAAGAACTATTTGCATACAGCTCTCATTGCCATATCCGCTTTTTCATCACATACAGCTTACCCTTTTTTATTACCTTAGCGTTTTCCAATTCGACTTCAGTTCCATCATGTCGGATCATTCACTCATTCCATTATCTCGAACCCTATCCTCGGGCATTATAGCTCATATCGTTCGCCTTTTAAAATGGCGGGCGGGTCGCGGTCGTTTCGTTCAAAATTTTATGCATTACCCATTCCGTACGTATTCCCAACTGTCTAATGCAGGGGCCACTGCCACGTCACAATATCGTTATGCATTCAACGTGCGGAGAGCGTTATAGTGAAGCGGTTTTGACAGGAGGGATGGTATAATAGCGAGATATTTGATGACAGTATGCAGATTGAGTCGGTTTGCTTGCTTTGTCTCAGATACAATCTCTGATGCATATGCTTGTGACGGGTTGAAAGGTTAAAAGCCTTTCATATCCTTAACGTTACATTTACTGTAGGTACTCCCGTTTGTTAGGATTTTTACAATAAAAATGTTTTATTCAGTTGAAGGGCTTTGAGCGTGTAATTTCTGTAATGGGCTTTCAGTTTTAAAACGTGCCGTTATGCAATAATTATATACGCAAATGGACAAACCACGTAAAAAAGGATTTTTCCAGGTTTAACAGAATGAGGAAGAGAGATAAGTCTAACTATGAAGTAATCCCATTAGGTAATGCTACATAAAAGTAATGATTAATATGACCTATTAACAAAACATACTTAACTCAACATATCTCTCGAAATAAGTAAATAATTGTTTTTCGCTACCAATCAAAATGATCAATGAAGATTTTAAGAAGTTCTTTTATCTTTTGTTTTCTGAGAAAACAATGTCAGTAAAATAATTGAAAATGTATGCCGCTGTAAATATTTCCCGAGCTATCCGGGATCTGAACTCAAAAGGCAATTCTTTAATATAGTCAAGAGCAGGAAATATTATTTTATTAAATTCGCCGGGACAGGTGAGGGCACGCCCGGAACGGTTACACGATCGGGAATCAAAATGCCCCAGGCGTTACCGGAGTTTTCCGGAAGTTATATTTATACCGTTACTTAGTTAGAGAATTAGTTATTTTATTTGTGATTCGCAGTCTATGCCCGCTACTCCGTCCGCGTACCTTTTCCGCTTTCCTAAGGGAATTTAATGTTTTGTTGCCAAAAATTTTTTTTTTTAACAACAATAGGCAAAGAGAGTTATTCCCGTACCGAATTCGATGGGTGAAACCGCTACAACGTCGTCGTGAAATTAGGGCCTCACAATGCATCGAAACAGAAATGCACTATAAGAATATATATTTTTCTATTTATTATAATCAGAGGTCGGGGATTCGAATCCCCGGGGGTTATGTGCATTTTTAAGCAAACAAAATATCTCTAGCTTCAACGGTGAAGGAAGACATCGTGAGGAAACCTGCATGTCTGAGAGTTCTCCATAATATTCTCAAAGGCGTGTGAAGTCATTCAGGGGCGTGCCCGGGTTCCAAACCCCGACATCTGATTAGGAGGCGGGCGTCCTAACCACATGGCTATCACAGCAATTCGCCATAGCACAAAACTATTGAAAGTTGCCAGTACAAAATATCAATATGTCCATGACGCTGGATTATAAAAATGAATTTGAGTTAGATTGATAAAATCTTAAATAAGTGTTAACATTAGGAGGATAACTCCTAACGTTAACACTAATTTACGAGGTACACAAAAACAAGCTTAACTCTATAAGATAGATATCTCTTCCAACCCTGAGATTTTCAGTTCATGACTACGTCTACGTACGGTACTAAGATCATTATGATGATAATATAGTCATAAGACATAGCGGTCTTTATTCCCTTCGATTTGACGTAACATCAAAAGAACTCGCTTCTAAACAGTAATAATCTGCATTTCAAAGGTAGTTTATAACTGCATGGTTTTCTAAACATTAAATAAGGTTATGAACTTCCAACTTTCGAAAAATCGCCTATTAAAATTTTCATATCGAAATGATAAAACATGAATGGCCCACATTAAGTGGAAACGTCTACGTTTTTATAACACCATTAAACTTTATTCTGTCATACGAAGCGCTGCGAAAAACATTATCATAAACAAGCCTCACTTTCGAAATTTCGAAAAGTTTGCCTTTACGACCGTTTCCCCTAGAAATATCTATGACCTTATGTCCGCTATTCCGTTTATTGCTAACGTAACGCCTCTCAAGGCATATTAACACGTGTGAGATCCATAATTGTTACGTTAAGATCCTGTGTTTATATCTTTTATAACGTCTCTTTGTCAAGTTCTTTTATATCTTTCTCGTTCAAAGCGATATGGAGTAGATAAAAGTGGATTCAAAGTTCGTCTCTATCTGTGTCAGCAGCATTAGCATAGTTAAAGATCTAATTCTTTACGAAATAAAACTAAACGTATAATTTTCGATCGGCCGATGACTTTATATTGCGTGTACAAGAAAAAAACGTTAAGAAGTAGCATACTTTTTGAATTGTTATTGTTTTTTACTGTTACCCAATGACGACACTTACGTAATATAATTTATATTAAAAGTTTACATAAAATTTAAACGAGATATTCCGACAATATTATTGCTTTTAGAACGAACTTTTTTTTGGAAGTGAATTCATCTTTTTACGTAGACTGATGCATATCAAGTGTTTTATTGATAACAGGAGAATACGTTCTTAAGCATTTATAGAGAAACTTTTTTTTCTCTCTCTCTTTTTTATGGCTTTACACAGATTAGCCAATGTCAAGTTTATAGCAATGTAGAATTGAAGGGAAAAATGGCGGGAAACTTCGCACTCGCCGGACGCGGCTCCCTCAAACCTTTCCCAAATTAATACACGTTAACCATTCAAAAAACAAACCACTACACAAACGACACCAAAACTTTTCAAAATTAGCCAACGAACATTAATTCAAGAAAAGCGTGAAAAAACCACGCCCGCCATACACGAAGTCTCCCGCCTTTTTCCATAGAGAAACTTAAACGAGCTATTAAATAAAATGAGTCACAGATGTCATACAAACGAACCCGAGTCTAACAAATTCTGCAAGATTAGTTTACTATTAGCGGCGTTGGTATATTTATCGAGCATCTTGTTACTGGACGTGGGCATCACTATCGCTGTGCACTGATTTATAGTGACGTGCGTCGTGAGTTATCGATATCGATGCTTTGCTCGCGTGCCGGTTTTGGCTCTCGTGAATATTTTAGCGTATTTATTAAAATTTACGAATAAATTGTGATTTTCAGGCGCATATTTCATCGAATAATGTAATATTTCACGATTGTGTTTTAATAAATAATGGTTTGGATTTTAATTTCTTTCGACGGCTTTGTGTTAACTATTAGTTTTATTGGACGGATGATATGTTAATCACGAATAAACAAACAAAGCACTCACAGGTACTATATATATAGGAAAAAAGGTAGCACAGAATTCGCCGCTCTAAAACAAGTAACATTAGGTTCATTTTACTTTCACGGTTTAAATAGTATTTTTGTATTTCAAACTTCTCTATGATTACGAGCTTGCAAATACAAGCTTAGCCCAAATACTATAATTTAGCAGCGAATTTGGTCTATGGTCTAAAGACTCTTTTTTATAAGAGGCGCTCTCTGCCTAGATGGGCGAAATAAATAATTTTTGGTCGATATATGGGTCATGGGTAACGTTAGTTACGCGTGCGTCAGGGTTATAACAACTTAAATATAATAAAAAGATTATAGCTCCTATAAAATACAGTCAGCTCACACAAGCCATCAGTTGACGCGCCAACACACACATCCGCGTGTTAATAAAACAAATACACAGCGTAACCGACTCCGACACAAACCAGACGCAGGTGGCGGGTGTGAATGAACTCCTGCATCGATGCAGTTCCGCGCGGGCACGTAAATGCATTACATAGTGTGGGTACATCACTACTGCTTGTTCTGCATTAGATTTTTTTGAGTACGTCATGTAAAAAATCTCAAAGATTTTGGTTCCATAATCGAATTCATTATACGATTATAGAACCAAAATACAGTTGAAATAATCCAATCTAGTAACATTAAAACATCATCATCATCATCATGATCCACCCATTCTCGGCTCACTACAGAGCACGGTCTCCTCTCAATGTGAGAAGGGTTTGGTTTGGCCATAGTCCACACGCTGTCCATGTGCGTATTGGTAGACTTCACTCGCGTTTGAGAACATTATGGAGAACTCTCAGGCGTGCAGGTTTCCTCACGATGTTTCCTTCACCGTTGAAGTAAGGAATATTTTAATTACTTAAAAACGCTCATAACTCCGAAAAGTTATAGGTGCGTGCCCGGGTTCGAACTCCCGATCTCTGATTAGAAGGCTGACGTCTTAACCACTAGGCTATCACAGAAGATCAACATTAAAACATGTTTATCACAAAATAATTTAATTTATATTGTTAAAAAGTGAACCGCAATTAAATTTAGTATTACTTTCTTTTTTACTGTCTTTCAATTCCAATATCCATAACATAGTACGAACGAATGAAAACGAAAAAACGAATTTTGAACGAAAATTGGTTAATGCACGCATTTTCATATTTTCGTTCGTGTACGCTTTCGTGTAGAATATATAAATAAATACAATTCTTTCGTTCTCACATAATAAAGTCACAGTTTAGATCTAGTGCGGAGGATATTCCGTCATGTACGCACAAACTTGCGTGTGAATACCGAATTCGAAGGGCCGTTATGAAAATGTTGATATTTCCTCACATAAAATGGTGCTTAGAAGTCACGACGCGACTCGCCGAATACATCACAAGAAATAATTTCGTTTGAACGATTGAATCTATAAAGGGCGGCATTGCGGAATATTACAAAACGAAGGAAATTCGCAAATAAAACGCTCTTTAAATCCACTCAATGTGACTATGTTGCACTTCGATTGACGAACCTGGGTTGCTGGATTTAAAATTCCCAGCTGAGTGTAATTCATGTCCTACCGCTGCGTACAAGCCTCACCTCTCATGGGAACACATATAGTGTTTGGAAACACATCGCTGTTCCAATGTGTTATCATTACATGTTATTGTTAATAATCGGGGACAGCGGCCTAAAATGCTCCCCGAAGCACCCCTGAGGTGGACACCAGAGTTTTCGACCTTTTGATACATAGTCTAAACGAAGAAATTTACAGCATGATCTATATGTAGGTGATTTATATCGACAATGTTTGCAGTCATATGGCGGTGATAGCCTAGGTTAGGGCGTCAGCCTCCTAATCAGAGGTCGGCGGTTCGAATCCGGGCACGCACCTCTAACTTGTCGGAGTTATGTGTGTTTTTCAAAAAATTAAAATATCACATGCTTCAACGGTGAAGGAAAACATCTTGAGGAAACCTGCACGCCTGAGAGTTCTCCATAATGTTCTCAAAGGCGTGTGAAGTCTGCCAATCCGCACATGGCCAGCGTGGTGGACTATGGACAAACCCTTCTCATATTGAGAGGAGACCCGTGCCTGTAGTGAGCCGGTAATGGGTTGATCATGATGATGATGAGTCCAATATGGCTTTCACAAAGATTTTTTTAAATAAAATTTTCACTGAGGTTCCAAAAGCTCGCGTCAAGTTCACAGCAGAACAATACCAAGATCAATAATAAAGTAGTCAAATCAAACCGTCCCGGCAGTCGGCACGGAATCAAACATTTATGACACTTGGCAACTTGCCACCCGCCGCGCCCCGGCGTCGCTCGTTTGTTGTGTAACCAGATTTTACGAGTGCTATGCATCTTGTTCAAATTGCTCTTTTGTACGTTACATTATCTAAAAAACTGGTTTGCTCGCAATTTTCAGATTTTATTTATTTCGCTTGATGAGTCGGGATGATAAGGGTTGAATTACTTTCAGGCGCACCTCGACTGTCAGAATTTATCATATTATTATCAACGAGATAAATATTTTATTTTTGATAAACAACTTTAATTACTTATTATTCCATTTAATATAAATTTAGCAACCGGCTTACTTACTTATTTTGAACTATTCGAGAGAATTGAAACCAATTTTGACGAAATTTTCACATGTAGGTAGAGGGTTATGCAAGGAGTGTTACAGACTACTTTTTATCAATTTTTAGAAATTAATAAGTGTATTCTTATATGTGTGTGTACCTTTAATTTTATTTACCTTTATACCTGCCAACATTCTCTTAGTTAATTTTTCTCACATTCGGGGACTTCGAGAAGAACTCTCTTTAGAGATAAGTGGACACTTCCTTTCCTTTTTTATTGGTTAGTGTTAAGTTTTTGGTACAAAATATATAAATCATAATCATAAATAATCTTATCTTATAGACGATGAACTTTTACGTAAACGAGGACGAAGACTCGGCCAAACGCCCTTGTTCACAAATCGTGTACCGCTCTTTGGTACACGATTTTGCCCATTGACGACTAAAATATTGTCGAAGTGTAAAATACGACGTGTACAGCCTCTAACGCTGTCTAAGATACTTAGAATAACAACTTAGAACATGGCGCTATTGGAACTTTAGTTTTAAGTCTGGTTTAGTGAAATTCTCACGTTTGGTTCGAATAAGAAAAAAATTATACCGATAAACCCTACCTATAATCATGATTGCAAGTCAAATTGATTAAAATATATACGCATTAAAACCAACATTTTGCAATATCACTTTGTAAATTTAATAAAGTATCACGGTGAGGCTGACATGCCTTTATATTGACACAAATTATAACTTGCTTAATTTGACTCAGAGAAGTAGTAAAATCAATGATAAAGTTAGCTTTATTGTTTGCTTTATGATATCCTACTTGATATATATATATATATATATATATATATATATATACATCTTGAAGGACATGTTGCGTCCTACATGGCGTTATTTACCGATGATGCTGCGTCCCACTGACTTTGTGCGTCCGGAATACGGACGCAAGATTGACCGACCCTCATTTTTAGCCCAAGGGTCCCTTATGATGATTAGAATGCATGGGCGAAAAATTGGCATGGACGTAATTCCATCACTACAGTGCCTTTTAGCGTATAATATAGTTCCGCCATCTTCCGACTGAAATTTGGAGGGTGCTAGTGTTCAGCGTATAATTTACCGCGTATACTTTGAGTTCAGTTCACCGATCTTATCGAGTCCATTGAATATCGTACTTATTTTGTAAAGTTTTTATCATGTTTTCGTGACAACAATCTTGCGTCTCTTAAATATCCTTAAACGGGCACTAGGTACGGTGTCTGAGGGGCCTATTCGGGGTTCACGAGGGATGCAGGCCGCGGGGCGCGGGGTGGCGGGCTTCAGCGCGCTCGCGTGCGAAGTTTGTAAATAAAGACATGTGCCGGCCGTGATGCAAGCTTGTCACCAAAGTGAATTATTTGCAAGTGCGTTAAAAGTGGTTATATATTTGGTCTATTATTATAGTTAGTGATTATAATACTATATGAATCACAATGAAAAGAAGTGCAAGGATTCTTAAATTGGCAAACCGTAAGTACTTACTTTTTACTACTTAAATGAAAATTATAACACGATTTATCTTATTATACCTTTAACCTAGTTAGTTTATAATACCTTTAACATCTAGCTAGTAAGTACCTACTTACATTTAAATATGTTGTCTGTATATGTTTTTTTATACATACTTACCTGTCCAACTCCGGACTTACCTGTTCACACCAGCCTGTGCCTCTGAGCTCACCTCTTTATACATACTTACCTATCCAATTCTGAATTTACCTGTTCAGATCAGCCTGTGTTACCTAATAGCTACTGCTGTCTATTCATTAACTATACATTAGTCGCTCTTAAAAAAAGAAAAAAGTACCTGATAAAAAGTGATGTCTCGTTCATCTACAATTTCTTCTTTTACTGTTGTTAATTTTATTGTATGTATCTCTGTTTACAGGAATTATCAGATTCAAAATCTGGTTCAATATCTGACTTTTCTGCGACATGTTCTAATTACACTCCACCGAAACACGAAGTAAGTTTAACTAAAATACTTCATTAATTCATTAATAATAATATGCTAACGGCTGTTATCCCAAAAATGGTAGCACTCTAAGCCGAAGCAGTCCTTAAGCCATGTCAGAACCCTTCTAGGTGGCTTAAAAATACCTGCAAGCGCCAATTCAGGATTGAGATCGGGGATAGGTAATTTTGATGTTCAACAAAGGATAGACAACATTTATCTCACTAATCAAGTTGTTAACTTCATATTAACGAAGCAACAATAGTAAAGTGCAACAAGATATAATAAGCTTTTTTTTGTTGCAGACCAGTTCTGATGATTCTTTTCGCAATGAATTTGGAACTTCGGATGATTTAAGGCCATTAGAATGTGTTTCGAAATTCGAATCATCGGTCAAGGAGTCTATTAATCTTAATTATAGCGAAATTAGTCACATAAGCGGTTCTCCATGTATTGTATTTGTAGAAAGGAAACTTCTTCAGTCTTATAAAGCAGATGAATTCGTACCAAATCAAGGAATACCTCTCGATGTTAATAATTCTTTGTCTAATATATCTTTCAAGCCACCTAATAACATAAGTTTAAGTGGAGTTAGTTGTAAAAGCAGTTCTCCTTGCAATGTAGTTGTAAGTAGGGAATTTCCACAGCCTTACAATGAATCAGAACCAAATGAAGAGATTATTTACGATATTCTTATGGAAGATGGAAAAGCAGACGCTTACAAAGGAAAATCTCTCGAAGAGATTGATTTAGATTTGAATGAGGAGCTAATTGAAGAGCCCGTGGACAACAACGAAATTATAGACTATGATCCTGAACCTGAACCTACTTTAGACGCTAATTCTGATTACGTACAAACATATTGTAATTTAAATGACTTATCTCAGGCTGGACCATCTGGTATGCAAAATTATTCTCAACAACTTATTAATGAACCCGTGTCTCAATTAGGTAACGAAAACCAATTATTTTTTATGTTTTAGATAGATTTTAGTTTTATTGTTTTAGATACCCATTTTTTTTTACAAAATTTTAAATTGTAAGAGAACCTGCAAATGGAGTTTAGGTTGTAGATGGTGTTTACATTTCTTTTAAGTAGATATCTAAAACAAGAATGACAACATTGGGTTGAAAAAAACCCTACTGATTTCTTTTAATTATAATATAAAAAAATACATGTTCCATTGTAATGAAGACTGATTGACGTTCATAATTCAGTTTATTTCGTTACTAGGCAAGGCAGAGCAAATTTATATTTATTATTATGTCAATGTTAAATTGCATTGATTTGTTGATTGAGAAGTTTTTATGTTTTAGATTTCTCATTTTTTGTAAAATTTAATATAAACCATTAAATGTATTATATTACGATATGCCTTTTATTCCGTATATTCATAAATATGACTAGGTACCTGTCCAACTCCGGACTTACCTGTTCACACCAGCCTGTGCCTCTGAGCTTACCTGTTTATATATACTTACCTGTCCAACTCCGAACTTACCTGTTCACACCAGCCTGTGCCTCTGAGCTTACCTGTTTATACATACTTACCTGTCCAACTCCGAACTTACCTATTCAAACCAGCCTGTTGCCTCTGAGCTTACCTGTTTATACATACTTACCTGTCCAACTCCGGACTTACCTGTTCACACCAGCCTGTGCCTCTGAGCTTACCTGTTTATACATACTTACCTGTCCAACTCCGGACTTACCTGTTCACACCAGCCTATGCCTCTGAGCTTACCTGTTTATACATATTTACCTGTCCAACTCCGGATTTACCTGTTCACACCAGCCTATGCCTCTGAGCTTACCTGTTTATACATACTTACCTGTCCAACTCCGAACTTAACTGACACTCTTGTTATGCTATGTCCTGATTTTGTAGATCACCAAAGTGAAAATACCTACGCTAAACATAGGTATTGTCACTTTTGTATGCTAACTATTAATTATTTATTATCTGTGCTTGGAGTCATTATAAGCCCTTATATAGGTGGAAGCCTCTTGGCTGATAAGCTGGATACAATAATTCAAAAACAGTATTCGGAACCAATCTGAATTCTATAGTAGATGGATGTCATTTAGTTATCATAATCATTATGATATATGCAGAGCATTATACGGAGTTGATTTAAACATACATTCGGATGGAGGCGGGAATGTGCATGCAGTGTTTAGTAGGTATACGCAGGTATTCAGTGTGCAAGAAAGATTAAAGAGTGAACGGACGCACTAATTCAGTTATTCGGAACCAATCTGAATTCAATAGTAGACGGATGTCATTTAGTTATCATAATCATTATGATATATGCAGAGCATTATACGGAGTTGATTTAAACATACATTCGGATGGAGGCGGGAATGTGCATGCAGTGTTTAGGAGGTATACGCAGGTATTCAGTGTGCAAGAAAGATTTAAGAGTGAACGGACGCACAAATTCAGCTAGAAATATTTAATTTGAATATCACTAATAAACGTTTAAATGAAATTTGACGTCGACTACTGATATGATACTGATTAAAACATCTTATATACGCATTGAAAACATAAAAAATCTCACTACATTCAGTGGACGCCGCAGGGTGGTAGTTTGTAAAGACGCAAGAAGTCCTTCGCGATTTATATATATATATATATATATATATATATCCTTATACATACATATGACGACCTCCGTAGCGCAGCGCGCGCGGTTGCATTTTAAAGTTGGAGGTCCTGGGTTCGATTCCTGGCTCGAGTCTGGTCTGGTGGGAGGCTTCAGCCGTGGCTAGTTACCACCCTACCGACAAAGACGTGTCGCCATGCGATTTAGCATTCCGGTACGATGTCGTGTAGAAACCAATTAGGAGTATGAGTTTACTATACCTCTAACAGGTTAGCCCGCTACCATCTTAGGCCGCATCATCACTTGCCATCAGGTGAGATGCAGCCAACTTGTGGTAAATAAAAAAAAAATTGTATACATTCTACTTGACAGTGACTAATAACATTTGTTCGCAGCAATGAGATATTACAAAGTACAACAATAAAAAAATAGTTAAAAAAAAAAATAGACTAACGCGTCAAAAGCGTCTTTTCAAGGCCATCTTTAATAAAGATTATTATTTTGCGACTATTAACTACTCACAAGATGCTGTCGAGTTTGTCTCTAAATTGGCAAAGTTGACGATCTAACCTTTTGGCCCTGTTGGAATTACGTGCCTAAGGAAGGTCACCAGAGATAATCCATCTTCAAGAAGTTAAGTGACACCGAATCTAGACCCACTTAGGGAGTTGTTTGTCTTGCCCAGCGTGAAGTGATGTTTTCATGTACTTTGCATAAATATAAACCATCTTGACTCATTAAACCTGAATAACCCGCTGCTTGTTACCCCCTCTTTGTATAAAAGAGCTTGATATCTTTTTTAAACGATTAATATAACAAATTACCAACCGAAATCTTGGACATGAGACTCAATAACTTTAAAGTTTTTATATAACCTATGCCTATTGTCATGATTTCCAAATGTTTTAGATTTTAGTGTCTTTGAATTTACATACATATATTAAACTTAATCATTAAATGAAAATATAAAATTAATGTACGTGATATGACTTAAATGATTTTGGTTTACTTTTGACTATATTTAATGAAAAGTATCTCAATTGACTGTTTTCTTAAAGTACCGGATATAATTGAGGCAAAACGAAAAACATGACATTCGAATCGGCCCTTTATAAGTTAGATAGAAGTGCATTGTTTTTTTTAGTTCTTGATCAGCGCTGGTACCAATATGTGGTCTCTAAGGTTATATTTTTAGAGGTGTGTAAGATCATATAGATATACAAGAATACCTATCGAAGTGTGTTTGTAAAAAGGCGTGTACAATCCTGTAATAAACAAGAGTTGTTACTGAGAAAGTGTGTTTCTTAACACTATAGAAAATATAGTTTTTTTAGATAAAGGATTACATGAACGGTAAGAAAGCTTGGGTGTGAATTGCTCTAAATGATTAGCTGATAATAATTAATCGACTATGTGACATGATGTTAAAAAAAACCTTCTAAAAGCTATGTTTGCTGTGTGTTTATTCTTAGACCTGGATAAAGTTATCACGAATTAAAATAATGAAAAATCAATTATATGAAAGCTTGAAAAGATGCCTGTTGGTTTACAAGAACAAAGCATTTTTGAATTTTTATTTGAATTCCAACATATTGCAATCAACCCAGAACTTAAGAAGTTGAAGAAGTGCAACGCCATTTTTTAACTATTGCTTTGATATTTTCTGATCAAAAAACCAGTAGAAACTAAAACGCGAAACGGTCAGAAATAAAAACAAAATTCAGAGACATTAAAAATTATACGCTGGTAACCGCAATTTACGAAATGCATGATGCCAAAGAAAGATCAAAGGCAATTAAGCTGAACGCGGACCAGCGGCAATCTACACGTTATTAGCAGATGGGACGATAGGGGCGGGGTTCCTGTGCTGATCGCTCATTAAGATATTTTGAATTACTTGTTACCATCATGCAGCTTTCTAATTTCTAGCGTGGATTTATCTGCGCACCTTTGTATTACTTGAAAGCCTGAAATTAAACCTAACCCTGATATCAATCCAAATGAAAAGCTTCATCAAGATTTTTATTTATTTATTTATACAATTTATTGCATACATATTGAAAGGAAAAAGAGAACAATAAGAAATACATAATATAAAAGCAAAATGCAGAAATTATTTAAAAAAAAACTGATGCTTTTGTATCCAAGTTATTCACTGGCGTAACTAAAAAAATCTAAAGAAAACTAGCAATATCAATATTAAAAAAAACTTCGAACACTGCACGGCCCTGTACATTTGAAAATGGCGTCATTATTGTGATGAGAATTCTAATGATTTGATTTTGAATTTAGACTTCAATCAATTTGTTGAATTTATCATAGCAGACGTGTCATAAATAATGTACCTTCCTTCTATTTGATAAATAAATAAATAAACTATTTACCACAATCAAGCGTAACTATAATCCGTACAAAGCATCATCTATACGGTTCGATTTATGATTTCTTAATACACCATAATACGCAGATCTACCAATATGCACTCTCAATACATGTTTCGCTCCGATACCTTAATCCTAAGGAGATGTTGGTTTCACAGCGTACAATTACTTAGCTATTGCGTTAAGTAACGCCTGATTCTATTCAATGCATTAATTAGTATCACTAAGAACATCACGTATCAATAAAAATATGAGGCATATACGCTGAGATGGCATCTTCAAATGAGCAGTTTTATTTCCTTTATGTCTAGGTTCAGGCCTACCTGCGATCTCTTAAAGCTTTTAAAGTACCTTAAAATCTAGTAAAATAAACGAAGTCCATACAACTGTCTACCATCTTCGATGTTATCATCGCCTGCTATCAAGCGAGATTGTTATCAAATCTAGTATGGATATACAAAATCTACAATTACAGTCCTAATACAAAAATAAAATAGGTTTTGAATGTGTCCACTCTAGAGTGACACTAAAAAAGAAAAGTAACCTGTACTTGGAAAAGTAGTACATAGATTTCTATATTCAAAATGATCGTATGTAAATTTAAAAGGATGATTCAAAGTTACAAGTACGAAAGTTTTATCCCTCTAAAACATGCTTAATCAAAGCAGGCAATTAATTTTTAGGGGAATAGTGTCAAATTGTTCAAAGCTAAAAACGTTCTGTTTCCCATCGATTTATGTGTTTGGAGAGTTCGACTTAGTCTTACATTTTATTCGAGTGGTTATATTGTTTTAAACTACATTTTTTAGACGTGGTTTCAGTTGATTGAGGGATTCGTGTGATGCCATTAAGGAGTTAAATCCTCCGCCTTCAAAGTTTATTCGACTGAAACATGGAGCAAGTACTAAAAATCGTCAAAAACGAGTATCGATACAATGTACCTATTCAGTCAATTACCTATATGTCAATACAAAAGAAGAATACACGCGGCAGTGTTTAATAAAAGTAAAAAAGTTCACCGCACACAGCAAAATGTAAAAAAATATATATTCAAAAAGAGATATCCACTCATTAGTGCAGCCGAATTGCCGATTTTATCGTACAAGGTTTAAAGCAATAGCCGATCGCAATAAGAAATGCATAATTGTCTCGAAAATTGGCTCCGAAGATAAGAAAAATACCGTACGAGGTTGGACATGAGGGGAGTTATAAAAGCCTTCCGCGAACAGTTCTTACTGCACGAACACAAAAACTATATTGGCGGAAAAGTTTCCATGCTGTGGCCACGGTGCTTCGATAAATGATGCACTAGATATGATACGAGTAAATCACCTAACAGAAGATTTTTGTACTGATATTTGAATATTACTCATGATACGTAGGTTCTTACTCAATATAAGTTATTCCGTCTTGTCCCTAACTGTTTTATCGGACGTTAATGATACTCTTGGTTTTCTCATTAGACTATAGAAAATAGTTTCCCAAATATTGGGAAAGACCTTACTTTTACACAACTAAGCCCAAGAGAGCAGTGTAATGTTTTAGGATTCATGTATTGCATGTATTAATCATGATTTGTAAATCTAGACCACGTTGACACAAGTGTGAAGTTAATAAATGACCTTGTTAATAATGATTTATTGAAGGACTCTTGACAGGTGAAGAAATCTACTTCTGCAATTTTGTATCTCGTATACAAAACAAAAAATTGCACTTATAAAAATACTCGTGTATGATAATATTTAATAAAACAAAGTATAATATAGAAAATTCATAAAGTCTAAGTCAAATATATAAATATAAAATCAAAATCAAATTAATCTTTATTAAAATTGGCTTTTAAAAGGTGCTATACATATGTACATATATTTTTAGAACCCTAGCGAGATAAAGATGGTGATACCTAAATCCGTAAATTTAAAATTAAATCGCCATGAGGCTAAGTACTCCACAAAGGTACAGTTAAGTTAAGGTAGGTTACATGAGTTAAGAAGTAGTACACCAAATTTTTTTACCATTTACGTCATCCTTTTCTGTAAGCTACAGTGTGACAGCATATCTGTTATATAATTGATCGAAGCCACGGTGCCGCTGAAATGTACCAATAAAAGTTGTTGTTTCCGCGCCACCGTTCAACGGATATTAAAAAAAAAAAAGCACGAGAATTGGCGGCGGGCCAGTTCGCAAAGCAACGCGCGGTCCTGGCGCACCCGGCGTGTGATCGGCCGATCATCGCTCACAATCAATGGCGGGCCGCGTTTCACAACCCTTACATGCAAACTGATCCTATTGACCAGTGCGCTGCAATTTCATATTTGGGATTAGTTTTACGTCGGTGAGTTTAAAACTGTGATAGCCTAGTGGTTAGGACGTCCGCCTCCTACTCAGAGGTCGGAGGTTCACGCAACTGTTACTTTTTTTTATCCACTACAAGTTAGCCCTTGACGGCAATCTCACCTGATGGTAACTGATGAAGCAGTCTAAGATGGTAGCGGGCTAACCAGTTAGGGGTTTGTTAAACCCATACTTCTAATTGACATCGTGCCGGAACGCTAAATCGTTTGGACACGTCTTTGTCTGTAGCGTGGTAACTGACCTGACTCGAACCAGGAATCGAACTCAGTGCCCCCAACTTTATAATGCGACTGCGCGCGCTCTGCGCCACGGAGGTCGTCGACTTTTGGAGCTATGTGCATTTTTAAGCAATTAAAATATCACATGCTTCAACGGTGAAGGAATACATCGTGAGGAAACTTGCATACCTGAAGTCCGGACCGGAAGTCTGCCAATTCTCACATGGCCAGCGTGGTGGACTATGGCCAAACCCTTCTCATATTGAGAGGAGACCCGTGCTCTGTAGTGGGCCGGCAATGGATTGATCATGATGAGTTCGCTGAGTTATTGAAAGCTACTATTATTAATTCCGCATACCTACTTACAATTAAATTGTCAGCTCAATTTAATTCGACATGGAAAATACGTGGATTTTAAAAAACTTACATACAACATTTTTTTTATAAATGTAATAATATTTATTATACATCAATTTTTTTTTTTATGTAAAATGTTTGATGTATAATAAATATTCAAAAGCAATATTTTTGGTTGAGCTAACAGACTGTTTCACCGCACAGAACGTAGTCGGATGCATACCTATTAAAAAGCTATTTCAGTAACTGACTTACCGAGTCGGTTTCTCTCATAAAAATACGTACGGTTGTATATGAGGGCTGATCCCATTGACCAGTGCGTTGCAGATTTACGTCCGCGAGTTATTGGAAGCAATTCTGCATACCTACTTATAATTAAATTGAGTACATGACATAGCTATCATAAATACGTGAGTTTTTACGCATAAAGGAAACTTGAACGGAAAAAAATGCAAAAAAATAAATAAATGAATAGTTTAGTTTTACAAAGAAATATGTATAAATAAAATTCAAAGTACTGAATGACTGATGCATCGTACATCCTAAACCGTTGGTCTGTTAGACAGTAATTTCTGGGGGTGTGTTCTTTATGAAGTCTGGGTATCCATTAAGAAAGTGAAATTGTACCGAGTGATATTGGATTTCATACGGATTGAATTTTCTGAGAAACTATTTACTCTCTTGCTTGGTTGACTCAAAAGTTGGTACACATACCCTTCAATCACAATAGAGACATGTGTACCACAAACAAACTTATCGCCCCGGTATCGCGGTAGGTGAGTGAAAATAGAAGCGCACGCATTAACTGATCCATTAATCTTTGACTGTGTGTATAAAATTCAAACAATTGGCTGATTAAATTATATAACAAAGGAAACGCTAGTCATAGAGACATGAAATCTGCATGGTGTGTTCTTTATAAACTGCCAGTACCTAATAAGAAATGGTTTTTCAAAATTCAACCCTATGTGGGTTAAATGGCGATTGGAAGTTTATATCAAAGTTCTATGTAAGTATGAAAAAACGACGTACAAATAATTAGTTTTAAATAAAAACCTATTTAAGCTATAAAATGATCACGGTCATTCTAATTCCTATTATTAAAAATTGCTTCATACATAAACCGATGTTAATTTTGGACTTAATTATAGAGTAAGAAAGTATTTAGTTCAGCTAAAAAAGTTTACGGAAAACCTAATCTTTGTTGTTTAGTTTAGGGTATTGTCAATTAATATATTGAATTAAAAGGGACGGAATGTATTTGTTTCCTGTACGTGATGCGGGCAAGGCCGCGGGCAGAAGCTAGGCAATCTGTATAAGATTGCACCTATCGATAGTTTGTCATGCGAAACATTATGCGATCCAACGGTTCAAAAGGAAGGTGAAGGAGCCAGCTAGAGACTCAGCAGTTAAACTCACTTCATAATATTGTTAATGCGTTTTCGGTAGGTTTAAAATGTATGCACGATATATGTTAATACGCTGGATAGTGTCGCTTCCAACTCGCACAATGTAGGGGCATAAATTCATGCAACTGCTGGCTATGCGAGCAGTATTAACAGATTCGGAGTTTATATTTTATTTGAAATGCATTGTGCTTTTTAACTGTTTCTGCTAACTCTTTGTTTTGAAACATTTTATGGTGATAACTGCGACGGGGTGTTTCAGGAAATTTATACGTTATACGTTATTTAACCACTCATGTTTGAATACGAAGATGTATAAACGTGAAGAGCTTATAATCGAATATCGCTTCAGCTTTTTTTTTATACACTACAAGTTAGCCCTTGACGGCTATGTCACCTGATGGTAAGTGATGATGCAGTCTAGGATGGTAGCAGGCTAACAACAGGTTTGTCTGGTGGGAGGCTTCGGCCGTGGCTAGTTACCACCCTACCGACAAAGACGTGTCGCCAAGCGATTTCCGGCACGATGTCGTGTAGAAACCAATTAGGAGTATAAGTTTACCATACCCCTAACAGGTTAGCCCGCTACCATCTTAGACCGCATCATCACTTGCCATCAGGTGAGATGCAGTCAAGAGCTAACTTGTGGTGAATGAAAAAAAAAGCCTGCTACCATCCTGGTGTACCATACAGGTGTATGGTAAACCCACACTCCGTATTGGTTTCTACGCGACATCGTGCTGGAACGCTAGATCGCTTGGCGACACGTCTTTGTAACTAGCCACGGCCGGAGGCTCTCACCAGACAAGCTGTACAAACACCAGCTGTATTCTGTAATAACTGTACCTTTAACCGAGATTAAAAGTAGCCTTTATTACACATCAGTAAAAACCTCCATTGCTCCATGCTTCGTGAATATTAGCTACAAATATTATTCGTATAAAGGGTTGGCATAATCATTTATTAAACTAAGACCTTGGGTCCTAAAAGAATATCCCAAAACGGGTCAATAGTTCATCGCATACACGGCCCCAATTGCAGTGATAGGTAATTTTCCAGTACCCCCATTCATCGGAAGCATCGTCTCAATCGAATCGCGTTCCTTAGTAGGTCAATATAAACAAGAATTACTGTTTACTATGCTGTAAACAAACAAACATATACTCGCTCGATGATATTCATATTCTAGGGAGAAAGACTTCAGCCTTCAGTAGAATCAATTGGTAAATGTAGTCTTATAGGTAGTGGGCTAACCTGTATGTTAAACCCGTACTCCTAGTTTTGAACGCGATATCGTGCCGATAGGGTGGTTACTAGCCTAGGTAATTGGAACCCAGGACCTTCAATTTTATAATTAAGCTATTTTCGCGCACACGAGGTGGTCATGCTGTTGATACGTTACGTCTTGAGAATTAGCAAAAAATAAAGGAATGACACATTTACGAAACTGCCAATGAATAATTACAAAAAAAAAATCCTTATTTAAATAATCTTGCCCTTATGCCACGCTATATAGGTAGGCAGAACATGTTTTCTTCTTCCACTCACTTCTATCAGCCGTCTCTTTTACACATTCCGTCCATCTTTTCTTTAGCCTTACTCTATTCCTTTGCCCTTATATATACATATATAACATAATATTCTTTTAAATCAATCACTCATAAACATTATTAAAACAATTCTTTGAAAAGCCCTTTTGATAACTACATTGGTTAACTTAAAACCATTGCTTCAAAAAAGATGAAGTCATCAAGATATCTTATGTAGTAAAAACCTTACTCTTAACAGCATGTTTTAGACGTATATATATTAGATAATAAAAAGGTATCATTATTATACACACGGGTTATTTGTTTGTGTCTTTCAATACGACCCATGATTAAAGCTTTGCTTAGGAAGAGCTAGTATTGAAATATATGTGGAATAATTTAGTACCACAACGTTACTTTTATTTTTTTACATTGTCTATGATGTAGCAAGGCATCAGACATCAGTTGTTGTCTGTGGCAAGGCAGTTGTCAAGAGGAAATACGGCTGTATGGGCCAAGATCCCCTTGCCTTTCCCATAAGGGATAAATAAAAAAAAAAAATAATAAGAGGTTATAAAAACGATGGCAGTGTTTATCTTGTGTTATAGTGTATGAATTATTAGTTATCGATGAAACCGTGGTAAAATGATGTCCTGGCTGGGCCGCGGTCGAGTGCATAAGTGTTCCCGTGACACAGCCACCAGGCGACGCGTAGGAGCATCGCTGGGTTTTAGTGGGTATTCTGGTCGCCAGTCTGGCCGCCGGGGAGTCCCACATACCCCGTCGGAAGCGGCGCAGTCTTGGCTGCGTCCCCTCCGGAGGGGATGCGTAAAAGCATTTCCCAGCGTGGAAAAAAAAAGGTAAAATAAAATAGCTTAGTGGTTAGGGCGTCAGCCTCCTAATCAGAGGTCGGCGGTTCGAATCCGGGCACGCACATCGAATTTTTCGGAGTTATGTGCGTTTTAAAAAAAAAAAAAAAATATCACTTGCTTCAACGGTGAAGGAAAACATCGTGAGGAAACCTGCACGCCTGAGAGTTCTCCAGAATGTTCTCAAAGGCGTGTGAAGCCTGCCAACCCGCACATGGCCAGCGTGGCCAAACCCTTCTCATATTGAGGGGAGACCCGTGCTCTGTAGTGAGCCCGCAATGGGTTGATCATGATGATGAATGTCACATATATATTATAATTATTTTTTTGTTTTCTGGGATCCTATTACACGTTTATAAACCCATCGCCGCTAATGTTTTTATAAGATACTTTGACTATTATTATTATTAGACGGACACCAGCAAATTAAACCAATATTACGGTTTATTGAGTCAACACGTCACTTTTGATTGAAATAAGATGTAGTCGGCTTAGTCACTAAAACCAAAGCACGTATTAATACAAGTTCAACAATTAGGCCTCGTACACACTAACGACCATTCACATAAGTGAACACAATCGGTTTATTATTATTTCGGTCTTATTTTGTTGCGATGCATCATCTTTTGCACATGGTACTTACGTTTATTGCATAAATCATACGCAAACCTAGATATAGTCCACGTATCCGAAGCTAAATAATAAAAAAATATAGTAAAATCATTTATCACATCATTTTAAATTGAGCTGTGCGTTTATAAATTGGTCAATCAGGCACGTGTTCTATAAGTACAGAAGAGAAGTTCATATACCAATTCCTACGGTCATACGCAGGTCGCAAATTTAAACGCTGCAAATGACGCCGGTTTGTCCACGTGTCACGCCACATCATCCAAAGAGCACGGTTGTCCAGATATTAGAAATAGATGACCGCAGTTTGCGACTTGTCGTGCACTTCATACATGCTTAAAAGCAGTACGCATACCCTGGAAATTTGTTGTTTGGGTGTTGTTAGAAGATGTACTTAAGGACTCCCAAAAACTTTTCCGTAATTTCTAAATCTGCTCGTATATTTTCCAGTCACAAACGTAACTGTTTGTCGTCAGTACGTATGACACTTTATACGTGTGGGATGCCAGACTCCGTTCAAGACCAAGTATTGCCTACGCACATACTTTCGCGAGTAGTATGGCGCACTTCCGAGTGGGAAGGACTCGCGCGAATAATGAATAGTCAAAGATGGCCGTCCTTGGCGGTACTGACTTTAATTAATGCCAGACAGACAGTCTTGAGAACTATTTTCACTACACCCTGCCTCATTTGTGCACACATATATCTTATATCTATATATCGGTGACAGCCTAGTGGTTAGGGCGTCAGCCTCCTAATCAGACATCGGCGGTTCGAATCCGGGCACGCACCTCTAACTTTTCGGAGTTATGTGCGTTTAGGAAAACATCGTGAGGAAACCTGCACGCCTGAGAGTTCTCCATAATGTTCTCAAAGGCGTGTGAAGTCTGACAATCCGCACATGGCCAAAGTGGTGGACTATGGCCAAACCCTTCTCGTATTGAGAGGAGACCCGCGCTCTGTAGTGAGCCGGTAATGGTTTGATCATGATGATGATGATGATGATATCTTATATGACATATTGAGTTGTCCCTTAATGTAAACACTTAGATAAATACGCCAGTTAAATTGAAAACTTTTTTCAAAATATATCACTGAACTTCTAGCAATGTCTTCGTGGCCTCCATTGTTATTGCCACTTTTCCGTGGTCACACTTGCCACCGTTTTGGCGGGATCCAAAACATGGCGGCATGATATGATGACAATAATAATATTATTCTAGTCAAGTTTTATACTCTTTTGTACTTATACAAATTAATAACATTTTAACCCTTACAAAAAACTTTAAAAATATATTTTAATTAATAAATACATCATATATATATATATATATATATATATATATATATATATATATATATATATACACATTAGAATTGTGAAAAAAACTTCTTAGAATCGTTATTCATTCATCATTAATAAGTTCAAAGTTTATAGTTAACAAGTAAAAGCTTGTGTATAAATGGTTTTTCTAACTAGTTGCTCTTAAATATAGTGAGATAATCTTTAATTCAAATTGGCTTTTAAAAGACCCTTTTGATACGTACATACAATTGTTTTACAATACAGTGAGAAGATGATGATAACTACATACGTTAACATACGAAACTAAAGCTATGAGGGTTCCAAACGCAACTTGGTCTAAGAAGAAGCCCACAACCAACTTAGCCAAGTAAATTTACTTTTCTCCATCTCACATGTAACTTAAAATTATTTAAGAGCTATCTTATTAGAGCAATATTTGATACCCAAGCTTGTTTATCATTTACATAATCCTTTACACTTTAATAGGACTTTTCTACAAGCTCAGAACATGCCGAAAATTTCGAATAAATAGACATATTATACATTGAACATTGAATGAAAATAAAAAAATAAATCTAATCGAATAAAAACAACCCGATAGCTTGTCTCCTGATAGCATCTTTCATTTCAACGCCGATATTTCACGTGATAGCTCGTAACTTGAAGAGAATAAATGACTCGTTCTTTCTCCATAATTTTCATCGATAGCCGCAAATTCGATGCTATCGACCGCAGCCCTATCAAATAATGCGATAACGCAAGCCGGGTTCTGGCTCCATTAATCACGGAAGTAAAAGATATTTTAATGTAAATTGCGGGTAGCCGATAAATAATTGTCGGAGCTTTAATGACTCTCATTGTACCGAAGGCATCTCCGATCAATAATCAGCTAGATTAGCTTTCATATACAAAAGAAAATAGGGTATTATAATAAAATAATAACGTACTGACTTATTAGATACTATCTGATCAATCCGGTTTCATTCACGCTAACCTAGGCAGAGTTATTTGAGTACACGAACCGCGCGGCGTTTTTTTTTAAACACTACAAGTTGGCCCTTGACGGCTATCTCACCTGGTGGTAATTAATGAGCCAATCTAGGACTGCGAATCTGTTAGGGATATGGTAAACCCACATGCCTCATTGGTTTCTACGCGTCATCGTGCCAGAACCCTAAATCGCTTAGCGACACGTCCTTGTCGGTAGGGTGGTAACTAGCCACGGCCGAAACATCCCGCCAGACGAGACTCGAGCCGGGAATCGAACCTAGGACCTCTGAATTTATAATGCGACAGCACACGCACTGCGCCACGTAGGTCGCAATACATTAGACACATTTTTGTAGCAGAGATTTGTTTAAACACTTAAAAAGGGAGTCTTTTTAAACTGTTCATACAAATCTCTACACATACAAACGTGGATATGAAATGACGATTCAAAGTAAATAAAATTGACTTTTAACCTGTTCGTTTTCTTCGTTAAATATCCATGAGAGACAACATAATACGCTTCTGTTATCCGCACAGTGGCGGGCAGAAATGGAAATCGTTGGAAAACAAAAATATACGAAAGTAAAAGCAAACGGTGCAAAACGTCTTATGCCATTTTCTAAAGGCAATATCTGATACAAAACCAAACGCTCGAAACAAAAGGCTCCTAGTCTAAGAGCTAGCGAATGATTTGCTCCATTCGATTCGATTCCATATACCACTGTATAGAGAATTGTTAACCAACCGGTTCCGTGTATAACGTGGTGATTGGACAACGGCGGTTGCACGGTTGACACTGATTTTGTATGAAGATCATCATTGCCAACCCATTGCCAGATTAATACAGAGCACGAGTCTCCTCTCAATATGAGAAGGGTTTGGCCATAGTCCACCACGCCGGCCATTTGGCCGGCCCGGAGTATGGTTTTACCATACCCATAACAGGTTAGCCCGCTACAATCTTAGACCGCATCATCACTTACCATCAGGAGAGATAGTCGTCAAGGGCCAACTTGTAGTATATAAAAAAAAATTTGAACGTATAATTTGGGAGATAAGTTTAGGCTTACCATAACCCCTAACAGGTTAGACCGCTACCATCATAGACCGCATCATCACTTACCATCAGGTGAGTCAAGGGCTAACTTTTGGTGTATAAAAAAAAAAAACAGTTTACTAGCTCTTGGTCTAGATGGCAACCATTCTATTGAATTTCAAATTATAAGTTCCCGTTCATGAAATATTAACACAGGGATAAAGCCGCGTACACACGCGCGTGATATTCAAATGGAATGCGCCGGCGCTGCCGTGTCGGCGGCCGGGCGTGAAAGGTCGCGAGTGTGCACTCAGCAGTTTATGTTATGCTAAGCGAGGCGGAGATGTTGGGCTGTACCAATGTTACTGAGAATATATACAAGTCATAAGCGGAAGCGGGTCGTTATTATTTATAACAGCTTTAAACTGAAAACGTGGCGTATAGCTTTCCAGTTTTAAAACTCAATTTTTTAGTCAATATGCACTACAGTCATATCCTTAAAATAAGAGTTTAAAATGTGCCTTTATGCAGTTAGATTCAAAATAATATTCCAATTGGGACACGCGATTAGAATATTACTATGTAGATATACTACAATTTGAAATCGACTTTCCATTTCTTCCCATTTTTTTTTTTAAATATACGTTTGCACATTTGGCTAGTTCACGTTATTTTGAGAAATCAAGAGATGCTCTAAAAATCACAGCCGAATTCCAATAATTTATTATCCTTACTTAAAATCAGCAATGTGTTAATCGAGGGTAAAACCTAATTCCATTTCAAATTATTATAATTATTAAATTATTGCACTATCCCCCTTTCCTTGTAAATGGTTCTTTTTTCTAAGTTTGTTGTGGGCTTCTTCTTAGACTGGGGCGCGTTTGGAACCCTCATAGCTTTAGTTTTAAGTTTACGAATATAGTTATCACCATGAAATAACTACTATGTTAATTATTGACGCGTCAAAAGTGCCTTTTTTAGGACTATTTGAATAAAGATTATTTTTAATTTGAATTTGGTTCCTTTTACAAAAGCTTGTTTGCAGGAGATCGCTTTAAGCGATAAGGCCGCCTTTGCGCATGTTTGTTATCTGTTTTTTTTTGTTTTATTTGTTTTAGAATCTAAGTTTTGTAACGTGCAATAAAGACTATCTATCTATCAAACATACGTACATCCATACATACAAGATTCGCGTTTATAATGCTAAAAAGAAAGGTTTTCAGTCCTTTATCTTATTATTAGTTAACATATAAGAACAAAGTGAATCCTCTATAAGCTCATGCGTTATCCCAGAACACCGCTGCATACATAATCGTAACTTGATAGGCAGGTGTATTGAATCCGGCAGTGCATTAAGGCAGTTGCAGATTCCATTCCGCGCTTTATATTTGAAAGTAAAAATAAAGTGCACAGGCTCCCACGATAAGCAAATGGTAGGAATAAATAAGAACGGAATTATCTTGATCACTATCATCGCTCAAGGGGCTTAGAGCATCTACAGATACACCAACTATGGAATCCGACTTCATTAAAGCCAAAACAATCATCCAACACGAACTTTGTTACATAACCAAGGCTAGGTCAGCTGCCAACATCTGCAAGTTGATTAAAATGTTGGCCCGACTTTATTTATGACTAAATCACTTGATGATCAACAAGGTGCCAAACCTTCGTTATCCCGAGTTTTTTATCAGAGCTGGGGTATATTATTAATAATTCATCATCATCATGATCAACCCATTACCGGCTCACTACAGACCACGGGTCTTCTCTCAATATGAGAAGGGTTTGGCCATAGTCCACCACGCTGGCCATGTGCGGATTGGCAGACTTCACACGCCTTCGAGAACATTATGGAGAACTCTCAGGCATGCAGGTTTCCTTCACCGTTGAAGCAAGTGATATTTTAATTGCTTAAAAAATATATATTAATAATTATACTTAGCCTGTTAATGCCCAATTACTAATTACTTTACAAATTTTTGTATTACTTTTTGGAGAGACAAATGAGGGATGCAGAGTTTAGATTCTTTACGCTACTCTAATTGACTGGCTTTTACGATTCATACAGCGTGTTAGTAATTATAACTGTGAACTATGAGTCTGAGAGGAAGACAACGGCAATTTTGAATCCGATTTGGTATTGAGAATGTTTCGATATAAAAACAATACATATATAATTGAGTTCAAATAAATAGACAAACATTACAATTGTACGTGCTGATATACGATCTAAATTATGATCAATCTAATCCAAAATCTTCAGATGCAGATTGAATTACTACTAAAGAAAACTACCCTTTTTCCTTTCTCCGGTCAACAAGGATGGCTAACTTCATTATTAATTTAATCAAAAGATTTTGAATGCGTATGGTTTTATGATTCAGGGCTTAGACTAAATTGCAGGACGAGAAGTTGGTACGTGTGTAAATCTTTGCAGGTTTATAACTGGTTGTCCCGATTGGTTTGCACGTCTGTAGATGCTACCAAGCAAATGCTAGGAATAAATAAGAATTATCTAGATCACTATCATCGGCCCAAGGGCTAGCCTTTCACGGATATCTTGGGCACGCTTATTGTTTGGATTTATTTTATTGAAAGCATTTTCTATGCATTTGAAGGGCCACGATTTCATTTTAAATTCCTTAACAAAATAAAACATGTGAACAGTTTTTCACTGCAATATTATAAAAGACTAATAATTTTAACGGTGATTACCTCAAACTAGTGTGAGAGAAAACTTTTCAGTTTATTTTTTTAAAGAAACGACTTTAAAAATTTATGAAGGTAGGTACGTCATAATTAGGTAAAAGCACAGGTAATCCTAGCAATTTCGCATTCGGACTATTGAGACCGCTAAATTCATTTAACATGCTCGTCCTGTGACTCGTCGCTATTACGATGCGCGCGCGCAGGTATGCGGCGCACGCACGGCTCACGCGTCGCATAATATGTGGGAACTTTTGTTTTTGTTTACATCGAACGCACTCTCCTTTTGCGCTATCGCACGTGGGCGGGTTGCATTGTGAATTGGTAATTTATTGAGTTACACAGTGCTTACGATGGGATATCATAATTAATTAATAAAGACTTCATAACCTATACCTTTTATGGCTATACAACAATAATATTCTTCGATATGGTATCGAGTGAGTTCTACGATCTACTTAATATAAGCTTTTATTATTGCCAAGACTAGCTTAAAAACGCACATAGCTCCGAAAGTTATAGGTGCGCGCCCGGGTTCGAACCCCCGACCTCTGATTAGAAGGCGGACGTCCTAACCACTAGTCTATCACAGCTTCATTTTAAAGAAATATATTTTTTATTTATTTATATGCTATGTAATAGTCGATCATTTGCATAAAAACATATGGCGTAATGTACATTTTATCATGCTAATTCTAGGAATAATTTTTCCCGTTAAAACTAGAATCGTAATGTATGCGCAGTATGGGCTATGCGAATTGGCTTTGTCCGTGGTTGAAACGAATCAGACCATTTGAAGTTTAACACGCACTCTAAGGGTCAAGTTGTTGGGATATATATGGGTACGTACCTCCTTCAATAGAGGAATGGGCCTCTAATTGATAAATGAATAAACGTAGTATACATCCGTCCATCTGGAAGAACGCGATTCAATCAATGCAGGGCATCCGATCTGGATGAATTCATCCAGATCGGTTCTGCTGGTAAATGGCAACAAGGTTATTTTCTACGTTCCACAGAAACTTTCCATGGCTTTTCCTTGATTTTTGACAACCTCCGTGGCGCAGTGCGTGCGCTGTCTCATTATAAAGTTGGATCGATTCCCGGCTCGAGTCCGGACTGGTGCGAGGCTTCGGCCGTGGCTAGTTACTACCCTACCGACAAAGACGTGTCGCCAAGCGATCTAGCAGGCCACGGGTTCAATGCCCGGCTCGAGTCTGGACTGGTAGGAGGCATCGGCGATTCGGTGGCGTTCCGGTGCGATGTCGCGTAAAAACTCATTAGGAGTGTGGGTTTACTATACTCCTAACTGCTTAGCCCCGCTACCATCCTAGACAGCATCATCAATTACCACCAGGTGAGATAGCTGTCAAGGCCTAACTTGTAAATGTATAAAAAAATATATATATATGAAATAACTGTAGGATGCAGGAAATAAATAAACAGATACGCATTTTTATTAACAATATTAGTATGGATTCCTTGATCAAAATTACACCGATACGCTGAGAATCTAAGGGATTTCAATTGAAATACCCTTACCCTTTTAACCTTCGGGAGTTTTGCTCCTAGTTTTTGTTATCGTTTCAACGGGTTGTTCCCTTCTAATAGAAAGGTCTGAAATAAAAGTTAAGCTTTTAATACGAGTGGCCATCCATGCTCTTTGATATGTATCCAACAATGTTATTTTCAATTTAGCCGGTAATGCCCAGTATTTTCTGTACCTTATCTGTGTTTCCGGATTTTTCCATTTAAATGATTCATGAATTGTAATTTTACTGTTCAAAGTTAAATATACCATTTTAAAAGGGATCTACTTTTGATGCGTACCTACATACACATTTGCTATTAAAAGTGAGATGATAGTGGTAATTGGATTTGTTAACTAGAAACAAGGCTGACGAGAGTTCTAAACGTACCAAGAGTTTCAGAAGAACCCTTTTACTTACTTAGGCGATTATTCTTTTTGCTATATCATCATCATCATCATCATGATCAACCCATTACCGGCTCACTACAGAGAACGGGTCTCTTCTCAATATGAGAAGGGCTTGGCCTTGGCCATAGTCCACCACGCTGGCCATGTGCGGATTGGTAGACTTCACACGCCTTTGAGAACATTATGGAGAACTGTCAGGCGTGCAGGTTTCCTCACGATGTTTTCCTTCACCGTTGAAGCAATTAATACTTTAATTTTTAAAAACGCACATAACTCCGAAAAGTTAGAGGTGCGTGCCCGGATTCGAACCGCCGAACTCTGATTAGGAGGTTGACGCCCTAACCACTAGGCTATCACCGCTTCACTAGGCTATATCATCACTGTCTTATATCTGCGTAAAATAAAACCTCTTTTGCAACATATTTTTAAAAAGCTTCCTCTCTGGAATATTGCAACTAATAAAGACTTACAACTACTTTAACTAGTAGTCACACACTGGTCCAATATATATAAATATTATGAATTACGAATTGAATGAACAATACAAAACAGTATACAATTAATAATAATTAATTGTTAAAGTGTTTAATTAGATGTAAATTTACCTTACATATCCGTAGACCACGCTATAGTCCCACGTAACTTCAGTAAAACGCATAGATCTGAAACAAAGAAATAAAACACTCTATTAATATCAATAATTCTAACCACATACAGAAACTTAATAGTTAATGATTATTTATTCTATATCAAGTTAGCACCTATTTGCGGACAAGTGCGCGGGCGTTCCCATGACCCAGCCACCATGGATACTCGAATATGTCGAACAAGCCTGTATGTTATCAAACATAACATACAGGCTTGTTCGACATATTCGAAAGAGAGGTTGTCGTGCTGGGTGCTCAGGGTGGAGTAAATTTCTGGGATGTCTCTCAATAAGTTCAAAGTTTATATAAAACGTAAGCTTGTAGAAAAGTCCTACTATAGTGTAAAGTATTATGTAAATGATAAAGAAGCATGGGTTTGAAATATTGCTGTAATAAGATAGCTCTTAATATTATTTTAAGTGGCATGTGAGATGGTCATAACAAAAAGAAAATTAACCTGGCTAAGTTTGTTGTGGGCTTCTTCTTAGACCGGGGCGCATCTGGAACCCTCATAGCTTTAGTTTTAAGTTCACTAATGTAGTTATCATCATCAAATCACTAGTATGTAAATTATTGACGCGTCAAAAGTGCATTTTAAAGGACTATTTGAATTTGTACTCAGTAGGGTTGATGAAAAAAGCCGACCTCGCGTAACGGGATAAGGCGAGAACGAAGAAGAAGAATCTCGACCGTTATTTTTAGGTCCACCAATCTGGCTGGTTCCTTTCTATACCGGAACAAGCTAAAACGTTGCATTTTTTCAGAAATATGAAATTCAAAAATTCAAAATTCAAAATAATCTTTATTCAAATAGTCCTTAAAAAGGCACTTTTGACGCGTCAATAATTTACATAGTAGTTATTTCATGGCGATAACTATATTCGTAAACTTAAAACTAAAGCTATGAGGGTTCCAAACGCGCCCCGGTCTAAGAAGAAGCCCACAACAAACTTAGCCGGGGTTTTTCTTTTTTTCGTTATCACCATCTCACATAATGAATAACAAACTATAGTACCTATGGAGATAGAGCAATTCACACCCAAGCTTTTTTATCGTTTATATAATCCTTAATATCGTAATATGATTTTTCTACAAGCTTTCGTTTTATAAAAACTTTGAACTTATGTATCCGGTAATTGAAATCAGGGACTAAGTAATCCAAACATACTAACTGCTTAACCAACGCGTTAAGTGGCCTTAATAACTCTATCAGTTAATTAAAAGCATCCTAAAAGCAATTTGTAAAAACTAGACACATCATAAAGCACACATAAAAGGCTTCATTTACCAGACATTAATTAACAGAGTTTCACTGCATCACCGTGTTTTGAATTACGCACTTTTTTCGGGGAAACATCCCGGGATGAATAGGGAAAAGGGAGCCGGGATGCTGCGTCACTCTTTTATATTGCAAGTGCTATTTCGGCGCTAATGAGATCCCGTGGAACGGTTAACCCCGTGAATGGGAGGGAGATGGTGTAGAAGACAAAGGCCTTGGAGTTTTAACCCTTCTTTGAATATTGCAAATAGATGGGGTTGTTGCATAAAGTATACGCAAAACTCTGCTGAAACATATTTCTTGTTGGTTGGTATTCGATAATACTTGGATTATATGAATTTTACCAACCTACCTACTAGAATTATGACTTAACAGGTTAGTCCGCTAACATCTCAAACTGTATCATCACTTACCATCCGGTAAGATTGCCGTCAAGGGCTAACTTGTAGTGTATAAAATAAACTATAATCAACTTTAATAACAACTACATTGGAAGCAAATTGCAAAATATCACAAATAAAAGTTCTCATAGCCTCATAGTACCACTATGACTTCTGCCCTACGACGCTGTTCATATTAATAAGCAGCATTAACCGTAGACCCGTATTTTATTTAGTACAAACTGCACAATAAAGAAATAAACATAAACCATATCACACACGGCACGCCGCCATTACAGTCTCAATGACACAGACAACGAGCTCGTCTCATTTCAAAATGTTACCGTCGTTAGTCTGACGGCACCCTAAGCTATACAGGGTGGCGGTTTTTAGAGCGCTCAGAGTGGGGCAAACTGAATTTATAACACTAGCAGTTGCCCGCGACAACATCCGCTCTTTAATATATATAATAAAACTAGCTGGGACCCGCGGTTATACCCGCGTAGTTTTCGTTTCCGTGGAAATACCGGGATAAAATATTGCCTAAATATAAATTGCAATTTCATTCTTTGAAGTTAGGAACACACCTACATTTCTTAGACAACAGTGAGTGATTATATTTAATATAAACTATATTTAATGGGAAAAAGAAAAGGGCTGTTTTTAGGGATTTCTTGGCAATTATTCGAATTTTTCTCACCTTTTAAACCTTACCTAGACCTCCACAAGACCAAGATAAGGCGAATTCGTTCAGCCGTTCTCGAGTTTTAGCGAGACCAACGAACAGCAATTGATTTTTATATATATAGATAGCTCTTAATATAATTTTAAGTGGCATGTGAGATCTTTTTGTTATCTAAAAAAAAGAAAACTTACCTAACTAAGTTTGATGTGGACTTCTTCTTAGATCAGGGCGCGTTTGGAACTCTCATAGCTTTAGTTTTAAGTTTACGAACGTAGTTATCACCATCACCACAACTATGTAAATTATATATTAACGCGACAAAAGTGAAAAGTTCTTCTAAAGGTCTATTTAAATAAAGATTAGGGTTGATTGATTAATAAGGAGTGGTAATTTTTTTTTATCTTTAAGGATTATAATTTTCTTGCCCTAGGTCACTAACTTATATAAAATAATATCTACCGTTCATTTCATGACATTACTTCGGCGTTACAATTCTCATTGCTGAGCTTTTTATAAATAAGAGAAAAAAGAAATATAATGCGAAACCAATAAACTCAACCTAACCTTAATGGTGTTTATTTTTCAATTGGTGCCTATCGACGAAAGCATTTTACCTTTGACATTATCTACCAATCGGCCTACGTTACTCGACGCGATCGATTGATTTAAGACGTTATTGATGTTTTTCAATGAATGAATGCATTTAAATTGCCCACCATACAAAAGTGCATGAAACTGAAACACTAAAACAGTAAATAGTATAAAAAATTATAAACTTCCAAGAGCAGTTAAAACACTAATAAAATATTTAAAAAAAAAATTTAGGTACACAATTTGGCGGCCTTATACATTGCGATTTCATCTAAATAACCTCTCACATAAAAGACAAAAGATAGTTGCATTCTATATACACATATCGGTATAAATATGTATCTTTTTACATATATACCATAAATATGCCTGTAAATACATAAATATTACATTATTTTTTCTTGTATTTTTTTGTCTTTAAATCTTTGGACGCTTCCGATATCTCACCCTGTATTGTAGGGTCGTTTGAAAATATGAAGTCACTCTGAAAATTATGTTGGGTAAAAACACTCAACAGTTAATTACACTCACCCCGCCGGCCATTACAAACTTTACTGCCTTGAGATAAGGGGGGTAATAGCGTGCATCATTAACTCGTTGGCTAGGGTTACTAGAATACCACAGTATTCCTATCATGTCCGGAATTTTGACCCAGTGCCAGAAATTTTGGCGAAATTTTAGTTAAACAGAAATTTTGAAAACCCATGATTAAAACATAGTGTATAGAACACAAACTGTGTGTCATAAATGACATGATATATATATAAACGCAGCCGAAGTCACGGACAAGAGGCCGTGTCATCGGTTTCGAAAACTCTTGTAAACTAAGCAACGTTTTTAATTAAAGATTATTCCATGTCTGCTTCCGGTTTCAGAACCCTTTTCCAATACAGATCTAATTTCATTATAGCTATAGCTCATCGACGTGAAATTTAGCTGTTTTATTATCTGTGTATTATTCAAAAACCATAAAATGAGTTATTGCAAAATTTCACCAAAAGCATGAAGAGAAAACAAAAATTTTTCTTTTTTATAAAAACCCCTTAGTTCATCCATATATAAAAAAACACGATTGTTGAATGGAAGTGCAGGAATTTTCGCATTTGAAAACTGCGCTAGGCTATAATATATATTATATTTTTAACTAAAATTTAACTTGTATAATTTGGAATAAAGTTAGGATTCTAGCTAGGATATTGTAATCTCCCACAAAATAGTGTTTCGTTATTATTTTCGTTCTTATCGCTTGTACCATTTCAGAAGTTTTAGGTGAGGTAACCCTATTCGTTACGCGTTTGGCCAGTATGCAGTATGCACTCTTTGCCCTCCCCCCACTTCCATGCCGTGTGCTGTGCGAGGAAAATCTTGCATATTATAACGGTGTCGGGGTTTAATTACACTTGTGGACTTTAATGTTTGGAAAATATTTGAACGATTTAATTTTAATTACTATTCCCTGTTTTGTTTCGGAACGAGGTATGTTTTAATATGTTGTTTAAGCATGAACTGTGAAATTGTTTTTTACGATTTAATTCTGCGCGAAAACATATATTTAACTGTCTGCTTGGTCTAGTTAGTATAGATTCATTGTATGTTGAGGTTTTCTGTAAGTAGAAAATTTCTACTCCTTTTTATGCATTTCGATGGAGTTCGAGATTTTGCATAGTTTTACATACGATGAAAGCCACCACTTATAATATTATATACGATTGAATTCAAATGACTAACCCCACTTCGCATCGATGCAGTGTGTCCGTTTATGCTCTCAAACTCTCACCGGTATGACAGAGAAGACCTGTGTCAAAAATTCGTCAATGTTGTTTTACAATATTTGTTATTTTTCTTAGGATGTTATATTACATTACATAACACGAAAAACATTAAAAAATATGGATAAATAGTCAGCTTATGTTATAATCTCTTCCAGACAACCCTTGGATAAAGAACTTATTTTAAGATATTTCTTATACCACTAAATATCTTTAAGTTTAAATAAATATACATTAATAGAGAGTTTTACCTACCAATAAAACTTACCTATTATTTTTCCTGAGACATCCGGAATCCATTATTGAGTTTAGCCTTCCGTTTTTCGTTCGTTTGTGCTGTCTTACCACCTCCCTCGCTTCCGCTCCCCACTTGTGCATCCGTTTCCGTTTATGTTTGGTGGCAACGCATGGTGGTTAGTGGGGTTATTTTATTCTCTCATTATAAGCGTAAGTACCAGGTAGGAATTATTTGGATTCCGGATGTCTCAGGAAAAATAATAGGTAAGTTTTATTGGTAGGTAAAACTCTCTATTATTTGTTCCGATTCGACATCCGGAATCCATTATTGAGTGATGTGTTTGATATCTCCTGGTACTATTTAGAGATGCTATAATGGCTTATAAATGCCTCTCAAATTTTATAAATTTTATAAAATAGTTTTACCTAGTAAAGATTCATTTATGGGATCATGTCTTATTATTTAAGAAGAAATTAAAAACTGATCACATTAATATAATTATTATTAAATCAACTTAGTATTAAACCGCTTCGAAGTATTTTGATAAAGATAAATTTCTACTTGAATCATTTACATTAAAATTTTTAATCTGTCTTTGATAATATTTTCTATACGTATGCTCTTGTTTCCAATTACCTACCGAGAGAATTTGATCAATAGAATAATTTTCTAACCAGTTTAATGATGACACTGCAGAACGTACCGATCCAGGGGATGCCTCGATTCCCGCTTCCCGAAGAGCAGCTTTAATCCATCCTCCAATAATGGTCCTTGTAGCAGGCTTACATTGTTCTCTGGGTGTAATAAACAACTCTAACCATTTACCTTCCTGACGTTTTTCATGTGATACTGCCAACAAACGGCGAATCCAGTACACCACATCTAAATTCTTGTCAGGATGTTTTATAAATTTCCAACCGGATTGCCTACGCTCCGCAGAATCTGTCTTAGAACCAAAAGCAGGCCACATTATTATACAGTGCCCATCGTCATTAAAATGTTCTGGATCCGTTCTTAATAGAGTGAGATCATGCACTCTTCGACCCGATGAAAGCAGGAGTAAAATAGCAGAACGTTTTGAAACCTGATAGAAATTGTCTTCATCTGGACTCTGCGAACTTAAAAAGTCTAAAAGAATCTTAGGATTCCATATGGGTGGTTTTTCAGCCTTTACTTTAGATACCGATATGGCTTTTAAAATCTGCTTAACGAGGAAATCGGATGAAACGTGTTGTTCACTAGTTCTTGTAAAGGTGGATATAGCAGATTTATGAACCAGTATTGTTCTGTAAGCTAACCTTTTACTGTTGTGGAGATATGCTAGGTAACGAGCTACTGAAGATGGTTCAGGAGATTTAAAATCAATTGATTTTGATGTACACCAACTTTTCCATTTGTTCCATGCTGATGCATATGTGCGAATGGTAGATTTTCTCCAGCTAGATACTAACAACGATTTCTCTTCTTCTGTCCATTCCTTAATTAGATCAACCCACCTCGAATCAGCCATGCTTCCAAGGATATGCTCTGCACCTCTGGTGGATGACGACCCGTCTTCGTGTCTATTAGAACTCGCGGGAGGTCTGGTATCCGATATGGTCTCTGAAGAGCTCGCTGCTGGAGGTCTGCTGTCCAAAAAGCCTTGTCCCATTTCGGGACTATTAGGATATACTGACCTTGAGCGGAGTTCAGGCAGGAGAGTACTTGTGGTATAAGATTGGGTGGTGGAAAGAGCCAGCCGAGGCTGTAGTTCCAACGATGAAGAAAGGCATTGTGAGTTAATGCTTTCTCGTCTCGCGGATCTATTGACACATACCGTGACACAACGTGAGCTGTCTCTGATGCAAACAGATCCACCACGGGAGTCCCCCACATCTGAAAAATATTGCTGGTCGCTGATGTTAGGAGATGCCACTCTGGGGATCTCTTGCTGCGAGATAGGGCGTCGACCTCTGTGTTGTATCGGCCAGGGAGGTACTGCGCCGTCATTCGTATATTCATTTGGTCTAACAGAACTAGCAGTTGTCTGGTTAGTTTGAGGAGCTTCTTGGATTTTGTTCCACCTTCCTTGTTTATATAAGCTACAACGGTTTGATTGTCCGACTGCAGGAGTATATGCGCGTTCTTTAGCTGTTGTTGTTTTTGTTGTATCGCTGCATAGACAGCGTACAACTCCTTGCGGTTGACATGCCAGGCTTGTTGGGCTGCTGTCCACTGACCTGCAATTTTCAACTGTTCCAGCTGGGCTCCCCAACCTAAATCGGATGCATCCGTCGTGAGCAGGTGAGATATGGGCTCCGTGTGTAGCAGTGACGTGACGGATGCCATCCTCACCCACCATTGCATTTCGGCAAGAACTGGTTCCGGAATCTTCGATTGACTGTGAGGGAAGGACTTCGGCAGAAGTCGACTGTATTGTTGCAGTGTTCGACAATGAAGCCTCCCTCGGGGAACGACGAACGAGGCAAAGTTGAGTCTCCCCATTAGAGACTGGGCCTGTCTGAGGGACCAACTGCCTTTCGACATCTGTTTTTGTAATGCCATGCGTAGCGTGAGGCATTTTGGTTCCGACAGGGATTTGGAATTGTTTCGTGTATCCCAAGTAACTCCTAGAAATTCTAGGCGTTGAGTCGGAACCAGAACAGATTTCTCGAAGTTTATTGCCCATCCTAGGCGTTTTAACAGTCGTACTGCAAATGTTACCTGTTTTTTCAGCTGCTCGTAGAATTGACTGGCCAGCAGGAAATCGTCCAGGTACACTATACAGCGAATATTGTTGTTTCTTAGGTACTCGGCGATCCAATTTGTAACGGCTGCGAACGTCCCGGGCGCTGATGACAGGCCAAAGGGTAGACACGTCATCTGATAAAGTGTCCCTTTGTAGCTCGCTCTGAGAAACCTGCGATGCTGATGAGCTATAGGGAGATGAAAATAGGCCTGGCTTAAATCTAGTTTCACCATCCAGTCCTTGCTCTGTAGAAACGATGGTATTCGAAAATGGCTGAATAGCCGAAATCTTTTGATTTTTATAAATTCGTTTAACCGTTTCAGATTGAAAATGGGACGAACCGATCCATCCTGTTTGGGTATTAGAAAAAAGGTTGATAGGTAGCTGGGAGATATATCTGCCTTTTCGAGGATCTGAGCATCTATCATCTTTTCGATTTGTTCGGACATCTGTGGAGATATCTTTGTTGTAAAGTTCGATATCACCATTTGACTGGGGTATATCAGAGGCGGCTTCATTAAAAAGGATATGCGAATCCCTTCTAAAAGTTTGCAGATCTGTTGTGGAGCTCCCAGTTCGCGCCAAACATGCTGATATTGCATAAGACAGCCGCCTTGAAATATTTTCCAGTCATGCTCGGCTATTTCTGTTCCTAGGTGGCGAGTGAGCGCGAGATTTCTTACCTTTTTGATGCTGCGCAGACTTGGTACCGTAGGGCTTGCCTTTACTTCCTTTGAACTGGTTAGACTTCTTTTTTCCTTTAGCATCACATGATGAACGAAAGGATTTTTCTTTTGAATTCTTAAAAGTTGAGAAATTACCTCTGTATCCGCTGCTAGTACCGGCACGGCCCGTATTTGAATTTTGATTCTGCATCGGCAAACTTGAGCCTGCACTCATAGAAAGTTTATCAGCCCCGCCTATTTTTTGAATATAGCTATCTAGTAAACAGCCGTCGAACAAATTTGCTGAACTAGGGGGTATTGTTTGTATAGCCGCACTAACATACTCATCGGGTACTTGTTTGAGTAAAGAATCTCTACGCAATTGAATAAAATCAGCTCTTCTACCGCATACTATTTGCAATATGTCATCACTTATTTTCATAAAACTAGAATCTTTCCCAAACATTGTCTCAACTTTTCCAAAAAGAGAAGCTGGCGTTAATATTGTTTCTTTTTCACCCGACCAGTTGATTATACTTTGTAAAGTGTTACGCAATTCATCCTTTTGCATTAACAAAGCATTAGTTAATGCCGCAAAAGTACGCTCCATTAGATAAAGCCGATAGTCTTCATTAGAAGAAGAAGACTGAAAGCGTTTCAGTTCCTCGTTGACACTAAGTTCTATAAAACCTGGGGAGGTTTGATACTTTTTCTGGGCTTCAGAAAACCTAATGGACCGCCATTCTTCCGATTTGAATCTTTGTAATACTTCTAAATTTTTTAAATATTTTTCGTCAGATTTAGGAAAAATCGGATCTTTAACCACTGTCGAATATTCAAATAAATTTAACTGAGCCGTTACTTTCTCCGTACTGTTGCCCGGCGGTTGTTGCAAACCAATTCCTTCAACAGTATTTTTATCACCTGAACTTGGTAAAGATGACGAAGAAGACTCATTGTTATTTGTATTATTCGCCACGTTATGGGATTGTGTAATTAAGTTTGTTAAGAAGGCCAGTTGCTGTGATAGAAATTCATATTTCAAATCACTCACCGATCGTGCCCGTTTTCTATGTGTTATTCCTTCCTCGTCAGACATTTCTCGCCCCTCATTGCTCGAACTTGACGAAGACTCCGAAGCTTCGCTTACCTCCCTTTGTCTCTTATTTCCTTTGTGATTTTGCGGTTCCTCCGCGTTGTTGTTATCCATCGTAGAAGCGAGGGAAAATTATATTTCTTCAAACTATTTTTAACTGGTATTATTCGATATATATATATATATTATTACTACAAGTTTTTTATTAAAAGAGATTTTACTAAATCGTCCGCACAGAACGAAAAACGACGCTATATGAGAGAATAAAATAACCCCACTAACCACCATGCGTTGCCACCAAACATAAACGGAAACGGATGCACAAGTGGGGAGCGGAAGCGAGGGAGGTGGTAAGACAGCACAAACGAACGAAAAACGGAAGGCTAAACTCAATAATGGATTCCGGATGTCGAATCGGAACAAATAATATAGCATATTCATTAATAATATATGGCATGTAGTGATTTTTTTAAATAAAATATGTCAACTTTGATTCATAGCTTTGAATATCTGTAGCACTTTTGCATACATGTTTACTATCATATGTATGTTGTCTATCTATTGTTATGTAATTTTCATTTCGAAACATTAAACATATGCCCTACTTATAAAACAGTGGAGCACGTTTTCATTGTGTATATTGCAAGTATTTTTTCAATCTAAAATATAACATCCCGTTCATAATATCTACTAGTATATTTTTTCACCGGCAAGCTTTTTCAGAAAATTGCAACAAAAATACACAAATATTCAACATAATTTAAAAACGCACAAATACCTCATTCTGTTGATTTCAATCTAAAATATGACTTTCAATTTCATAACCTCTACAATTTTTTTAGTTCACGAACGCAATGGGTGAATGTTAATTTGTGCAACAAAATAATATTATGCTCATGCGAAAATATAAAAATTATGCTCGAACATAAACATGTTATATTAATTAAATGTGAATTTTTTTCGCTTTGAACATTCCCCGCAATAATTAATACTTTGAGCGTATGCTGGAGACTCGAAAACGTTGACCTATATGGGAACTGGGTCCCCTGTAACGAGGCAAGTTACTTTGCGTATTAAATACAGACAAGTACTTGTGTTCGCATTTTAAAACTCGGAATTTTATGTAATTTTTGCTTGGATGCGCCTGGATGGAAATGGGGATTAATGGTTTTTTAGCAATTTTATTTACCATTGTGATACTACGGCCAATCAAGTGACTATACGAGTAACCACGGTCCGGTGAAATCATAAGAAAGTTCTTGAGTTCTAAAGCAAGCATCCTGTACTCGGTGAGCTTTTGATGGTAGGTAACATATCTGTATTCCCAATCTGATCAATTCTTGCGCCAAGATAGATATCAACTGCTAAAAGCCATCATGACCTGAGTCTAAAGTCTTGCAGTAAAGAGGTAGGAGAAGACGAAAGAAGTCCATTGTAAGGGAAATATACGGGAGTGGGCTGAAACAAAGTCGATCGAACACTATTTCGTTTACCCACAGACAAAAAGGAGTTCACATAATCGGACTGCTGATCGGCTTCGTTTTATCTGGTGGAAGCCGTTAGGCTGTGTCTAGTTACCACATAACATGAAAAGCTAAACTAAGCTGTGATAGCCTAGTGCGTCAGCCTCCTAATCAGAGGTCGGCGGTTCGAATCCGGGCACGCACCTCTAACTTTTCGGAGTTATGTGCGTTTAAAAAAAAATAAAAATATTAAAAATATCACTTGCTTCAACGGTGAAAGAAAACATCGTGAGGAAACCTGTCCGCCTGAGAGTTCTCCATAATGTTCTCAAAGGCGTGTGAAGTCTGCCAATCCGCACATCGCCAGCGTGGTGGACTATGGCCAAACCTTTCTCATATTGAGAGGAGACCCGTGCTCTGTAGTGAGCCGGTAATGGGTTGAACATGATCATGAAACACTACCGTCAAAGAAGCGTGCCACCAAGCGATTAAGCGTTCCGGCCCAAGGTCGCGTAGAAACCAACCAACAGTTAGGGTTTACAACATCCCTGACAGGTTAGTCCTCTACCATCTCAAACCTGCATCATCACTTACCACCAAGTGAGATTGCAGTCAAGAGTCTAGCAGAAGAAAACATATTAGTGACGGCAGAACAGGAGCACAATTCCATTTGCTTTCGGAGATGGGTAGCCTTAACCCGGAATGTGAGAAACAAGTTATAGAAGTGGGGTGCTCTGTAACACTATTAGACACTAATTGCAGCAGGTCACCCAACATTAAAAGCAAGGGTCCCAGCCGCACATTCCCGCTAATATAACCTCGTTTCACAAACAAACGTCGAAAATGTTCAACAGTGGTCTTAGTACGCGTCGATAATGATCTATCATAATATAATTGTTGAATGTTCATTTGTGACAACAGAGACTTCTTCTCGCCGTTATTTTGTTGAAGTTTTTTGCAGTAACTTTTAATAGGATAGGTACTTACTTTTAAATATATTGTGTTCGTCATTATTTCAGAATACATTTCGGTGCCGGTGTGATTATAATCCTTATTTCTCTAATGCCAAAATTTTAGAGCTGCAACTTTTTTACGATTGGTATTGGTTCGTTGCGTTGCATTAGCAAAACACTCAGGCCAAGACTGTCGGAGAGATGCGGTTTCGAATCTCGCTCTTAATGTAGGCAAAAACACAAACATAATGAAATGGGTATTTCATTATATTTGTGTTTTTGCCTGCATATCTGTATATCATAATTATGATATCGGTAATGATAATTGCGTCTGTGAGATTTCTTAGTTTGTCTTTCTTTCAAGCATCAACAACAGGGACAGATTATGTTTTACACCAAAGTCATCTAGATAACTACTGGGCGCGGGTCTGGGTCTCCTTTCAGACAAGGGTTTTGGTCATTGTCACCCACGATAGCGTTGTTCGGATTGGTAGCGGAAACACGACCATGCGTTCAACTTCATGCTTAAGTGATTACCATTGCATTAATGCTTCCTATTATCCACCCTGTTTTTAGTTAGATCAGTCGCTATTTCTGCTTTTTAACAACTATTTTAGTTTATAAAATCTAGACTAAATAATTTAAGGGTAAAATTGTCGAAAGTAACGGAAAGGACCAAAAGGCCAATGCTGCATCAAAGAGGTTAAACTGCATAAACATATGAAGAGTGACCTTTCCAAAATTCTTAAAGTCATGTACAGTGAGCTTCTGAGCCGATTTAAGATAACGTTTTATTAACGCTATTAATAAAATCTTCATACTAAAAGAAGGTGCGAATATTTCTAGCATTCTAATTCAAGTAAATATTTTATAATTAATATTACATAACACAATTCATATAGCACACTCAACATGGAATGATTCGGTATTGCCAAAAGTAACGTTATACGGATTTAAATTGATGGAGAATAGCCAACTCCAATACAACGGATTTCTGAGACCCGGATATGGCAGCCTGCTAAACTTCTGCAGTGATCCAAGTGACACCATCGCTCCTAAACACAACAAACTATTCTAGTAATCAGCTCAGGCAGAATAACAACTTCTATTTCTGGGCTTTCGACCGTATTGTTCTGTCGCGAGACCCGACCACCCTCTACCACATCACCCAACCAGCCTCTGTACGCTAGCTAAACTATGGTAAACAGTTCGCGAACAACTAACAAATTGAGAACAGTCTAATACAATTAGAGCCTTGTACTTGTACTCGTAGGTAAGAACTAAGAGCTGGCATTAGGGCGAAGGGTCGCGACCGCAAATTCTTGCGAAGTGTTAAGTTCGCATCGCACGCGAAGGGCCCGAATGTTGGCAACTCTGTGTGAAGTTTGGGCGTCAATAATGACCTATAATTACGTCCTTGCTCGTTTAAAACCCCCGTGAAGTTTTCCACTGTATGCTTTAAGTGGATTCTTGTGACCATTTGGGACATTTCGAGCTTAGAGTATTTGGTAATGTTCGTAATATAATTATAAATCTAAGTCGGTTCAGAGTTAATGTCCGTGTAAGGTTCGGACGTTAACGGTGAACTGAGAAAATCGATTTCTGGACTTTAGGTCCCCCATAAGGGTTATTAACCAGAAATGAATTATCTTGCATCGTTTGTGACCAGCTCCTCATTTGCGTCTCGTTTGTATTAGGTTGCCTGGAATAGATCGCAAGCATGTAACTATTTCGCTTTTTCACCTGGGTAGAAAAATCCTCCAAAATTATTTAACTTAAGTATTTGTAACTGTTAGGTCGTCATCGCTTAGGATGAAAGATAACGTTTGTTTTAATGAAGATTATCACTACTTGGTACTCAGTTGGTAATAAATCTCGAAATATTTTATGCAAATAGGAACAGTTTATTGCTTTTCGTTTCACTTAGCCTTTCACACTGCCGTAGGCCTCGATTTTTTTAATTATCAAATTTATAAAAATGAGTTTATTTTTATTTTTTAAACTATTTTAAACACAAATTGACAACCCTATAGTAGTTGCAAAATTATAATTAGAAGGCCGTCTTGTTTCAACAGATTAATTTAAAGTCTTTGAAAGTAATTACAAAAGCAAAATTTGTTAAGCAAAAATATAATTAGAGATCTAGATAACTGCCTAACAGCTAATTAATTTAATAATCTTTCAAAAGAAACAGGAATTAGAAAGGACCTTGATGGCCTCGCGGGTAGAAATGGTTGGCCAAATCGCAAAATCCGTTATGTATTAAATTTTAATCCCATTGTCCCACTTTAAAAAATTAATATTAAAAACGATTTTACTGTTACTTTATCGACAGAATCATTTTTCAGCGTTACTATTGCCTGCAATTTTTCATTATTGTTTAGATAATCCACCTGTCTCATAGATAAAAGGGCTTCAAGCTTTATCTACGCGGGTCAGCGATCTCAATAAATTTACATTTTATATGTAATACCAAGGAAGCGGTGATAGCCTAGTGGTTAGGGCCTCACCCTAATCAGAGGTCGGCGGTTCGAATCGGGGCACGCAACCTCTAACCTTTCAGAGTTATGTGCGTTTAAAAAAATTAAAATATCACTTGCATCAACGGTGAAGGAAAACATCGTGAGGAAACCTGCACGCCTGAGAGTTCTCCATAATGTTCTCAAAGGCGTGTGAAGTCTGCCAACCCGCACATGGCCAGCGTGGTGGACTATGGCCAAACCCTTCTCATATTGAGAGGAGACCCGTGCTCTTTAGTGAGCCGGTAATGGGTTATTCATGATGATGATGATGACCAAGGAAGCGCTTGAAGTCTCACAAAGCAATAAACATACGTAAATATCCTTCGTTTATTTTGTTATTGTTATCCTTTAAGAATTCCTGTACATAAATGTGCCCTAAGAGACAACCCTGGGTGACTTGGTACAAAACACTCATCACACGGTTTGTTATTAGAAAGCCTTTGTGATCGACGTAATTGAATTAATTAAAACACGCCCGAACTAGATTACAGTAAATGCTACACGCGCTCTAAATAGATTAAACTTGTACTGGATTCGGTTGTTCAGTTATCGCTTAGGATGGGGAAAAGCGTGTCTTTTTACTGTACGTTAAAGAAGCCATTGTGGTGGACAACGTTAATCAGGCTATTACGGCTCAGCCACGCTCACATTCAAGTAATTACATGATCTAGATGGCATGTGAGAGTGATATAAAAAAAAAACAGCACTGTTTGTTGTTGGCTTCTTCTTAGACCTGGGTGCCTGGAAGCCTCCAAGCTTTAATTTATGTTAACGAATGTAGTTCTCACCATTACTTCAAGAATTGAAATAATAAAAAATAAATTACACTTACATGACATAACTACGAATTGACTATAAGCCCTTGACGGCTGCCTGGTGGTAAGGTGGGCTGGTGGCGTGTGATGATGTAGTCTGAGATGGTAGCGGGCTACCCTGTTAGAGGTATGGTAAACCTAATTAGTTTCCACGCGACATCGTGCCTGAACGCTAATATTCTGGAAGACACGTCTTTTTCTTTTATACATCACAAGTTAGCCCTTGACAGCATCTCACCTGGTGGTAAGTGATGATGCGGTCTAAGATGGTAGCGGGCTAACCTGTTAGGGATATGTCCCATACTCGTCGCCAATGTAACGTCAATAAAACACGGGCGTGGATACTAACTGACTTTATTCTGCAATTACCGTAACACCCGCGTTAAGTGTCACAATCTTAATACAATCACGTAACAGTAAACCCATACCTACTCGTCTTTATCGGTGAGGTGGTAACTAGCCACAGCCATAGCACACCAGGTCAATCCAAAAAATCTGGGCATCGAACCACGGAAATAGAGTTAGAGATTTTTAGAATTAGAATTAAGAGTTAGTTGAGATGGTAAACAAGTATAAGACACAAAATACAGTGCATACATAGTAACGTACTAAATTTTTATATCGGAAATTTCTCCGATGGCGCGCGTTTGAACTGTCAATAACCCACACTCGGTGTTGGCAGCTTTTTGCAGTAATTGCAGGACTTGTCTCCGATCTGACAGCTACGTGCCACAGATCGCGGGAATTAAAAAATGGCTGCGCGATCTATCTATGTATCTCAGTGGTTTAACTTTAAGTTATTACGGTTTTTTCGGACGCTATATAAAAAAATCCTAAGGGGGAGGCCTACGCCAGAGAGGCGACTTCTACCAAACACTTGTGACGATATTATAATATAAAATTTGACTGAAACTTGTAAGAAAAAAAAAAACATTGACATAATTTATTATTTTTATTGACTTGGTAGTAGAATAAATAGCTTTTTTATTTTATTTATATAAAAAAATCCAAAAGGTTTATGCAGAAACCAACATTCGGTATGGGCATCTTTTTTAGGGGGCGTTTGACTGTCACAGGTTTGCGAGATACAAATCTGACAATGGTATAATTTTATCCCACTCGATGAACGGGTGTCTTTATGCGCTTTTACCTTCATTTTGTACCTTCATCTGTCAAATAACCGTCAGTTTTGATTACGAAGGTGTTTACCTTTAAGTGTAATGATGATCAAAACGCAAATGTGGACTCACTTATTCACGTAAATCGAGAAGAAAAAAAATTTTATCGCATGCTTAAAGGAAAAATAATAACGCTTTCTTTCAATTCATACTATAGAAAAACATTTTATTATCTTTTTAGATGAACATGTCAATTAATTTTTTATAGGTCAACCTGTTAGTTGTATGATGAACCCGTACTCCTAATTAGTTTCTATGTGACATCGTGCCGGAACGCTAAATAGCTTAGCGACACGTCCTTGTCGGTAGGATGGTAACTAGCAGCGGCTGAAGCCTCTCACCAGACTAGATTCCAGCCGGGAATCGAATACAGGACCTCCAACATTATAATGCGACAGCGCATGCGCTGCGCCACAAAGGTCGTTAAAAAACGTACTTATAATCGTTGTAACCAGTCAACTTTTAATGAAACCACTTTAACTATCCTTCTATCTTTGAACTATAATTTTCTTTAATTCCTTTAAATTGGTTTGTTTTTAGTATATATTGTTGGGAGAGTAAAGCGCATCATAGGCCTCAGGTGGTGTCTGTGACGTCAGAGTGGCGCGATGCTGGTACGAGACGCAAGGTGGCGTGATGCTCGTACGAGACGAAGAGGGGATATCATTTTAGTGGAAAGCGCGGGTATAAATGTAGACGCGCGCTCGTTTTTGGGGTTCAATTAGTAGCATTCACTTTGTGAGGGGAACCTCTGCCCGGTTCGATAGTCAAGCCTAGTATTGTATTTTGGCGTGTAATTTTAGAGAAAGTATTTTGTATTTTTAAAGTAAAGTGTCACTACGACTTGTTGTAATTGTTTGTTTTATTAGATTTATTAAAAGGGTTCCTAAAATCAGAAGCGGTATACGACAATCTCGCGTGTTCCCGTAAAGCTTTGCTACCTGGCACATCATTTACGTAAAGTTTACGTAAGAGTAGGTAAAGTAGTGTAAAATATACGTCAGTAAATCTGGTGAGTACGTTCCAATCATTTTAGTGAATAACTTCAAAAAGTGGGTAGTCTTTATGTAAAACGCTACTTTGCACTGCTATCAGTAGCTTCATAATTTTGCTTTGCAGTTATATTTGCGCACATAAATATTCGGTGCCTTATTGTCTGCATCAGTTACGCTACTATCCATATTGATAGCTTGTTTTAGCTTTGAAGTTTTAATACTTGAGGGTAAAGTTGAACGTAAATATGCCTGGCAATAACCATAATAGTAGGAGCCGTTCAAAAAATCGTGAATCGCGTTCCAAGAACCGTGAATCGCGTTCTAGGTTTTATGAGCCGCGTTCCAGTAGTCGTGATTCTAGATTTGATTCTAGAAACGCGCGTTCTAATCATGCCATTAACCGACTCAGCTCACTTAGCAGTACATTAACGATTAAAATGCAACGAATCCTAGATCGGTTGACGTCATTGGAGGTGCAACGTAGCTCGACCCCGCCGCGAGCACGTCGGCCGAGCGCTAGCGCCTGCGCGACTACGCCGTTGCTGCGAGCTCGGGTGGCGCCTGCGACTGTGGCGGAGCATCCCGAGTCTGCTGCGGGTGCAAAGCAGCGTCGTGAGTCAGTGGTCCTGTCTTCTCCAGGGCGTTCCTTGAGTGCTGCTATTAATCACGAGGCCAGCGCGACTGATCGTATCGCCAACGCGATACGTTCAATCAACATGACTGTGAGATCCAACCAATCTTTTTATATAACTCTAACTTTGATCCTCTAGCATTAAACGACATAGATACCTGGTGCGAAGAGGTAGACTGCGCTAAAATTATGCGCTGGGGCGATAACGAGTGTCTGTCTTATATTGGCAATTGTTTAAAAGGTGAAGCTAGGGCCTGTCTCAATGAGTGGGTTAGTAATGACCGTAGTTGTAGCAATTTTAAAAGGGAGTTTAAACCGTTGTCCTAAACAACCGAATATTGCAAATGTTCTTTACGAAGAAATGAGTACTGACTCCGATAAATACCCTACGTATGCTAACTATGCTCGTCGGTCTTTGTTAAAATTACGCATTGTTAGAGTGCAAAGTCTAGTAATATAGCCGTAAGGTCAGGTGAGGCCGAGCCTTCACGAGCTCAAAGCGTTGGTAAAATCCTTACTCCTTAGGGAGTACTTACTTCTTAGGAACGTCATACAAGTTTGGTAATTACTGGGTCTAAAGCCTGGTACTACCGACGCTACATTGAGGGGTGCACTGTTTGGACAGCCTGCATCGCGCGTCTGAACAAAGAGGATGTTAATTTTCATTCGGGTCCTGAGCAGAATAAGGGTGCAGAGAGCTGGAGTCTCTTGCGATCGTTGGGAACCTGCAACGCTTCCGCCACTGTTCAACAACCTTCGTTTCAAGATGGTGGCCGACTGCAGCGTTTTAGATACCACCAAGCGCAGGAAGAACTTGCTTCTTTCTGCTTGGCGTTCTTTGCCATAATAATTCGTCTGCATACTTCTGTTTCACAAGATCCATTGTTGGTGATACATGAGTCTAGATAAGTAAAGTTATCCACCACTTCTAGCTAGATTTTTCCCGTGAGATTTAGTTTGCCACTTTGATCCACAATCATAATCTTTGATTTAGATGGATTGATGGAAAGACCAAGTTTCTTGCTTTCATTTTATAACTTACTAAAAAGGGTCACCATGGACGGTCATCACCGTGGAAGGGCGAATTCCCTTAGACTTGTGCGATATTTTTCGATGGTAAGGTTCTCAAACTGTTTAATTGCTTTTCATTGTTTTGGTGATTGTTTTCAGAAGTAGCAGTGATGCTCGACATCAGTCACCGAGATGCATATGGCATCTCGTGGAACTGCTGCTTTGTGGGGGTTTTGACTACAGCCTCACCGATCACCATCGGCGAGTAGCAGTGAGAAGTGACGCTTGACATCACTCACCGAGACACATCTGGCGTCTCGTGGAACTGCTGCCTTGTGGGAGTTCTGACTGCCGCCTCCACCGCCAAAACCGCAAGCGAACTCAGGGTGCCGAGCCGAGGTACCACTCGTACGAGCTCGACACCTTGGCTGTTGTTAAGGCCTTACAGGACTATCGACACTATCAGCTACTGGTAAGCTCGACTTGGGCAGGCGCGGACCTGCTGCTGATGATGCTTATCGAGTGGTCAAGGGGCTTCCCCACGGTCGTTACGAGCTGCAGCTGCTGGCCGGCTCTTATGGAAAAGCGACCCAGGCCGCGGCAGAATTCATGGTGCCATGGCGAGGGGAGTGGACTCCGGGTGCTTGTGCTGCCTTCTTCGAGGGTGAGCCTGTGTAGTACTTCTGTGGGCAAGCTAACGTTGTGCCACTGTCCCACAGTAAGTACTCCCCACGGTATGCTAACGTAGTGCCTATGCCGTGTGATTGTGTTAACGGTATGCTAACGTAGTGCCTATGCCGTGTGTTTGTGTAAACGGTATGCTAACGTAGTGCCTATGCCGTCTGTTTGTGTAAACGGTATGCTAACGTAGTGCCTATGCCGTGTGTTTGTGTAAACGGTATGCTAACGTAGTGCCTATGCCGTGTGATTGTGTCAACGGTATGCTAACGTAGTGCCTATGCCGTGTGATTGTGTTAACGGTATGCTAACGTAGTGCCTATGCCGTCTGTTTGTGTAAACGGTATGCTAACGTCGTGCCTATGCCGTATGTTTGATGTGTAAATGGTATGCTAACGTCGCGCCTATGCCATTTGTGTAATCCTCATGTCATGTAGTAAAATTATGCTCATCGTGCTATGTTTTTTTCAGAATATCTCAGTCACGTCGTGCTTCCTCTCTGGCACTGGTTCTAATATCTTTATTTCGCTAACATTCATGTCAGAAAACTGTGATTTAATTTTCTGAGTACATAACTCGGAAAAATATAAAAACTGTGTTAATTTTAGTATGTTTCTCAGGTGCAGACTGTAATTATGATCAGGCGGAGTCCATGCCTGAACGAGCTAAAAGAAGCGACAAAGTGCCTTGTTGCGAGGGCACACCAATGTCTACCCCAGGCACCTCTGGTGCTACAGAAGCCGTGCAGCTGGAGTCACAGGAGCACGAGGACGTCCTCCAGTCAGGAGAGGCCGTGTTGGGAGAGTAAAGCGCATCATAGGCCTCAGGTGGTGTCTGTGACGTCAGAGTGGCGCGATGCTGGTACGAGACGCAAGGTGGCGTGATGCTCGTACGAGACGAAGAGGGGATATCATTTTAGTGGAAAGCGCGGGTATAAATGTAGACGCGCGCTCGTTTTTGGGGTTCATTGGATTGATTGAGGTCAACGATTCGGTCGATTCGATCGGAAGCAAGGATTGGAGATTGCTCTCAGATGGATCGATACCATTGATATCGATTCGATCGGAATTCGATTCGATTGATTGATTAATTGATCGGATCGGATCCTGATCGGGGAGATCAAATCGATCGGGGGAAAGATCGATTGGGTAAAGGTGGATCTGAGATTCTCGCTGATACTTTATAGTCGTTGGTTGGTTGGTCCTGATCGTTGGTTGGTCGTTGGTCAGTCTTTGGTCGTTGGTTAGTCTGGGTTGGTGGTGGTGCTCGACATTGGCGGATGCCGGACCCAACGCATATCACCTCCTGACGTCCGGCCTCCGACTTGCCACTAGTTGCATCAACGGAGCCCGGATCCGGCGAGGTGTTGGAACGCCGACACCGTCGCCCGGGCCACGCCCGTGGCAGCTTCGCCCCGCTTACTGCGCCACCGTACAATGCCGCGTTTACCCGCACCAAACCCTGCGGAGTCGCAGCGGCGCGCGACCCGTCCGCGCCCAATGCGCCGCAAGGTTTTCGTGCAATCGACGCACCTTAACTCCGGCCTAATTGACGCGGTCAGGTCGCTTACGGCCAGCCGCGTCAAGGAGGCCGTGAAACCAGGCCCATCGCAGGGGGCTGGAGAGGAGCTCTTCGCAGCGAGCCCTCTGGCCCTCTCCCCCGCACTCTCGCTGGAGGCCGTCGGTCCGACAACGTCGACTGCGGTTGCTGTGCCACCCACAACCGGCTCTGTTACGCCGACTATGATCACGACGCCGCCGGTACACTTCCCGCGCCCGCCGCTTTTCCCCGCGCCGCGCCCGCTGCCGCCTGTTATCCCTGTAGGACGCTTCCCCTCCCCACCTAAGGGCCGAGTTGGAGTCCGACCCACCGTCGCCACCATCGCCACGCCGCCTCCAAGCATGCCGCGTCTCTCAAGGGGCTCGCCGATGGAACTGAATACGACAAGCCCGACGTATGCAGCCGCGGCCAAGAGATCGGCGCCGTCGCAAACTCCACCGCAAAGTGCCATCTCTGGACCTACTGCTGGCGTTGCCGCTGCCTCCTCTGCGACGGCATCCGCCGCCGCTGCTTCCGCGTTAAGGCCCACCGCTCGCTACCCTCCGCTCGTGGTGGAGGTGTTGCCGGACTGGCCGACACACTTCAGGGAGCTGAAAAAGCTCCTTGGACACGCCCCTAATGGACGTCCGTATGGCAAAGGCGTCCGTTTCATCCCAAAATCGGACCAGGAGTTCCGCGCCATCCAGCGCTACTTAACGCAGCTGGAAAGCGCCGCGGGACTATCCTGGTTCTGTTACTCTCTACCGGCCGAGAGGAGCGTAAAGGTTGCGATACGCGGCCTGCCGGCGAACACGGAGCCGGCACTTGTCAAGGAAGAGCTACGAGAGCTCGGGTACGTCCCAGAGCATGTGCGGACCATCCCCGCGCGCCCGGGTAGACCGGGCTGTCTGATGTTCGCGCAGCTGCAACGGACACCGGACACTATACCCGGCATATACGAGGTGCGCGAGCTCCTCTGCATGCCCGGCGTCACAATCGAAGCGTGGCGTGGCCGAAAAGGCCCCGCGCAGTGCCACCGCTGCCAACAGTTCCGTCACTCTTCCCACAACTGCCACCGGCCTATTGCCTGCGTGTGTTGTGGAGGAAATCACCCAGCCCGGGACTGCCCACGCCCGCGAGAGGAGCCACCAACGTGCGCAAATTGCAATGGTGTGCACACAGCGAACAACGCGACCTGCCCCGTATTCCGCAGGGAGTCACGGAACCGCCGGGCGGGTACCGTCGTGCGCACCGCCACAGCGGCACCCACTGCAGTCCTCAACACAGAGGCTGACGCGCCCGGCTCACTCATGGCTGCTGCCAACCAGCCACACAAGCAGCCGGGCCGAAAGCGCCGACGCCGGCGCGGCAAACGTGCGGGCTCGCGCCAAGGCGGAACTTCCACAACTGCGCCGTGCCCAACACCGCAACCCCTGACACAGGCTACTGCGCGCAAACCCATAATCGGACGCCCTACAGCGGCTCCTCCCGCGCCGCCCGTACAGTCCAAAACCATCGTGGTCGCTGCCCCCGAGCCTCGGGGGACGAAGGCGAAGCGCGTGGTACAGCCGCAGCAAGCATCCCAGCTGGCGCGCGGCCCCTTGGACCCCAAGATGACCCGCATCATCGGAATCTTACACGAGGTTCTGGTGGCGATCCAGGAGCAACGCGACCCAGTCCCGTTGATCCTAACGTGCATCATGGAGCTCTTGAATGGGTGAAGAACTTCGGATCGCATTTTGGAACGCCGACGGGCTTTCTTCACAAAAAGTCCGTCTTCTTAAGAACCTGCTCTCTCAGCGTCGAGTGGACATCGGCCTGATCAACGAGACTCACCTAAAACCGGCGGACAAGTTGAAAATTTCCGGATACTATGTCTACCGGGAGGATCACACCTCGCCGATCGGAACTGCTTATCGGGGATTAGCAGTTTTGGTTCGTCGGAATGTCGTACACCAAGCGCTGCCAGTACCACAGCTGCAGACATCGTACGCCCTCGGGGTGGAAGTCTGCGTCGAACACCAGCCCACCCGTGTGTTCGCCTACTATAGGCCCCCGACGAATCGACTCGCAGTGGCTGATGTCCACATCCTGCTGGACTCGCTATTGCCCACGATCATCGCCGGGGACTTTAATGCGAAGCACACGGCGTGGAATTCGAACATCGTGTCCCCGGATGGCAGACGCCTCCTGGACGATGCAGACCGTCACGGATACGAAGTGCTAGGACCAGAGGTCCCGACACACTACCCGTACTGTGCGGCTCACTCACCAGACGTCATCGACATAGCAGTTACCCGCGGCCTCGCCGTGACGCCATCGATTGACGTCCTGGACGACCATCTCACCTCCGACCACCAGCCTGTCCTCTTGACGTTGAAGAACATACCAACGAAAACAATGCTGCTTTCTCCAAAACATCGTCAGGACTGGCGAGTTTTCGCCGACTATATGGCGAAGCACTCGCCGTCCTTCCGAGTGGAGAGCCCCGCAGAAGTCGACAGACTTGCAACGGACTTCAGCACAACCGCGTCAAACGCGCTTCGAGAATCCAGGCTCGACGCCGCCTCCACTCGCAGCTCACCCCAGCTTCCGGCCTACATACAGGCGATGATACAGGAGAAGAGGAAGCTGCGACGGCAATGGCAAGTCCAACGGTGCCCGACCATGAAGACACGGCTCAACGATCTAGCTGCCAAGATATCGAAGGCACTGGAAACAGTCGCTGACGAATCCTGGCACTCAACTATCGAGCGAGCTGGTGATGACTGGTCTGGTCTCCACCGCCTTTGCCGCCACCTCTCGGGGAAACCTACTCCGATTAGGCCTCTTCTGGCCAGTGACGGTAACCCTCGTTACCGCGCCGAAGACCGAGCGGAGATCTTCGCCGAATTCCTGGAGAAACAGTTTACACCGAATCCGACCACAGATGTGCAGCACGTGGAAACCATCGAGCGACAGTTGGAGGCTTACTTCGAGTCGCCGATAGCACCGACGGAAGACCCCGTCGTGTTCTCCCCTGGACAGGTCCAGCGAATGATTCTTCGGGCTAAACTACGGAAAGCGCCGGGTCCCGACCGGGTCACCAATGAAGCCCTGCGCCACCTCCCCCCGCGAGCAATCGCGTCATTAGCGCGACTATTTAATGGCATTCTCCGAACCGGGCATTTCCCGAGTTCGTGGAAGCTCGGCCGAGTAATTATGATACCCAAACAAGGAAAGAACGTCCTGCTGCCTGGGAGCTACCGTCCCATCACTCTACTATCGACGATCTCGAAAATATTCGAGAAGTTGCTGTTGCTGCATATAACGCCCCACCTTCAGCCACGCGATGAGCAGTTCGGCTTTCGATCCGAACACTCCACTACGCTCCAAGTCACGAGAGTACTGCACCACCTCGCTACCGCTTATAATAAGAGGGAGCATTCCGTTGCAGTATTCCTGGACATGGAAAAGGCGTTCGATCGCGTCTGGCACACTGGCCTGATCTACAAGCTGTCCACGTCTACTACTCCTCGCCGAGTAGTTAAGACTGTGGCCACCTTCCTGCAGGACAGACGTTTTCAAGTGGCGGTCGAAAATGTCTTGTCCACAGAGCGACCAATCTGTGCCGGAGTGCCTCAGGGAAGTTGCCTGTCGCCCATCTGCTACAGCAGATACACGGACGACATCCCAGTAGTCGGTGGAGCCATGCTGGCGCTGTACGCCGACGACGCTGCATTCATTACCACCTCACTGAACGCCCCTCACGCAGTTGTTAAAATGCAGCGCGCACTGGATGCACTTCCCACCTGGCTGAAGGACTGGAGACTTAAGGTCAACGTGGCGAAGACTCAGGCGATCTCCATCGGGCGGGCTATCTCCCTACCGCCTCGGGTATCGCTCATGGGAGAATCCGTCGAATGGACGCCGACGGCAAAATACCTTGGCGTGACCATCGACAGGAAGCTCTCGATGCGACCCCACGTGAAGAACGTAGTCGCGCAATCGCGCGCCGTGCGAAGCCTCCTGCGTCCCTTGCTGGCATCTCAACTGCCTCTTCGTGCGAAGCTTTGCCTTTACAAAGCATACATCCGCACGCGACTTACCTACGCAGCCCCAGCCTGGTTTGCACTGGTCAGCGAATCAAACCGCAAGTCACTGCGGGCACAGCAGTCGCTCGCGCTCCGCACCATCTCCGGAGCACCACGCTTCGTACGGAACCGGGTCATCTCCAGGGACCTGCGCATGGAGAGCCTCGACGACCACAATCGCCGCCTGAGCACCTCAATGTTCTCTCGCGCCGATGGAGCGCGATCCCAGCACCTGCGGGATATCGCGCCATACCATCGGCGACCGCCGGATGTGAGAGGCCTGCCACGAGACCTGACGTCTTAAGACGCAACACCGCTTCCTCGCCGCTGGCTGACGGGCGCCCACCGGTTAATCACTGGCAGGCACGACCTCGCTGAGCGGCGGGTTGCAAGCCACCCAGGACTTACATCTACACTCCGCTACAGCTCGCTGGTCACCCGCGTAACGCGGGCTCGATCGTAGTGCAGTGGAATGCAGTGCACCCTTAGACCAGAAATGGTCCCACCCAGTGCCCCGCCTGTAGTTGCAGGTGGCGTTGCTACCACTGGAGGGGGCCAACGCCCCGATCAGTTACCCCGGGACCCGAAAGGGTCCGCGTGGCATACATCTCTTTTGGGGTTCAATTAGTAGCATTCACTTTGTGAGGGGAACCTCTGCCCGGTTCGATAGTCAAGCCTAGTATTGTATTTTGGCGTGTAATTTTAGAGAAAGTATTTTGTATTTTTAAAGTAAAGTGTCACTACGACTTGTTGTAATTGTTTGTTTTATTAGATTTATTAAAAGGGTTCCTAAAAATATATATATTGTGGCCAGTGTACTTTGTTTTGTTTGTACTTTTATTTTATGGAACACTGTATTTATTTCTTGGAGGGGTTATGATTACTGCAATACAGCTTATACTTTTGCAGGATCATCGTTTTCACGTGTTTAGGATCTTTAAAAATCTTTTATCTTTATCTTTATTTCAAATGAGAAAACCTAGCAAGAGAACATTAATAAGAAATGCTGATGACGACAGTTTCCGCTGCAATGATAAAAAACCCGTGTATTAAATTAAATGCCTCCCATGTAACGAGACAAAAAGTACACGAGTAAAATCCATGTACCGTAGAGCGGGGATGCCACAAATCATTCTGTTGTTTTATCTTGATCTCGGACCGGTGACAACTATGTACCGTGGTGTGGTGCAAATCATGAGATTTTACTCAGTCAAATAAATGTCAAATTATTATAACCTATACATACCTATTTGGTATCAGAAGTAAATTAATATAATATTTATTTATTTAATAATAAATAATAACTCAATAATATCACTGGTGGGAGGTTTCGGCCGTTTCTAGTTACCACCCTACCGACAAAGACGTGTCAAGCGATTTAGCGTTCCGGCACGATGTCGCGTAGAAACCAATTAGGAGCGTGGGTTTACCATACTCCTAACAGGTTAGTCCGCTACCATCCTAGACATCACTTACCACCAGATGGTAACCGTGAAGGGCTAACTTGTAGTGTAAAAAAAATATAAACAATAAACAGCAAGTATAATTTGCTATATTCCGCCGACAACCGGGAGATTTGTATAACAGCACACAAAATCTTCCACTAGAACCTCTATTTTACTTTTGCTAAGTACTGTACTTTACTTTTCGCGCTTGTGAAGTCAACATCTCCTGAGGATAATCCGGTGTCGGGTCGAAACGTGCGTAGAGGTTCTAGTGCAAGATTTTATGTGGTGTTATATTATACAAATCTCCCGGTTGTCGGCGGAGTATAGCAAATTATACTTGTTGTTTATTGTTTATCATGGACTTCCGCAAAGTAACGCCTGCTTCTATTCATTATTTAAAAAAAATATTGTGAAAACAAAACGCCGTGTCTTAGTACTTGTAACACAAAATACCGGTCCAACCACAGTGCAGACGGAGCGTCGCACACGCATCCACCTGGCGACCGAATCATGTCCGAGCCGGGTATTACTACTAAATTATACGGGGACTTGTTTTACCGGTTTTTTCCCGTACAAGTGTTTAAATTGATCCATTCATGTGCACTGGCATGTAATGGAACTTGCTCGCGTCAGTTTATGTTGCCGATGCTGATGTTTCAATTTCTTTATTGTCGCTTTTCGGAATTTTTATATTAACAGCAAAAATGTTAATTCGCATTCCGTTATTAAGGTGGGAATTCTTTTAGTATTCAGCTGGTCCTCGTCCCTAGGCATTGTAGGCAGTATTAGGTATTACGACCTTCGTGGTGCAGTGCATGCGGTACGATATTATAAAGTGTAAGGTCTCGGGTTTGATTCCTGGCTAACTCTAGTCTTGTAAGAAGCTTCAGCCTACTAGTTACCACTTTACGGTAACGATTATATACGATTTAGGGTTACGGTATGTCAGGTAGATATTAATAAGAGTTTGGATTCAAATAGTCACCTATTAGTTAGTCATCACTTATCACCAGGTGTGATTGCCGTCATGGGCATACTTGGTTAGTAGAAAAAGAAAATTATAAAATTGTTTAGCAGGACGGGTTTAGGCGGGATCGCATTTGTGGCTATTCTAGTGTGCTTGGGCGAAGGTTTGCACGTTGGCCCGCGATATAAATATTAAACTTTAAATGTTTATATTTTTAAAACGACTGTTCTTTTATGACCAACAATGTATCGTTACAACTATAATCATTTGAAAACAATGTGTCATCATCATCATCATGATTTCAAACGGTTGACGTCCACTGCTGAACATAGATCTTCTATCGAGAGTTCTACAGTCTTTGCCCGTGTTATTCCAGAGCACCGGCGACTTGTTTCATCTCGTTATTTTACTGTCGTGGGTCGACCACCGCTGCGGTTACCGTTGAAGTGTGCCGCTTTGGATCTAAACTTGGTTCAACTAAATGCCCTACATATCGGCTTAATCGGCAGCTCTGATTATACTGATTATGACTAATACTTCGGATCTCCTCATTTCTGATTAGTATAACTTTCTAAAGACATGACAAATCCCGCGAAGCTGAATCGTGGTTTAAGCGGGACTGGTTTTGAAGCTAAAACCAGATTAATATTACGCCGGATTTATATAACCGTCAAGACTAAGCGGTGATAGCCTAGTGGTTAAGGCGTCAGCCTCCTAGTCAGAGGTCGGCGGTTCGAATCCGGGCACGCACCCCTAACTTTTCGGAGCTATGTGCGTTTTTTAAACAATTAAAATATCACTTGCTTCAACGGTGAAGGAAAACATCGTGAGGAAACCTGCACGCCTGAGAGTTCTCCGTAATGTTCTCAAAGGCGTGCGAAGTCTGCCAATCCGCACATGGCTAGCGTGGTGGACTATGGCCGAACCCTTCTCATATTAAGAGGAGACCCGTGCTCTGTAGTGAGCCGGTAATGGGTTGATCATGATGATGATAACCGTCAAGAGAAAAAAATAATCGAAGCTCTTAATTTCTCTCTCCTACGAGAAAGCAGGCTTGTAAAAATGCCACAATCGTGTAAATCAATTGTGATGTTCATTCATCAATGTAATCAGCTTGACGGGATATCGAAACAATTCCATCAATGATTTGTATCGAAATATACGGCGAAATGGGAGCAAATATTGTTTGCAATGTAGTATGAGAGCCCGTGGCTAAATTAAGCGGTTTTAATTATTTTAAAATCATAACGCGACGTGCGCGACGTGCGCGCTGTCGCATTATAAAGTTGCGAGGTCCTAGGTTCGATTCCCGGCTCGAGTCTGGTCTGGTGGGAGGCTTCGGCCGTGGCTAGTTACCACCCTACCGATAAAGACGTGTCGCCAAGCGATTAAGCGTTCCGGCACGATGTCGCGTAGAAACCAATTAGGAGTGTGGGTTTACCATACCCCTAAAAGGTTAGCCCGATACCATCTTAAACTGCATCATCACTGACCATCAGGATTGCCGTCAAGGGCTAACTTGTAGTGGATAAAAAAATGACAATTATAGGCACACAGTATCCATCGATATCGAATCTAAGTCTTAAACTTCTATGGCGTTTTGAGTGTTCGTTCCGTTTAGAAAAGGTAGAAAACGGCGCTTATACAAAAAAGTTTTATTAGTAATTAAATAAATACCCCGCGTTTTCACATCCGCTAATATGTTACCTAAACCTTAACGTTAATAAACAGACAATCTTACCCATTAAACTTATTTTATTCTCTTATTTTGTAAATATAAAAGAAAGAGTACTAATAAGAGTATATAATATAAAAACACACATATATTTTTGCAATGCAAGTTTTCGAAATAATTTCGCACGTAGCAATCATCATCATCATGATCAACCCATTACCGACTCACTACAGAGCACGGGTCTCCTCTCAATATGAGAATGGTTTGGCCATAGTCCACCACGCTGGCCATGTGCGGATTGGCAGACTTCATACGCCTTTGAGAACATTATGGAGAACTCTCAGGCGTGCAGGTTTCCTCACGATGTTTTCCTTCACCGTTGAAGCAAGTGATTTTTATTTTTTAAACGCACACAACTCCGAATTTTATTTTTATTTTTTAAACGCACACAAAAGTTAGAGATGCGTGCACGGATTCGAACCGCCGGTCTCTGATTAGGAGGCTGACGCCCTAACCACTAGGCTATCACCGCTTCTACGTAGCAATAAATTTGAGCAAAACTTTTTAGTTGAGAGACCGATGTCGCTTCATAAAAATACATACTATTCATCCACACTCACACGTAAACATCAAAAACTAAAGTTATGCATAACAACGTAACATTTACAAGGAAAAAACATAAAATATAGTAGAACAACATCAATTCATAGCACATACGTATGTGCCAAGAGTTAGTGGAGAAGAAGTTATCGAAGAAACCTTAAACTTCGTTATATATAATAATTATTATTTGATTTTACTATTATGAAAATCAAGAAATGATGGATTCATAACTAGATTACGAAAATAAGCATCCCCTGCTCCTCGTTGCGACTAATATATTGCCACAGTTATTGGGTAATCCATTAATAATCACATAGTTACAGGATTATGTCAAAATTCCCATAAAGAATTGTAGTGTGACTATTGTCACAGTAATATATAGTCTCAAATTTCAAGTCAACCATATGGCTAGAATTTCCTTGTATAAATCAATCGTAAATCATAAGTATCGTAAGGCACGCGACTTTTACTGAATAGACTTGTTAAAAAAAAGAGCACTAGACTTTGACACTCCGTACACCTTTACATACATCTATATTTTTCTCCGTCGCGAAAGAAGGACCTAACTACATTCGCATTTGTGTATTGTAGTATGTTTCCTAACCCTAGATTACGAACCAGCTCTTCGACTACGATAAGTAACTAAATACGAAACACAATATTACATTTGCATAGAACACAGAAACATTGCTATGCGATTCCAAAACCCGAACATTTACCTTTTCATGTAGATATTCGAATCCCTAAGCTATCTCACAAAACCGAGATTGCATCTATTTGAATGTTATCACAAGATATGCATAGAAAACTTTGTCAAACTGCGATATGAAACTGTATTGAGAACTTGGGTTATGCGCTGTTTCAGAGATGATTTTTCGTTTTAGGGCCATTTGACTTTTATGGTAACTGCTTAAACAAACTTGACATATCTTTCTTAGTTTTAAACAAACATATGTTTTGCAAGGACAATCATCAAGATTTTGATGAGCCTTTAATGATCTTAAACTTTAGTTTGAACATGATCGTGTACAAGACTGCGAAAAGAAGCATCATCTCCATGAAAATTAGAACTTTTTTTTTTCCGCTGGGAAATGCGTTTACGTATCCGGAAGCGATGCAGGCAAGACTGCGCCGCTTCCGACGGGGTATGTGGGAATCCCTGGCGGCCAGACTGGCGACCAGAATACCCACTAAAACCCAGCGATGCTCCTTCGCGTCGCCTGGTGGCTGGATCACGGGAACACTTGTGCACTCGACCGCAATGAAAATTACAACTGTCGAGTCTTGCGGGTTTCTTCTCCTCGAAATACCTTACCTGGAAGGCCAACTTGAAAATAAATTTAGAATTTGACCTTTTACAACCTCCTTGTTTTGGGAGTTGGAAACACATAAATATTATCAAAATAAGAGTACTTCAGCCGAGTTCTCGAGTGTTGGTAACTTGGTCGATACAAAGTTACGAGGTTTCACGTTTGAAGTAAGCTCGGGCGAATATAAAATTCCGTTAGACAGCCCGCGTGCCTCTCTTCCCGGAATGCAAATCAGTATTGGACCTGTAAAATCTACTCGAGTAGCTACTTAGGGTAGCATATAATTATGTAGGTACGAGAAATCTTTCTACCAGTATCATTAGCGATGAAGGCCTATTGTGTATGACCTCGGTTTCCGTTAGGGACCAAGTTCCCTAGGCACATCTAACTTTACAAACATGAAACCTGCATCCCTGGGAGTTCGACAGGTCTCTCCAAAATGTTTTCGAAGGTGTGTTAAGACTTTCAACCAGTAGTGTACTATACCCTAAAATCTTCGCATTCTGAGTTAGACCAGTTTAAGCTGGAAATAGGTTTGCAATGATGAGTAGATATACCACGCAGGCTATTCGTTAAATATTTACATCGAAAACAAGTTTTTTTCTTTTATTATATTAATATTTTTTGACGACCTCCGTGGCGCAGCGCGCGCGCTTTTGCATTATATAGTTGGAGGTCCTGAGTTCGATTCCCGGCTCGAGTCTGGTCTGCTGGGAGGCTGCGGCCGTGGCTAGTTACCACACTACCGACAAAGGGTGTCGCCAAGCGATTTAGCGTTCCGGCATGATGTCGTGTAGAAACCAATTAGAGGTATGGCTTTACCATACCCCTAACAGGTTAGCCCGCTACCATCTTAGACTGCATCATCACTTACCATTAGGTGAGATTGCCGTCAAGGGCTAACTTGTAGTGGATAAAAAAAAAATGTATAGAACAAATGTTAGTATAGACATTTTCCGAGTAAACCTCTAAGTGCCTCTACGGTTTGTTATAAGATTTCTTTACAACTTAAGGATAATTTTTCAGCTACCATGCCACCACACATATGAAAACACCTTCATTAACTAAAATTAAAGAAATAACTTGTGAGCCTGCCGTAATAGTAAAGTTGTTTGCAATGAATACTGATTGAGACAACAAGCGTAAAATTGATCACAAAAAAAAAATCGTTCCATGACGGAACTTTTATCTCCGCAGTCAATCAAAGCGTTCCCAGAGGATTGTCACTTTTTATACGTATTCTCATTCCCCGGGAAAGTTCCCAGGAGCGGAGAAATGATGAAATCTCCGTGAAGAATGCGACAGGGAGGGGAGACGACAAGAAAACAATAATTTGAGAATAGACATTCGACGGATATCTTTTGGTATGTAGTAGTAAAGAAAGTATGCTTTTATTATTTGACATATTCTGAGATGGGTAAGATTTTATCACATGAAAGATGTTTGTTTTTGAATTTTTTCCCATTGATATTGCGGGTAAACGATCAGAAGGGTTATCTAATGTTAAATGATTATCGCCACCAATGAACAACTGCAGTACCATTCTCCAAATCGGTTTCTGCTCAGCACCAAATTGCTTGGCTCACCAAACTTCAACCTAGAACCGAAACCTTTTTTTTTACACTACAAGTTAGCCCTTGCAATCTCACCGGATGGTAACTGATGATGCAGTCTAAGATGGTAGCGGGCTAATCTGTTAGGGTTAAGGTAAACCCATACTCCTAATTGGTTTCTACGCGACGTCGTGCCGGAACGCTAAATCGCTTGACGACACGTCTTTGTCGGTAGGGTGGTAACTAGCCACGGCCGAAGCCTCCCACCAGACCAGACTGGAGCCGGGAATCGTTCCAGTTTAAAACATAATCCACTAAGTGAATCATTCTCCTGCAAACCACCAGCGATTTTGTATCTTCCTTTGTCATCACCTGTGATGAGTTTCGTAGTTTAGTACGCAGAACATTATCTATCATCATGATCAACCCATTATCGGCTCACTACAGAGCACGGGTCTCCTCCACCACGCTGGCCATGTGCGGATTGGCAGACTTCACACGCCTTTGAGAGCATTATGGAGAACTCTCAGACATGCAGGTTTGATCCGATGTTTTCCTTCACCGTTGAAGCAAGTCATATTTTAATTGCTTTAAAACGCACATGACTTCGAAAAGTTAGATGTGCGTGCCCGGGTTCGAACCCCCTAGTAAACGAACTACCGACCTCTGATTAGGAGGCGAACGTCCTAACCACTAGGCTATCACAGCTTCACTTATTTTCTTATCTATAAAACTGTAGAAATATAATCTAGGATCGATTGCTCAGTCGGGCTTAAAGCTCTCGCCCGCCTAGGCCTCTAAGAGTTCTACTCCCTACAGAATACGTTTTCCTTCAAACCTGGCAAGTGTACCTAACCTCGCCATGTGGTAGTGTGAATCTCTAAATCCGCCTTTACAAGAGGTGAGTAGAGAACCCGCTGTGGGACACTAAATCATGATGTTATCCTATTAACTTATCGGATCCCGCAATGTGCATTTTTACGTACTTTAATTGAATTAAGTTGGGAAGTTTTACACATGTAGCAAGAATTTCGAAATGCGGTTTGTCTACAGTGAAATATTTACACTCATGCTGAAGAAGACATGGATTTCTTTTCGTTCTTCGTTTTTAAATGAAGTGTTTTACGTTTAAAGTAATTTATTTTCACAAGAATGGAATAAAACTATATAAATTCACAACGCCTCTCGGTGAGCTGTTTCCCAAACACAATCGCAAAATCAAATTAATTTATCTTTACCTACCTAACTACTTCCTAACTGGAATTGTTCTTAAGATTAAAGGAATGCGAGGTGTTTCTTTGTTCAAGTCCGATCATTGGATTAAAACTTTTTGTCTAGACTAAATTGGATATAAATCACCAAATGTTATTAAAATTAGAGGTAATAACGTTTTTAGATTGCTTTCTTCTTGTAGGACTGTGCAGAAAAAACCATTTAAAAGTTTGTAACTTGAGTTACAAGGTTAAATTTTATATTGCCATATATATTGCGTGGATTTTCTGGACGAATGGTAACTAGCGATTATAAGTGCGATGTCTCAGTTATATTTCGTGAGAATATAAAAAGCGGCCAAATAACTTAATTAATCTGTATCTATCTAAAGAAATATCCTAACAGCGAAAGAAAACAATTTTTCTCGTTTATTTTCTACGTGTCTGGCAACGAAGCAAAATTTTCTCTCTTTACTTGTAGGAGATTCATCTTAGTTACCTATTTAAGATTTTGTGACAATTTTATAATTTGTATATATTTATGTGCCGTGTTATTTTATGTGCGTTTATTTACATTGAATACAAACTATATCTACAATACTTTGAAAAAGCTTTCTAGGCACTTAGTAATTATTCGTATTTGCATTTTACTAAGTTGTACTTTCGCGTTAAATAAATGAACTAACTCAATAATATGTTTGTATGTAAGTGTGTGTGTGTGTGTGTGTGTGTGTGTGTGTGTGTGTGTGTGTGTGTGTGTGTGTGTGTGTGTGTGTGTGTGTGTATGTTTGTATGTTTGTATTTTTTCCCGCCTAAAGTACTGACCAAATTTTGGCTGAAATTTTGAATGGAGGTAGATTGGATTAATACATAGGTTATTTTAAATTTTCCAGGGTAAATACAAAATTCCACAGTATTTGTGATTATAGCCATTATAAGAATTAAAGTAGCTGATAATACATTCAGCATAAAGGGCGCGAGGTGCTAATGTAATATCTTAACAAAAAGAGCAGTGGGCGAGGGCCATTATTATAACTTAATGTCGCCGCCGTAAGCGGATTACGAGACGCTTGTGTACTGTAAGGGCGACGATGTTTTATATTTCAAGTAACTTAGTTCCTTAACACAGCGTGCGGTAGGAGTCATCATCATCATCATCATGAACAACCCATTACCGGCTCACTACAGAGCACGGGTCTCCTCTCAATATGAGAAGGGTTTGGCCATAGTCCACCACGCTGGCCATGTGCGGATTGGCAGACTTAACACGCCTTTGAGAACATTATGGAGAACTCTCAGGCGTGCAGGTTTCCTCACGATGTTTTCCTTCACCGTTGAAGCAAATGATATTTTAATTTTTAAAAACGCACATAACTCCGAAAAGTTAGAGGTACGTGCCCGGATTCGAACCGCCGACCTTTGATTAGGAGGCTGACGCCCTTACCACTAGGCTATCACCGCTTTCGCGGTAGGAGTATACTGCTAAAAATTTTCCAATCAGTACAGTAGTTTTGTTTCGTCCGGCGTAGTTTGGAAATTATCGTCAAGCACTGGCCGCCATGCTTTTTATCTTGTGCTAGTTAAATGTGACGATTTCCGATGGTCATAGTACCTACCTTTTTTTTTTTAACGTGGGTAATCCTCATGGATACCATGCGTCCGAGGAGACGCAGTGGTTATGTCGGACTCTTACCGACTCAACCCCCACGGTGCATTCCTGTCCCGCCGCCTGGGGGCCGGGTCACGGGTAACGCTCGTGCACACGTCCGCAACCAGGCCGGCAGATTCCGTCCGTAGGACGGTGCCAACTCGGGGGAGTACCTACCTACCCACAGAACTTTCCTGATAGGAGTTAGTTGTGTAACTGCTTCTATGTCTAGTAGCATGTTTAATACCACGAGGTCGATTCTCAGATCGAGTCAAAAATTGATAAGAATTTAGGGGTATCACTAAATAAATTCTCTGCATTAATCAGCCCGTGGTTAGTATTACGGATATCTCGGAAGGCTGTCGGTCTCTGTTATCATTAATAACCCTTAATTAACCCGTATAGTGGCTTAGTGGGCCTATGCTCTTAACTCTCCTACTAAAAGACAGGAGATTTATTGGAACATTGAAATTATGCTGAAGATGATGATTTTGACGTCAATTAAAATTGCTGTTTGCAACATCATCAAAGATGTGCCTTCTCAATGATACAACAAGTTTCACTTCGTACTATTCAGTTTTTTTATTTTAAAAACGTCCAGTATGCCTTAAAACATAAAATATTTTAAGAGGTCGGTATTTAAGAGATAATCATTAGTAGCCTTCATAATATATAATTAATATTTGTAGATTGTTTAAACACAATTAAAGAAATAAACAGCTTTTGAATAGCCAATCCTTTTCTCCTTTAACATGCGACGTGAAAGACAGGTAAATCTTCCACTGAAGATAAACGGCATTTCAAAATGCCACCTGTATATAGCTTCGGCAACTTTATTCAATTAATCAACACAAAAATTAATCTAACCGTTAAACCGTGGAAACCCCACGGGCAGGTGTTCCGCGGCAAATCCGTCATAAATAAATCAGATTTGACACTTTCAAACAGCGACGTAAAACAATTTGGGGAGTAAATCTGATAAAAATTTAAACCGCCACCTCGCGCTTTGGCACGCACCGCTTACGAAAGTTCGCCTTTCAGTGTCGTTAACGTAAATTGGTATCATAATTTTACGGCATTTGATCTCCGCGCTGAGGTGTTTAATCATTTATTGGTAGTGATAAACGCTTATTTTACAAGAGCGCCTGTTTTATTGGAGATAATGTCCGATCCAAAATATTTCTTTAAAAATTAGGGCGACGATCTAAATTCCTTATAGCTCAAATAAAGCAGGCGAATGAAATCAGACACATTTTCCTATGGTATTGTAGGATATGGAATAATTGCTGTTACATAAAACTTTGAAGTTTTGAAGAACGTTGAAGTAATTTTAACTCTACTGTTAACTTAACAAAGACGAGCGCCATTAGAAACAAGCTTCTTCTTAGCTTTCTGTAGAAAGTTCTTTTGCAAGGACACATAACATATATTTCGGGCACGGTTACGGTACGTGACTTTAATTTAAATTCTTCTGCAACGTTGAAAAGTAAAAAAAAAAAATGCAAACTCGCCGAAGATATTCAAGAGGCACTCCCAATTCAACTGGCAATTGTAGAAAAAAGCGATATCTGGCGAGCGATTCCATTCCTTTAACGAGCTGCGAAGGTAGACGAAACAGCCAATATGCTTGAACAATAGCCAGAGCCAGAACACTTTTTTGAGTGACCTATAAAATGGAATTGGGTTAACAGTATATTTTGTAGCGAATCAGGCGGCATGTGGAACTTTTTGCCCGACGTAATAGGCTATTGTTGATAAGTTATGAGTGCTAAACAACATTGACGACGTAACAAGGGCAAGGGTTCTTTATAGCGGTTGAGGTCTGAATAGATAGTAACGTCAGGGTTCAGGAAATCCGCGGGGCGATGGAGTACTTGCGAGATAACTCGTAAAGTTGCCTGATTTAGCGGCGGTGTCGAATAACTCTATCCAACTTTGTACTAGCAATGGAAAGGAAAAAGTTGATAGTAAATGCGAAAAGACAGTGATTTGCGACACGTTCAGGGTATAACTGCTCGGCTTGCAATTGTGTAACTTCTCTCACGACCGAAGTTAGGAAAAACTGATTCGGCTCCCATACTACGTAATCCGCATTTTGCTGAATGCTTCCTGACGTTTTGAAGGTTTTCATCTTAATGCCACAGAAAAGACAAATCCCCAGAGGATGTTCTTTAACATACATACACTCTTTCGATAATCTACAATTTTAACGTAACATTCAGCAGTTATCATAAACTATAGAATCTCTGCTGTAATCCGTTTTCCGGTCAAAGGCAATTTGTTAAATTTTACCGAACAGTTTAAATTTCCCCATAGAGTATTATTTTCCCATAAATCAACCCTTCCACGGGTCGCCGTGGCCCTATCACTGGAACTACACGAGCAGCCAATCCCAAGTGATTAATTGATTAGGCCGCGGTAAGTAATATTCATGATTTATTAGCCAACTTCAAGTATTAGCTCAGTTGCTCGGGATTCGGGAGCAGCAACAAAAAGGCACGCAAGCAGTTCTTGCCCAAAGCACTTTTAAAACAAAGCCTGTAATGGTGTAAGTGATTAAGCTGTATAAGGATTTCCAAATATGAATTAATTAACTAGGTCAAAGGGTGCGTGACGAAGTAGGAATAAATGGGCTGTGTACTAAATGAGCCAACATAACGAAACCGGGAGCACAAAACGCATAAAAGCTGCCATTCATTTAAAATCTAAAGAAAAAGTGACTTGAACGACACGTTTATTTTAATTTAAATAATTTCTAAACTAATACAATTTATACTATGGTAGTTTTTAGATGGACTGCCGCCTAATATTTCGACATCCGATCTGACGTATCATTGTTTGGAACGAACGAACATTTTAGTTCGGGATCCATTTGCGAATTTATACTTCTTGGATTGAGTGAAGTCTGTTGGAAAATTTTGGCCCCTACATTTTTATGATACATTGAATGAGTTGCACGTGTACAACTGGATTGGGGTTTAAGGAATGAACTGTCAACGCAAAAACATGATATAAAATGAGCCGTTGCGTAT